>JAZARR010000164.1:2052500-2705000 GCA_037389465.1 Baylisascaris procyonis
TAATCATAATGATAATAATCATAATAATAATAATCATAATGATAATAATCATAATAATAATAATCATAATGATAATAATCATAATAATAATAATCATAATAATAATAATCATAATAATAATAATCATAATGATAATAATCATAATAATAATAATCATAATAATAATAATCATAATAATAATAATCATAATGATAATAATCATAATAATAATAATCATAATGATAATAATCATAATAATAATAATCATAATAATAATAATCATAATAATAATAATCATAATAATAATAATCATAATAATAATAATCATAATGATAATAATCATAATAATAATAATCATAATAATAATAATCATAATAATAATAATCATAATAATAATAATCATAATAATAATAATCATAATAATAATAATCATAATAATAATAATCATAATAATAATAATCATAATAATAATAATCATAATAATAATAATCATAATAATAATAATCATAATAATAATAATCATAATGATAATAATCATAATAATAATAATCATAATGATAATAATCATAATAATAATAATCATAATGATAATAATCATAATGATAATAATCATAATAATAATAATCATAATAATAATAATCATAATGATAATAATCATAATAATAATAATCATAATGATAATAATCATAATAATAATAATCATAATAATAATAATCATAATAATAATAATCATAATAATAATAATCATAATAATAATAATCATAATGATAATAATCATAATGATAATAATCATAATAATAATAATCATAATGATAATAATCATAATAATAATAATCATAATAATAATAATCATAATAATAATAATCATAATAATAATAATCATAATGATAATAATCATAATGATAATAATCATAATGATAATAATCATAATGATAATAATCATAATAATAATAATCATAATGATAATAATCATAATAATAATAATCATAATAATAATAATCATAATAATAATAATCATAATAATAATAATCATAATGATAATAATCATAATAATAATAATCATAATGATAATAATCATAATAATAATAATCATAATGATAATAATCATAATGATAATAATCATAATAATAATAATCATAATAATAATAATCATAATGATAATAATCATAATAATAATAATCATAATAATAATAATCATAATAATAATAATCATAATAATAATAATCATAATAATAATAATCATAATGATAATAATCATAATGATAATAATCATAATAATAATAATCATAATAATAATAATCATAATAATAATAATCATAATAATAATAATCATAATAATAATAATCATAATAATAATAATCATAATAATAATAATCATAATAATAATAATCATAATAATAATAATCATAATAATAATAATCATAATAATAATAATCATAATAATAATAATCATAATAATAATAATCATAATAATAATAATCATAATAATAATAATCATAATAATAATAATCATAATAATAATAATCATAATAATAATAATCATAATAATAATAATCATAATAATAATAATCATAATAATAATAATCATAATAATAATAATCATAATGATAATAATCATAATAATAATAATCATAATGATAATAATCATAATAATAATAATCATAATAATAATAATCATAATGATAATAATCATAATAATAATAATCATAATGATAATAATCATAATAATAATAATCATAATAATAATAATCATAATAATAATAATCATAATAATAATAATCATAATGATAATAATCATAATGATAATAATCATAATGATAATAATCATAATGATAATAATCATAATAATAATAATCATAATGATAATAATCATAATAATAATAATCATAATAATAATAATCATAATAATAATAATCATAATAATAATAATCATAATGATAATAATCATAATAATAATAATCATAATGATAATAATCATAATAATAATAATCATAATGATAATAATCATAATGATAATAATCATAATAATAATAATCATAATAATAATAATCATAATGATAATAATCATAATAATAATAATCATAATAATAATAATCATAATAATAATAATCATAATAATAATAATCATAATAATAATAATCATAATGATAATAATCATAATGATAATAATCATAATAATAATAATCATAATAATAATAATCATAATAATAATAATCATAATAATAATAATCATAATAATAATAATCATAATAATAATAATCATAATAATAATAATCATAATAATAATAATCATAATAATAATAATCATAATAATAATAATCATAATAATAATAATCATAATAATAATAATCATAATAATAATAATCATAATAATAATAATCATAATAATAATAATCATAATAATAATAATCATAATAATAATAATCATAATAATAATAATCATAATAATAATAATCATAATAATAATAATCATAATAATAATAATCATAATAATAATAATCATAATAATAATAATCATAATAATAATAATCATAATAATAATAATCATAATAATAATAATCATAATAATAATAATCATAATAATAATAATCATAATAATAATAATCATAATAATAATAATCATAATAATAATAATCATAATAATAATAATCATAATAATAATAATCATAATAATAATAATCATAATAATAATAATCATAATAATAATAATCATAATAATAATAATCATAATAATAATAATCATAATAATAATAATCATAATAATAATAATCATAATAATAATAATCATAATAATAATAATCATAATAATAATAATCATAATAATAATAATCATAATAATAATAATCATAATAATAATAATCATAATAATAATAATCATAATAATAATAATCATAATAATAATAATCATAATAATAATAATCATAATAATAATAATCATAATAATAATAATAATAATAATAATAATAATAATAATAATAATCATAATAATAATAATCATAATAATAATAATAATCATAATAATAATAATCATAATAATAATAATAATCATAATAATAATAATAATAATAATAATAATAATAATAATAATCATAATAATAATAATCATAATAATAATAATAATAATAATAATAATCATAATAATAATAATAATAATAATCATAATAATAATAATAATAATAATAATAATAATAATCATAATAATAATAATAATAATAATAATAATAATAATCATAATAATAATAATCATAATAATAATAATCATAATAATAATAATAATAATAATAATCATAATAATAATAATAATAATAATAATAATAATAATAATAATAATAATAATAATAATAATAATAATAATAATAATAATAATAATAATAATAATAATAATAATAATAATAATAATAATAATAATAATAATAATAATAATAATAATAATAATAATAATAATAATAATAATAATAATAATAATAATAATAATAATAATAATAATAATAATAATAATAATAATAATAATAATAATAATAATAATAATAATAATAATAATAATAATAATAATAATAATAATAATAATAATAATAATAATAATAATAATAATAATAATAATAATAATAATAATAATAATAATAATAATAATAATAATAATAATAATAATAATAATAATAATAATAATAATAATAATAATAATAATAATAATAATAATAATAATAATAATAATAATAATAATAATAATAATAATAATAATAATAATAATAATAATAATAATAATAATAATAATAATAATAATAATAATAATAATAATAATAATAATAATAATAATAATAATAATAATAATAATAATAATAATAATAATAATAATAATAATAATAATAATAATAATAATAATAATAATAATAATAATAATAATAATAATAATAATAATAATAATAATAATAATAATAATAATAATAATAATAATAATAATAATAATAATAATAATAATAATAATAATAATAATAATAATAATAATAATAATAATAATAATAATAATAATAATAATAATAATAATAATAATAATAATAATAATAATAATAATAATAATAATAATAATAATAATAATAATAATAATAATAATAATAATAATAATAATAATAATAATAATAATAATAATTAATAATAATAATAATAATAATAATAATAATAATAATAATAATAATAATAATAATAATAATAATAATAATAATAATAATAATAATAATAATAATAATAATAATAATAATAATAATAATAATAATAATAATAATAATAATAATAATAATAATAATAATAATAATAATAATAATAATAATAATAATAATAATAATAATAATAATAATAATAATAATAATAATAATAATAATAATAATAATTAATAATAATAATAATAATAATAATAATAATAATAATAATAATAATAATAATAATAATAATTAATAATAATAATAATAATAATAATAATAATAATAATAATAATAATAATAATAATAATAATAATAATAATAATAATAATAATAATAATAATTAATAATAATAATAATAATAATAATAATAATAATAATAATAATAATAATAATAATAATAATTAATAATAATAATAATAATAATAATAATAATTAATAATAATAATAATAATAATAATAATAATTAATAATAATAATAATAATAATAATAATAATAATAATAATAATAATAATAATAATAATTAATAATAATAATAATAATAATAATAATAATAATAATAATAATAATAATAATAATAATAATAATAATAATAATAATAATAATAATAATAATAATAATAATAATAATAATAATAATAATAATAATAATAATAATAATAATAATAATAATAATAATAATAATAATAATAATAATAATAATAATAATAATAATAATAATAATAATAATAATAATAATAATAATAATAATAATAATAATAATAATAATAATAATAATAATAATAATAATAATAATAATAATAATAATAATAATAATAATAATAATAATAATAATAATAATAATAATAATAATAATAATAATAATAATAATAATAATAATAATAATAATAATAATAATAATAATAATAATAATAATAATAATAATAATAATAATAATAATAATAATAATAATAATAATAATAATAATAATAATAATAATAATAATAATAATAATAATAATAATAATAATAATAATAATAATAATAATAATAATAATAATAATAATAATAATAATAATAATAATAATAATAATAATAATAATAATAATAATAATAATAATAATAATAATAATAATAATAATAATAATAATAATAATAATAATAATAATAATAATAATAATAATAATAATAATAATAATAATAATAATAATAATAATAATAATAATAATAATAATAATAATAATAATAATAATAATAATAATAATAATAATAATAATAATAATAATAATAATAATAATAATAATAATAATAATAATAATAATAATAATAATAATAATAATAATAATAATAATAATAATAATAATAATAATAATAATAATAATAATAATAATAATAATAATAATAATAATAATAATAATAATAATAATAATAATAATAATAATAATAATAATAATAATAATAATAATAATAATAATAATAATAATAATAATAATAATAATAATAATAATAATAATAATAATAATAATAATAATAATAATAATAATAATAATAATAATAATAATAATAATAATAATAATAATAATAATAATAATAATAATAATAATAATAATAATAATAATAATAATAATAATAATAATAATAATAATAATAATAATAATAATAATAATAATAATAATAATAATAATAATAATAATAATAATAATAATAATAATCATAATAATAATAATAATAATAATAATAATAATAATAATAATAATAATAGTCTTTATTCGTATAATAAAGAAAGCATGGGATTACATGTACAATATATATACAGACAAACATAACATATGTAATACCAGCATTGCACATAACCATGCGTTTAAAAACCCAAAAGAATAGTGAGAACAAATATTGGAGATCAGTTGAGAAGATAATATATACGTGACGAGTTATATATATATATATATATATATATATGATGATTAGTCATATCTGATATGAGGCGCATAGCGTCGACAGATCACACTGCTCCAAACGTCTCTTAAAGCATGACAAATTACCATTATATATATATATATATATATATATATATATATATATATATGTATGTAGTCCGAAATGCCCCGACCCATGTTAGCAAAGAGCCAAAGCGACAGCGCTAAACTTTTCCGGTCTTGAAAATAGCTTTCGGTATCAAACCACATCAGACGGAATTTTCTGATAGACCTATGCATTATCAATGGACAGTCAACACAGATCGCTGGTTGCCTAAATAAGACAGAAGAAACATCATGAAACGACAAAGAGCGAAGCCGGTCTTGGGAAGCTTTAGAAGGTCGTTTTTTGGGAGAATTTAGAAGAACAAATGCTTTTATGTATTGTGCATGTAGTTTGATCTCCATTTATATGACTGTCGAAGTACTTCTCTGCGATGTGCTAATAGATCACTTTATGAGAAACGGCCTTCTAAATCGCGCACGGTTCGGCTTCATTCCTTTCCCTTCCAACTTATTTCGTGTTTAGTTACCTGATGTTTGTTTTGAATATGAGGATTCACACTTAAATTGTACCGAGTGATTATTGTTACCTCTCGCCGGCTTCATTATTAAAGTGATTTTTCTTTAATTCTCAAAGAACAAAAAAAGATAGATCGTCATTGGAAAAATCCAATAAACAATATTTTCCTATCCCAAATAGTTAATCTGCCTTTTTAAAAATAAAATTATCAGTTGAAATAGGGTTCAAGTAGGGAAGTAAACGGAAGAGGATTGGAGCAAAGTTCGGATGCGTTCGTATAACGAGACTGCAGTGCTGAGAGAAATAACTATAAAATTTTTCATATAGATTGTGGTAAATCACAAAACAACAACACTTTGAAATGGGATTCTTTGTCCTATAGTTTAGCCACGGAATATATTATTTTCTTATCAGCGAGACTAGAAAACTTGATGCTTTCAATGGATGTTGAAGTGATAAATTTTGGTTCCCAAAATGGCATATGGATTTAAGGCTATTAATAGAGGCCATCAGTAAAGATGATCAGTTAAAATTTCGTCTTTAATCATTCATCTAAATAGACGGTTGATTGACCAGTTAACATACTTATGCTTTCGGCTATTTTTTCATACCATTTCATTTATTAATTCAGCCATCGAAACCATCGCTTCAGCAGCCATTACTAACATCAGCTGTCACAGTTTGTTCCGAATTAGGAAGTTTACACGACCTGAAATGGCATTATTTTCTTGTCGGCGTCTTTCATAGCTCGGTGAGGCAATGGAACTGAACCATATATTACACTGTTTGCAAGGTAAACAACTCTCTAACCGTTTGGCCATGCACTCACATCCCCTCATAAGCAGTGGAATATTTTCTTGAAACCTAACCTAATGTATTATGGAGCTAGCAAAAGTTCAGTGCTTGTACTGTTTTAGTTGAAAATATTTATAAATCACAAAACCGAGTCAAAATCACGAGTCAGTTACTCGTTCCAACTCCATAACAAAGCACATGAACAGAGCAATCGTTTCAGATTGTTTACTTCACAACACTGACAATAGTTGGCATCTATGCAGCTGTCACTTTGGACGTTTTGATGAACGCTTACCTACAATGTTTTTCGACTTCTTTCGGGAAGTTCCAACCACCGTCTAAGCAAGTTTTCCTTGCGCAATATTTGATAATTTAAGTTTATCTGTTGGCGGCGGATCGATTGCAACCTACCTATGCAAAATTCGAGTATTTATCAAGTAGTGCCTTCAAAATAGGAATGACACCGTGAAAATATTCGACTTTTAATTTGTATTCTTTTCTTTCTATATTATTTGATCTACACATGGAATGTAAAGTACAATTCGTGACGTGCAATCAATGAAGAGAGCGGAAAATGCATTTTAAAAAAGTGAAGATAAAGCTAAAATATAGTAAACATGCGCAAACATAGCCAAGATTCAAACTTATTGAATTTTTGTGACGTGTTACAAGGTGTTTCACAATTTGCGTTATAAACTTACTGAATACGCAAGCTCTTGCTGAAGAGAACTTGAGGGAACAATGATAATCGTAGTCTAGTAGATGGCAGTCAAACGAATCTCTATTTTCTTCAATATCTGTTTTTCGTAATGCCCAAAACTTTAAATGATCATTTTTATAATATGGGGCAGCTCCTACTTCATGCACTATTCGTATGTGACTATCTATTGTCTTATATCAGTCCTAATATATAGTAATATCATCATACTATCATACCAATTCATGCTCTTCTCGATTTAGAAATGTGCTACGAGCTCGGAATAGGTATATCTCCTTTGAGTACTACTACTAGTAGTAGTGCCTGTAATGGTGACCTGAAATCTCAAACTGGTTGAAGATTTCCAAGATCGGAAGCCGGAAACAATAATGCTGTCATATTTTTTTCAGATCTGTTTAGTTAGAGGACTTGGATAAACCAGCAATTTTTGCTTGAAAGTCATAAGAGCATATTAGCAAATACAACGGTGATCAAAGTAACCGATCTGTGCACGCTGCAGCAAAATCTGCAAAACACGTGCATCTCTATATGTGCTCCATACTTCTCACAATCAAAACAATAAGCAATGTCTGAAAATTGCTTTTCGAGTTGTTCCTCACCTCCACGCATTTATTTGCTCTGTAGTGGAATCCAGTTCAACAGGCGCTACCTGGAGTCGTCGACTTGTCGTCACTATTGCGCTGAGTCAGAGCAGTGATCATTGACTCCGTGGTTAGATCTCTAAAAGTTCATTTGCATGGCCAATTGCGATTAAACATGTCAATCATTCACTCTGTATCAAATATTGAAATTCACTGCGACGAGCGGTTAGGTATTAAATAGACAAACAAAAGTGAAACATAACTTCAGAGTTGTTCATCGTCTCTTCATAATTTTAAAAGAAAACTGCTTTTCACTCAGCATATGCCACTTGGATTCTAGGGACACAGTTTTAAACGTCGTAGACAGAGAGACAAAGAGATCTCTACTTATGGAATTTTAAAAAATCTCAAATAGCGCTAATGACAGCCATATAAATATCAAGAATTAGTACAGACATTTTGCACACATACAATACGAATCAATATTCAGGCACCGTTTTATAGAAAATGCTAATGCGTTTGTGCGGGACAAATCTTTCAGAGGAATCTATCCTGTCCGATGAGAAACTGTCGCTTATTGTCCAATCGAGTCGGTATTCGACCGAATGCGTTGCCTTGCAATCGAAGAAATTCGGTAAAAAACGATTTTCTGTTGCAATCAAGCCACAACACACCGATATTTTTCGGTAGCTAAAACCGGCTGAAATTTCGGTTTCCAACCCAATTTCTGCTAAAAAGTATTTTCACAAGATGACATAGAATCCGTTTGATTCGTACAGCCACATTTTATACAGCTTTATTTTGAAAGCAGCAAATGGACAGTCAGTTAATAAGAACTAGAGTGGATGCAAGCAAAGTAAAGTAGATAGCAGCATCAGGCGGTAGCAAGTGGTGCATTGGTAAACCAGGAACAGAATGGGAGATAAGGACATCGCTTGGAGAAAGTAGGACGGAGGGATAACCTCAGAAGGAAAAGCCAGCAAAGAGTATGAGGTGGAGAAGCCATGAGTTGTTTAAATCAGCAGAAATTTAAAAAACTTTTATATATGATGAGTAAGAAATAGAAAAGTGAAGTATTTTAGTAGATGATTATCAGAAATTCTGAATACCTTAATAGATGATGGTTAAAAATTCAAATACTTTTATAGATGACGAACAGCAAATATAAATACCCTTATAGATGATAGGCATCAAACTGATATACTTTTATGGGTGGCAGTTAGAAAACTTAGATACTTTTGTGAATAATAAATAGAAAACCATTTTATTGATGTTAAATTGAAATAGTTTTATAAATCGCTTTTAGAAAATTTAGCGGTAAATAAGAGATCGAAATATTTTGAATAATTTTGTGATAAATTTCTATGCGATTACAGCTTCGTAAAAAACGGCTGAACAATGTTTCTAGCCTTGTGATAGGACCAATGTTGAAATTTTTTAAAGTCGACTTTCCAACGAGAATAGGAAATCGGTTGTTTGAAGAAGCGGAAAGAAAACGGCATAACACTTTTTCGGCATCGACTTTATGGGCATCAAAAAAAAGAGCGAAAACATTCGATTCGAAAACAAAAGAAAAAAAGCATTCGATATTTGCATCACGTTAGCTTTCATATATTTCATACGATAATAATTCTTACGCCTCACAAAATATATTTCTTTTTTGCGATAGAACGACTGCATTCCAAAATTTATCTCATTTAAAACAAGTCGTTTTTATTATCGGATATTTTTTTCATCGTAAAATATGTTTTGTTTTATTTCAGATCTTTCTGGAAATACTTCAGAGATTTTTACCCAAAACTTTTATTTTAAGAATTTCATTTTCTCCTCATCAAAAATGGCCAATGGTAAACAAAAACTTATCTGACAAATGAATCTTTCTATTTGAATAAAAAATTGTCTTATTAATGCATAAAATAATTGACATAAAATGCTGCACTTATATTTATCAGCGTCGTTCACTTAGGAGACAAGCAACGCCCACTTCTTAAACAGCCGACTCAGAGTTGAAATTAGCTGAAACTGACCTCTTTCTTCCTCATATCTCCCAGAAAGTCGAGCAGTTGTCTTCGAGGCATGTTGTTGCGTCCTTTCTGTTTTAAATTTAACGCAAATTTTCTTTAATCTCTTTTCTACGTTAGCGAATGTTGCTGAAAGAGTTATCCGCTCAGAGAGCGTAAACAGTGATCACATTCTGCTTTGTGTAAATGTTCTTTGGAACGAAAATGTGGATGGCATGATAAGCCTTATAAGTGCATGAGATTATTGATTAGTGACACATCGTGTTGTGTATTCGTTTCGAAAATTTGCATTTCGCACATATCTCGATTTCATTCCGATATTTTTTCGCAGCTCTTTTATACAAAGAATAAAACATTTTTAATTATTGATTACTCGATCATATAGATTTGTTTTGAGATATAACTTTTTTCTCAACAAATTTTATGGTGCGTTTATTCATTTGATGAAATATTTCTTTCATCTAAGCGAATGAATAAATTCTACAATTGTAATCAAATTAGCTATGAAAAAAACATCTCCCGATATATTCAAAATGAAACTCCATATTTTGCTGAAAATTTGCCTTTGCATCCGAATATCTAATTTTTATATTCTTTCCGTTCGATTGCCCAAAATTTATTCGATCTTTTTTTATCTCATACTTCTATATATTCCCTTCCATTCGAAACATAAAATTGCTTATTTTTGTTGTAAACGTCTATGTTTGTGGTAAATTATAGGGGAAAGTCCGTTCAACATTTGATTTCAACAAAGAATCTCTAGTTCGAGTCCCTAGCTCGAACTTCTTTTAGTTTATTTTGATATTTGAATAATAGTTTTAAGAATTTCAGTTGATTACTTTCCACCGAGGATCACGTTTGCTACTTGAAATGTGAGATGTGTAGATTGTAACTTTCTGACTAGCATAAATATCTAAGTAGTAAATGCGGAACACGTAATATGTAAAGTACATCTACTGCGATACAAATACTGTTGAGTCTTGCACGTAGCACAAGCTTGAAGTGTTCGTTTACATGAAGGACTTGAAGATGAATACAGCCTCTGTTTTATTTTTTCTTCTCCACTCGAAAATGCTACTTTTAAGCAGCCTCATGGTCTAGCACACAAAGCTTTTAGGCGTTTGTTCTTTGAAGCTGGTGATCTCCGCATGAATTGATCGCTGTGATAAGTATACACATATTCGATGATCATCAAAAAATATTGTTCAGTCGCGTTTGGGTGTCCTGTTGACATCATTGTGGCTATGCATATGAAACCTTTCTCTCTGTCATTATCTAGATTTTATGTTTTATGCCAAAAGAATGTTTACAAATTGCTTATATTTATGAATTAACGCTCTGACTTAATATAAGATTACATGTTATTAACTCATCTTTATTGTTTGATTGATGAGATTTTAAGTTGAGCTATTATTTTTCAGTTTAAGTTTTGAATTTCTCATAATATTCCATTTCGAATTTTAGGTCTTAATCTTTATTGCATCGATATAATAATAAGCTCTGTTTAATTAATATTAATATTTCGTTTTCACAAATTACAAAAATTGCTGTGCAGCATAAAACAATAATCATTTGTATATAAAAACACTCATGTAATAGATTTATAACCTGGAACGGTTCTGCGATCTAGAAACAATTTCTTGACTAGCTTTGCACTAGTCGTTGTAATTGTGCAGAATGCGTGTAAACTGTATACGGCATCTTGAATACAACGTCATAGCTGTTTCGTGATTCAGCAACGCTTCCACTGATGCCTTTCAAACATAAAAGCTTCATTCCTTCAGATACATCGTATTCGCCGCTTCTTTCAGTATTATACCCCTACCAAGACATCCTTAACTCATAGAAAGTTAGTGTTGAAATGGGAAACGAATTGTTTACACGTGAGAATATTTATGTTTTATTTACTTTCATATTTTTATTGAGAATTTTTTCGCGAGTTTCTTTGTTTTTATGAAAGCTTTTTCAGAGTTTACAACAGTTTTTTGAATTTATGCAAAAATAGCTCTCATTTTCCAGTTTTGTGCAATTTTCCAAATTTCGCATTGGCAGAGTGAATTATAGCAACCTGCGTTGGTTCATACATTTGTTTGTATGTGTCTGTCTGTCAATCTCTCTCTCTCTCTTTGTCTCTCTCTGGTAGTTTCAATTCGGGAACAACTAAAACCAGAACTACTGAATTTAGTGGATACAGCTTACATTACCACTACTAAGTTTCACGTTGATGCATTCACTTCTAAAAAAGTTATGAAAATATTATTCGCATATGTTCTGCAGTAATAGCATCGGTGGAACGGCCACCCGCCGAAATTTGTATAAACAGGAAGTTGAGTTTAAAGCTGATTTATTGCGTAGAGCTGCTGTTTGCTGCCACATTGCGGAATGAGCTGATCAGGTGGGCGCATTTGCATATTGTGCCTGCTCTAACGGCATGCTTCTTGGTTTGTTTTGCGTACAACTTGCGGTCACTACTTCTGTCAAACATGAAAACAAAACTATAACTTGAGTGTCCCACTATGCAAAGTTGAAAATGACTCTTTGAACTTGATTACAGCACTCCTCCACCTCTCTTCTCCCTCCTCTCACTTGTACCTTGTACGTCGATTCATGGATGAAAATCTTAGCTACAACGATGAATGCGTTTGAATTATTAACCCATTTAATAAATTTTATGTGCAATCAGATCACTCGCTATCTTTCAAGAAATTCGACATTTAGCTTTAAAAAATTCGGTGAATTTTGAGTAAAACTGTAAACTCTTTGAATGAGATATTGAACAGCTCCAATACAGTCATGGATTTTCTTGTGAAATGCCTGAATGATAATCGTCGAAAATCTATCATCGATCATCCATATCGACTAGTACTTTGACGTGATACATTTTTTACTCCACTACGAACACAATCCAAGCCTTCGATCACATTGTCTGTTTGTCTGTCTTTATCCCTTTTCCTTCATATATTTTTTATACTTTTTGCCAATGATGTGTCATTCGCTATGTGAAAGCGGCGAACTCTAAAGAATATTATTGTGCATTAATTTTTATTTTTTTGAATTTTCAGCAATGCTTCACGAAGCATCGTTAGTCACTATTCCGCAGAGCAAAATATTGACGATTTTCACATGATTGCAAGTATGGTGCAGCAAAAAGTGCAAGCACGCTGTGCACGATGGGAAGTGCAAGCCGAATGAAGCATGCACCCCTTATGTGATGCCCATTCTAGTGTTTGCATCGATCACATCGTCCTCACACTTCAAAATTCATCCCATCTAGCTGCGGCCATTTTTGGTTATTATTTTATCTCTTCGTTTTGCTTATTCGTGAATATTCATTTGCTCTCACTCGAGTTTTTTTTTTATAAAGAATTTCTTTTCGTATCATTATTGACTCTCTTAATTCTAAAAGCTTAGAGATAAGAGATATCTAGTGATAAATTTCCGGTTCGGAGAAAAAGCAAAGAATATTCAATTATGACAGGAAACTTAATGTGTTTTTTCTAGTGAAAAAGCAACTAAAATCTGAGAACAAGGTATTAAAATTGCAGGAAAATTCCCCGCATTGATGCCCAAAAAGAGGACAGAGAGAATACATGTGGAATCTTCTTTACCCATCCTACCGATTCCTTTTGTTTACTCCAATAGTGCATAGCTTTTTGTTCTATCATAAGCATTTAACGGTATCGCCTTTACTGATAACGCCAAAAAAAACTTTTCAAAGGAATTTTATGAAACTTGAAAAATTATTGCGGGGAGGAATATGAACGACTACTATTTCTGCCGATGTTCTTCCTTCTCTTTCTCTGATTTTTTGCATGTTGTTCCTCAATGTCGCATCCGAAAACTTCAGAGGAAAGCCGATTGGCCATCTCACTAGCATAACGCTCTTCTGACTTTGCTGACTCTAGACGATACAAATTCTTTTTTTTTTTTTTTTTGAATGCTCAAAAGTTTGTCAACAATTCTAATTGCACTATTCTGCTGAGATGCTCAGGCAGTAATGTTTAAGTGGATCAACTTATACAATGATCAGCGATCACTAGAGTGTTAGGTGCTTTTTTTAATGTGTACTTTTTTTGCCCTATGCATGCCATTGTCATAGTGATGAAAATGCAAAACTTATCTTTAAAAAATAATGCTTTTTAAAATATATTTCTGCCCTGAACAGCTGTCATTTGAAATCATCTGGGTAAATTCAATGCTACAAAAGACGACGTTTAACTGTATCTGAGAATCTTATGATGATGTGCACGTAGGGAGACCCACAATCTCCAACTTTGGGTTGAAAATTACGGTTACCATCGTTATAGACGCTAATTTGGGCATTCAATTGCAGTTTGTGGGAAATGTAGATAGATGGGACATAGGCTGTGGCCTCAGTTTGAGGATCATATACGACGGTGTCTCGTAAGTGATGACAACTAATGATATTAAGAGCAGGGAGAACCATATATGCTATAAGTTTATTCATGGAAACCTTTAATACACTTAGCTGTGAAAGATGTAGAGACATTTCATCTGTGACAGTTAGCGCCGATAAGTACGTATCAGCAGTTTACAAAATGTCGTCAAAAAGTCAAAAAATCTAAAAATTTACCTAAAAATCAACTGCAAGAAAGCTCAAGCTGTTGTTACTCGACAAAATTTTAGCCCACAAAGAGTAGTACTCCTCAAAAGTGCTAAAAAATTATTTTAGAATCCCATATCACCTATATATGTTCATTAGTATGAGAAAGAAACAGACTGCTCATAGATGGGGTTGTTCATTTCAGCAATCACAACGTTCATCCATCTAGCATTCAAAAGAGAATTAAAGTTCCTATAGGGATAGATAAATAGCACAATAAAAATATATTAGAACATTAAAAATTTCAACCATATTTTGAGAATGAGGCAGATTGTTAAACGAAGAGATGCAATGAGGAAAACTAAGTTTCACGAATCCGTTGATAGAGAGAGTCTTTCCTTCTTTACTAAACCAATTGCTTCTTCCTCAAAAATCTAACGCATCAATGCACTTGGGGCATAAGCAGAACAAAAGCCATCCAATAAACCTTGAAACACTTCAATGAGGATTTTTGATCGAAACCATTCAAAGCAATGAAATCACTAGTTTGATCCGCATCATCGAGCATTGATATATTACCATTGCCACAAAACAATAAACAGCTCTGAAAAATTGAATCGGCCCATTTAAATTTGTCACATAGTTCTCTTGTGGTCACTCGTGATTCTGCGGTCTATTCAAAAGCTTTTTGTTATTTTTGACGTAATTTTTATTGACCATTTGCTGATATGTAAACGATGTTCTCTAAAATGAGGTGTTAACATCCATTTTAATAGGAACGAAAAACGATGGGCGGAACTGAACGTGGCTTATAGTTGAACGAATTAATGTTGATGTTGAGAAATCAGCGCAAATTAGTGGAGATATCGGGTATTAATGCTAGGCGTCCAAAAGGGAATTGAATAAATACCAGTATTGCCTTTAATAAATTTCTTTCCCTTAAATTATCATTTCTTGTTACCTCTCAATAAACTCTCTGCAGCAAAGATGTGGTGGTTGGGTTGGCCAAACCAAATTATTAAATAATACCACCAACTTTTTTCAACACAATAATTGCTTGTTCCGCTATGGTTTTAAGGTTATGTAGGCATTTCGAATAAACTGAAATACGGAAAAATCCCATTTTCTCGCTTTGTCCTTACGAGCAGAAATTTTACTGCGCGACACTTCCGGCAGCGGATGACTTTCCCTCTCTTCCAGTAATTAGAGAAATGAGTTATTAGCCGAAGATTACGAGGTTTTCAGAGAAATGAGTTACTACCGGATGGTGAGTATCTACTGCAAAGAATTGAAAAATTCTTGCAGGAACACCAAAAAACTTTGAAATTCAGAAATTTATGGAAAAAAGCGCAAATCACTTGCTCTACCAGATTAACCGATCATCAAAACTCTTTGTTAAGTTTTAATTTTTTGTAATTAACTTCGGCTGATTGCCAATCACGAAATTTTCCCGCAAAATAGGAAGGGTAGGAAGTGGACTCACCTACGCGTGCCTGGATTTTAGCTGCGATTGCAATCAGTGAGTGAACATTTAATGTGCGAACTGTTACAAAAGAGAACAACAGATATTCTTGGATGACCGAAAATTTAGTTGATAACACCTTCTAAGAGTGCAACTTGAATGTCATCGACACCAAGCGAAGAAATGCCAATTGAACCCTTAATGTGGTGACGTTTTGCTACTAAGTTTGGCTGTCATTTATAATCTGTCACACTAATGTAATATTTCATTTCATAACGTCTCAATCGCTATTTACCTAAATTTGCACTCTTTAATTGGTATTTGAGTGCTTACAGTTGGTGTTTGTTAACGCTTGCCGTGGGGCAGTTGCGCTTTTGTGACGAGTCTTTTAATTTTTTTTTTAAAGGTGTAGGGTTTGGTTTGGGGTCCGTTAAATCCGGTCTCAGCGGTGCTTGTAGACGGGAAGTGGGCCGAATTTTCACTAATGACGGTGAGGATAAGGTCAAATCTCATTCCGATCGAAGGTGGGATGAAAGTGGTCGTCCAGTCGGGATCTGACCTAGTCTGTCTCCATATAGTCATGAATTAAATGCGGTCTCGATTGCAGTCGGAACAATCCGTTAATGCTATTTTTACTTTAACCAGGATTGTGCATTACAAGGGCTTCAGCAGCAACGATTTCAGGTCTTTGAAACATAATTAATTTGCAGCACCTTTATGTACCGTTGTCTGCTTATTTTAGCCGACTGTCTTTCTTCTTTCTATTAGTTATAAAATATATTGTTATGTAATATTGGAATAGTATCTTCACTTCCAATAGGTATATTTGCTGAATCCTCATCGTTATTTCCATATTTTCGAGTCTATTTATAGCATTTCCAATCTACCTAAGTGAACGCTTAATTGAGGAGAGGTTATCAGATAGAGCGACGTTATTTTATTTTATTTATCATTTATTAATCGATGTTGACATGAAATTGAGGGAGAGAGGCTATGAAGTTCGTAACATTCCACCTAATGGAGGTATATTCGAGAATGGGTGGTTATAATTAAATTGATACGGTAATTTTCTTGCTGCCAGTCGGCTGAAATGAAATAGTGGAGCATTCACAAACGACAAATCAATATCGTCATTGTCATTATTAGTGTCTGGTATTTCAGTGATTGCATACAGTCTCGAAGTGATCGATAAAAAAGGCAAGACTGAGTGAAGCGGGTGTGGTATTGCAGTAAACTCTACTTTGTAATGTCAACGTACTTTTTGCAGTCTTCTGGTTACGGATCAGTGTTTTCATATGCTGTATGTAATCACCGTTCCATCCCCCTTAGATATGCTATAACATTGTCCACATGGAATGACATCAGATATTCGGCAATTAGGAAGGATGTAGACGAATGGAAGTGTGGTTAACGCGGCTTGAGGTGATGACTCTAGTTGTCACACTTTTTATACAGTTTGTAGTAAGTTAGAAAATAAAATGAGGGCATGCTTCTGGTAATGCCTGACAGCGTTGTCCTTTCTTTACACTCTCAGGATAATTGAGTTAGTCCGCTTACCTTGCTCTGATCTAGAGTGGAACTATTTACTACTGATTTAATTGTTTTTGGGACAAATGGCTCGCAATGGCTTTCATCATTGAATATAAGGAGCTTCAAGAATTGATCTGCTCGATTTTCAAATGTTAACGATTGAAGAAGAGGAAAAAATCTTTGCAAGATAACGCTCTCTTGCTTAGGTAGCCACTTGTATCTATAGGTTTTTATTTATTTCCTGAATAACTATAGCTGTTTTAATAACTTTTAAGGTCATTTTGATGAGCAAAGTGACGTTATTTAGGATTAAATGAGTGCTTTTTTTTTTTGAATTTTTCAGTGTCACGAGTGTAGATCATCGCGTCACGAAATATTTCCCTTCTCTTTTTTTGTTAAATCGATTGTATAGATCAGTAGACATAGTTTAGGAATATCTATTATACAATTGGCTCAGGTAGAAGATTATATAGATGATGCAGGTGGTAGGTTCGCTATTCTAAGAACATTTTTCATATGTCGTTTTAAAGCCCTAAAGGATTAAAAATCCAGGTTTATTTATTTATTACAATTTTAATTTACTCCTTTACCAATGATAATGAAAAACGTTTGATTAAGAAAAGCACTAACTGAAACGATAGCATATGTTATTGATGACTGATGTGAGTGTCACGTGAATTGAACCAACACATCGATGTGCAGTGATGTTTTTTGCAATTATATAACGCTGCATTAGTTCGCTTTTTTTCCCATGAAATAAAATGAAGTGAATAAAAAAAAATGATTTCAAATCACATCAATAAATTTCTGTCATTCTATCGTTTTTTTTTTCTTTTTTTTTTTTTTGATTTGACGTGTTCACGTTGTCGTTTCCTCGTGGAAATGGCTGCATTCACATGTGCATTTACTATTGAAACGAATCGTTATCACTGTTTATTTTATGATGATATGATAGTTCCATTTGAAATAATCATTTTTGTTTGTTTCAAATCTCATTTTTGAATTTCTTATGTTGCTTATTTTGTGAGATAGTTGATCCATTACGGAGCTAAAAAGGAGTGGGATTGAGCTTATGACCGACCCCCTCCCACCAACTCCGCCCTACTTTTCCTGCTTCGATGCTTTAGACGAATCTTCTTCCTCTCTCCCTCCCTCACCGCTTTCACTCGGATTAATAGTCACCCGGCATAGCAATCTTTTTTTTTTTTTGAGAAAAGCACTTGCTTCTGGTTTCAGTTCGTTCACAGTTATCTTAAGTGGATGGTGATGACGCTCTTGTGGATATTTTCTTATGCAAGTTTCATCCTGCGTATCGTGAAATGTTAACTTCTGGTCACAAAATTGAAACGTTTGCCCGATTGCTATTAGGATCAAGCTTCTTATCCTTCTCAATGCCACTGTTTTTGAGTAGCCGATTGTGGGGATTATTTTTGATAAGTCATTAAGTCACATTTTATTTTGTGCAACCTCAATAATCGAAAAGAAGCAGTTAACCGATTAAGCGTTCAGTTATTTGTATTTCAAAATGCCTATCTAAGAGCACACTTTATTATTCGTTGATATTTTATTTAATGAAAGCGAATCGAGTTAATTTTTATTTAAAAAAAAAAAAAAGAAAAAAGAAAAAAGGCAATTCATTATTTAAGCTATGAAATCCTACACTTTAAAATATCGAATATACGCAATTTGATATTCAAGAAAATATTCCCCATCGTTGAGTGAAATCGATCATTTGCTCGCACTTCCACGCTTATGAGCTGAAAATATTTCTAGTCTTTCGCCTTATTGAATGCGATTTATTTTTAATTTAATTTCTATAGGTCTATACATTATATTCATTTATTTTTGAATATTTTTATGCCGTCACCTAGTGGGTTTATCCTTTTTGCAAGGATATTTGTGTAAGATCGAGTGCTGCACTTGACAATCCAAGTTATTCAACGTTCAATTGATAGACGTCATCGGTTGAGTGAGATTGGAAAATGAAGCATATATGTGTGGAAGGAGCAGATAGCTATCAATCCATTCGCTTTTCGCAAGTTCATGATATAATTGACCAACGTGTGAAACTCTAACACTTTAGTATGTCATCGCCAAACTTCATAAGTTTGAAGACTTGAGCTCCCACCTTGTCTCCTCCTCGTCCTTCAACCTGTCCTTTTCCCCTCTCTCCCTCCTCAATGGGTTTGCGACGTTGGAAAACAACCTGACAGCTTTGAAACGTGACATAAACATGATGTTGCGTACCAAAACCACTGTGTTTAATAAACGCTCTATCGTATCAAACACTTCTGTTGGCTCCCAGTTTTTCCGTCTCTCCATATGTTTTCTCGTTCTATCATCGTTGTTCGGTTTCCCTGTTGTCGTTCTCCAATTTCATCGGTGAATTTCTTTCTACTATTGGAAATGCACTGAAATTGTCAAATTTCCCTCTGAATTCGACTGTGATTTAAGCACATATTATTACCGTATACACGATGCTAGTCTTACTGTAGAAGTGCGCTCGCTTACTGTTTAAGCGGTTTATTGTAAGAAAAAGAGTACTGCTGTGTTGTGATATAACAGATTACGTGTAGCAAATGTAAAAAGTTTCACATTCTATTTTATCTGTTTTATCGCTCTTTTGGTCGCCGAAAACTTTTTTTCATATTACTTTCAAATTAGAGGCGACGGCATGATCGTTACCTGAGGTTTTCTCTGCACTCTTCAATTGGCATATTGCACCTTTCGAGGGGTTTATTGCACTTTGACCTTTTCTCATTACATTCAACAATAAGTACGTCCTCTGTGACAGTCAAAAAAGTTCTCTTACAAATTCAAATACTATATAAAAGCATGGATCATGTGAATATAAACTAAGGTGAATGTACCCTTAGACGCTGTCAGTAGCACAAACGTTGCAGCATTCCTTTTCATACAGTACATTAATGAAACAATAAAATGAAATATATCTAGTTCTATGCCTGTCACTGTACTTATTTGCGGGTTTTGCAAGAGAATGCTTTACCTACCAGGCGTTTGTTCCTTTTGTCGTTTTGTTTTCATGAACTTCAGTGATATCTGCTTTAAAAGTAATATACAAGAAGCGATATATTTGTTTGAAATTCCAAGAATTTGCATATCTCGTCATTAATATCCTTCAAATTCTGTGTTATCACATTTTGTTAGGCTGAGTAACCTGTCTCTTAGTCAGTGTCTTTTCATCTAATTGCGATCTTTTCAGCGGGGCGACTGAGACCATTCGAGTCTTTTTTTATTACTTTCAACGACCGATTGAAATGATTGTTAATTGCATAGCTGTGACAGGAAAAAGACATCTCACTCCGCTGCTATTTTACATTTCCTTGCGTTTTGCGTAAAGATGTTATAATTATCTGTTCGAACCTTTGTGGCTTATTTACTGGTATACAATCGAGCTGTACGGAATGCCGGAACAAAGCCGGAATCGGAATACTCTTTGAAGATCACTTCCTGTTCCTGCAGATAATTTCAAAAAATCTGCCATCCTTCTACCAAATCTAAATCATTGATGAGATTATTTTATAGGTTTCGGGATTCCATTGCGTGAATGATCGAGTGTATGTTTGAAACTCTTTTCGAAGGCGTCTGTTGACGAGAGATTATAAAGAAATTATTAATAACTGCTTTAGATGCAGCGTCAACTCGTTTCGCGAGCATTGCATATCGGTGGACAGGTTCGCACTCTGGTCTCTGCAGCACCAGTACAGCACAAGAAGATCAAGGTGGTGAACCCGGTGGTGGACCTCGATGGCGATGAGATGACTCGTATTATTTGGGCTGATATCAAGAATAAGGTCGGCGCTTAGCTTAGGGTGCACTTGCCCAGAGAGAAGCATTACGAACTTAGAATAATGACTTGCTGATCACATCCTTCTTGCAAAAAGAGGCATTTTATCTTCTTAACAAACGAGACGATGACATTACCAATCTGCACTCTTTTGCATTCCCCAACCGAATCCAAAATTAGTGGATGTAAGGGAGGGCACTGCCCATATATGTATGCGTGTGCATGGTGGAAGAAGCACTAAAAAGGTGTTACTGTTCGTTCGTTAATCCGGTTCAAGAAGTATGAAGAAGCGTTTTAAGTGCTGTAAGAATTTTATGCCCTGTTTATCGAAAGTCAGGTGGAGTGCGGGTTAGCTATGATCAGTTCTTTAATAGTTTTTCTCGAGTAATGCTTGTAGAGATGAACAGCGCTGATGATCTTTGATGTGGTGATGGTTCAGCGCTGGGAGATATTACTACACAGTCGTTCACAAATAGTTGTCCTGCTTCAACTTAAGTTATTGACGTGCACCGAGATGGTTGTAATTTTCGGTGTGTGCTTTTGCAGATTTGCACATCTTTCCATATGCACGTGTCTGTCTGTCTCTCTTTCTGTCTGTCTGTCCCCTCGGTTATTTAAACTCATGAGCTACCAAGGTTAAACCAACGAAATTTTGGTGGTTAATATTTTATAACGCAGGTATGCCTCATATATCAACACTCATATTTACCCACCAAATTTTGAGGAAATTAGTCAATTTAAGGCGTCTAAAATTTGCATGCGTTTTTCGGTATGCCGGGTTTTCATTTTCGAGTCTTTTTCCCTTAATGCTTCGTAGTTTCATACAAGAGCTTTAAATATTTAACATGTTCTACATTATTACGCATAATTCACTATTTATTGGCAGTCTGTGAAATTTTTTGGTGAATGAACGGAATCATTAAAAGCACATATCTGAGGGAAGTGGAAAAGCGCACCGGGCAGCGGCTTCAGCGCGCTTCTCCACTTTTTTTCTGAAAGGTCTTATTGGCCACATTGAATGTTGCCATCTAACCGTTATAATCCAAAATATGATACCATAGGAGCTTCGCGATTGTGGCATCTGAGATTGGCTTTAATTTCAGGTGTCGTGCTTGACATTTTTCCATCCTTTTCCCATCCTCTCTTGCAATATCTTACCTCCCTGTCTCAGGACTACAGTATGACGATTAATTAAAAGACACATTTTTGCATAGTAACAGAGGTACTATATGTTATATCAGTGGACTGATGAGATCTCGATAACGGTCGAGGGATAGAGGGCATATTTCTAGCCTTATTTCGAAGGAGTTATTCGCATCGATTGTTTTATAACACTGACGCCTCACATTCTCTGTCATACCTGATGCGACCTTCACGATTTATGTGCCTGATGAATCCTCTCCCATTTACACACCTGATAGGTCCTTCCCTACTTACACCATCATGTCGGAGATACACAGCGTTTCCTTGTAAAAAAGTAGGTGCATTATTTTTTGGCATTGAAAGCCTTGGCCTGAGTCTTCGGGAAAATAGAATATTGTGGTCTCGAAATGTTGAGAAAATATGACATCCTCTGCAGTCGAACAATCATATTCAATTGAAATTACGCTTTCTAAACTTTAAAACAAAAAAAAAAGGAAGTGGAGAAGGTGAAACTTTTCTTCGAAGGAGTATTGTGAACCTCTGAATGTGTGTGCTGTACTTTTTATTTCTTAGATGTCTGGAGTTTTTTCATTTTGACCGTCTGAATGCGTGCGAGCAGTGTTTTATTAAACAGGTTAACAGACCGAATGACGAATTTCTTCGTCATTAACGTTTACTTGCACTGATAACGCACTAATTGTGCATCCAATGGGGCATTGTTTTGCTCTTATTGAAGTCGCTGTTGATTGATACCCACAGACGCATATTGCTACATGATATAGTGAAGTATTAATTGAAGTTTGAAAAGAGTGGCACCTGAATATGAGTTAAATGCTTCTACGTTTTACATGCAATCTGATGATGAACTTTTACTCATATTGGATTAACTGAAAGCTTCGTGATGGCTATGATTTGATCACTGACCACCCACCAAGTTTCGATAGGCGCAGCTTTTAATTGCTGTGAAAATCTGTTCACGCTCTAATTCTGTTGTAAGTTGGCTTAATTGGTTGAGATCGTGCTTCGGTATTCGATGCCGTTACTCGATTTTTGATAGAAAACAAAACTTGGGAGATTGTGAGACGAAAGAAGGCGAGGGTTCCCACCCACATAGTGCGAGGAACAGCATGAAATGTAAAAAAAATTGCAAATTGAGAGGTATTGATGTTCAAGAATTTGAGATATTGAAGTGGAAT
This sequence comes from Baylisascaris procyonis, assembly GCA_037389465.1. NCBI lineage: Eukaryota > Metazoa > Nematoda > Chromadorea > Rhabditida > Ascarididae > Baylisascaris > Baylisascaris procyonis. Next base: position 2,076,965 of record JAZARR010000164.1, read on the forward strand.
GCAATACTCTAGCCGGAACTGTGGGCTGTAGAGCCTGTGTGTGAGGTTATTGTTATTGTTGTTGTTTCAGCTGATCCTACCTTATCTTGATTTGGATATCAAGTATTATGATCTGGGCTTGCCGAATCGCGATGCGACCAACGATCAGGTGACAGTAGATGCAGCCGAAGCGATCAAGAAATACAACGTAGGTATCAAATGCGCCACCATCACGCCCGATGAGGCCCGGTAACCGTTCGCCTTTTTTCTGTCGTAACTGAGAAAGGATCTGCTATGTATCGTGGTGTCAGCCCGGTGAAAATCTTGTCCACAGATGGAAGTAAATCGACGACTCCTCGCTTAGTGGTCGCGGATGTTTTCTCTAGCCATCGCTCTTGTTTATGAAGGTTGCATCAATTTTAATGCACACATAATGCAACATTCCTGATGAGCCAACAGTCCGAGTTGCACTGACATATTTGATTATTCTGTTTGTTATAATTCATTATTGCAATCTTCAGATTGGTGGTTATGATCGAATTATTGGTAAGCATATCTTCGACAGATGCACGATTTTATCTCTTATTCAGATAGCATGAAGCCATAAAATAGTTTCGAAAAATTAAATTTTTATATACTTGTTTCGAGAAATATTCTCTTTGGAAGACTTTCACATAAGAGATGATTTATTTAGTAATGCTACGAGTGGCACATATTGAGGGTATAAAGATTTCATTGTTTTGTTTGTTTGCAGAGTTGAGGAATTCAAATTGAAGAAGATGTGGCTGAGTCCGAACGGCACTCTTCGAAACATTATTGGAGGCACTGTATTCCGTGAACCGATTCTTTGCAAGAACATCCCTCGTCTTGTACCCGGCTGGAAGAAGCCAATCGTTATTGGGCGTCATGCTTTTGGAGATCAGGTTGCTTATTATGTGCGGTACTTTTACTTTCCTTCGAGACAGTTCTTCTTTTAGCACTGGGAAGGATGACAGGAAAGACATCCTTGAAGGCCTTTGTTGTCACTCTTCGAACCGCAATTTCTTCGAGGCAGGTGTATCTGGCAATTGGTTTATCGAGATCTTCGCATCTTGAAGAAGGCATTTACTCGCTTCGTTTCCTTTTTTACCTACTCCTTCCCCTCCCTCTATCCTTCGCAGGCATCCGTCTACATCGTTGTCCCTCTCACATTTCATATAGGAAAATCATCAATAAGCGTTTTTTGAGGGACACGCATTGAGCTGTTTGTGATTTGATTGAGATTTACATTGATGTGACGACCTATGCATTCGAATTTTGCATCGCTGCGTAATAATTCAGTGGTAGAAGTTGCCGAAATAGTGCGCTGATAGTGGAGACCTTTCATGCATGCGAACAGTAATATTTCCAAAAAATTATCAAACCCCAACTTGATCGATGACTTTGAGGTTTGCCGATTTTTAGTGGATTTTAGGGAAAGTTTTTCGATCTGAAACGTTGATTATTGGCGCATTTTTTAGGTAAATTTTCTCATATTTTTTCTAAATTATTTTTAGCTCTTACAATCAAATCGCCTTGCTCGATCTCTCATTCTATGAGTTTTTCCTGATAGGCAAACATTTGAAGTATTTTATTTTCAGTACAAAGCGACGGATGCGGTGGTAAGTAAGGGCGTTAAATTCCAACTTTTGGAAACAGACAAGAACGGCAAGGAAACGCGTCTTGATGTGTTCACATTCAACAAGAGTGGAGGAGTGATCATGGGCATGTACAACACTGATGAGGTCGCTGTTTTATCGTTCTTGTTCTGGATTATAAGAACGTTGAGGGTTTATTGTAAAATGAGACAAAGTATAGATCTGTCAGTCGAAGTTTGGAGTGTTTGGTTGCAACTTCATGTGCGAAGAAGCTTCATCGAAAATCATATTATGATGGATGGAATTGGTGGTTTAAGAATGGTTTCAGAAGTGAATTTAATCTTCTTTCTGACTCGAAGTAGGTGATACTTTCATTCGATTCGGGTGAAAACTGTTTCGTTGACACGATAAAAGCACTCAATATTGGAGTCTTATGTTTTACACAGTTAAAATCATTGCATGCTAATTAGTGACCATATGAAGATTTTATTTGCAGAGTATAACGGGCTTCGCGCATTCATGCTTCCAATATGCGTTGATGAAGAAATGGCCATTATACCTCAGTACAAAGAATACGATCCTGAAGCGATATGATGGACGATTCAAAGACATCTTCCAAGATATATACGAGAAGTGAGGCGATGATTTTGTTTACTGTTATTTTGCATAGTTGTTTAGTTTCGATTTTATTCGTTCATTATGATCAGATTAAGTGGTCGTTGAAAGCCATTTTGAATTTGAAAGACAGTTTTTTCGTCGATGGCGTTAATGAATTGTTTTGTTGATGGATTCTTTCTGGGGAATATAGGAGTAGAACAGAAAAAATAATAATTTCCTCGAACCATACTGGTGCACTTCAATGGGATATGGATGATGAGAGGTGAAAGTCGCCTCTCAGAGGATGAACTTCCTTTTGTCACTGTGATTATGTTTGCGCTTATCGTTCAATGGTAAAAAGTTTTTCCTACAAGACAATTTTTCCTTAATTGATTCTGTCTTGCGGCATGGTGGCTTATTTGAGATTTGTTCATCTTTCTTATCAGTCCTCATCGTTGTCAGTATTTGTCCTTGTGCATAAAATCCTTGTCAGTACATCAGTCCTCTTTCGTAGTTTCTTTATGGGATATTTTTCTTGCTGAGAACCATCTCCACTTCATGCACATCTTTAAAAAGTTTATTTCGAAAACTTTTGAGCCTTTCTGCGAATAGTGAAATGAGTTTGTAAGTTTTAAGATAGAAGCCGTCTTTTAAAGCTTTTCTTACCTCATTTAGACGAATTGTTTGGATATATACATATATATATATATATATATATATATATATATATATATATATATATATATATATATATATATATATATATATATATATATATATATATACTTGAAAATGCTTTTTGCAATCTGCTTATTGGATGCATCAGTATACTGCTCATCCACCTCATAAGTATCCAATTTTTTTTTTTTTTTTTTGAGGACCTATTCGGAACAATTCAAGAAGCTGGACATCTGGTACGAGCATCGCCTTATTGATGATATGGTTGCTCAGGTACGATAATACAATTTTTATGTGCTGTATATCAGATAGGATATTTTTGAACGAAATGGTACCCATGCAGGGAAGAGGCTTTGAACTGAACCCATGCAGAGAGGAGGCTTTGAACTTTCGTTTGTTTGTTACGATGTCTGCAGTTATTTGCAGCATCTTTAATGTTCAAATTTCACCCAAGACTCACCATCCTTTTGTTCAGTGCCGCATTACTTACCTCATTTCTTCACGCTTAGACTCGTTAAATGTCACCTCACCTCGTTCATTCTTTGCTTTCTACCTTTGTCTTGTTCCACGCATCATCCATAATCAGTGAGAATCTCTTGATTCGGAGTTTCACGCAATAGTATTCAGTTTAGGCGTTGCTTAGGATATGAAAATGCCTGAAATTATTGGAAGACTCTATCTGGCGTCTCCTTTCCCGTGAGGACGAAATCAATGAAGCGTTCAGTAAACGATTTCAGTTACGAAAGGATCGATTTTGAAACAAACTATTGTTGCGAAATAAACGAATAAGATTAAATGATGTTTGGTTTTTTATATAATCCATCTTCACACATCTCTCACGCATTAATTAAAAATTTTATGTGAACTTTTAATATCGTTGAAAATTGTGCTAGTAGATTGTTGTTTAATCTACGCATCATTTGCGATTTCATCTTATGGATTTGAGTGGAATTATCTTTTAATGTTGTATCTATAAACTTGGACTCATTGAGAAATTGTGAAGTTTCAGCAAGAATTCTTTTGACGTCCGATACTATTCAAAATTTGTCGTTTATCCTTTTGCTAGCCCACTGTATAAGTTTGGAAGGGGGATGGGTGAGTTGCGTTTATTTCATAGCTGTAGTCGATTATACTGACTTTCCGCAAACTCTGTATAGCTTTTCAGGAAAGTTTTCTTGAAAGGGCTAATCACTGATAGCATTTGTGGTATTGCAATTTGCGAATGCGTTTAGTTTGATAAAACAAATCAAAAGATTTTCTGAATAGTGACCATTTTTAGGTTATACCTGTGATGATAGGTTGCTTTGCTCAGGTTAACGAGAGTTTCGTTGAAGGTATTGAAAGGATCGGGTGGTTTTGTTTGGGCGTGTAAGAATTACGATGGCGATGTGCAGTCGGATATTGTCGCACAAGGTAAATTTTTTCTTCTTTCACTATCGACAGGATATTTCGACTCTTGCCTGTCTTTTTCACTTTTTTTTTCCTCGATTTCGTCGTTTTATTTTGCACAGGAGTGAAAGGTTGAAGAGGGCGATAACATCCGAATTTCGATAAAAAGCAGTGGGAAGTGGAGTTCGCGCTGAAGTTGCGTCGTGCCATCGCGATCACCACGCAGCGCTAAGCGCAAATATTACAAATGATCGCGTTTCAATAGCCGATTTCATTCACTAACAGATTCTTCATCACCTCCCCTCCACACCTCTTTTCCTTAGCTTTTATACTCCGGAAACGGTGGATCAAGGTAGGGATTGAATTGAAACCTTTACACAGCTATCAGGTAGTAAACATTTCGGAAAGCACATCTGCTTGGATGTAAGTGTTGTAAAAGTGGAACAAAGTACTTGATAGGCTATGGATCGCTTGGATTGATGACATCGGTGCTGATGTGTCCCGATGGGAAAACGATCGAGGCAGAGGCGGCTCATGGTACGGTGACGAGACATTACAGAGAATATCAGAAGGTGAGTATTACTACGTTACTTGTGAGGTTTGTCGTATTGTTTTTATAGATTATTGAGGGCGCTGAAATTCATTGCTTTACGTATCAAGCTTTTTAATAATAAGCTTCAGCTTTGTTGCAATAGGGTTGCATAAATAAGATTCTATGGTTGCAAGTTCATTTTAAGGGCGGCATTTTATTTTAATTCAGCAGCGATGACATGCGCTGATGGTTTTTGTGAAGTTCGTATTTGATGGGAACGATCTGTTGCAGGGCAATCCAACATCGACAAATCCAGTTGCATCGATATTTGCGTGGTCTCGAGGGCTTGAACATCGCGGCAAACTTGACGGAAACGAAGAATTGAAAAAGTTTGTTGCTATTTTTCACTGAGTGAAAGTGAAATAATATCTTTAAGTGGCAATTCCTTTTCATGCCAAAGCAACCCGATGAAAATGGAGAAGGGCCAAAGACTCCGATTGCTTCGAAATCAGCAAAATGCGTCGTTTAGAAATATATCTTTGTTGTAGGAAGGTAAATCTCTGCACCATAGGGCAAGCGATTATCCTAGTGTTACTTTTATTGATATCATTTAAGCGCCTTCATTTTAGAAATGTTAGGTAGAAGGCGATATTGGGGAAGTCATTTGAGGTAATTGAATGCTATTTTCTACCCTTTGCGAATGAAGAGGAATGTGTAGGGTGGCTCTACAAGCAATAGGCCGCAAGCTTGAGGTTACCAGTTTTAGGCAGCGATCCTTTATTTTTTATTGTTTAAGGTTTGCGAGAACATTGGAAAAGGCGTGCGTTTCAACGATCGAAGAAGGTAAAATGACAAAGGATCTCGCCATTTGCATATATGGTCTGAAGGGTGCCACTCCAGACAAGTATCTCTACACGGAGCAATTCTTAGCTGCAATCGATGAAAAACTGCAATCTCTTATGCACTGAACTCTTAAGAAAGCAGCCGTTTGAGTTGGTGGTTTCTATTGCTATGCTTTTACTGCATTTTTGCATCGTTTTTTGCTTGCAAAAATGTGGTACGATTGATGGCACTGTTTTCTGTGGAATCGTTTTGAAAGGGGAGAGTGGGGTAGAGAGATCTGCGAATAGAGATTGTATTTTTTGCTTTAGGGAGAGTGGGTTTTTTGAAATCTGAAATTAGAAAATTCTGTGGCATATATGATTCCGAGTCGTTGATAACTGTGGTTTAGATCGAAAAAGATTCGGCTCGTTTATGCGTAAATGTTGTCGCTGCAATGTTGCAAGTATTATATAATTAAAACGGCATTATTTTTATCATGCTGACCTTTCGAATGGTGAAGTCATCATCAGAGCTTTCAAACTTGGATGATAGTTGTTTAATATTCAAAGCTGTAGTGCCCCTATGATGGGTTACTAAAAGATAAGCAAGACAAATAAAAACACTATTAGGTATCCGTGGCATACAACACTGCGGCAACATCAGCAGACACAAATTCGGCCAAATCTATGATTGTACTGACACAACATCGTCTGCATTAGGAAGCTGTCAGTTATTTTCAACTCTAAGATAGTTGGATATTGAGGCCATTTTTGTGCAGTTGTTCGGGCGACGCTCTGAGGTGGGATTGCCAATCGAGCATTCTTGTCCTTTTTTGCCTAGAGGGCAGAAGAATATTCTTGCTCCAGAGAATGACCAACGTATAGGAGCGAGGCTACGAGTGAAAGAGGTACAGCAAAAAATATCTCGAAGTTGTTTACTCTAGAGTGAGCTATGCGAAATCTGTGGGGCCTCTTCTACAATTCTTTTTTAAAGCACAACAGGATCACATTACAGGCGTTTCAACTGTGCTGCAAATGTCCCTATGTCTCAGTGCAAAGTTATTAGGGTTGTAGTGTCGCCGTTGCCTTATTAAAATGCCTCTTTATCTGTCTTCCTCTCTTTTGCTGTATGAGGCTTCCGGTTGCTCCATATTTATGTGCAATGATGATTGGTGATTTGATCTTGGCTTCTTATTGTTTTTTGTTGTCTGTCTGAAAGGGTGTATGTGAAATGCTGTCAAGCAGTGTTGAGTTGAGATGGGGGAAGGAAGGCAACTGCAAGCAGTGTTATTGCATACAGATGAAAGCTGTTATTGCCTCTATTAGTATTAAGTGAGACAGGTTTCGGATTCGTAATTGGCTTATGCGGAAGACGAAATTTAAGAGGGTAGAAGTGACAGTTTGCTATTGAATGCTTTGGTTGACATGCAGCTGGATCTTTTGCAGATCTGTCTTGTTCCCTAGCAAGGCGTGATGGAGATCAGTTCCCATAGCCCGAGCTCAAGCTTGCAATAATGCCGCGGTAATCCGAGGCGTCTTGCAGTATCCCGCCTTGCTGCGTTCGAAGGATAATTCCCTAAAGCTGTCATGTGGTTTTTCTGCCATTTGCGACATACAGATTGAGAGCTTACTTTAAACGTTTCTATGGTTAATTTTGTTGTTCTTCTCATTTGATTGAATCTTCCCAGAGAGAGTGCACTTTGACACTGACACATTAATATGTTGTTAGCTGGACAGTGTTGTGGCTGCGTGCCATATTATTTCCTTATAACGTCCCAGTGCTGCCTTATTCCATCTACACTTCCTCTTGACCTTTAACCTCTCTCCTTTAAAGCTTTTGAGGGGACGTCCAGTTGTTGGTTTTCTTCTTTATATTGGTTGCGGTAATATTGTTGATGCCGACAGTGTTGGTTATAAGGTTCCACCCATAGCTTTTTAAGGAGTCATTTGTTCACTTACTTCCTGGTTTGTTCGTAAGTAAAGTTTTACATTTTAAGCGATGAGCCTCGTTTGTTGCGGTATACAAAGCGGAAGAGGGCTATCCTCACATTAGTTTGTATTTGTCGTTGCTCAGATCAGTTACTAAATTGTTACGAATAGGGCCAAACATTCTAACAGCTATGCATTAAATGGGTGCATAGTTGAAATATGAATACATTACTTGGCAAGTTTCATTGTATATTCGCAGTTTATGAAATCGGCTAGTCTGATAAGCACGACCATAAAAGTGTATTCCGTGCCATCTCCGGCATGCTTCTCCATTTTTTCGATACTCTCTGACGAGGTTGCAAGATGAATATATCGTATCCACATCCATCTCCAATTCCCTCATTTTTTCAATAGTATTCTGAGGTCAGACCCGTCGAAAAGGCCGGCGTCCAGTAGCTATTTCTATGGGTTCTTCAATCGATTTGTCATCATTTTATAGCGATTTTACGATGAGATCCATTTCCAAAGAATTCGGTGGATTTATGCGTGTATCGTTTGAGAAAACATTATTTTATCGTGAAATGCCTCTGTGCAACCGTGCCTTCCATGGGCTCAACCCAGACAACTCCAAATGCCTAAAGTTACCCAACAGCTTCAATCGTACTCTGCAATGCGAATTCGAATCGACGATCAGCGAGTACTGTTCAGCTAGTTTGTCGTCGTTTCATTGGTCGCCTGGCTTGAAGATTTGCGGCAGAGAAAGAAACATGTGGAACGGTACTTGACAAGCACGTGGCTGCACGTGTCGGCCTGTCGGTGATGGATTATCAGGATGATGCTCTCAGTCGTTATACGCGTCAATCATTTAAATCGTATTCGGCGTTTGTTTCAGTAGCGCAGCATGTGATAACATCTTGTCTGTGTGCGTGTATGGACGTATGTTTGTCTGTCTGTGTGTCCTCAATCTTCACTTACATTTGTGGTGATGAGGTTTGCTTCCTATGAATGATTGGCATTCGAAGGTGCCATAGGATTTGCAAATCAGTTACACTTAACCATTCGACTGCCATCTGCAAAGAATGCATATCACAGTGTTTTAAAGTGTAATTACAGTCGGCCGTAAAAGACCAACGAATAATTACATTTATTGGTGCCGCATGGACCTTTTCTATTGGTCCAAGCTAGCCGACTGGCTCTTTCATCATCACCGGACAGTAAATTTCAGATTCTCAATCGTTAGCCTGGCTTCATCAAACGCTTATTTGTTTTGGTGCCTCAAACTTGGGTAATTGAACCCATATTGTAATACAGACTCACCAGCGAAACGCAACACAACAGAAAGCAACAACAATAAACAAATCATCCAATATTACCTAGCGGACTTCCTTATATCATCTAATAGACTAGGCCACACACGAAGTGATTCAGCAAACCAAAAAATTCATTTTGAAATGCCTATTTGGCAGCACATACTATTAAGAGCTCAGTGTGCTAATACATACTGCAACAAAGTACTTCTCGTTCCTAAGTGATGCCCAATGTAAACAGAGCAGCGAACTGCACACAATACCAAAAATACGAAGAGGTGGGACTGACATCACCTCTACAGGGACTGGCAGCTATTCGCAGATAATGATGGCAACAATCTTTGATAGTTCGATATCTAATCTCCATACAGATCCCATCCCGATTGGATATGTCTCGTTGCAGATGCGATATGCTAGATTATAGTTACCTAATCCCGTAAATATGATATACAGTCTAAAGTAACCCATTTTAGCACTTTATAGTTGATCGATCAAGTTAGCAAGAAATAGCTGAAGTGGAGGCTAGATCAAGTGAGAGGTACTGGAAACGATATGGTCACTGAATTTAAAAAAAGTGAAGGAGCATCGAAAGAGATTGTCACGATATATGATTTAGCCTTCTGTTCCTAACTGACCAGTTCCGCAAATGAACAACAAAAATTAAAAATGCGAAATGATGTCATCATAATCATCTTTAAATATCCACAGCTGCTTCCACAGTTGCATCGATAAACGTCGACGGAGTGATTCTGTGGTCCGCCCTCTACCCGCTAGGTTTCATTAGCTGGATGGCTCATTGAGATGCTGTGGCAGCAGTACAGCCACTACGTTGTTATGACGCGCATTTTCAAAACGGATCCGCTTTTGAAGCGATTGAACAGACATAAAATTCCAGGAAAATAGGAGCAAATTACGGCTGGCAATTGGGGAAAAAGTTTTAAGTTCTTAAACGTGCCTAAAAATTTGAATAGATTTTATGACCGGTCGGATCAAGAAGCTAACGTTGTATAAGCTTGCGCGAACACTCGGTTCAATTAAGACATGCATGCGTTATTGTGTCTGTTCAATTATTTACTGAAACTTTATGGTGTTGGTAAGCGGAACTGCGAAGACGAATATTGTGCCAGCTGTTTTGGCATACCTGTCCATTTATCTTTTTTTTTTTTGCGTATGAAAACATTTTTGGTTATCGTTTTGTAAAAGAATGGAAATTTATTTCAAATTGAAACGGTCGGTCACTCGTTAATCTCTCCTGACTTTATGAATTTTAATTGAGGATACAAATAACTTTTTGAGGGAACTTCAGCTCGAATCCATTTTAGAGACAAATAAACGATCACTTCAGGAAATGAGTGACAGGGAAACTTCGCTCACTAGTGTATAGTGCTGATGGCAACGGTTCTGCTCGATATTTCCAGTAACTACCTGATGTTTCGACACTTCGAGAAGGGGCAAGTGGGAAGGCTGAAAAACGATTGAATTGTTCTCCTATGTTGGATGGTATTTTGAAACACCATAAGAGATAAGCTGAAGCCAATAAATGGAGCTCACTGGGTGTCGTTTATTTCATTTTGTTTTAACATCGTGAATTGGGGACCATACAAAGGGTAAGTGAACATGATGAGGAAAAAACAAAAATCTCCAAAAAATAAGCAAGGTGGAGACAAGGAAAATGCAATCAGAACGGAAGTGGTTCGCCTGGGGCTGATATATAGCTGCTATAAAATCATGCTCAAAATTAAAAGATTCTCCACGGCTGTTTCGTTTGCAGTATCTGCAAAGGTTAAAGAAAGCAAGCCATTTCTTATTACCTGCAATTTTCATAAAAACGGAGGTGAGGGGCAAACATCTGAGGAGTGAATGAGAGGTATATAGGTTGGATAATGCTTGATAGGGAAGGTGATTAAGTTTCAAGGTTCGAAAGGTGTGGGTGTGGATGTTTTAAGGAAGTGATAGTAAATAGAAACAGTATGGGGGTAGCTTAATGTCTCTGTTGGATTGAAAGATTGCATCGGATCATCGTTGTTCACCATCCACCCCAACATTTTGTGCACTTCATTTCGGTGGGTTAAAGTTCCAGCTGGATTGAACAAACCCAGGTTGAGCATGAGCGTAAAAGTGAGCTAATGTGTGGCACCTTCAGCAGGTTGAACTCTGTGCCGTTAGTTTAAGATTACGGAGTATTATTTTTGCAAAGTTGTGTGGTTTTCATTCGGGTTGGTAAAGCTTGTTGTTGAGTGTTGTGAGTGATGAGGAGGCATTGCAACGTTTTTTATTGGTAGATACTATGGTTGAACGGGTCTTATCGACGTATAAAGCGTGAGGTGATTGGATTGAGTGGAAACTATTAGTAATAAAAGAATTTTTTATGTGAGTTCCTAGTGCCAGTTTTGATTGCCAGAGAATTGTGGTGAGGGAAGAGGATTTTCTTGGTAGGCAGAGAGAGGAGCGTGGAAAGCAGTCTGTCGGAGTTGGATCATGACGAAAAAGTTCAGAAAGGAAAGCCCAATTAACTGCCGTTCAGGACGACCTCGTCGATGGTCGGGTACCCTTGCCGCAGTAAAACTTTATTCTGTTGAGGAGACCTCAGCAGAAAACGGTTTTGCAGGGCGCCGATCCGGCGAAAAGATCGGGGGACTGTTTCCGAATGTGGTCCCTGTCGTGGGGTGGGTGCTTGACATTGTGTTAAGACTGCTGCTAAGTCTTGCATCAAATCCATCTCCGGACACGTACCCTTGACCAACCCTTCCTAAAATTTATGTTGAATCGAGCACTTCTTTGTCAGCATAAGAGCTCGCGGTGTCACGACAAATGTGGGCAAACGACTCATTAAATAACCATCGATTGGAGGTTTACGCTTATTTTTGCACGTAGACTTATGCTCTTTTAACATCGCATTTGACTTTTTTATTTTAGCTAGCATTTTAATGCCTCCCGTTAACTGACGGAGGGACAGCTGACTCCCTTTTGATCGGAAATGGGTTCCTGTACCGGAAAAGGAAAATCAATGTGAATTCGTGGCTGCAGATTGGTGAATGGTTCAGTTATTGCTTGCCGTATGCCGAAGTTGGAACATGCGCGAAGTGAATGGGAATTTCCCCATAGAAATGTCTGGAAATTTTACGTCTCATGCCTAACCATTACTGCTGTTATGGGCGTTTGTCTGTGTAGTTGTATTCCATGGAGGTAGGGGGATCGACGATTTGGAATCTTCATTTGACTTTTTAGCATTGGAATATCTTTGTGAACCATCGTCTTTTTTGGCAATTGTTGACTAAGTGAAAACGATATTATGCAAGAGCTTTTCACACAAAAAGGCAAGATCGGATGTATTTCAAATGAGATTATGAAAATTTGTCGTTTATTTACCAATACGTTAAAACCACCATCAACTTTGAGCAATTTTTTGTTTCCACACTAACATTTCAGGTCAGTTGTTTCGTGTTTTTGCAAATTGTTTTCCATTGAAGATTTATTAATTTCCTTTCAATGTGACATCAAAATGAATTTTTAAATATTTTAAATGAACATACTCTCTCGCTAAGAATATGCCTTACATCAAAACAAAATCCAATCTAACAGTTCGCAGTTGATCTCTATCAGCTTTGGCCTTACCATTTGTGTACCTTAGGACTTAGTGGAAGGTTGTAGAGGAAAGATTCTAAAGGAACAAACCGAGAGGTGTTAATGCAGAGGTGGGGAGTTGAGGCATCATTTTGCATGTTCAACAAAATGTAGCGTGTCACGATAGCTCGCAGCAGTTTGGGATTAGGTTAGGGCGGTGGGGAAGGGGGCTCGCAGCACGATACTCCACAACTACAAAAACGGCTCAAAGAGTTTACATACATCAGTCAAGAATCACAACAATGGAAGGAGACATAGAATCTTCCCCCAACACTGTGGCGATTCTATGTTTCCTTCCCCACAAAATCTTCTTTTTGGTCTCGCTGGAATTTTTTCTTGTCTTTTTCGCGTTTTGACACGACATAGCATATGATTATTGGTATTGGAAAATTCATAAATGCTTGAAATGAATGCTTCATGCCAATAAAGCTATTCAATGCATGATACTTATAAATGCTTATTATATTATAGGAGCCCCCAGGCAATTCCTTTGTTTTTCTTCTACCACCTCTTACTGATGCTTTTCGTCCCATCTTTTTTCTTGTTGAAAGATCTCTGAGATTTCCAGTTGAAAATCCTCGTCTACTGAAATTCCCTTCTTTTTCATAAAAAATTTATTGTATTCGTGCGTTATTTTATAATAGTTTCTCATATTTTGTTGTATAGTTTCTTTTATAAAAGACTGCATTCAGAAATTTTAAGGTTAAAGCCAGGAAGTTGCATTTTGCATCAGAATCCCGTTGAGTGACTGATAACAGTTTATATTTCTGTGCATCGGTTTGGTACCGTTTACTTCCAAATTATAAATCGTTTTTTACAGGGAATTCATTGTTGAGAATTGAATCCGGAGCAATTCTATGAGATGGACGAAGGTGATTCCTCAAAAGAAGTGCTTAGTGGACAAGAGCGACTCGTTCCGTTGAGCAGTTTGAAGGTGTTCGAATTGAAGGAGGAGTTGGGAAAGCGTGGACTCGATAAGACTGGCGTTAAGGTGGCTCTCATCGAACGTCTGCTAATGGTAATTGTATTTCTTTGGTAAAAGGTTATTGTGTAAGGGGGGGGGGGGGTTAGGGGGGAAGAGGTTGACCCCGGGGATATTACAGTTGAAATGAGTTCCCACTTTGTGCATCATTTTTCATCCCGTAAAAAAACATTTAAAATCTTGAAAGTGCAAATTTTCAACCAGTTTTTTTTTTTTGGAAAAATTCAAATTCAGTAATCAGCTTGCTTGTTTTTCTCTTTCACCCTTCTTGAAAAAAATCGAAAAGAGGAGTTCGGTTTGGGCGTTTGAAATAAAAAAAAATAAAGAGCATTCTTTAATGATTTTATTTTCGTAAGTGATTTAGCGGTGAAATGTCCACTGACTTCGAAATAGAAACTCTCATCATTGCCAATAGAATGACCATATTTTGAAATGCTCACCTTGAGGCAATTTTTACCGGCGAAGCTTTTCGAGCGTGAACGTGACAAAAAGGATTCGTGGAAAAATTGAAGGTTGGATTAGCCGTTTAGTGTTTTTGAGAATCTCGTTCACAGTTTTTCATTTTTTACTTGAGTCAACAAATTTCAGCTATGAAAATAAACGGCGGCACTTGGTGAAATTCCATTTGATGGTCATTAGGGTTGTGGTGATCGTTGCGAAAGGGGAATTTCCCATTTGGAGCCATCTATTAGCTGGGTGGAAAATTATGGAGCTGCATCGTTTTCACGCTTGAAAGCTTTTCTTTTCGAATTTTCGGTCGATGTTGAATACATTTGAATTGAACTTGAGGTAACAAGCTCCACAAGTCGGTTTATTTCCTTCGTATAACACTCCACTCTCGAAACATTGTCGCCTGAATTTTTTATTCATCTCCCAAAGCGAATTCCCAGTTGCATTATCGATGTGCATCATGGACTGCAAAGAAACTTAATATCAGCCAATGTGGTTGTGGGATATTTTCAATTATTTATAAGATTGTTTGTTTGTGTTCGCAGTGCTGTTGTATTTTTATAGGCAATGCGCGGTGAAGGTCATGATCCGGAGACTTATCTTTTTTCGGTAACCGAATACGCAAAAGAGACATCTTCAGTAGGTTCTCCTTCTCGACTTGAGGGTAAGTGAAAATAAGATTTTTTGTCTATTTTTTAGAGCTTCTGAAAATCTTTTTCAAAGATGAGTGTACGTGGATGTTAGCAGCAAATTTTTCTGAACAGTTGCAAGAATGTTGTCTCAAATCATTATATGAGCCCAAGGAATATTTCATAAATCGTAAGACGTAGCGGTTTAGTAGGTGTACAGGTGAAGAAACATCATACAAGCTGGATGAATTGCACGTCTCTTCGCACAATCCACGTCCTTTACATAGTGAATCCTTGTTAAGCGCGGTCTATCACGGTCACTTTTCTATTCATTGGATGCCCCACATTATTCTGTTTTCTTTTCGTTCTCTCATCAGTGCACTCGGAAATGTCTATCTGTTGGATGTTATGAGGGAACTTTGCCTTCTAGGATAGGTAAATCCACTCATTGTTGGCTATTATTGGTATTTTGAAGTGGGTGATGCGTTTAAGTGCAACTCTGAATGAATTTAAGTATAGAGGAGCTGTTGAAGTGTTTGGGCAAGAAGTCTAGGAATAAGTTATTTCTGAAAGTTTGTCACAGGGGTGCTTAAACCAGTCAGCCTCACACTTAGAATTAGAAGGACCGAGTACCGAGTTATTTGAAATTGTTCATCAAATTCGCGTTCAGATGATAGATTCCGCGCTTCTTTTGGCAATTATTTCCTTATTTCAGCTGCCTCTCAACCGGAACAGAGTACAGGGAGTGATGAGCTGAGAGATGTGGACGAGAGTGTTGCAGTCGAAGAAGTGGAAACGATGGTGGTTGAGGGATCACAGCATGAGGGTCCTCTCATGGTAACTTTAATTCTTTTATATATAACGGCGAATAAAGTACGATTATAAATTGTAACATATACTAATATTGCAAGCGTGGTTGGTTTCGGAGTGATGGTAGTAAACTTTTTAATCAATAGATAAATAAGTCTTAAATAAATACTAGAGGGTAATTTTATTGATTATGATTCCAAATTTTTCAGATTTTTGGGTGCTGAAAGAATATTGATATCAAAGTTAACTGGAGTGTATAGTGGGATTGAACTTCGAGCGAATCCCATAGTATATAACGCGAAGTTGCTTGTGCAAAAAATTCGTGAAAATTTTTTCCTCAAAAATTCATGATATAGTCAGTTGTTGTTGATAATGAAGTTATTATTAAACTCATAAATTGCATATATATTTATTTGAGATCCTCTCGACGTGAATCCCATCCCCCCCCCAATCTTTTCTTACATTTCGATTCGTCGTTGTTGTCTGAAGTGGGTCCACGATCTGCTCTCCATCTTCTTAAATAAATGTTCAACTTCCTTCCCAGTAAAAAGATTATGCAGGTTCCAATAACTGAAAGGTTCAATCGCACAATATTTACATGGGAAAAGAATAATAGTGTTGAAAAGAATGAGCCTATCTTCGTTATTTGTATCTCTTCACTAGTGTTCCACTGAACCCCGTTACCGCCATTCTTGTCTGCTAAGAAAACATTCAGTAATGAATGTATTTTAAAAAAAGCGTTCGTCTAGGTGAACTGTTATTGTCATTTGGTAGCGGGCAGCCAAGTGGAATTGGAATGTTGACAGTGGAGATCAGTCGTGGTATGCCTAACAAATCCGTAATTAAAGAAATAATGTGCTGTGGAAAAAGTTACCTGATTGGAGAAAGAGTAGGGGTCAGAAGGAACGGAGGAAGTGGTCATTAACAGTGTTGCACATATAAAAAGCTGAATAATGGTTTTTTAATTGTGTTCGATTTGTTATAGGCGGCAAATGGAATGGACGTGGAAATGTATGACGAAAGCAAGGGAAGGGATGTTGAAGAGCACAACGGAGAGGGGCAAACAGAGGTGGGAAAGGAAACAAAAGAGAAGGCACTAGCAGTAGTGGATCATGTGAAAAGCGAAGTGGAGAGCACACCAGGCAGTGCATCTATTTCTACAGCAGACATTCAAAGCACAAAAAGCTGTTCGCTGTGGGTGAAGGGAATCAGCGCAAACGTGAAGGCTTCCCATCTAAAGGTCGCCAAATTTTCATTTCCTCTACTTATTCATTAATCTTTCAAATCTTCCTCCCAGTTTTGTCCATTTTTTGTTTTTAATATCAAAATTTTCGGTAGATGTAAAGAATGAGAGAAGACGAATAGGTGATGATAGAGAATGAGTAGCGAAGGCATCAGACGTATCCATTTCATTTTAACGTTTGCAAAAACTTGAAAGGCATTGTTCTTTTTTCTCAAATTCTGAATTATTATTGCTTGCTCAATAGTTGTTTATAAACTGTTTAGAAAAAAAACAGTCATTTCCTCACTATAACTCTCCTCTTCGTAGTTAAAGTTGAATAATTCATTTTCATATTATTTTTGAGCTAGGTATCTCTCCAAATACCTCTTCTCCAGAAATCTTGGAAAGTTTCTTATCACTGGAGTTCTCTTCGAAGTTATACGTTAAATTTGTGCACTAGGAATTTTTTCTGTTACATGTGCAAAATGGTATTTATTGAAAAAGAAAGAGTATGTTGATGTAGCCGAAACATATTAGATATTGCACTAGTTGCAACACGACGACAATGCGAAAGTGGCTCGCAAGATATATAGAATTTCGCATTTTCCATTGAGTATTAACTCGATTGTTATGCCTATAAGTTAAATTTTAATTTTCATTGTTGTCCCCTAAAGGGAACGTCATAATTTATCATTTTACCGCACAGATTTATGCACAGTTATTACAATTTTGGAACTTGAAAATAACTTTCGCATTGCGGGAAAAATAAAGACAGCAGCTGTATCGAACGGAGAATGGGCCAATTAGGCCATGGGAAATGTTGGGTTTTGTCACGAAAACTTTAATTTTATAGTCATCTGTTACGGTTTGGGTTTGGAAGAGTTGCTCAAGTGACGCCTTTTGTGGGCACTAGGTCTATATCCAAAATTTGTCTCGATCTAATCCTCTCATTATCCGTTCAGCTGCAGGTAGGGAGTTTTTAAGAAATATTCTTATGCTATCCTATTTGACGTATATTCCGAACAGTTTTCTCTCAATATGTTGTTTATGTTCTTTTTTCTCGTTGGTTGTTACTGCTTAAGGGGAGACTATAGTTTAATAATGTAGTGGTTGCTTTGGTAGACTCTGTTTGCGCAATGTGGTCGAGTAGTGAGTGCGAAGATCTTCATTCGTCGTAATCAGCCCACCAATAGCTATGTTGGTTTTATTGCGATGATCAATGCCGTCTGTGCCGAACGATGCATACAGCTCCTCAACAAAACGTCGTTCAATGGGGATATACTCACTGTTGAATTGGTATGTCTCTACCTGGTTTACCTTGTTGCCTCAATAAAAGGTCCTGGAATTTCGTAGTCTTTGACTCTTTTATACGATTCATTTATTATTTGTGTTTTAAAGCATAATAGAATTATGTCGTGATGAGCGGCTACTGTTTATTATCGCAAAATATTTCTGCTTCTCTTCGCGTTGGCAGGCGATTTCATGAAAACTTGTAGGGAGAGAATGGAAATATATTCTTGGATGGAAAGATAGACCCCACACGAAGATTCCTTTAATTCGTTGGTCTGTATAGTTACTTCTGTGTTATTAGATTATTCCCGAATAGTAGTTAAGAATGAAAGGACGGAATATAATTGCTAAACAGTGGCGATCGAAGAGTTGTTAGCCACGTCGAAGTGTCATGCAGAAATTGGTCAGGTTTTATGAAATGGAGAAGTAAGCTCGTACAGTATGGTTGAACAGAAACAGAGAAATGATTCATGTGGGATCCAAAGATAATGGTAAATGATGGGAAAGTGTGATTTAATGTTGGATAGTTTCACCTTGTTTCGCGGCAGCTGTGTAAATATTTTCCCAAGACTGTCGACATTTTCAACGCTCGTATCTAGTTTGAACATCTCGACGTTGTTGAGTTGGTGCAGGAGAATTGATTTGGTTAGCATGTTGCTTATCTTCTAATAACATAAGCCGCATGAACCACTGTTGATGTGCTTTCCGATCCTTTCCCAGCTGTGTTGTATCATCTCTTCGAGTGCCTTAAGTCTACGTACGGGTCGGCGATGCTCTTCCTATTGCTGCAAATGTATTCCATAGTTTGATATATCTGTTTAATCCGGCTTACGGCTCATTTGTTGAAATTCCGAACACTTCATGATACGTAGACTGGAAGTGACTCGATAGACTCGTGCTCTTTTCTCATTTCAAATATTCGTAAGCTACATTTGTAGCTTGTTGGATGCGTCATTAGCTTTTTCTTGTATAATTGCTATAATCCATGCGGTATAACCGAATGATGTAACATTTTTGAGGACAACCTCATCTAGCCTATTTAAATGCAACTCTCTCCTATCCTTGCTTCACTAAAATGCGAACTGGTGCAAGCAGTTTGATTGATAACGAAACGTTCATACAGAATTGCGTTTCTTCCTTCCTCGCTCTCTGCTGCTTCTATCATATTTACAATGTCAGTGAGGTGTTATTGTGCCCAACACGTTATACTCTGTGGTTGTTAAGGTTCCTAATTAATTGACTTCTGTGAAATAGAATATGATTACATTTTGGAGACTTTTTGACTCAATAAGTGCTGACAGTGGGATTTTATTGAAATCAAAAGAAATAACTTCATCGCTGAGGGTGTTTGCACTCCTCACTTTTCGTGTGGCCTTCGAAATTTGTTCTTGTGAAGGTAGATCAGTGGTAATTAGATGGGCATAGTTATGCTCAAGTTGCAGACCAAGCTGATTAGGTTATAGAAAAGGAAGAGATTCTTGAAGTGATCTTTCCACATCAAGCGAGTTGCATTCATGGAGAGTCTTTCTTCGGTGTCTGGCAATCTAACTCTTGCTTCGTTCTTCCACTCTAAGCATCGAGAAGAGAGAAAGGTTGTTTTCCTGTTTACTATTTTAATAAAAGTAAATATGCTCGGAGATAGAAGCAGTATATCAAGCTTCGTTATTAGATTGAATGATATATTTTAGTGGTATTATGGATACGATGGGGTTTGGTTGTATGGGTGGCAATGCTTATTAATTGCCCATTTGCATGTCTATAGGTCTGTCTCAGTCTCATTCACTCAGTTCATGTATGTTTCTTTAAATCATCGTATCACAGCGTAGTAACTGCAGTATAATTTGTGTAGTGTTGCCGTACTTTGTTGTCTGCAATTATTCGAAATAACTGCTGCGTTTAGTTGAGATGTTCTTTTTTAAGTTCTGTGAGTTTAATAGCAGAATTGTAACATCGTTCAAGGTTATCTTCGAAATTTCTTTTAGAAAAAACCCAGAATATTCTCTTAAATATGAAGTATTCATAAAATTATACGTTGTATTTGATACTTAGTGAAAACTTGCATTGAGAATTATTTATGACAGTGATATTTATTGGTCACTACGCGCAGAGAAAGAATAAACGACATTATTGCTCTAAAATAGATCAAATCAGTCTTCTCTCTTGCAAGAGTTGTCATAAAACTTTCCTCATATATCATTTTATGAGACTGTTGATTTTTCATGGGGATCCAGATGAATTTTTATGCAGCTATATGTGGGGCGGGGGGAAGGGGAGGGGTGACAGATGATGGAAAGAGATGAATTGTTATGGCCTTCTTCGAAATATAGATTACTTTGCCAACGCTCTATAACCACCTGTTTCTTATTCGCTTCTATAAGTTTTATATTGGCAATGCATATTATGGTGGTGTCTTCCTGTATGAATCTGCTTTCACCATCATTCCAACTAAGAAAGCATTAAAGCTGAAGTTGTGTAATTTTGTGGGTACAATGTGCACCTTTGATTTACCCAGTGTATAGGCAATCAAATTGATCTATCTTCTTCGAAAGGAATTGAAGGCTCACTCATACTTATTCGCCAACTTGTAAAATAATGGAGGGGATAGCAAAGATGCGATAAAATATATTAACGATGAATTAATAGAAAAGTAGAGCAGTGACCCCAAAAAAACAAATTCGATCTACAATTTATGATCGACCAATAAAATCACTTTGTATTTCAGGCTAATGAGAAAAGAATGGCACACCTGAAGCAGTCGGGTGTTTCAATGACGTCACCAACAGGAAAAGGAGTCGAAAGTGCACAAGCTTCTCATCAGGTACATGTGTTTTTTTTTCGAATATAGGCTCTTTCCAATAGAACTCTCCGCCTTCTCCTTTCAATTCAGATCTCTTGCTGGAGGGGGCTTATATTCAGGCAGCGTATTTGATAGGCTTCAATATGCACAGTCAAAACCCTCAATATCTCATACACTAGCATGCTTCATCACCGTCGCTGGTTTTATTAGCAACCATGCGCGGTTCACGTCGATCCGACACAAAGGAAATCTTCCTTGCTATTCACAACGAGGGGAAGGGTGTCTAACGTAGCCCACCCTTTCTATGAATGAGCAGCATCCTCATCCGTAAGCCCAAGTATGGTCTGCGAGCTTTCTAATAGAACGACTTTTGCATTATTTCAAAATACGTAAAATTTTGATTATATAAGTAATATGTAAATACATCCGCGCCCACCCTTGGCGAAGGAACCGATCATCAGGTAATCAGAATATAAGTACAATTGCCATGAATGTCAGGTGAAGTGAATGAGTCGACTGAATTGAGCAGTCATTGAGCCAAATGTAGTTTCCGTCTCAGCGGTCTCTGTGCAAAGCTGATTGAAATACTCCACTAACAATATTAAAATGTTCTATGTTTAGACTCAATTTATCACCATTTGCAGAGTGCATCATTTGTATATAATTTGTACCTTGGGGGTTTATTTAAATATCTGTTGCAGTAACTAAAATGAGATGCTGCTAATTTTTGTTACACTGAAAGAAGGCAGAGCCTCCTTTATTCGCTATCTATAAATGATTGACGCCATTGGATTGTTGATTCTTTTGATTAAATTTTAAATATATATGCATGGAGGTGCAGGTTTATCCCTCTGCTAAAGTACATTCACTTGGGAGGTGGGGGATAATCACCCCCTTCTGAGACTCGTAGTGTTCAGAATTTATTTAATCTTTGTGGAGTAACTCATGTTTAGAGTTAATTCCTTCCTGTACATAAACATTGGGTGTTGGGTGTGCATTTGAACAACACAGTACTCAGTCGATAGGTCAGTTGGAGAGGAGCTGATCGAGGTAGAAAAAACTGATTTGTGAAGTCTTTTAGAGACGACTTGTTCTTATAGGTGGGAAGTATATACCTGGGCGTGTGATGTTATTTCACCTAGGTAATGACATGCGACTTGCAGAATGAGGAAGTTTCGGAAGTAACGAGATGTGCAGACGTGGATGTGAAAGATGTGGCTGAAGCAGATGAAGACGACAAGGAATCTGCTGATAGGAAAGAAGGGCGTGCTGTAAAAGAATATCTGGAAAGACGGTATCATGAAGGAATGAAGCAACATTTGGCATCGAGCGGTGCCAAGGTAGAGCAAGAAAAGGGTGAAGGTGCTGGGACAAAGAAAAGAGACGAAGAGGTGCAGCAGCAGATCTTCAAGAAGAGTGCAGTGAAGGCAGAGGAAAAGGAGAGAACCGATCAGGGTGTAACGGATGTGAAGAGTGGTGCTCAGGCGCAATTGACTAATGCTGTCCTTAAGTCGAGTCGTTCCTTGTGGATTAGAGGAATTGGTGCTGATACGAAGGCTGCTCACCTCAAGGTTGGTTATGGTGTTCTTATTATGTTCCATCATAGCCTAAAGGGGCCATCCGTTTTTCCAGTGGGATATTTACTAATTTTTGATGGTTTTAAGGGGAGGAGACGGTGAAAAGGTTGCAGTTTTTAGGAATTCTTATGGATGATTGCTGCTGAATAGGTGATAACAGATGCTGTCTAAAAAACTTCGTTATTGAAATTGAAGATTGCCTCTAGGCCATCGGGATGTGAATATTTGAAGTCTTTTGCGGTAGTAAAATCTTTTCTTTCTTCAAATGAATATTGAGCAAGCTCATAGATCTGAACGATCTATTTTGCGCCGTATTCAAAGATGCTGTGTGTTCTCGAAGCAAGCTTCACAAATCATTCTTTGCGAATTGTTTTACTGAGAAGCAAGTGAATATTTAGTTTATGGCTTTAACTCAGATATCCTATGCAAAAAGAAATAATTCGTTTTCGAGGAATAAAGTAGATAATTGAGTTAAGCAGATATAATTGCGATAGTGGTGTATCTTGCAGACAATGTTCTCGAAGTGCGGTCGTGTAGTGACGGCAAAAGTGTTTGTGCGTCGTCAACTCACATCGAATGTTTATTTCGGTTTCCTATCGATGGCAGATGTCGAAAGTGCCGATAATTGCGTACAACAATTCAACAACGCTGTCCTTAATGGCCAACAGATAACTGTTGAGCGAGTAAGTGTAGCGATTATTTCAGCAAACATCATCCCATCATCCCTCTTCTTCCACCATTGGAGTGGGAGTTGATGTCGCTTGTCGCAGCCGAATAGGAAAATATAACTGTCCGGTTCTGAATGTTTCAGAACAATAAACTTTTATTAGAATCAAGCATAGCAGCATTCAAACTGAGTGCATTTCTTGAATTCCTTAGGAAACTCAAAGAAGAAATGGACAACTGCAGCCAATTTCCGTTCTCGAGTTGTATTCCTCGAAGATGTTGCTTCAGGCCTCAGATTTCGAAATAGAAAACAGTCATTCAATTATCTTCACTAAGCTGTCAGTCTGAAATTTTTGGCTGCAGTTGGTAGCCAACAGCTAGTTTGGGTCATATAGTGGAATTTCATTTAAATGTTACAAGTATAGTGGGTTGAAGGAGCAGTCAAGGCCAGATATCTGAATAATACAAAAGGTTTTGCAGTCGACAACTATCCCGTTCATCAGACCCTGCAATTCGAAAGTCCCCAGTGAAATTTTTGGAATTTTTTTCGCAAGCAGTCCTCGCTTGGGAAGGGGAGAGAGTTACGAGGTAGATATGTGGATGTTATTTAAATAAGGCCGAATGTAGAGCATTTCGATGAAGATGCTAAGATTGCTGAGGGTGAGAGTTGTTTCTGTCACACAACGATGTCTTTCAGGCTGATCGTTCCGGTATGGCGGTACGTATTCCAGAAATGAAGAAAGAAGACAACGGGATAAATGCTGTTGTCGATGAAGAAGTAAACAAGAACAGCAAAGAGAAAGAGGGTGCGGAAAAGAATGCGAAAACAGGAGAGCAAAGAAATCCAGCGAGTTTAGCGGGGAGTATAGAGAGCAAAAGACAGTTTTCCGTAAAGGAGGATTATAAGAGGGGAAGAAGCACGAGAAGAGAGGAACACGATGCGAGGCATTCAGGTATTTTTCACATCCGTTTCATTATCTAGAAGAGATTTGCGATTCGATATGCATATTTTAGACACCGTCGTGTACTTCTCCTACCGGCTGTTTTACAGTGCCCTTCTAGATGTGATGATTATTTACGACCGCTCAAATACTTGAAAGCCTCCCATACAGCTTGAACATTATCGTCTGTCTGTGGTTTAGGAAAAAATTGTGTATTGAGAAATTGGATGGAAAGGAAGGAAGAGTTCTTAAACTTCTTCAAAGGAGGATGTGACGAGCAAAAAAGAGGTCTAGGGCCGTGGTATAATAAAAGATGGGCCGAAAAACATTGCGGTGTAGAGATTTAGGTGCCGAAACGTTTTTATGTACTTTCCGTCATTGTTCTTCCTGATCCTTCTCTGATTTCCTCTTTAAGCATTTTCTAATATTTTCATCGTCCTTGTGCGTCGAATCTACCTTTTTTTGGTCCAGACTATCAGGCGTACGCTCTCATAGCATGTGATCCTTCCAAGCTTGACAATGAAGCATCTTTCTCCGAATTGAAAGCTGGAAAGTAGGATGTCCATTTCGTTAGTATCTCAGCCCAAAAGTGTCGCTTTCTAACAACAATTAAGGGAATTTCGTTTGGAACATGTTTCCCGATGGAAAAGCACTTGGAAAACCGTCCGTCTTGTTCATGCAGTGCCATATAGCATGAGCTGATATTTCATCTTTTATATAACTCCACAACGATGGGTTGCGGTTATCGGTGCGAATGAAAGAAACGTTTTGCATCACTTGCGAGCATCTGAGGAGCCCAGTGGAGTTTGTTGTTCAAGAATGTTTGACTTTTTTGTATGGGACGTCAACGTTCTCTTCCGACTGGAACTTTTTACTGGGGATACGAGAAGTTGCTAGATGAAGCTAATCGGGCAAAGAAGATTTTCGTTGTGAGATGCTCCGGTGTATTGAACGAACGAAATGGGCTCGGCAGGATGATGAGATGTTTCCGGTAATCGGAGTGCTTTGCAGAACTTAAAGAAAATTTGGAATGAAGTAGTTGTAATTCAAGGCTTTCCGTGCCAACGTCATTCAGTTGTAATGAGAAAAGGGCAATTCTGTAAGATAATAAATGTCTGGAAGAAGGTAAAATTTCTGGATAGGGAATATGGAAAAGCGATCAGATGAGAAAATACATGAATGTTCGAGCGTATGGGAATTCTTCTATTCGATATACAATAAAAGAAGAGGTTGTTAAATGCGCTAATGATGCGAAATCACACGAAAGAATGCCTAAATATGCGAACTTTTTCAAAAAACAAATGAAGCTTTTATGTCCGTTGCCTTCTCGCTTCCCTAATCGAACAAAATTTCATTCAGTGTCACAAACAAAATGAGTCGTTCTGATTCATGGTTTTCTTGCATTTGCAATTGAGTATTTATGAGAGAGTACGATCTGATGCGGTACTGAACGACTGGAAAGGTCTAATCTTGGGACTCTCGAAGGAAACATTCTTTCCCTCCTTCTTCCCTCTCATTATCGCATGATGGCTGTGCCAAGCTTTCCTTGCAAATGTCATTCAGTTATAATGAGAAGAGAACAATTTTCTGCGACAGTAAATACCTAGAAGAACGTGAAGTTCCTTAATGAGGAGTATGGGAAAGCAATCGAATGAGGGGATATGGGAAGCGATGATAGCACTTATCATCGCTCTCCATATTAAGGTGTAATCTGGAAAGTGCTGGAATTTGTTAGGAGAGCAGGAGCAAAATTTATTTCATTTCAAATATCGGCTTTCCTAAATGTTTGCTCAACATCGTGGACATCCTTCATCTTGTTGAAGGAGGGAATTATGTGGATGTTATTCTTGCTATAAACGAGCATCATGAAAGATGTCCGAGATCATATGGGAAGTGGCGTGTACGGAGAGAGGAGTGAGGGAGGATGCTTCTTGAAAGTGATCTTCTTTTGTCGATCGAATTCGCATGTAAATGTAGCGGAACATTTGCTAATATCCGCATTGGATTGTGGCATGTTGTCTTTTGGAACGAAAGGAATCAGCCGACCAGCATTCTAAGTCGAGGCCAACTCTAGCATCGTCCTTCTTGTCAGAGTAGGGCATCAGAAATGGAGTATGTGCATTTGCACGAGGATAATTGATAATTCAAATGTTGACAGGAGGCCGTGAAAGCTTTACATTTAACGTAGACGATGATACTGTGATACTATGAGAAAAATATGTCGGGATTCAGAAGTGCTTCTCTGTTGGATCCCTGTGAAAGCGTCAACCTCATGTCTCGATCGACTCTGTCGTTTATTGCAGTGAAAGTACCTTGTCGTCCTAAAATGGTGAATCACTAGAAAGTAGCAGAAAGGCCGAAATATCAGCGAACGGAAAAAAAATCGCAGATGATCATCGAATCACTTCGAAGAAGAAAAGATCAAATGATACGGAGTGGAAAATAGATCGTGTGAAATGAACAGAAATAATTTTTTTTTTTTTGTGAAAACCGAAGGAATTAGCACCAAGCGATCTTCATCGTTGCGCATCTTGCATTCCTTTCATTTACGATATCAGCTGTTCGTGATTAACTACGAGTCGACGGCTTTTACACCATATCAACGATGGCTTTTAGTAAATGATGATACACACCGAAAAGCGCTTATAACAGATGCCATTCCTTCACACTTGTTGTTCTTGTTTGCGTTGATCACGGTAAGGGACGTTTCGACGATATGCACTCAGCGCTGATCCCGAGGGAACGCGGGAACGAACAAGGGAATGTTGATGATGTTCATGGTAACGGAGGGGTGCTTCGGTGGTTGTATTCATGGAAGAGTAGAGTGAATATTCTACGATCCAAATGTGAAGGTGGATGCAAATTCACGTCTTTTTGCCTTTTGTCTCCCACAAAGCGAGGCCGAGATGAGCAAGCAACAAATCTATGATAAGCAGGCGGGGGAGGTTCGCTTACCATAGGTTGACGGAGGAACGGCACCTCGGCTGCAACGAGGTGTGCGGCTATTATTAGTTTTATTCAGATTCCTGTCTTATAAAATTATGCATTCATTTTTTCTCCATCTTATTCCTCTTGGAACCAATGCTATTTTGCCATACTTTTTTCATGGGCCGGATTTATTGCGACCAGCTAGCTTATTATTACATTGAAATTTAGTGCATGTTCCATTCTTATTTTGGAGGGTTGTGGCGGAATCCTTATTGAGAACCTCTTAATTGAGAGGGTAAAGTGGGGGCGGAAGTGTTGCTGCACGTATCGTTGCAACAGTTTGATTTCAGAAAAGCCAGCAACCAGCAGGCAATTCACAGCCACAGCGACGTCATCGATGAATGAGAGAAAATTAACACACAGTGTTTTCAAAACACGTCGTACGGTTGAAGCCACGCGTCATGCACGGGTTAACAGTGGTGCGATTCGAAAGCCACTACGATCACTGCTTACAGCAAAACCAACCCGTACAAGCAAGCATAAATTGTTCGGTCGCGGGGCACCTGGTCGCATTGCACCAGCAGCTACCTATCGCCCTGAAAAGAGAAACTATGGACGTATACCATCACATCCAACTGCACATCCTGTCATAGGTCGTAGCACTTATGAACACTCGACAACTTCGATTCGTCCTCTCGTGAGTGGCGTAGACAGCAGCATTGGTGGATACGAGGAGCGTTGTTTCAGTAGTGCTACTGCTTCCGCCGATTTGTATCATAGAATTTCCGGTTCACCTGTTGCGTCCTGGGAGGGGCATGAAACAATGGAGACGTTGCGTCGTAAAGAAGAAAGCTTCCGACTGCAGGAAGAGGAGCGCAGACTAAAGGAAGAACGCGATCGTCTTCGGAAGGAAAGAGGACGGATTGAACGTGAACGAATGATGTTAGAGAGGGAACGGGAGGAGAGAGAAAAACGTGCAAGATTTGCGATAGAACGAGCTCAGCTGGAGCGCCACCGAACGGAACATGGCCGTGCGGAGCGCCGACGCGTTACAGCGGAGCGTGAGCGCATAGCAATGGAAAACGAACGGGCGGAACGCCAGCGTGTCATTATGGAACGAGAGCGTGAGGAACGTGAACAAATCCGTCTTGAAAAAGAGCGTGTTGCGCAAGAACGACTGCGGATTGAGCATGAGCGCGAGCGTATTCGTGCTGAACGTGAACGTGCTGATCGTCTCAGAGCAGAACAAGAGCGCCTAAGAGCTGAGCGTGAACGTGCCGAGCGGCTCAGACAAGAGCAAGAGCGTGTAGAACAACACCGCTTGAAAGCGGAGCGCGAGCGTGCGGAACGTGAACGTGACGAGCGTATTAGAGCAGAACAGGAGCGCGTTGAGCAACAACGGCAGAGGGCAGAGCGTGAACGTGCGGAACGTGAACGGGCAGAGCGTGAAAAAGCAGCGGAGCGCGAACGCTTGAGAGCCGAAAGAGAACGCGTGGAAAAAGAACGTGCGGAACGTCAGCGTCTTGAGGCGGAACGTGAGCGAATCAAAGCTGAAAAAGAACGCACTGAACGCGAGCGTCTGAGACTAGAGCGCGAGCGCGTTGAGCGCGAACGTCTTCAGCTCGAGCGGCTAAGGGTTGAAGCTGAACGTGAGCGCTTGAAAGCGGAAGTGGATCATGAACGGCTGCGAGGCATCGAAGGAGAACGTGGTCAGACCGAATTCGGTCGGCACAGTGATCGGCTTAAGACGCAGATGGAACGAATGGAACGTGAACGCCTGGAGCTGGAGCAGTTGCGACAACTCGCTGCGCTTACTGCTTCAGAAGCGATGTCGACATTTGCGCCCAGTCCTCGCAGCAACATTCGAGAGAATGCTAATCATCAAGAGCTCGATTTACCCAGGTATGTGACGCACACAGGTCGAGCATGCTAGCATTACATTTCCTCATCTCTTGAATATAAGTGATCATATGGATTCGTTGAATACACTTTACCACCTGCCACATGCGTAATTCGTTGCAGGCTGTTCTGGAGATGCGTTCCTACAACTGTTCATTTTGTTCCGTTAGTGTACATTTTCGACTAGAGCTTCCTGACATCGATTCAACTTGTGGGAGCGAGTTCCCTTCGTCTTGAATTTTTCTTTCATTTGCAGTATGTGGCCGCACGAATTCTTAATCATCATCTGCAAACCATGATTTTTCATGTGAGTGGGGAAGCAACTTCGAGAGCGATTGCGATGAATCTTATAGACACAACGAACGAATTGCATCAAGGAATTCCGGATTTGAAAAACTAGTGCAAGAGGTTATAATAAAAAGAAGAGGGAGGGAGGGGAGGGAAGGAATATCAGTATTGAGAAAAGGGAGCAGTTAAAAACGGAGTGGACGCAGCGACTTAGACAGGCCGCCGAAAGCATGTCAATGGGGAAGGAGGGGATGCTCAACAGCTTAAAGCGATAGGAGATCTGATTTCTTCACGAGAACATTTGAAATTGGGAAATTCCAGTTAAACTTGCAAGCGGGATTCCAGCATCGAGCAAACAATGGTACAAGTCCGTGATATGAAGTGGAGATTATTTTCGCTAAAAAATTGCGTTATCTTCAGACGTTTATGGCAAGGTGTCATGGGCGTTGTCGTCTTCGCGACTGTTGGTTGGCGTCAAAGGTAGAGGAGAAGCCCTCAATGTGTGTATCGTTTCTTGAGAATGAAGTAGTGCCCGACAGTTGCACATGAAATCCGCATCAAGATGCAATCGCACTTAGTGCTTCCCTCGGAAAACGCGTTTGCGAATACAGCAGACTTAGTCGACATTGGGCTGTGGAGGGTGTCTGTTTGATTGGGAGGAGGAGCATGAAACGTGATCCAGAAGCACTCATATACAAAGAGGCTGAACGGTCAACGAAAATTTTTTCGGACGTCGTGGAACGTAGGTTCGTTGCAGTCGGCTGTAGAGTTGTCGCATGAGTAGATTGACCGGATAGGTATGTTTTTAAGAAAAAGGATTCCGAAAAGAGCACGGGTCACATTAGATACAAGTTTGCTTAGAAATCATCGGTGAACTTCTTGCGCAGAAGTTCATGAATAATCGGGAGGTTATATTTTTTCCGATGAATATATCCATGTCTACGTGGGCAATAAAAACTGAGAAGTTATTTAAAGATTGGTTGAATCAAAAGTAGGTGCAGCTCAACTCTGTTTTGAAGAAGACATCGTGCTGCAACAGTTTTCCATCGATGATGCCTTTGGGAAGGGAATATGAGGCTCAAGAAATGGCCAACAACTCGAGAGCAGGGGAAGCAGTTTCTTGAATCTGAAGGGTGTCAGCTATGACATGAAGTGCTTGAGAAAAAATCAGCGTCATCAGGTGCGGTTTTTATCTCTGATGGCGTGAATTGGCTGACAGGATCAATAATAGTAAAGGCAGTTTTTTGAACCTGGAAGATATCGGTCATTATCAGAGATCGATTTGATGCATTTCATGCACTATGGAATGATTTGAGCAGTTATGGGAACGGTGTTTTGGACCAGGTTGATCTTATATAGGCCAGGTTTTCGAAGCTTATCTGGCAAGGTTTCACTAATGTTCTTAACAGTTTTTCTGGTGCCTTTTCAATGTCATCGAACTTGCGCTAAGTTTCTTCACAATTCAGTGTGTTTCTGAAAATTGTCCTGTTTATCTCTCAGACTGTCGTAGAAAGGTTTGGCTGAAAAAAGTGGGAGTGGGAAGATAGCGGGAGGCAGTTTAATAGTATTTACTCGATTTCCGCATTTTCTTATGCGATTATTGTTTGGTCGCTCAGGATAAGGTGATCTTCCTTGCAGCGAAGGTTATTACCAGCCGATCTGGGAGGCTTTTATAGACTTCATATCTTTCACAGTTCTTTGTTATATTGCGCATGATGTCTTTATTGATCGGCGTACCATCGAGATAGCTGTTCCTAAAATCAAAACCACTGTATTTTTCAGAGACGTCACCTCTACGATAAATGAGCCTTTAGGGACGCATAAGGCGTCGTTCGATAGGGAATTTCGCGAATTTGCGAAGTTTCGAAGGATTTTATTGCCTCCTCACAGTGGGATTCATCCCACTTGAAGTTATTTGACCTCGTGTTATACAATGACGAGGTCATGTGGCAAAACAGTAGAGTTATAGAAGTATTTTCAAGCTGTGCTGTGCTTGAGAGTCAGTCTTTCCAGTTATATTTTTTCCATGAGAGGCTGAGAGGACGGATCGCCGTTGCGGTTCGAGAGCAATTTTAAGAGTCACCAGTTTGAAGGCCACACCACTGTCTGTGTTAAAAGTGATGTGAATTTATGTTGAACTGCGGCAGGTTTGCGAATATTGGGTTACATTACGAAATAAGGCTGAAAAGAGAACGGAATGAATAATTAAGCTTTACAAGGAGCGCTGGATGTTCGAAGCAGTATTATGAATGAGCAACTCGATTTGACGATTTAAAATTGTGATGTGAATCTTTTTGGAGTTGTTGGAAAACACAAAGGTTCTATCACTTGATCAGACGCTTATGGCCGATTTTATGCTCAAATGCATTATTGTACATTCCAGATGAGAGCAAAGAATGCAAAAATGACATGCTTCTAGGAGGATGATTTTCAGATGCCTTCTACTTTATATAGAGAAGACGCAAGATAGGATATTGTTTCATAGTTGAAGTTGTAAGATTGTAATGCAATATTACAACAGAAATGTGGCATCAGAATTGGAAATTTCACCTGTCTCACCTGTCCTTTGTTACCTATCTTGCAATATGACACCTTTTGTTCTTTTCAGACGAAATTCATATTAAAAATTTGCACTCTTTGCCCTTCTAAAATACGCTATTTCCGCATTTTTTCTCCCACATTTTGCGTTTCCCTTTTGTGCTTCGGTGTTTATTTTTATCACCTGGTATCCGGAGCGGTTTTTCTGTTTATCTTTAATCGTTGCCTTTTTTCTTCATGTTCTATTTTTTCTAGGTTTTTTCTCTATTGCTGTGATAGACTGGCGTTATTTCTTCCAATTTAAGTTGTGGTCAGTCGTCCCAATCCTCAACGCTTTGAGAGAGAAAAAAATTTTGGTTTTGGTCGTTTTTACGCTCCACGGTCACGCAGCCAAGAGCCTCTTTCCTGCCTTTCACCTTGTACACTGAAAATATTATCTGAACAATGTACAATCATCCATCATACCGTGTGTGTGGTCTGCAATCCTCCTCTATCGCAACCAATGAACAGCTTATGTTGCGAAATGGGGGAGGTTGGAGACAAACGCGTTGCATGAGTTCGTCCGGTTACTTACTAGTTATACTGCTTTTGCGAGTATTGTATAAAGGCGTTTCAATGAAGTTTTTTTCGACGTCACAGCAGCAGACATCGGGGTGCTTATGTGCAACATGATGAGCGTTTCGCGTCGTATGCAGCCGGAAGTGCGATGGAGCGTTACTCAACGGCTACTGCTTCGCCAACAGTCACATCTCGATTTGGAGCTGATCGTGAACGAGAACATAGTAGACATGGTAATATTTACAAATCTTCTCGTAGTGCTGCCTACAATGTTTTTAAGCTCATATCTTGAGAAGGTGCAAAGAGCTAGAAGGAAGTGATTGCTTGTAGAGTTGCCAAAAATTTGGTATAGTATTGTCGATGATCATATCCATGATCAGGTTCATCTCAAAGTATTGAATGTTCGAGTTTCATGTTGTTAAACCACTGATAAAGAGGTGTTATCGTTACTCAATAATCCGTTCATCGCAACATACGGCCGACCGCCTGAGAGACAGCAATCTGCGTTCGTCTTGTGCCCCATAGATTCTGCATTCTGCCTCTAGGCTGATCCATAAAGCTTCAGTGATGGAGTAACATTGTTTGGCAATATGCTTGTAGGCGTGTTCAACATCCAGAAACACTGTTTAGCTTTGTCCCTTAGTTTGTATTGAGAAAGTACCATCATTTCCTCGTTCTGGTGGACAGAAAAAATTTGTTTATCTACCAACTTAGGAACAAATCACCGAACTCTGCTAGAGGCATTTTTAACTTTGGAAAGTGACGCTGTTTTGTATCCTCGTACTATAGGGGAGAGAGGGATCTTACTTCCTTTTACAATGCATTTATGCGATACAGTAGAACACCAAACGGTATATTTCCCTTGGGTAAATATTTCGTACTTATTGGTTCTCGAAGGTAAATATCAGATCGAATAGAACGGCGGGGATTCTAAGTTTAAGAAATGATTAGATATTTATGAAGACATTTTGGCAGATGCGCCACTCGATTCTTATGGAGGCGGTCTGGGAGTACAGGATGTGTCTTACGGTTACCGTGCTCATCTCTCGGGATACGACCGCCATTCTGAACCGGAACCAAATACCACACTTCCTTTAGGTGAGAGCATCATATTTCTTGCTTCTAAAAAATGCCAAATAAAGCTCCAGGGTCGTAAGTTTTCAAAAAGGACACATTGTAGTTTGGAATTTTAGTCCAGTGTGGCAACATCGTGCAGATATGGATTTATTTCTTCACGGTACGCGTAACATGTTCACGCACATGACAACAAATCGCATCGGCAATAACGCCGACTCATTTTTTTTTTTTTTTGCATGGTTTCGAATAGAAAGCTGTTAGTTATTGCTTCAGCGTTGTACTAGCACTCGACGCTTGAAGTTTTCATTGCGGTCTATGTCTTGCTTATTTCACAAGCGTAAGCATGCCTAAACTTTCCTATTGAGTGTCTGATGTTTGAAAAGGAGTCCTCCATCGAGCATGGCGCTGGAAGGGATGGCATATAATTCTTCGCATAAAAAACTAAAGAAAGTGGTATTTTGTAATTATACAGTTTGTTCGAATAACAGTATTACTGCTGCAGCTGATTTGGTCTTGTGCTTAGACAAAATTATAGGGAAATGTTTGATCGTTTCATCTTCGATTTCCCTTAATTGGGAGCTTCTAACCGTTGAATGTGCTTTTGCCACCATATATTGTGCTGTGTAGATGTTAGAGGCTAAACAGTGGCTGGTTTCTTTTTGTTCATGGGATTTTCCATGTCTTGCTGTGTTAGATGTGCACATAGAACAATCCGCATTTACCGACTAGCCGAAAAACATGCACACATACGCCTATATACATGCACATTTCCACATATATGAGCATGTAAGAACGCAGATCATTTATTTCGATGAGAACGAAGAGTAAGAAAGGAGCTCACATGGAGAATTTCATTACTACAGACCCTACTGAAGTGTGGGTAGCTAGAGGTACGCACCTCAGAAAAAGAATCGATGGTGCAACAAAATATTTTTTTACTTGCTGGAAATTTGGAGACTCAAGCTTATATTATAATTGTTGTTTCCGTGATGGCAGCCTTTTCATGGGGGGGGGGTTTCCGCGACTGTCTTTGACATTTTCACGTTAAGGAGGAAAGGGAGAGGTTCCCATGAGATGTTTGCTTGTAAAGCTACATATGTCGTTAACGATGTGTTTAGGGCGAGATATATTGAGCTTACGCTACAACAGTGAGAGGCGTAGAGATGCGTCATATACGGATGCTACACGTTGTGCGATTTTCGAGAATCATGTGGGTCGCACTACGCGTGATGTCCCGGCGCCACTTACGGTTCCATATTCGTTGCAGCAGCAAGGAATTAACAAAGGTTGAGTGTTATTTCCGGTTTTGCTAAAATTGTGATATGTGAAAAGATATCAGACGCCACGGTGCAGTAAATATTCTCACGAGCTTCAACGCTGCGTTTCTGCTGAAAGCGAATCCACCTTGTCTTAGTTTTCTGAAATACCCTATCACTTTCTTATGATTGCGCTTACCTATGCACGAAACTATTTCGTATTTTGAGGAAAGAAGCGCAATGAGAACGTTTCTCTTATCACCAACGCCTTCTTCCAATATGAAAATGACAGTGGCATCCATATTCTCATCATCTGCTTAGCCCCGTCTCAGATCATTCCTCACCTTCTTGCTAAAACGGAGAAAAGTCCCTATGAAAATATTTATTGTTTCACTGATGTTTCCATTCTAGAATTGTCGAGTAACACTCATAATGCCATTTTCTTATCGCGAAGCCTTTAGCATTTGAGAGCCTTCTTTGAAGTTGCTGTCTGGATGAGATCCTTTTTGGCGTCTAACGGAATCGTTCGTTTAGATAGTCATGCCGGAACATCATCTGATGCAACTACAAGCGGCTGTAATATGTCAGGAGCATGGTCACTATCGGGGAGTGGTGTTGAATCTGGAGGCAGTCCGTATATGGGGTCAGGATGTGGTGACACGTCGGGTGGCATTTGGTCGCAGTTGTCGTCCATATCATCAACACAGCGTTGTTCAGCTAACGACAGTGGTACATGGCTTCCTGCCCAACAAGGTTTGATAGTTATTGTAGATGTTTATTTAACAAATTCTTCTTCTACCTGCATCTTTAACTGGTGCGTGCCTGCATGCCTGTATGTATGTATCCTCTTCGCATATTCAGTTGACATTCACTTTGTCACTGCAGTCGAAATCACACATCGAGTCTTATCTCTTAGCAGATGATCACCGAGTTTTGTTGTTCAGCCAAGCAGCTGTAGTAACTTTATTGTACGTTTGCTTATGGAATTCAGTTGTTGAGTGCGGACATCAAGGCAGATTTGCATATCTAAATGAAACTCACCTTTCCTTCTTTAGCATCAATTTTTTTTTTCCGTAAATCGTGCACATTTATTTGTGCCATGAATCCTTATTAGTTAGGACGATGGTGAGCATATGAATTTTTTCTAAGCTAAAGCAGAGCATTGATTCCATTCCACAACGATTAGAAGTGATAGTCATATACAGGAATCTGGATTGGACAGCAACCGAGTACAGGACTGGCTCCTGTTGATGGCAAGATCAGTTCATTCGGTGAACAAGGAACGAGCTCAAGGAGGCTCAGTGAGCTGAAACCCGAATCAACCCGATTGACAATCGACGATCAGAGACGCCGGTCGTTGCAAGGAACAAGCGGCCGTCAGGGAAAACAGAAGATGGTGGTTGGGTCTAAGAACGTGGATCGTGTCCGATCGGGTAAGAATCGTTGTGGCTTCCCTTATTTTTGTTTCCCTAAGGTTACTGAATTTTCTTAACTGAAAATAATAGCTTAAGTATAGGAGCATTTCAGAAAATGTGGTATGATGTTGTTTATTAAGTTGGAACCTCAGAACGTTCAAACTTTCCCGATTAATGTACTTAAGAATTCCTGTTGACTAATGTATAGGTGACGTCCAGGAACAGTTTACCCGGAAATCAAGTTCGCTGTGAGTTTAATATAACTGAAGGGGCTATTGGTAAAATCAGAATGAATAGTTATATGAGAAATTTCCATTTTTGCATTAATGCCGAAAACAAATTGCGTTATTATTGCTTATTTTGGTCTTTTTTGTCGCAAATGATTTGCGATAACACCTCCGATGCATCTTTATTGCGCTTTTTTCAACCTTTCTGATGAAATGTTCGACGGGTGCGAGGATCGAAACACTCTTTGCAATTTATTTTTCCTATAACCTTAGTGCATATGTTAGAATTAGGAGTACAGGAAACATCTTTTTACTTAATGCTTTTGTCCCGTACGAATACATTTCGTGTTACAAGTGGAAATTTTAAATATCTAAGTGTGTGCAAACACCGGCTGGCAATAAGGCTATAAGATTTCCAAGTCAGTGCGACGCTGACCTGGCTCATTGCTGGCGTTGATCGCAGCACGCAGTTAGTGGAAGTCATTCTGACGCAAGGTTTGTGATTATGTGGAACTTGGTAAGTTGCTCTCCAACTGCGCAGTTGCGATCAACGTGGGTGGTCCGTCTTCGCAACGTTGCTCAAAGTATGCGTGTTGCATGAAGCATTCTCATGTCGAACTAGTCAGTGTGTACGAGCTGGAATCAGGGTGGTATTGACGTTGCCTCCGAGCTCTTTTGAGCCCTCCACAGTGTTTCATTAATCTGCAGGCAAACGCTTACAGCTAGTACGATATTGTCCAAAATGAAAAGTACGACTCAGCGGGATACCGTCTTGAGCTAGTCGGTATCATTCGTTTGCAAGCCAGTCGAGAAGTTGGCTGGGGTGCTTGAAAGTGTTTTCTTGATTAGTCAGCAGCGATGCCTAGCCGCCACCCGGCAACATCTCAAATTTTTGGTGAAGCGTTAAGCATTTACTTCTTGCAGGAGGTCATTGGTCTAGCAGCGGAAGTCGCTATTGAGCTGAACGGAGCGAGCAGTTGTAATCTTGTAAGGCTGTTTCATTTGAATGTTTGTTCCACATATTTAATCCACTGTCTTTAAAATGCTACTGTTCTTATTATTCTTTGGAAGGCTGTTTATGCGGTTATTACGGTTTCATGAGCGGTGAACGTTCCCTACTTCGCTTGTTGAATCTGTTCATTGGTCATTGGTCATTAATTGGTCACTTATCTAACGCATTGAGTTTGTTGTGCTTGTATGCGTGAATATGTGGTCTGATAGTGTATCGGCGTCTGTATGGAGAAGCTCTAATGAGAAACCTAGCCAGTGACTATTACTGAAAAGAAAGGAACTACGATAAAGGGAA
Organism: Baylisascaris procyonis; assembly: GCA_037389465.1. Taxonomy (NCBI): domain Eukaryota; kingdom Metazoa; phylum Nematoda; class Chromadorea; order Rhabditida; family Ascarididae; genus Baylisascaris; species Baylisascaris procyonis. The sequence continues at coordinate 2,114,293 of JAZARR010000164.1, forward strand.
TTAGGATTAGAAATTCTCATTTCTTTTATGCTTTTCTTGGTACTTGAGTTCCTCTTAAACCGAGATACTTAACGAGTCCGGCCGATATGTTGAGCTGAAATTCGTTTAAAACTGAATTGATTTGAAGGCCAGTGCAGTGGAGATGGTTGTTAAGTGCATATTTATTTTCAGTTATATTATTTAATAGAGGATGGTATTGAATGTGCATATGAAAAATGCAAAAATTAGTTTTTCTCGGTATTCATTTTGGTATAAATTTTTGAAAATAGAGAAATGCACACTTGTTTTTCGCATTTTATGTATGTGATTTGTATGTTGCTTATCACCAATTTCTTGAAGTTTATAATCCGCCAATTCTCCCTTGCGCATACTTTTTCCACTCCATATCCTTTTCTGCTAGTACAAATCCTTGAAAACATTCTGGCTAATTTGAGCACATGTATGCACTTAGCAATTTTTTGCAGCATTCTTTTCATTCCATAGTTATTTAAGTTGCTTCATTGCTTTACTTTGTTAATGAATTCTTTATAAGGTCGTCACGTAGTCGACACCGTTATATTGCCGACGTCTAAACAGCAAAACATTCATTATGCAACATTTGGTGGAGAATTGATCGACTGAATAACAAATATACAATTCGATTACAATCTGCAATGTTTGTACTCTTATATATCAGTGTTGTGGTTGTATAAAGAATGGAATTGAATGCACAAAGTGAAATGATTTCAGTATTGTTTGTCGTCTCACTTATTTGTTTTAACGATTGTGACGTTCATTTGATTATGCTGCGTTTAATGCAATAAAACCGCTATTGTCTATTCCATCGCTTTGTTTATGGTGACACATATCCATCTTCGTTTTGGAGGTGTTCATTGTTGTTGGTGGAGTTACACAATGAAGTTATGAGCAGCACAAGTTGTAGGTGAGATTGCCCTATTCCATATCTTTCTCCAAGATTCTCTTCCTTCCCATCTCGGATGGAAGTAGCGGTTGCAAATCTTAGGCCGGTTTTTGTCTGACGTTGCCGTCGGGTAGGAAAGTAGCATGCAAAGAGAGGAGAGAAGATAAGAAAGTCAACGAAGCTGACCACAGCGCTGTCCGAGCACTTCATATTCGGAATTCCATTCTAAATTCCAGTGATCAGAAAACGATGGAGGCAAGTCAAATCGCCGAATATTCGAATAGGTGGCAGTAAGAAGAGCGAAAAAAACGAAGCACCGGCTTATCGAGGCGGCCTGTCTTCCATTCTACTGCAGCGGCTTTTTCCAGTTCTTATTTCTGAGAAGTCGGAGTTGAGAGATGAAGAGTTGGAATTGTTGAAAGTAGAAATGAAGTGAGGCGTACACTATGGAGGCATGGAAATGTGTTGTGGCTAGGATCGTGTTGCGTTTCTCAGTGTGCACTATTCTCAGTCATTAAAGATGTAGGTATGTGATGTTCAGTGTGGCCTTCCCGACAGGTACCCTTTTCCCAATAATCCTTTGAGGGGTGATATGAGGATGCAAATTGAAGGAACTCGATTTTGGATCGGAATTTATATGTGCTGAACAAGTGCGATAGTAGCAAAAACAAATCCCTCGATTTGCAGTCCCAGTTTCCTTTAAGTCAGCATCACTCAATCCGCTTCTCTTTCCTCTTTCAGGTTAAGGTTTTATTCTCCTTTCCCTCCTCTTTTTTGCATATTTAGTCATTGTGAGTGAAACTATTCAAAGAAATAGCGTGTTAAATGAACGATTGTGACGGTTTCGATTGCGCACTATTGCTCGATTGCACAATAAGTTTCAAGCGTTTCTGCAACTTTCTGCAAATTTCAAGCGTATCTGACCGATCTTCAATGCCGATATGCAATCCTCACATCATTCTTCTGCTTTTATAACTCACAAAAAAAGTGAATCCGTCAACTTTCTTATCTCTAAATGTAAATAATTGCACATACAAACATATAAGTTTTTCAATCTGTAAAGATTAACAACTGCACTGAACAGATGAAAAATGCATTTTGCCTAGTTAGTAGTGTAATGTCACCAATGGGCACCCTATCGTTCGCAGCGATGAGCGTGCGCGGCGTCCACTCAATTCGTTGATGCGCGTATCGCTGCTTGCGTATTGGTTGGTTCTTTGCAGTGGCTTATGTGAGGGGTGTCGCTACTTTATATAGAGGTGTGCTTATTTAGTGTTTTATATACTTTATTGTTTAACAGACATTTACTTACAAATAGAGGAGAGTTGCCGTACTGAGTAAGAGATTTGCATACAGAGAAGGTAAGATGAGTGGGACGACACCGTATCTATTTCCTGTAGAAATGAATATGGCTTACGGAACGTCCATCTGTTTCCTTTCGTTTTGTGTTTGCTCAGCTGAACTGCTTGCAGTGAACTATATAATTAATACTACTGCTGATCTATTTAAGGCATGAACGCTATGATATTTCCTATTTTGCGCGTCATATATTAACGTTGTGTCTGCTCCTCCTTTATGCAAATTTCTGTCCGAAAATTGCGCTTATCACCCACACCAATAGCATAACAAGTAATTAAATGCTGCAGTGGGTTGTAGGCAAGAAATGCAACGTGTTATTTAGATGGATAAGTCCTTATATTTTTTTGACAAACGAAGGGTGGAAATTTTTGCAAAAGTTCATTAAAAAAAAAAAAAAACACAAACTTTCTTCCTTAGGAAGTTCGTACAAAAAAGGGAGATCATGGAATGAGAACAAATTGTGAGTCATGTTTAAAGATCTGAAAACTGTTTAAGTAGACGTTATGAGGAGGCTAATTTCTTGCTTCATTTCTCATGTTTAAATATTGTTTAGTTCGAATGTAGCAAAATTTAACGATTTTAGGCAAATTCTGTTTATTTTTTGGTTGTTTTTCTTTTTATTCTGATGGACGAATGAGCTTCCTGCTTTTCACGTCGTTCCTCCAACATCGTCATCACCAATGCATTTTGTCTGAACCGTTTAAGGTGTTCATCCCACCTCCCCTTCACTTCCTGCTCCAATGCCACCATCCTCCACGTAGCGGTAGGTCAATACGAAACTGCTGACAATTGAGAGGAAATGAGGTGATAGTAGACAAAACGGTTTGAAAAGTAGCCGCAATAAAGCGTTGCGTCAGTGAGGGCAGGCAATTGAGCGCCCATACAGAAGAGTGTCTTATCTGTTCATAATGTGACTGCAGTGCGCCCACCGAGAGAAATTCCCTCGTCTCTATCGCGTCTTACTTGCGCAACAGTCTTTGGACGATGGCAAGCAGGTCTTCATCGTTATCTATGATGTCCCAATATTTTCATAAAAGTGCATCAAAATTGATAATATGTATAGGATGGGTGAGTTGAACGCCCCCATAAACTGACGTAAAAGGGAGTGCTAGGGTTCTAGAATTTCATGGAACGCTTAGAATTCTATAGAATAAACGATTCTGTGCTCGTATAAAACTTCGCCATTTCATTCGACCACCTCCGATCACCTAGGTTTCTATTTCACTGTCAAATAAGCGGATACTTGGGGTGCTGTTGAGAGTAAAAGCGAATTTCTTTATCCCTGTTGGCGCTCTCGGCTGCGCACCTCCACTTCTACTCACACACAAAGCGGAACAGGAATCTAGTGACCTCAGCTAGCGTCCCTCGGCGGAAAAAATGCAACACTTTTTTTGCGGAAGCTACGGAAAATTCTTTGAAAATCACTTCTACGATTCAGAGGGGGGGGGGGGGAGGGAGGGGATTAGTGAATTCCTCCACAGTGCTTGTCATTTTTATCATCTTCTTAGCTCATGCGACGATATGCTGTATTAATTCGACTTATGCCAGAATTCGAAAAATGGAATCTGCAGATATCTCTAAGAACTTAAATGCGCCACTTTTATGAGGCTGATATGAGTTTCGGATTGCAACTGGACACTCTAGAAAAGTGTTACTCATCAAAGGTGCCAACCGAAAAGTTCAGTATTGCGACTCTACGCAGTGGTGTTAGATGTCTGTCACCTCTTGCTGGTGATATTTGGCCATCTAATTTTAAGTGAAATCGATGTTTTGCTTTGCTTTTCTGTTATTTAAATTTCAATGGAGCACTACGAATGATGCAGATCATTATTCAACAATATCATCGCTTAACGCAGTGTAACATGTAGGCACCACTGCTAAATTCCCAATCGGCAGTTTGGTTGTCGGTGTTATTGAATAGAGTTCCCATCTACTGTCACTTCGTAACTTGTGCGTGGGATATGTTATTTGTATTTTCTCTATGCCTGCAGCTTGTTTATCCGAACATCGAACATAATCAGAGTTAGCGAAACTCTGTATGCATCATCTACGTGCCTAATTTTGTTGTTTGGTGATTTGAACATCCCATCATAGCCATAAAGAAGCAATCACATTGGTAGTAGATCGCGATCGAAAATCTACAGTCGCACACCATCCATCCAAAGAAGAAGCGAAAGCTGAGATATTTGTTCAGAAATATATTGCTCAAACTTGCAAGGTTTCGGGAAGTTGAATAAGTGCATATATGCTTTCATCTTTAAATAATTTCCTGAAATGGCATCATCATTAAAGAGTAGTTGATTACTTTTACCTATTTTCAGCCTTGGTTAACCTATCATTTAAATTTGACAAAAAAGTTTTACTGCTTTGCGTAGTGCTTGTTTCGTACGCACTATTTTGTTTAGCGTTCGTAATAACATTTTCTCTGATGAAACATTCATTCAAGTTGTTATAGCTTATCTCTTCACTTACTGAGATTTTTTTGGCGAAGGCTGTCGCATTCATCTTATCGGAAATGACCGATACTGGGGATTCATCAACGAAAGGCGAAGCGCATGGACGAATGGTAACGCTAAGTGATCTTCGAGTATTCGAGTTGAAACAAGAGTTGGAGAAACGTGGTCTGGATAAGAATGGAATCAAGCTTGCTTTGATCGAACGTCTTGAAGCAGTTTGTTCTATCTTTTATTTTGACTTGCTTTCTGTTTTTTTATTTGAACCTAAAAATGGTTGAGGGATCAGTAAGCGGTATCTTGAAGATGAAACGTAACCTTGGAATCATAAGCGCTTTTTGAGCCCTTCACTAACTTGCTGAACTGTCCGCATTTTGAGCATTTTAAGCTTAGACTTGTGCCGATGATAAGTAGATTATGATACGACGGCATTTATTGGACTGAAGCATACACAAGCACGAAGAAGATAGATCGAGCTATGAGGAAAATCTTGGTCGACAGTTATTGCAAATATTTCCTTGTGATAGGGCAATAGAAATGCTCTAGCATTACGCATTTTCGGATGACATCATATGACATCATTGCTCATGCATATTTGTGTTATCAACGTACTATAGTGTTAAGATTAAACCTGTTCATTCGAGTTTAGTTGAATTACGACAGGTGTCGATTGTGTTTTCATGCATCAGTCATAAACTCCTTAGGTATTTACACATATTCGTGGTCATATTATCTAAAGTATGTTCTTTTTTAGAATCAATAAAGAGTTGTGGAATGTCACTGATCGCTTCTAGCAGTGAGGGCGAGCATCCACTTCTAGGCCTGTTACCTAGTTTCCTATCTGGAAGGTCTTGGTTAGGTGCTACGATCACGCTCTTTCTTATTTCATTTTGTCGTCATTGTTAGTGGGAGCAATTAAAGCGGGATGGAGAGACGAGAATTTAGATGAGTGGCTGAAGTGCTCAATAATATTTCGATGTCTGCCCAAGAAAAAAGTGTATTCAAAAAGAGTTCTAAAATTTTGCAAGTATTAAAATTTCAGGCTCTACGAGATGAAGGAAATGACCCCCAGGAGTTTCTTTTCTCTATCGCTGATTACGGTAAAGGGTCAACACCAGCAAAAGGTTCACACATCAGTATGCTTCATTCGAATTTGAGCCAGAGATCAGATGGAGTGTAAATTTTCCGCAACGCATTGCACAGCAAAAAAAAGGATTGGTGTAAAATGGGTGTTCGTGATATAGAAAGAGTGTTCATACCACGATGAAAAGAGAAGGAAGAAGGAAAGCGCTCTATGAAAGTATTTGTGTCGTCGCAACACGTTTTATTTCCAGGAAGTTTTATCCAACCATATTTCGATTAGATAAGCAACTCTTGCAGTGGGAATGTTCCCTTAAGAGTTTAAATGCATCCTGTATCCCCTTGCATACATCGATCCAACCGATGGATTTTATTATATGTTGAACTTTAATTGCAAATTGAATGCAATTGTAGTTTGATGAGTCATGCGTAATTGCAGCTGCACCTGCGGTGGATGAAGTCACAAAAGATGTGAATGAAAAGAAGGCAGAAGAAACTGCTGAGATGTTGGTTGATGAGGTTACAAATGAAGATGGTGGAGATACAATTGGAGAGGGTCAATCACTCCTCATCGACGATGGAAGCGGTGAGGGAGAGAAGGTGAGCTGATTTTTCTTTGCATTGCGCCTCTCAGTTGGTGCATTGTTGAGTGTGTTGAGATATATTAAAACTTATTGATGCTCACTGAGATGTAACATATGAGCATCGCGCAGAAATTAATAAAATATTTGCTTTCTTTAGCCACTTTCTAGGAATCTTAAAAGTTCGTTGTCCAGAGTGCGCTTATCGATTGAGTTGTATGAATCGCCTTTGTGTTGGCAGTCTTCCAGGGAGAGAGAGAGGAGGGGATGGACATCTCGACAGACCGCAAAGAGCGGAATTTTCCTGGAAGACTAGTCGATTGCCGTCGACCATTCATGCAAGCATTTTTTAGGTGGCTATTATTTTTAGATGGTTGTGCGATGCTAGCAGTGAAATATAGTAGTTAACGAAGAGGATTTTATGTGTGCGGCTGGTCTCACAAGTGAGTTTAGTGAAGAAGTCACTGCTATAAGGTGTTTCATTTGTAGATCTCTGGGGAATGCAGTATGATAGTTGCAAGGGGAGGAGGAAGCAGGACTAGAGAGAGGTAGAGAAGGCAGGAGGATCGTAACCTGGATGTGCTCAGGTGTAAAACATACGTGAGCTCCTTGCATATCTCCTTTATAACTGTTTTCATTAGTGTCGCTAGTACTCAGGTGTAAAAGGTCTGGCGATGAACGAGCATCGCAAATACGCGAAGTGCGTATTGCAGTTATATCCGACGACCCTTCTTCCACGTTATCTGCAAAAATGCTTAGAAGCATTTATTTTGAACGTTTGCGAAAAGAAGCATTTTCTTCTTTACGCTTAGCAGCATGAAGAGGAATTTCCTATGGGGATGATATGGAATATTGAAAGGATAGAGCGAAGGTACTCGCAACATGGTTGACGATCATGGTTCGGTGCTGTCACAATCCTAATTCGATTTACCGATCACTCGCGGTCGATCCTTATTCATATCATATCACATTCTTCACTAATTTTGTGAAGAATAACGTGAACGCGGTCATCATTCTCACCACTCTCAACTAGTGCTCGAGACCTGTTTCAGTGAACTTTGCTTGAATTTTTGTCAGTATTTGCTTATCGTTTTCCCAGTTTTGCTCTAAAATCGATTGTAAAACTGTTATTTAAAGTGCAGAATAGCAATTGATCTCACATTTGCACCAAGTTTTGGCCTTGTGAAACTCACTTTAACTTTTTTGCGCCCCAACTTATTTGCAAATTTCTGCATTTTTCTATGGTTTTTTAAACAATAATTATTATTGTTAAAATATACTGGCATCTAATTTCAGCCAGTAATTGAATTGGATGACGAAGATGGCAAAAATGATGTGGACACAGAAGGTGAAACAGAAGAGCCAGGACCCGAAATGGAGCCGGAACCGGAGCCTGAGCAAGAAGTTGAGAAGGAGCTACTTGAGCCGGCAATGGAAGTTGAGTCTGTTGAAGCGGTGCGAAAAGACAACGGGAAAGGTGATGCTGAGTCAGGCAGTGGAAAGAGGGAGACTGTAGACGAGAAGGAAGCAGAAGATGAGATGGACGATGCAAAGAAGGTGGGGGAACAGGAGGAAAGGAAGATGGAGGGTGCAGGCGATGAAGAGAGAGATAAAGAGCACGCTAGTGAAGAAGCAAAAAAGTGCAGTGCAAAGGCGCATATCGTGAGCAGTTCTAAGACGGCGAGCACTATCAAGAAAACGAGTAACTCCCTTTGGATTAAGGGTCTTGGTGCCGAAACAAAAGCCGCCGACTTAAAGGCAAGTTGTCAAAATTTCATAATCGCTTGATGTTTGGGGATGAGGGACTAGGGAAACGACGTCGGAACAATGAACGAAACTGGTCACTAATATTTGAAAGGAAATAGAGTCCATTGTGACTTTTATGTAGGAGGGTAGATGAAATCAACCAGACTGCATTTGTGGGGGAACAGAGATCCTAAACATTCCTTGCAATTGTGCCTCATATTTAGCCAACAGATTCAATGGTAACAACTTCTTGCGAAGATCATGTTTTGTTTCAAACAGGCGGCAGGTTCTAAATGTATTGGTTAGAGAAGAGAGATTACACTTAAGGCTGAATTCACAGGTGGACAGAAAAAATGTTGCGTTAAAATGTTCAAATGGTATGTATTGCTGATAGAATGAGCACATGGGTCGTTTTGCCTCCGAAATTGTGTTCACCGCGTCGAGGTTTTCATATGTTCTGGAGCAGTTCCGCTCTCCGAACACTTAAGCGAGCGCTGGGAGCTCTGTCCGGAAACTTCGTACCTGGCTACGCCGGTGGTGTGTGTTCGCTTCACAGCATAGCTTGATGCGTCTCATTCTTCCTGGCCTGTTTGATCCTTTGTGACCCAAGGTGCCTTTTGATGGCTAGTCCTGAACGAGGATATCATTTGCATACCACTTTTCTCCTGATTAAAGCTGTTACATTGCCCGCTGTCCCTTTTTCCTAACAGTCCTATTCAGTGGTTCCCATGCTGTGAACTTTTAAGGAAGAATTTCATGTTGTATTCATGAGCCAGCTTGTTTCAAAATTATAACACTTCAAGATTCCATTTATATTCTGACCCTCTCCGTTTCCATTCCCATTCTGGTTCAGGCAAGTGAAGTTGAATCCTTGGTCAGCAAGTTGGGAGACAATCGGTGCGAAAATGTATTGATATTTCACTTATCCGAAAGCAGAAGGATATTTGTGGCTGAAACCAGAATGGAGCAGTCGCATCTTCTTGCTCCCTATTTCTCTCACCCCCCCCCCCTTCCCTTCCCGTTGCATCTTCCCTAAGCGTAAGTAGAGGAGGTATGGCCGCTTCGCAAAGGGTTTTGAGGCAGTATTTAGAGTAGTGAGGTTGTAAAGGATGAGAAGCAAGAAAAGGATAAAAGAATAATAAGTGCTCTTTCTCCTCGCTGTCTTGGGCTTTTCTAGCTGCGCCTAGGTCTTCTTTCTCACCATCTTCTCCAATAATCATCACTGCTGCCTCTTCTGATCTGGGCGACTATGAAGAAGGTTATTTTATTGGATCTTCGCAATGGTTTCCACAGCATCTGGGAAAACATTACTAAAAATACTGATGCATTGGCTGAGCAGCATCCTTCGCTCTCTTCCCTTCTATTTCCCTCCTTCACACGTGTATTTTCGAGATCTTGTGGCATCTTAGGAAAGTATTTTTCCTCTTGCGGAGGGTAGTGGAAGAGAGGGGGAGGAGGGTATTTCAGAGATCAGTTTGCTTCATCTGCTTAAATAGCTTTTATTGTGCAAAATTTTGGACGAGCGGAGTACTCATTGTTAAGCAGAGGTCAATTACAGGCGATTTTTGCGAAATGTGGTCGTGTTGTGACGGCGAAGATCTTCACACGTCGTCAGCAACCGTCAAGTACTTGCTTCGGTTTCGTGACAATGGTTGACACTGCGGCAGCTGAAGAGTGTATTCGTCTTTTCAACAAAACGCACATCAATGGGCATCTTGTCAGCGTCGAAAGGGTCCGTGCTGTATATAGTCTTCCAATTTATGGGGAAACTCTCAAAGGAGGTCAATGACAACCTAGTCAAGAAAAAGCCACGTTTCACCAGCGAATAGTCGATCCTAAAAAACTGTCGCTGATTTGGAGCTGTTTAGAGGCAAATCCCTTTAAGCATTCACCTCCGGCTGCTATTTTTAACTCCGGTTTTTATGTAGCTGCATTTTGGAATTACTAGAAGGAGTACAGCCACTTTTGTAGCTTTCTAATGTGGAGCTTCAACTGAGGGACAACGACTAAATTAATGACCTGAATAGCCGTAACGGTAACCGCAGTAGATGTGTGACATATAAAATTATTTAATACAGACCTGTTCATTCACTTGTCTTCTACCTTCCCGATCCTATCATCTGAGTTCCCTTTCCCTTCCCCTTCCCTCGCGCCGTCTTCATCTCCCTCCAACTTATTCAGCCGCCTGCTTTCAGGTCACCAGTTCTGGCCAATAATTGTATCTCGCATCGTGTAGCATAGGTTGAATAGTCAGGGCGACTTTATGGGAGAGGTAAATAGAAGCAGCAGTTGGGTTCATTCTGTTTGCGTTGGTAGCTATGTGTTTATAGGCCGATCACTCAAGCATGCCATCTGTGAAACCAGGTCAAAAGAAGAGTACTTCCGTGGTAGCGGGCCCATCAACGGTTAGCAGTTCACCTGCAGCAGCCAAGGAGACGACAAAGAATGGAGAGAAGGTTGTGGAAAAAAGGAAAACTGAACTGAAAGTCGATAAAGCAGAAAAACACAGCGAGAAGAAATCCGGCGAAGAAATGAAAAGGACATCCTCAAGCACATCGAAAGTACTGTCGAAATCAAAGAAAAGTCCCGTGGAAGCGCCCACCAAGGCGGACTCAGGTAATCCATTTTTTACATAAGTTTTTAGATTGCTAAATGAAGGTTCCAATCAGTGCTCCTATCCCTTACCTTTATCGTTCTTGACACCTACTCAGAAGCAGTACATAATTTCAGACACAATGTCACCCTTCTGCGGGACATGCGCGAAATGTGAAAGTTTTGTATTAAAACTATTTATTAGGGCGTTGTGATTAATATCCCTTCCCTCACGTCTTTTTAGGTTAACCTGAGATCGGTGTGCTGTCTTATGCGCCAGTAACGGTTCTGTCCAAAGAGCAAAATATACTGTTACCTTTTTTGTACAAACAATAATGGGGTGCTGCAGATATCGCAGATCACCTAAATGAAAAACGTGTTGCCGTTAGGAAAATGGGACAGGAATTGAACAGCTACGAGCACGTTAGATGCAGAATAATTGAAACGGTTCGAGTCGTCAACCTTATGATGCCGAAAGGGAAAACATCGTCAGCGTATGATTTCAGGATTCTCCTTAACTTGGTTTGTTTTGACAGGAACAAATTGCACCCAGTTGGGCTCACTTACAGGAATATTTGCCGACATATGGAAGTGATAGTTAAATGTTGAAAGATTGGTGCCAACCTTCACTTCATTTTTCATCTTCCAACGGCGAATATTTGACGCTGGAGGTTGCGCGGTCCAGTCGATTAAAATTCCCAGTGTAACGTCGTTCAAAGAGCCCATTAATGTTTATTGTCATCTTTGTATGGCGAATAATTCTGGGTGGGAGGGCGAAAGAACGACCCGCAGTGTTATAAAATAATGGAATTTGATTTGGTGGATTTTTCTCGTGATCGCAAATTGTCAAGAGGGATCGTCGACTCGAGCAGTCATCGTGATTGATGATTTCTTGTCGACAACTTGTTGTTCTCAGGACTATCTGTAAGTATAAGCCGATGACACCGGTTGGCATCTCTAAATGCCCTCCCACCACTCAAAATGATAGCAACGCCTACATCAGATGTGTTTTGGTTGTTATATGGAGTGGATGTTGAATTAAGCAGATTGGATGTGCACACATTCTCCAACACGGAAAATTTGTTTAAAAAATGTTTCCCGTTGTGATGTGGGGATACTCTCGTTTGATCGTGGAGGTCGTGTTTGCGATATTGGAATGCTGTGTGAAATTCATGTCGACTTCGCAGTATGGAGACATTATGTTGGCTTATACAAATCAGTGGAAATGCATTTTACTCCATGACGAAAAAGAGTGGAAGTTTTTTCTATTTAAAAGAATATTTTCTTAACAGTATGCTGAGGTCGGAGTACAGTTATAGCAAACTCTTCAATCATCATAACAACAGTTTTTTCTCATCGCATCACCTAGGGGTGGATCCACCATCAACTCGCTGTATACTGATAATTGGTTTGTGAACATAGCAGTCATGAAAACCATCTGAGGTGGAATGCAGAAGGCGTTAACCTTTGTGAGGCGATGTGCTGCGCCAATTTGTTGCTGCTAAAGAGCACGGTTTGTGATGACCAAGATGGATAAGTTGCAGTTGCACAGTGCTGAGATTAACGGAAGTGGGGACTGGGTGTTGCTGTATGGATCGCCCAGTCGCCCATGCCAACTACTTTACTGATTAAAAGATGTGTGATGGAAAATTCACTTCGCCAGCTTCTATGCGTTTTCAACTGCTGAGACGTCTAGCAACTTGACGCGAAAAAGCGCTGATGCCACTGGGCATGCTTGTATGCATGAGTGGTCAAAAGAACTGTGGAGCTGTTTTTTTGCAGAAAAGGCCAGATCGAGCCGAGAGACATCTAAGGCGCATAAGCAACATTCACCACCGGTGTTCCGCAAAGGACGTCGGGTGTTTGAACGACCCACTTTGCATCGCACAGTGCGTGGTGGTATTGCTTCGCGTAAACCGGCGCGTATTGCGGTGGCCGCACGTGGCGGTTCATCATATCGTGGGTCGTTTGCCACAAGCCGTGCTCGTGGTGGAAGCCGTGGAGGTCGCATTTTGATGTCAACCCGTGGCCGACCATTGGTCTCGTCAGTTGGTCGCTACGAACGAGGATCGTCTATGCGCCATCCATCACTGGGTGGTCGGATTGGCCGCCCATCCATACACGACTCGTATCGCGATATACCGCGGCGTTCGGTCGAAGCTGTTTCATGGGAGCGGCGCGAGATGATGAGCATGATGCGACGTCGTGAGGAGGAGTTTCGCTTGAAAGAGGAGGAACTGAAATTGCAGCGCGAACGAGAGCGAATCAAGTTTGAGCGTGAACGTATTGAACGTGAGCGACTGGAGCTGGAGCAGTTGCGGCAGGTGGCTGCAATGTCAGGTTCAATCAGCGGAAACACATCGGCGGCTATGATGATGCCGCAGTCGCGCCGCTCACATGGTGCCTATGATGAGATCGATATCTCCAGGTGAGTCACGAGTGTTCGCGCTCGTTTTTGCTCTGCTGACTCTGAAGATATGAAGAAAACCAACGCGAATGAAAACTAGTGCAACTTGTCCGAACTGTGTAGCAGTTAACAGCAGCAGAGCGACTTTCAGAGCTAACCCGTATCAGGCAGTGTGATTGCCACTCTGTTTTAGAATAGTTTTTCATGATTTTCAATTACTGAGGTTTGTCATAGTAGTGAAGGTTGATTCGGAAGTTACCCAACAAGCACTTCTTGGCGTTTATGTTCTATGCTCTTCTTGTTACTCATGGCTGCTAAAGCAATCCCATTTCGGTTCTTATTCTTTTCTTAACACCCATCCTTATAGAAGGGGATGTGGTGTGGTGGGTTTATCATTCTGTGAATGGTGGAATCGGGTAGCTGTATACAATTGAATCACACCTTTATATAGGTCTTACTTTGTAAATGTGGTTGAACGGCAAAGAAAGTAAGTGCTCCACTCATCTGTCAAGTGAATCCACATGTCAGTATAGTCAGTCGTCTCATAGCACGAGCTGGTATCGTTTCTTGCCTGAGATGCATCACAGATTACAGTTGAAACTATTTCATTATGCTTTATTAGGGTTTACTTCCTATTTCACCCACCGACTCGTTAGAAGTGCAGTTGTGGCTCATTGATGAGCTGTTTGATGTTTGGTATGGTTGAAATGTTCAAAATTATTTCACCGAAAGAAATGAAGTCGAGGGGAAATGCGGTTTCTTTGAAATTGTGCTATAACCGTAATGGACTTGCCGGCACAGGTTGAGATTGGTATGTGCATGAGTGCTTGCTAAGTATAGTATGCATGCAATGGGAAACACGGAAAACGGAGAGATGCGTTCTTTAAGCTTGCATCATTATTTCTTCACCCATTCTTGCCTTCCCCCTTCCCCTAGAAAACATTAAAACAAGTGTGGCTACTGTGAAAAGTGTGGTAGTATTTTTGCTCGAACGCGGGTAGTAGAAAATGTTGGACTTTCGTTAATCCATTTGTAAAAGTGAAAGGGAGGGATTAGGTAGTAGAAAGTCCTAAAGAATAGAACTTCACCTCTTGTTATCTAGTAGAAAGTCCTAATGAACAGATCTTCACCTCCTAACACTCGAAGGGTAGAGCCCTTAACTCACATTCATACGTTAGGAAGAAATCACTGCAATGGATCAGAGTTGCACCAGGTTTCATTGTAACACATGAAACTTTGCATCCAAAACTATAAAAACCCAAACTTTCTGTTACGCTACTTGATATGGAATTAGATTAATATTTTCTAGTAAACTATTTTCTCTGAAAGTATAGTATGGGCATGGGCATACAATGGGAAATCAACGATGTCAAAACAGTGCTGGGAAAACATTAGAGAAGTGAGCGGAAGTTTCTGTGGAACGCATCACACTCTCGTCATCAGCGAATGGCGAAATCAAGCTGAACTTGTGCCAGCCGTCCTTAACACCTTATTTCAATTTTTTTAAATATATTCGTTCTGTCATTTAACCTCTAAATAGCTGCAATAACACGGTTTGTTGGTTTGGAATATCTGACAGAGGTGAAGTATATATATTACAGGTGAGTGGGACTTAACTTTGAAATTAACTAAGTAATTCTTGTGGATTAGAAGGGTTATCAATTTCTTGCACTTCTCGTAAAGGTCGCAAGAAGTTTTGAGTAAGTGCTTAATCGTTGCCGATTTTTACGGAAGTAAATTCTGCTATTCTGAAGTGATTTTTAAATATTGAAGTGGGCGGCGAGGTGAGCGTTCGCGTTCGGGTACTGAGCGTTCATCATCACGACACGTTACGGCGTATGCAAGAGGGGATCGACGTGAATCGTCACGCGATGATGACATGCGCGCGCGTGGGCATGTACGTCGTACCGACACCGAAAGAGATCGTGATCGAAGCAGACATGGCAAGTGTTTGTTTGATTGTGGCTGATGTGATTTCTCTACTGTTGGAGAACGATTTCCTGGACATCCACTGAGATGGGAAGCGGTTTAGGCAGAGCGACCAAAAAGTTCGGTAAGAAAAAATTCCAAATTTGCTCCCTGAATTGGACGTCACCAGGTGAATAAATGTGCCGCATCTTCGAGGCTTGAAGAATCGTCATTGCAATATTTCTCGACTGAGTGCTCCACTAGCCAATGCATTCGAGGATGCGGCATCTTTGAGTTTGCGGTCTACTACATTTGGCGTGTTCAATTCAAAGAGCGAGAGAGAGAAAATCTTGATTAGTTAGTAAGCCATGAGGAATTCATCTGGTTCGTAACAGAAGGAAAGTGTAGCTGAGAGATAAGATCAAGCTGGTATTTATTTTTGTGTAAATAAGATGTTGCTCGCTGCGCTATATTGAACGCCAGTGGTTGTTGCACGTAGAGATGTGTAAAAACTGAGAATCTTATTGATAATCCTAAGCAGTGCGCAAGCATTTCTGTGTTTATGCAAACTTTGATTAGCTTCATCTCGAGCTTATAGTCACAAGTCTGCTGTGCAAACAGGATCCTTGCTGAAAAGTGGAGAATGTAGGAAGTGAGGAAATATTCATATGGGCATGTTTTTAGGTAGCAGAAGTAATGGCGGTTTTGAGGTCCTTGCGAGATAGAGTATTCCTACTCTTCTAGTTGCCTTTGGTATTTTGAATTATGAGGGAGGATTGTTTTCCCCTCCTCCTCCCCCCTCTCGTCTGTATACGAGCCCAGTGTTAGCGGTCATCTTATCAGTCAATTTCTGGCTTTTCCCGAGATGCGTCTTCTCCATTATGTTTTGTTTCCCTTGCTGTGTTGCTGCCTTGCTGAAGAATGAGCATGTTTTTTGTTTTTCAGTGATGCGAGATCCGTATGATTATGGGTCGTCGGGTGTACACAGCAGTCGTGATTACGAACGCCCTCGGCGTTCCGATTCGTATGGACGACATGCCGGTGAATCGGGTCATAGTGGTGCTACTTCATACGGTAAGCCACTTTCATCACTCTTATTGGCTGTTTCGAATCGAATTATTCTGGTGAGCACCGATCTTTTCTCTTGTTGTTTATCTGTTGTGTCCTAATGTAGCAAAAATTATGACCAACAACACAAACGTCGATGAGCTTATCGCTCATATAAGCGAGCGAATAGTTACATCATCCATTCAGAGGTGGAGAGTTTCGTTGTTGGCTACAAGGAAAGTTTGATTAATTCACTTTGTTGATCTTTTTCTTCGTCCACAAATAGCGTCAAAGTTTCATAGCTCATTTCTTTATGATGTTTTCCATAGAGTTATTGCAATCGGGTACTATCTCCGTTATCGGTTTTTTCCATCGTTTTCGAGAGCATTTTGAATGTTCTGTTGTTTCGAAACATCGCATGATTTTTTTTTTGAAATTTATGCCTTCATACGTTATCTTTAGTGGTGTAAGTAAATGATGGGTACAGGTGCAAAGTCCTGTATGCTGCTTGATGTATGTTTGTTTATGAGTGTTTGAGTTTAGAAAGAGGTCACTGAATGAAATCAGTCGATGATCTTGTCGCATTCTCGATTGTCTGATTATCGGACATAGCGTTCTTCTCATTGAGAATGTCGCCTTCGTGCCATCATTGTGTGCTGAGCCAGAGCACCTCATCACGTTTGTAACGTCCACGGACATATCCATTCGATTCATCAAGACACTTGCAAGATTGTCAGAAGATATGCCCCTTGGGGAATTCCTGTACCGCTACAAGATTCGGTCAAACTCGAATGCCCGACACCATACTTCGTACTGCTCCAGTAGTCTTGGAAGCTTTAATCTCTGTTTGAAGTGGTCTTGTTCATTAGCGGACGGACGTAGCTCGAATTGTTGAAGCCGCGGTGACTGTCATGGTCAAGACTTGGGGCTGTACCTGCGACTGTGTGCACGAGCAGTGTTCTCTTATTTGGCATCTTGACTTGGTAGATTGCATTCATGGCCTCTGGATTATGTCAATCTAAGCATCCAACGGAGACTAATGTGAAAGCTCAGACTGAGCTGGGATTTAATCAAACTGCCAAATGGAAGCAAGTCTTGTGAAGAGGAGCAGTGGACGGTAGCACACGGTGACGGCGCAAAGGATGCACAATGAGCGGAACTCTATGGCCGTTTGCAAGGCGGAAGTGTCTGGCATGAGCAAAACGAAGTACCACCATTGAAGGCAGTCACTACGGAGGAATGGCATCGTCTCGTATGGGTGCGAGCGGTGAAGCGAGCGGTGGATGGGCTTCGATGGGAGGAGGAATGTCGTCGGGAGATGCCTATACGGAGTCGTCCTCTCGCGATTACGGTACGAGCAGTGGGGGGTGGATGCAGTCATCCTCGCAAATGCAAGGTGGTGTCGGTGGTTCGGCGGCATGGCGCCCTTCACAGCAGCACAGTTTGCCATTTAATTTATTTGTGTCAATCGTTCGGTCGTCCTCTCTATCCCCGTTTTCGATCTTATTGGGTTCAGTCGAAATTTACAATCCTCCGCCGTTTCCCTCTCCTCCTCCCAATCCCATTTTCGGTGTTGCTTGGTCCATGAGGCAACGAACTTTCAATATTTCTGGTCGTTCAAATGCTTGAATGATTTTTCTCAGTTACTATGTCGATGTGTATTTTATGTGACTGGTAACAAAGTGGGTTGGGATTCATATACTGCGATATTCCGAGCTTGTTTATCGCTGACTGACCATTTTGGGTGAGTGATTGATAGATTTCAAGAAAATTTTGAATTGAATTGGGGATGACCATAGCCCACATCTCTCAGAATAGTAGATTTTTGAATGTTTCGAAGACGTGGCTGTGCCATTTGTCAATTGCGTTTTGTTTCATTGAAAGAAAATAAGTTTCATGCAAAACCTTGGGAGATCTCATTGATCAAATTGGAACTTGAGGTGAGGTGGAAGGGAGGAAACGGCATTTGCGTCACTAAATTAGTGACATGACCGAATAATCAGCCAAACCACCTTGCGTTTGGAAACACTCAGATATCAGTCGAAAATTTTTGAGTACTTTAAAAGGGCTCAAAGCAGACCGCCACCGGGAACTTGCGTAACAGTGACATCGATCGATTGGCCATCACTGGCCTTTGGATTTGTTGCGATCGTTTGCTTTGCACACATTTCAAATGAAAGGGGTATCGCAAACCGATCTAGAAAATTGATGTACAGACTGGATACAGAAATACTGCGGTCGAATTTTGTGACCTTTTGGCGAACATTCCTGTTTTCCTTTTTGCTTGTGTTTTTCTTTCATTAAAAAAGTCAATGTTATCAACAACCATCGAAAGCTGTGATAGTTGGCAGGAAATTCGTTGTTAGGGAATAGTATGGAAAAGCGCAAAAAGGTTGGATAACTTGATAGTTTCGCTGTTTATTTACTGACTGTTGTTGTGCATCTCCCGTCTATATGTCTGTGTCCGATGGCGAATCATCTGTTTATTTGACTAGCGTCCACCTAACCGGTTTGCCGGATCCAACCAGGTAAAATTGACTGTGTTTTTAGGTGGTGATTGGTCGACAAGTAGCAGCAGTGGCTATGGTTCACATGGGACGCACTCATCCTACGAGAAGCCCTATGAAAAGACATATGACAAGTACGACACTTATGCAAGCAGCAAGTACTCATCCCGTCGCTACTGAAAACAGCGTAATGCCAGTTGATGGGATGGATCTCGTTCTGTCTGAACCTCTCTTAATTGTTTGCTTTCCTTGTTTTTATGGCGTGTTTCTGCTGTATGTGAATATTATAATCAGTTCCACCCGTTGTTATTTTATAGGTCTTGTGTGAAAAGACAGGGGGAGGGGGCGTGTGTTTTTGCCAGAAAGCTTGTGGTAAGGAATGGGCTTGGATGAGCTACTGAAGCAGTTTGGATGATTAAGCAGTGATAGCCTCATTTTAGCAAGGGGGACAACTGCTTCTTCCAGAATATGTGATTACTGGCTGTCACAGAAAAAGGACTGAAAAAAAGGTGCAGACTGCCACCTAACCAGTATGTCCGTGGCTCACGCATTGATGTTTCCATTTTTGGCATTCTGCACGAGCATTTCCCAATTTGCTTGAATGAAGGTCTTTCGGAGCTGGGAATGGAAGTGGATGGTTGGGCGGTCGTGTGCTCGAGGAAGTATCTTGTCGTGCACTTTCTAGAAGGGACGGGTATCGATGAGATGAAACATTTTTTTATTGTAGGTGTTCGCTCATTTTATCCTTAGCATCGTTTCTTTTTTCTTCACGATATTTTTTGTTGCTTACTGGCATCGGCAAACAATGCTGTCTCTTAGAATTGGTTGTTGGGACGTATTAAAGTGGTAAATTATTGAGGCGTAAATGAAGGTTTCCCTGTTGTGTACTATTTGATTAGAGGTTGTATGGAATGTTGGTTCGATTTTACATCTGCCCGTTTAAAATCACGAGATTTAAAGCATATGCACGTCACCCTGCCAGCCCCTGTCTTTTATGGCCGCATCGGGACAGGTGAGGAGGGGAAGGGCTTTCGGTAATGGTGTGCGTGCCTCTCACATTGTTCTCGGCCGCTGCAGAATTATGTAGCTATTTTGAAATGCTTTCCGTTGTTGTGTCGATCATTTCGCTCCTCTTTCCATACCCACCTGCAATATCTATCGCATGCACTCATTTGCAGCGTTAGGTTTCATTTATTGTCTTTTACCACGCTTTTCCTTGCTATAATGAACCTGTCATTTTCTCTGCTACTTGTTGTATAGGCAATTGAAATTTTGTTATGTCTGCAACAGCAGTCGCACTGAAGGAGTGGCAGACCAGTTTATTCTGTTGCAGTCACCGCTTGCATTTATAGACACCTTGCTTGGTCCCATATCCTTTTCCTTCCTCGAGCAAAAAGATGTGGAAGCCGCTCTTCAACGATCTTCTGGACGATCGCGGCAAGCTGCAGAATAGAATCTCAGTCCGCTCCTTTCGCATCGTTCAGTTCTACTAATCCCCCAGTTCAGACCTGTAGAAATAAAACACAAGTGACTTGTAGGCACAGCTGCGGTTATAGCGAGAGCTGGTCTCTTGAAAGTTTTGTTCAAGGACTCCACGTTGAGGCTTCTCGAAATCTGGGTGTGCCGAGTGTTCTCACAGAGTTACCGGTTCTCTACTCCCGAGTTTGGGAACCTTTAAGCATCGAGATCGCAAGAATTCCACCTTGGCTTTCGAAAGTCCAGAAACTCTCTAACTATCCAACCTCAGCTTCGAAGGATATCACTCTTCCCGTTGAATTCCCTCAATGACAGTGAAGAGTGCGGAACAGTGTACCCGAATGTCAACGAAAGCAATGGTTTTCGGATGTTTTTAAAGTGTGTAACACTGGAGTTCGCGAGCTCGAAGGATCTAGCAAGGTTGCGGTGGTGAGGAACTCGCTTTCTACAAATTTTTGGGAGAACTACGACAGCTTCCTGCGTGTCGAATTCGCAGCTCAATACCCGCAACGAAATTCAGCTGCAGCTTACACATAAACGGCTCCCAGCCATCCTCTAATATGAGGCTCCAGAGATCCTTGGTGGCACATCAAAGCTGTCCTCCGCAGTTCGAACTGCAAGGTCCCAACGTCTGCTGTGAATGCACGGAAAGGAACATGGGCAAAATATTTATACAACACCACTCTCATCTAAAGTCATAGGCAAACTTCGCTAAGGGTCACTGACGGTCAAACCGCTGTAAGGAGCGCTTGTTCGTACTTCTTGATACGTGATGCAATACTCATGTCGACGTACCGGTCACTGATATTAACGATCAATCCACCAAGAATTGCCGGGTTCACCAATATTGAAATGTTCAGCTTCTGACCTGGCTTCGCGAACTTCTGCAGCGCTTCGCTCAGTGACTTCTCATGAGCTTTCGATAATGGCTAAAATCAACCCGATATGCTCTACACAGCGAATATTCCAACCATGAAGAAGTATACAAGGGGAATTTCTCTGATGGAATACCTCCTTCAAGTTGTGGACTACGCAATGAAAACAATGATTGTGAGGGGAAAATCTAAAGCACATGTCAGCAAAAGCTCCAAATGAGTGGGGGGGGGAATAATATAGAGTTTCCGAAACTCCTGTGCAAAAAGAAAACTGAGGGTGTAAAAGCACTGTCATAAATGCCGCACAGCAATCATGGCTTTTGGTCGGACATCTTGGACGCTCCAGAAAGATGTAACAGCTGTTTTGGGACTTTCCAAATAAGAAGAAAAAGAATATCGCAGGCTACTTTTATATGTTTGTCGCACCACATACGATACGTTTTCTTGAAATTTCGACCACCTCCCCTAAAAGTAGTCGAGGCGGCTGGCACCATCGCTTACAAAGCTGCCCACAAAAGAAAAGCGAAAATATCGCACCTCAGCCGTTGTAACCTCGACGAAGAGTTCGCCATGATGTGCACGCATTATTGATTCGAAAGTCTTCATGACGGCATTCAATTTCTTCAACCGTCCATTCTCGGCCATCAACACTGCAATTTCTTTTCTATTCAAGTCAGATATTTAAAGTACCACCTAATCGGCCATCACATAATAATCAAGCAGAGTCGATGAGCCCGCAAGACAGAGACGGGATGCGCGTGCGGTCGATTCTGGATTGAATTAGACAGTAAGATTCGCACCCATCGCAAACATGACATACCTTCTCATCAGTCCAGGCCACACCGCGCTGTAAGCACTAAAAAAACTCAGGCGCCACCCGTGTCATCACTTAACGATTCAACAAGACCGAAGTGCTCGGGATTCCGGATTAGGCGTCGCCGCAGCTGAACCATACTTTAGCAACCGGCCTCAAAACGCACTAGCCACACCCACTGGTGAGGCCCTACAAAAAAGTGGCACATCACGACCTTCAGCACTTGTTCCTATATATTTGCATCACCAGTGCCTAACGAGTATCACTGATGAAGAAGCGAAAGCATTGCCTTTGACAGGCAAATCGCCTTCTGAAAAGCTATAAAGTGTTGTGCTACGCCGACTCTTATGACCTTGCCGGAGAAGCTCTCGAAGTGCATGCTTCTGCATTCGGCTCACAGACCAACCATTCCAAAAATTACGCACTAAGAAATAAAATAACAGAATAATGACCGTGACCGCTGCCAAAGATCACCATAAGAGGTCCCGTCTTCTGTGAATCGACCGATGTAAAATTGGGTCCTTTATGCATCCGTAACGACCTAGAAATTAAATCCGATCGGTTAGAACTCATAAAAGCTTTATGGTATTTTTAAACGTCTGGAACTCGTCCTCTCGAAGATGGGTGTGAAACACGGTAGAAAAAGCCGCCATGAGGCGTACATTACATTCACCGAATTTCGTAGCCTTTGCTGTGGTGATTCGACCTGAGACTACCGGATGCACAGACACACACAAACACAGACACGCGACCTCGCCACAACGCACTCACTTTGCAAACTCAACTTTGCAACAGTGCATAGGAACAACTTGCAGATGTAATTTATACAAATCCAAGATTCAAATGAGGCTGGGCTGCAGCTTTTGTCATTTTCACAATACGGCAATCCCTAAGAAGGTTCGGTTATTACGGAGGCGGCTCAAGTGACCTTTGTTCGGGACCATATATACTTCACCGAAAGGTCGGATAAGATTTCAGTTACAGAATAGTTCACTCAGATCCTGCACAAGTTTCTTGTGTGATTTTCAAAAATAGACTCTAATATGACCATATGATTATAGCGCTCGTTAGATTGGTTTTTAAGCTGCGATACAGCAGCAGTTGTGAGTGAGCGTAAGCGATGTAGCTGGGAGCGACGAGGAGCTTTATAACGTCAACGCGCACAACGCGTGCCTGTCACAAACGTCGCATGCCTTTCCCCTCTCTCTGTCCTCTCCGTGCCACTTCTATCGTGCCACAGTGTAGCCATCTAAGTCACTACATCATCCCCTCACCGAAACTATATAAGACCGCTCAGAAATTCCCACAGGCCCCTTCTTCATCAAATCCCGTTTCTTAATGTTGGACTGCTTGTAGAAAAACTGCAAAGAAATGAGTACCCCAAAAACTGCAGTGGACGTGCACAGCAATCTCTCTGATACATTTCTAGGTTATGGTGAGTCATCATCGTTATTTGATATTCATTAAACATCCGCGTAAATTTGGGTTCGAAAGTGATTCAAAGGAAGCGATCGAACGATCAAGACTGACTACCACTGCTCCACTTGACATGGGCTTTTTGCGCAAACTTTTCCTTCCTTTCACTGTGCTGGCATCATCCTACGAACCGCAGAGAGAATAAATTCCGCTCCGATCACTAATAGCCAAATATGTATCGAAAACGAAGGTCCTACATTGGTATCATAGACCAAACTTGATCCCAACACTTGCATGTGAAATATTTGAAGACGAAGATGGGCCTCGTCATGCATGTTGTGCATATAAAAACATATTAGAACAGGAGATGGAATTGAAACACTCGCTTGGACTGCTTCATAAACTCCACTTAAATATTACACTGAGTATCACACCCCCTCATTCCCAGTGGGCTCACAGCTTCTAAGATTCATAACAGCAAAAAGAAGCCATTTTCCCTTCATATGCCAAACTACACAAATACATAAACTACTCTATCTCCTGAATCGGAAGATACCTCCCTTCGAAGAACAAGGAAGTGCACCAGTGCAAAACTAACTGTACCAACATTGTTCTCGAGAAAGCAACATTTAAGCAATTAACCACGAAACTATGACTAAAATTTTCAATTTAAAGGGTCGTCGCTCTCAATGCCGCATATGACAACATCAGAATCAACGTTCTGCACAAGCAATTATTACCCAAGCCTATTAGCTGCTTCCGTTTTTGGCATTCTCAACGTCTTCTTCTCTTTCGCCATTACAGCTAATACCATCCTACAACTCCTTGCCGGTAAACTTTAACATTTCCATATGCTTTCTCAGGTAGACCTGAACACGGCTAATTCTGTGCCCTATTAGATGTCAGAGGCAGGAATGGGACGGTGAGAAGGAGGAGTGGGGGGAAGATGAGGGGCAGAGAAGAAAAAGGAAAGATGAATAGGATGAACAGGAGGAAAAAGACAGAGTGAAGTTGCGTTTCGCCAACTGCTTAGTTAATCCATCCTTTTCTCAACAAAAACAAAGCAAGTAAATTTTTAGGATGGGCAACTTTGTTACTTTCGCTTATCTGCTATCAGTGGTTCGACCTGCACGGCACAAAAATGACTCGCAGAGAGGTAATCCGATTCAAATTCAATAAACAATCTATACATCAACTAGGTGTCGCCACAAGTGTGCAACCCAACTCGTAGAAGCGACCTTACATAAATTCATTTAATGCTTTAAACTCCTAACCACAGCCCAAGTGAACACTACAGTAGTACTATGTTCTCCCTCATAGAAGCAAATTGACAATAGCGAACTCCTACGTATAGCTCTCTATATTTCACCGAGAGTTGCTTGATTGGTAGTCTGCTTAAGTGTCAGGCCAACTTGTGGACATAAACAAATGAAAGCTCAACTCCTCGTTAATATTCAACATTTCTGATTGAATCCCACTAGGAAGGTGAAGATGAACCTCAGCTCCATATAAAATGCGGTTAATAACCTTTTCGACTAGAAATAAAGCAGTCGACAACATTTGACAAAATGACAAATTCGCTATAAAAAACTACAAATGAAAGCAGTCAGAATATCTGACAAAATAACAAATTCGCTATAGAACTCATTAAATGCGTTATATAAATATCCCCATCATTTTTAACTGTCTCCAAAAAATTTATGGATGGAAAAACATCATTCTGAAATAGTTTCAACTGCTTTACTAATTTTCAGCATGTATATTTTGATGAAGCAAACCTACTACGAACCAGCGAACGGCTTGACTTCAACCTCCCTCCGGTTATTGAAGATTTGACGCCTGGTGACATACCTGGTAAACTACCCTAGTTATGTTTCTCTATTCTACTTCCTGAACTAGAGTGGGAGGAAAGAAAGATGGGGAAGAGAAGGAAATTCAGGAACCAGGGTCTCTGACATTACTTCCGAAGTCTAAATTTGCGCTCCTTCACCTCCAATTCCCTTTGAAATCTCCAGTACCGCAAGTGACGAAAGATACGTTTGTTTCTTATATGGGCAACTTCACCAACCCTCTTCCCTCAACCTCAGTTCAAATTTGGTCATCTAACTGCAAGCAGAACAAACTTTTGTAACTATGAGCTCAGCGCTCCCAACACATGTGAATTTCTGGTCGCCTCTTCCCCCTCGAAGCTCGTAGAGATGATATTCTCCTCTTTTACTTCGGAATATTTTTTTAGAGGAATTCTTCAGCGGCAAGAAACTGTTGACTCTGTAGTTTACGTCTTACATATCTTAACGTTTAACTGGATGCGCCACTGGTACTGAATTGACGTTCCGCCGTCGCCAGCTGCCCACTTCGGGCCAAGCTTGATGGTCGATGCCGAGCATCGGCCGAGTTCGACGGGCTTCAGATTTACGCATAACGAATGAAAAACCTGACTTTTAGCCAACTGTCATCTTTCGCCTCGTTTCCTTCTGCACGAATATAATGCATGCGGAATGAAGCGATGTGAAAGAGAAGCACATTATTTGCAAAGTAATAAATAGTCATAGAGTTTTACAATGTTATCTGCAAGACCGAAGAACATCAAATAATCTTTCATAGAACAGCAAAATCTTAGCTAGATTAGCAACGTTTACGAAGCATGCAAGGAAAGTCTATCAAGTCAATCTGAACTGAAGGAAATTGAGGAGTTCGTGTCATATCGTGAAAACGTTTAGTATTTTTCCAACTCTTCATGGAAAATTTTTATTCCCCCCCCCCCTTTTCACGAAACTGTGCTCGTATGACTGCAGGTTGACGCTGCTGCTTATGGATTGCGTGTTTCCCATCGGAGTCTGAACAGAGGGTGGGAGGAAGGTATGGGAGGGGGAAGAGGAATTGCTTCTGTGTGGTTTCTATCTATTGCTAATCAAAAACATATGGTATCAATCATTTTTCCTGACGTCACATTTATCATTCAGGACACTTCCCTCCTTCATTCTTGGCCCGATAAAATAGCGCTACTTAATGATTCTGTACTCACGTTAATGCAGTTGCTAATAGAGCTCCGATATCCTAAAGGAAATATGAGTAACTCCTCCTGTCTCTTCCAAATGCTGGCAGAGAGGAGGAATGAGTTGTTCCGTACAATATTAGCGAAAGAATTAGAGACAAATAATGCGTGCATCTCCCTGTCGAGAAATACTAATACCAAAAATTGAAGGCACATTGTGGAACAAATTTCGGGTATGTGCTCCCCCTCTTTCTCCCTTGCATGTTGACTTCCTATTGGACCTGCTTCCAGCAGCAAATAGCCTTACAGTAGCATGTACAGGTCGCGAACAACTGTTAAATTGCTTGTTAATTTAATATGACTATTGATCGGTTTCAGAGTCACGTAAACCACTGCTGCAACAACTCTTCCGCGATGAAAAAGATGAAGAGATGCAAAAGGTTGTAATTCCATATAAATATTCTTAGGTTTCAAATGATCACCTTAAAATAAAAATATCAGGATCCAAATAAAAATTTAAGTTACTCGGAAAATTCCAATTTTTAATGTTATGTTTGTGGATTATATGGTTGTCAGGATTTATAGATTGGGGCAGAACAAGCGAAACTATAGCCATTTTTCTGGTCGCTTCAAGTCCAAAGACAAAGCTCGATTGTTTTGGCAATACAGGCAACCTAGTTGGAATTGCCAACGCTGTATGTCGATGCAGTTTTAGGCTATTCTACTTTCCGAACTATCTAATAAGTGATTAATAAATCGTAATACAGATCGAAAATGAAAAACTTCGGGTTATGTGAATACAAATATTTAAAAAACGATGATTATTTGCGCACATAATTTTGCGGTCTATAAACACGTTAAACATGAATCATCTTAAAAGTCTCCCAATCCAACTGCAAAAACAACCCGGGATGTTGTTTACTCTTACGAATGAGGATTATGCCACTACAAATTTAAATGCTTTATCAACATGTCATCTCACTTTTCGTGCACAGATGTACGGAAGAGCCAAAACCTATTTGGATGGCACCCACAATTGCAAACATAAAGCTTATCGCATTCTAAAAGTTTTCCCGGGCTGCCTTTCAGTAAGAGCTGCACTGTGGTCGATAACGTTTAGTAAGCTTCCTAAGATCACCATTTTCCATTGCACCGGACGATGGATCCGCCAACTCATAGAGCTGCTGTCTAAGTGTGCAAAATAAGTACTGTTTTCAGTGGTATAAGCAGCATTATGGTAAAGTGTATGAGAATGCGATGAGAGCCGCGAAACAAGAACGTATGATGGAAGAGTTGGCACAGAAGGAAAAATCACAAAAAAAATACGATTAGAAATCTTTTTGTCATTTACTTGCCCTTTTCCTAACGGCAATTTGGATAATACAAACAGTCAAGACTATTGTAAATATATTCGAACCGAATACCACTTCGGCTTGTTTGAGGGACAATCGATCCCTTTCTCTCCTCCCTCCCTCCTTCCCCTCCCCCTCCCACCCCCCTTCCCACACATAGTTCGGCTCTTTAAAGATCTACCCCTCTTCCATGCATACAATCCGTCCTCGCCGAATACATGAATTTTAATGTACTTCTATGTACGTCGTTTCCTAGTTTTACGAATAAATTCCTCAGAGTATGTATATATGAATACTCTGTACATCCGAGAAATAACCATCTCCGGTGAGTTTAAATTTCGGATGGAGATCGAAGCGAAACAATTTGTTGAATAATTCAGCAAGCAGACTTTCCGATTACAATGACTCACCTCATCACCGTAAAATAATTCTATAGAGCAATTTCCAGAATTCTGAATAACATTTCAAAACTCAACAGAATTTAGTAAGCTGTCGAAGTCTGCTCATCGACCTATGACAATAAAGTACAGCAAAGATCCGTAAATGCTATTATTCAACTGCATGCAACTTCACTCGAAGCAACATGCATTCTAACGTATTTTAGACGTTTATGTACGCGTATCCCTTAACTATTGATAACGTTGTTGGTACTCTTAGAGAGCGGGCTTAATGGAAAATCATCCTAATGCTAAATATTAAAGCTTTCTAAGAGTTGTGATTGTTTAGAAATTCTTCAGCAAGGGAGAAGCCAATGGAAAAACTCAAAACTTAAGAAATTATTGCAAGCGGAGTGCTTTCGTTTACATGTATGAAAGGAAAAACAGTGGGTGATATTTCGATTCAATATGGGAAATGAAAGTGGATAATCGGTTATGAATAGAGATCAACTCAAAGAGATGCAAATCACCGAGATGAAAATAACTGCAGCTTCCATTCGTTGACGGGATTTCTCTAAACTCTCAACTTTTCGTATCACCGTCTTATACTCTCTGAATAGCGTATTCATGGAGTTTTCAAATAATTCCTACACTCAAAAGGTTTTTTAAAAGCTTAAAGAATTAATACAAATCCTTTCGCATGCTAGCAAATTTCATGCTACAAGAGTAAGCTTATAAATGGTTGGGTGTCAAAGCGTGCAACTATGGTTCATCTTTAAGCCTCAATTCTCGGGGAAACATAAAACATAAAAGCTGGCGATATGAGGGAAATCTAGCAAAATACTTGCATAAAGCCTTGCAAGGGATCAAAAGAACTTATAAAGCATGGAGAGGGCGAGCACGATGTTTGTAAAAGAATAATGGTAAATGAAGTAACACAGTTTAGTTCATGGTCTTTTCTTTCCATTATATCCCAGTAATTCTTACCATCGCATTGCGACCTTTTTTCGAAGGTGTACTTTACTCCCATAGAAGCATAGCATATAAGAAAACACGTTTGAAAAAAAACTGAGGCGACTTTCAAATCGATACAGAAGTGACTGTCAATGAATGAGCTTACCAAGGAAATTTTCCACTTCTTTGCATACGCCAAGCTTCCGTGCACATGCCTGGATTCCTGCCCTTCTGCTTGCTGGCTTTAGCGTAGGATCCTGCACGAACTCCTGCAATAACTGAGCAGTGAGTGACTTGGAACGACGTTTTGCGAACATCAGTTTGACAGGGAAAGTGTGGTATGACCTCTTAGTAAGCTCCTCCACCATTTCCTCTCTTTTCATTCATCATCTACAATCCTTCTAGAAGCAACCTCTGAGCAAGAGAGAGAATTCGAATATCCCACATGCAGTCAGTGCTAAAACCGTTTCATTTAACAAGGATTTCAAACAACTGGCTAATGCATACCCTAAAAAAGCGCCGATGCATGGGGGAGGAATTGGTATGATACAGTTTTCCGAAACCACTCGAGTGATCAATTAGTTGCACAAGCTGTCAATAAATAATAAGATAGCCTTCATTACTGCCAACTTAACTGCTCGTAATAACCTTCTATAAACGAAATCTCTTTCTATGAACCAATCGATGAAAAATGAAAATCGAGACGGCTTGAAATGCACATTATTTTTTGGTTGCTTTAAATTTCTATAATTAATCTCGAAATTGATATATTAAACTAGAAGTATGCAGAGGAGACCATCCTACGGTGCATAATATGCCTAAAGATTTGTGTTCCTTGAGCTTTCCTAATTGCAAAGTTGAAACTACACAGACAGATGCATGCATGCGAACAGACACGTTGTCGCCATGACGTATGTAAATTTTATTGCTTAAAGAGTGGAGAAAACCTGTTTGAAGTGGTAAAAGCGGAAATGGAATGAGAACAGACTCGAAGCTCGATCTTTCGAGTTCGGGATGTGTGTCTCTTGCTCTTATTGCTGGGGCACAATTCCATTCCCCTCCATCTTTTCATTCCAAAAATCATTAGACATCGATTCCTCTTAATGTATCCAAAATGGATTTCGAATGCATACAGTGGTCTCTCTAGAATAATGAGAGCTGTGCAAATAAATCAGAGACAGAAGTAAAGAAGATACGAACTCTGAACTTAGGATTGGTCTTATACACTTCACGAACTGCCGTAAAATCCTTATCGACGATGTCGAGTTTCTTTTGTTTGTATGCAGCCGAATAAAGTGCCGATGCGTAACGTCCTTCTATTCCGTGTACCTTCAAACAATACCATCAACAGATTACACTGATTTGGCAATTTGATAAAGATACACTGATGGCTGGTGCAACGACGGTTGGGGATTCGACGAAGCCAAAAGAAATTCTCAGCATTTTTGGCATCGTCCTTTCAGGTGAATGAAAAAAGTATTACAAAGTGGTGGGCAATTGACATCATTGATTTTGGCATGGCGTAAAGGATACAAAGGAGCATGTTTAAAGGATTAGATAGATGCTCTTGGGATTTGAAAGGCTGAAAAATAAAGACAGAAAGTGAGTTAAATTAGCTGCTGGTGGCGATCAGCCTTATGGCCATATGAGACGGATTAAAGTCGGTCTCAGTTGGGAAACTGGTGCCCGTTGAGCTAAAGCCGGTCGCCGGGTTGGGACTGTGTTCAAGTGCACCTTATACCTAGATGGTCATGGGTTCCGACTTCGGTTCTAGCCGCAACTAGGGCCAGAATTAATTCTGACCTGGGGAGGCACCGGAAATCTTAATTTAAACGATGACCTGTCTGGAATGTAAAAAAGCGAAACAGGAATTGGTTGGTGGGACGATACCAAATTAAAGGATTACCTGAATAGGGGCTCTGATGAGTTGCTGTGCGACAGCGCTCATCGATAAGCTCCTCTTGAGCAGCATTCCAACCATCGTCCCTACCCGCTCGCTAAATTTTTGCCCATAAATAAATCCTTTATCGGAAACAAGTGAAGAAAGTTACGACAAATATTGAACTAAACAAACATCAATTGTAACAACGGAAGATCAAAACAGCACAAAAAGTTATGCTCTCAGCCGTTTAATAAAAACTTAGAATTATCCAATCACCCTCAATATACCTTAGTTGATTCTTCAATAACGAGACGTACATTTACCCCAATCTACTCACTTACAGGTAAACACTTTGCATGTTCAGTTAGGATTGTCAGAACATCACAACACCGCAGCTATGTGTCATTTTGCAACCGATATGAAATCACCTAACAGCAAATGTTTCGCAGTTAAGTGGTCAATAAAGCGAACTTGAAACTTAGTCACATATTCATCTTATCGAGGTAACATGCGTATGGAGATAGTTCTTCTTGGGTGTCGGTTAAATCAGGTCCTAGTGTTCCGATCCTCGATGGTTCAAAATTGATCATTCGACCGATACCGCGTAAGGTAGCAAACGGAAACGAACATAGATGGCTTGAATTGAAAATTAATGTCTTTGCAAAAACAGAAAAGCTTTATGTAAGCAAATGACAGCAAATGGAACAGACCACCGGAGCGGCAGTAAATCTAATTTCTGGACAGTTATTTATAAGTTTGTTGAAAATTTCATAATAGTTTATGTAGTTGGCTAGGTAATAATGTACTGTAAAGTCCTAGTTGAAGCCCTCCCCTTAAAAGCTTAAATTCGTACGCGGAGCCGTCCCAAAAGTTTTCACCCACTCTCCCTCCACCCCGACTCCTCCACCTCACTCACTAACAAAGTCCCTCTCAACGTCCATTTCAGCTAGTAGCTGAAACAAATGGATGCGCTTCTAAGGACCGAGTAGCGTTAGAAACGCGTAATGCTTGACTTGAAAATCTGTGTAAATACGTGCCTTACTTAACCCATTATTGCGAATGCATTTACACATTACTCATTATTAAAGTTTTGCCTCACAAAAAACTCATTGAACTGCAAAAATGTTTCATCTCACCTTGCCTTCTCTCCCCCTCCCCTAACACCTCAAAATAAGTCATTTCTTTTGGGAGAGGGGAAGGGATTCAAATGCCCGCTTCAAATGAAGACTATTAGGTAAACATCGCATCACGTATATGAGAGTCTCATGCATAGAACAAGTGCGCAATATTGCACAATATTTGGCAATGTTAACCTAAACTGAATAGCACTTAAAAATTTTGCTGGTCGACTTCATTCGGTTGTGAAGGATTATTGGATTCGGTTGATTCCTTCGTTTGCCTTGTTGCTTGAACTCAGTGTGAAATTGACAAATTATTTAGAGTGAGGGCTCACTGTCACTTCGGAATTATACCTATCGAGTGGGAACTCGAGCTCCCGATAAAATTCCATCAGCAGCTCACCGGTTGGTCCAACCAGTGCGATGGAACGCCTCCACCTAGCTAGTTTCTCGACTTTTCTAATGTCATCCCCCATTCGAACATGCTCCCTTTCCTAGCAGCTAACTGAAATCAACGATCGATTTGGTGCTGTCAAATTTGTGATCGATAAATTTTGGTAATTCCCGCGAAATATTCACCTAAGACGGATTGATGATTTGCCAAAATGTGAAAATTTGAAATGGCTAGACTTTTGGGAAGCAATTATGTCTGTGTCTTTGATGTTGTTACGGTACGGCAGGTTCAAATAATAAAGAAATATTTTAAGGATTATTGACGGCTGCAGCAATAGCTTTGGGTTTGTCGAAGTGTAGGCGAAGTGTTGATGCTTGATCGGAGTATAAAAGTGAAGTTGTTGGATAGGGCATTAGGCTAGTAAAAGGCTGTTAAAAAGTAAAGAAGTTACTGTATCATCGAGCATTTATTCGACGTCTGTACGGTAGTCACTTTTATCGTTCTTAGTAATAGCTATATTTCAGTTATTTCTGTAGTTTTGTTAGCGAATTTCCGTGAAAGACAACACCTCTTTGCGTGATGTTAATAAGCTTGTGCCACCTTAACAATAAACCAGTACTCGGTCAAAAACCGTATCTGCCTTCCCTCTTTCCCTTCTTAGTTCCCATCCCATCCTCTCCACTGAAGCACTGAAATTCCTTAGCCAAATTTTGTTCGGGAAGATGAAGCTCACTTTGTTGATAGCTGATGGAAGTGTAACTCAACAAAATCGTTACTTCATAGGTGCACAGTAAGTAGACTCTTCGCTTCTATGCAGCGGGATGGTGGGCTGATGTGTGAGATGGTCGTTTAAAGATTCACTTATAATCTTTAAATGAACCGTAGTACCGTATTTCATCTAGTCAGGCCCTACGCCCGGTCAAGTCACCTTCCCTCCCCCCCCTCCCCCTCCCCTACCGATGAGCCTCTGTGGCTGTTGTGCACAAGCAGTGTATTAGTACTGTATAGTACACGTCGTTGTAAATATCCCTTATATTGCTGTTGCTCTCGGTGGCGACCGAGATCAGATTTCTAAGATGGGTTCAACTTGCCTGAGGTCGGGTTCAAACCATTGATGTGGTTGTGGGTTAGAGCCGCTCAAGAGCGGTACTACGTTTAACCGAAACACTTGCGTGTTGAGCAGAATGTTAGTGGATTCCATTCAGAGTTCGAACTTCTTGAACGTGCTCGGGACAGTACTTGAAGTTATTAGCTGTAGTTAGTACTGACAGTCCTTCAAGCTTTCTTAATGATCATGTGGTTGATGTTAGAGTGTTGTTCAATAACTGTTAGCAGTTGGCCAGTAGTGATTCTTCTTTATTTACCTAAGGGAATGTTATCATAGCCGATTACTTGATTTTACTAACGAGGTTATTGCACCGATTCACTCAAGTTTTAGGGCTATAGAAGCCATTTATATGTGATAAGCTTCTTATTAGATTCCGATCGTCAATATTTTATTCGATTGCTTTATGCGGTTACATGATTCGCGGTTCACATTTCAGCATCGTTTATTCAGCTCAGTGGTAATCAGTGAAATGCCCTTGGCCCGCGATTTGCTGCATCCAGATCCACAGAAGGTTGGTTCTTGGTTTGCCTTTGCAGCTCTTTTTCAATCCATGGTGAGGTACGCTACAGAAAAAGGATTGTGTGATTTAGGGAGTCGTGTGGAGCATAGGTCAAGGCCCAATAGAATAATGTAACTTCTCTCGTCAATAAACATATTGGTGATTTTTTCGGCCACTTCCAAAATTAAAACCTGCAAGAATAGCCAGAGCATGACATCCACGGAATTTTGTTCACAGAGAGGTGGGAATCTTGCCGCTGCCAACTGTCGTATCTAAAAAAATCAAGCGTAGTAGTACAAAAAACGCAAAAGTACGAACATTTCGAGGTTTTCAGGTGATCTTCAAATAAATCTCTTCAAAATTTGCGATCTTGTAGGTAGGAAAGCGCTTCATAAACCTGGTCTTTCTACCCAAGCAGGGCAGTCTTGATCGTCCACCCTCATTAAGCTATTGGCATTTAACGTTATAGTAAGGTTACTTGTCCAAGTTTATTTTTAGGTAACTAGGTGCATGTTATCGGCCCAACTTGTACAGAAAAGAGGTCAAAGAACATTGTTGGCTGGAGATTTATATAACCTCGAGTCGTAGGAAACGAAGGTTGGCAGTGCATATTGGGTTTAAGGGTGTATTTTGATGACAAGATGGAAACACATCCGCGTAAGAGATAGATCCCTACCCACTACCGTCGTCTCTATTTCATAACTTTCATCGCTTCCGCTTTTGCATTATGTGCTGTGCGCATATTATGCTTTCAGAGAGATACGTTATCGTAGGTGTGGAGAAAGGAAAAAGCAATGTTATAGAAAAGGATTTCGACTTCCATATGAATTAGCGAAAACGAAAATCTGAATTTTAGAGTTTTGCACAACATTAGAATTATATTTTTGTAGAAGGAAAATTTCTGGCCCAAATTTCTGTTTCATATGAGAATTGGATTTGCTCTTCAGCTGCGAGCGTTAAAGAGAGTGGTAGCGAATGCTTTTATGCATGAAAAAGCTGCATTTATCCCCCGTAGCTGCGGGCAGATGTGCCTTCATTCTCACATTTAACAAAGAGACGTCAGCCTTCATTTGAGAAACAACAACTTCCTCAGTCATTTCCTTTGTCTACCATGCACCTTAGTTTTCTCTACCTCTATGTAGGTAAAACATGCCATTAGTGCTAACTATCGCATTAAGTTTTCTTGTGATTATTGTTGGCCACTGAAAAAATTCATCCGGATCTGCGAATGGCAACACAAATTGTTGTTGTGGTAGAGGGAATGGTTATTGGTGATGGGAAGTGGTAGGTTTAGAATATGCCGATCGAGAGACACTTCTTTACATCCCTTTTTTGTTTTGTTTTTTTTTTTTAATTTTTTAACGATTCATGTTGAAATAAACATTCTTACTGTTTTGCTTGCAACAGTGTTTGGGGATTTGTTTTATTTTATAAATTAAACTGTTCTCTTCGTCTTTGATTATTGTGTTTATTGATTTCACGAGGGGCCCTGAACGGTTCTTAAATCAATCAATTTTTCCACCGGAGTAGCGGCGTGGATGCATAGCCGAAGAAACTTTACCGATGACCGCTGACCAAAGCGCACATGGTCACTTGCGGTACTCGGGAAAGCTGGTGAACCCGATCACCGCTTGCCACCCTCTTTCTTCTTGTTATTTTCTTTGAAGCGCTGGGAAAAAATTGAGGTTGAAATAATATCCTTTGAAGGAATGTTTTTCGCTTTTTTTCTTCAATAATCTAAGCTGCACTGAACGCTGTGGATGAAAGCCGATCCATTTTTGGAGCCATGTTTTTTTTCTAAATTTCGCGATGTTTAGCTGCATGTTTGGATCATATTCTTTATTTCTAAATTTACAACGCTGAAAATCGATCGATGTATATGGAATACTCGGAACATGATAGCACCATATAAAAGTATTCATAGGATAGAAGAGTGAGTTCGTTTTAATGCGTGATTTGTGAGTACCGATGCAATATCCATCCTTATCGCCTTTAACAGAACTGCGGAAATTTATTCATCCGAAAGTAAGAGTTTATTTCAAAGTTTATATAAGTGTTGGCTAATTTGTTTACTTTAGTTTTCTCTATTTGTTTAGCATCACCGATTATTTGTTGCCCAAACATAGTTCACTTCTCTCTTGTTGCCCGAACGATTTTCGTTTCTGTGAAAAAAAAAAAAATCATTTTTGGGTTGCAAATTTGTTGGAACGGTAATTCAGTGACAATTATTTCCACATTCTCAACCCTCAAACTTTCATACAAATGTTCCTATACCTTATTTACTTTCGAGATCTTTCACTATTCTTTGATTAAACTCAGTTCTGCTTCCTTATTGTAGGCGAAGAAACTTGAAAATGGTCGTCATAGTGCTTGCAGAACGGCAACCAGAAAAGCAGATGTCAAATCAGCACTCTAGCCAGTGGGAGGGTTGATTACTTATTGTGCAAAATATGGACTTCTATAACCTCCGTTGACGCAAATAGCGTCAAATGGTTAGTGGCTGTCTGCTGTAGTACCAAGTTCGGTTCCATTAACCATTTCCTGACCTCTCTGTCTGAGCAACCGTTATGAATCTGCATTGCGCAGTGATAAATCACCGCCCAAATTGGGTTAAGTTAGGTCTGATGCTTGCACTAAATATCAAGTTTAACAGAAAATATGCTATTATAACACATTTCCCAGCTATGATTCACGTGACATGTGACATGTAACAGGGAAATGTGCTATAATAAGGCATTTGAAGTGCACAACTTGCTACAATGACGAGCACACATAATTTACTTTATTATGTTACGTTCCTGTGCTGAAGCACTAGTGCTGTGAACACTGTGGCAATTAATCGAGAACATCGACCTCCCAGTATCGTACATTTTGTGTTCATTTGTAGGAGCGTGAGCGCTGCAAGCTGAAGAGGTTGGTGCAGCAACCGAACTCGTTCTTTATGGACGTGAAGTGTCCCGGTTGCTACAAGATCACAACGGTGTTCAGTCATGCGCAATCGGTGGTTGTGTGCGTGGGGTGCAATACCGTCTTATGTCAGCCAACCGGGGGTAAAGCACACCTCACAGAGGGGTGCTCTTTCCGGAAGAAGCAGCATTAAGCCGATCTAATGTGTTGTTCTTTTGTCGTTGAGTTTTGTTACGCATCACCGGCCTCAATAAACTGCTTTCCGTTGTTTCGTTGTATAAATCCTATGCCGAAATGCGTTTTGTTTTGGTGGTTTGGAAATAAAGTGTTGCTTTGTTGGATCGATCACACAACCGAAGTGGAGTAGTGACTTGATGTTGATGGGGGGGGGGGGGGGGGGGACGTAAGCATTCAAGGAGCTCGCTGTACGGTTGAAAGGAGGGCAAGTGGAGAAGCGCAGTGAAGACATTCCAAGAATCGCAAGTCGGATCTTTCGACATATGAGGTTCTTTAGAGTTGGATAACTCTAGTGAGAGATTGGTACATATAGTTATGCGCGTGAAGATGCGCCATGTCTTATAAACCTTCTGATAGCAGTTTCGCGGTTAATCAAGACGAGCTTGTGTCCGGCAGGGCATAGGTGGGAGAGGGGGAGGGAAGGGGTGTGGAAGTGAGGGTGCATGTTCGAAGGAAGTTATCTTACCGGAATGAATATATTGAAGAGTCCCCCACTCCCTCGGTGTCAGAGTTTTTCTGCATCTGAAGTTCGCTAGCAGTCCTCGAATTTCGAATTCGTTAGCGATAGAGTTGTTGCGTCAAGTCCAAGGAGAGGGCTTGAGCGCGAGGAAGTGGGGTTGAAAGTGGGGAGTGCCTCCGCAACTTTTTAGATGGGACGTGCGTATATTCAAATGAATGCATGAGAAACTGAAAGTACTGCATTTAGTAGTGAAAACTACAGTGTCGCATACGTTGATATCTCATTTTCATAGTAAGAGTCGCCGCTTGCATTGCAGCAATGCTGATGTATCCGCTGATAAATACTGACGCTGTCGAGTCTTTATTCAAAGGATGGGGATATAACGAGTAATATTGAAGTAATCGTAATTGGCGTTAACTGCACTCAACTTCGACATTAAATTTTAAATTTGCATATAATGCAGTTAAAGAGTTAAATATTGCAGGCTGTACAGGATCCACCTTAATTAACAACTTTCACCTAGGCAAACGTGGTGGAGGATGGAGGGGCGAGGTGATAAGATGTCCGTTATCAACGTGGAGGTCTGTCCCCATACTAAGCGAACGAATAGCTTCCTTTGCGAAGCTGCAAAATTAGCGCCTAGATATGGTACCAGGCTGCATCGAAGCTCGAACCCCTCAAAAATCATAACCTTTGCACCACATCACAACGACAATTTGCAGCCACCACTGTCCAGCCAGACAGTTGCAAATATGAGGTCCCGTTGCCAGTCTCGAATGGATTCTTCAATTTATACGATTCCAAGCATTCCAAATATCTGATTACGGTATGGAGAATGAAAGAGAATGATGTTTGACCTGAGTGAGAAGAGAATTTTACAAGTTTCAACGAACCCATCTTGTTAAAAAGGCAACATTTCATCAAATATTAGCTTTAGTCGGATGTCTATAATTTTTTATTTTCTCCTACGTGTCCAAAAGTTCGTCCATTGATCCTTTTCTTTGTTTAGACCACCGGGACGAATCGCTCTTGCCAATTCGGAAACTAAGTTTTACCTCTTTCCTCCTTCCCCTTTCCCCTTCCCTTCCCTTCCTTTTGCTTCCCACCGCGATGCCAACAACTATTCTATTAATGCAAACTTCAATTTATTTATTACAGATATGCACTTTAGATACCATTTGAAATCTACTAACGAAAAAAGATTTATTCATTGAAATGATTTTGAATAGAATTTTTTTAGCAATTGAATGATCAAGTATTTAGTAGCAAAAAACTGAGGAAAGCTAACATCGTTTTAGGTTCCAATCAAATTTTGGACGCCATAAAAGACTGAAGGTACATCGATCAGAATGAGTTGAAATTAGAATGTGCTGAAACTGAAAAAACATTTATTGACTGATTTACTAACGTATAACAAGAATGAATAATTCTACAATGATGTCAACCATACAAAGAAATTGAGGGTCCAAGTTTAGTGATAATCACAGAAATTTCTGGCGAATTGCCAATAGCCATAAAAGATCGATGAAGCAACGAATTCCCCATCACGAAATTGCCATCGCTTCCCATCGTCATAGAATCGGGAATTTTCATTCATCGTGAAATTGTTTTATATTTTTTGTTTCGAAATAAAATTCTCATTTATTTTCCTCATTTCGTGATGATGAACTACTGTTTTCAAAGAATACCTGCAATAAGAAAAGGTGATCATCAAAGCGTGCATCTCGAACTTGAACTTGAACTTGAAGTCCAAATACGCAATGCCTGGCTAATGAAGCAACAGCAGCAATCAGTCTTGTATTTCATGTCGGATTTCAGCTATGTGGCCTTGAAAACAACTACTGAATACAATCACACCTATTGCAGTTTTCTCTTCTAAAAGCAAATTTTTTTCCAGTAGATTCGCACTCCCTCCTACTCGAATCTCTTCTTCAAGCCATAAAACAGAGCAACATAGCTTGGATTCGTACATAGCAAACATTCTTTGACAAAACAATTCCCATCCAAACATATCAGTGATCAGCTGTTTCTTCGGTTATAAAGCACAAAAAGTGTTTGTCCATTTCCCGATTGTCGTGATGCATTGTAAAATTCAAAAGAATATTCGCATATGAGCACAAAAGAAAAACTGTTGTTGCAAATGAGCGTAACGTAATTTGTGGTTTCATTGTTAGATAGCCAAAGATTTTCCCACAGAATTGGATTGGAATATTGTGAAAACTTTCATTTCGTTCAATAATCTCTTAGAAACATTCCTGTTAGTTAATTCGCTAGTTTAATGCTCATTTACAATCCCTCTTATTAGTGCACTCATTGAATCTAGCAGAAAGTCGATTACTCACCTTCATTCTAAGCTCACCCTGAGGTGGGCCATAGTGCTCTAACCATGCGCTAGCGCAAGAGCATCCTTCCGGAGCCGGAATATGGTAAATACCGAAGTGATGTCGATTCGATTCCGGTATTTGCTTGTTCAAACATCTGAAAGTGCAGATCATCCATAACTTGTTGCCCTTCTTTGCAGTGTTTCTCTTCTTATAATCCTTCTTAATCCTTCGCGTTGTTCCGTAAGCGATCTCTGCGACCCGTTTTACACGATATACTTGAAATTTGTGGATGTGCAAATATTTGGAAAATAAAGTGTACTTATATATTCTCTTGCATTGCACTTTTATAATCGGTGGGCTTGACACAAAAATCACCCAATTAACTGTACTGCCTCTGTTAAGTTTGCACCGTTTTTGTCAATAAATTCGCACATCGTGTTATCCCTTCATAGTGCACTGCTTCGTTTGTTCCAGTAGCGAATATGATGGATATGCGAGCTGAATTTTGCTTGCTTGGCTTGTTTGAATGGGACAAACGACGCACATTTGGTGTCCAGTAAGATAGGTGGACCATGTGCAGCTCCTTCCCACGAACATGTCTTCTTGGTATTCTGCAAATCTTGGGTTCCTCAAACAGTTTAGGCTTGCAAAACTTCGCAAAGACAGCTTTAAATTTTCCGCTTGGCCTTAGGCTCGGAAAACACCACACAGTTCTTGATTCCCGTTGATCGGACAGCAAACATCGGCAGGATTGTTTTCCGGGTGCAACACTCCAGATCTTGGAACAAAATAAGCACAATTTCGTTGGCATGGAAGATATGCGATTATATTTCGCTGTTGAAAACAGAACACAGAGCGGGATAACAAGAAGTGTCAATTACAGGTGGACTGGTTGTCTTTTCCGTCTAAAAAAGTTTTTGCAGATCACTGCATGTTTCAAGATTTAGTGCACGTCACCCTGAAAAACACAGCTTCGCCGACGTTTGCCAAAACATTTTGTTCGGCACGAATCCGAGCCTGCGTGACACCTTGAAGGTGAAAGTTACCGTGGGAGATTCAAAAACATTGGACGTTTTCCTTGTCCAAGCCGCCCGAGGAATCTAAAGCTTACAACATCGTTTTTTTTTTTCTGAAAGTTGTTGATGTGACTTGAAGTACTTGCAGAAGCGATTGAAAATTATAAACATTGGCAGAAATGGTCCACTTCACTGCAGAACAAATTCTCTAACATTGTTTGAACGCCGACACTAAAGAAAAGGGGTTGTTTAAATTCGGCGGGATGTTTCGTATAAGTTGAAATTTGTTAAAATTTTACTCGGGTGCCGGCGATTTTTTTCCATGATTTTCGGATCATATATACGGTATGCGAAGAAAGTAGTCCATTAAAGGAAATAAGACATACTTGTATGTGATATTAACATCAATACTTTCGCCATAGTCCAATATTCCAGTCGACGGTCGAATACGAAATAAATCATTGCGAGTGCACTTTACTTTGAACGCCTGTTTCGAGTTGCTATTGTTTGTTAATTTGAGTTTGACACTGATCTCGCCCGTTAAATTGCCCGCAAAAACCAACTAAAATTTCATTTTTTGTCGTGTTTTCTCAAAAGAGAAACCTCGGGGCATATTCGCTTAGCACATTCCTATAGGAATGTGCAATGTGAAAGAGGCTTATATTCGAGAGCACAAGTCATTTCATCGGAATTTAACTTTTGTTTGAATTATCTAAAAACATTTATATGCCCTTGCATCGTCTAATTCTAAACCGTGTAAAATCTCATCAGTCGATATAGCTTGACCATTGATCGGTTCGACAATGCAACTATCTGTTGATAAAGTTTTTGATCACCAGTCAACCACCACTGTTAGGTTCAATGGATGGGTGGACGGAACACAGAGCTGTCGATTCAGTCCGAAGACTCGAATTTTATAAACAGCTTTCGAGAGAGGCTGTGCAATGAATGAACCGAAATTCCTGAATCTACAAATTTCAGTTCTTTTGCATCATGATTTGCGAACGAATTTCTACAGCAACACTGTTGGATTGCTGATACTTCAAAAGATGACGCTCCAAGTAGTTTCGTTTGCAGTCTTCAGTTTTGGGTTCGTGTGAGTCTAAATCACGAACTTCAAGTTACCAAATAAGAGAACCTTATCTCTTGGTTCTATATCGAGTTGAAAGTTTCGTTCGATTACTGTAGGAAGTTTCATTATGAACGGAACCCTTTGTCAACCGCTCCAACTCTGAACAACTCTAAACAATGAACAACGATTCCTTCTCGTGCTGTTTATAAAGTTGCGCAATACGGAGGAATCTATCATTTCATTATATGCAAAAGAAACTTCACTTCTTAGTAGAAGCAATAGCAATTGTTGAAGAGATTTCTGGTATCATCGCTCTAAAATTTGGGATTTGTGCTCATAAGATAGGATCTTTGACGAGTGATCGGATGACGACAAGTTTTAAGCGTGATCATCATAAAAGCAACGCCTCCGCAATGCCCAATCGTACTCGCATAACCGGTTGCTTCATTATGAGTCGTTTCTCATCTGAAATAACTTTCAAAGACGCCATTCTTTAGAACGCATTTGTTCTCCTCAAAAACGACTCATATATTCGTCGAAATATGTCAATTACAGCCGAATTATACAAACAAATGAATATGATCAACTCGGAAAAATCGATCGAAGCAAGTTTCTTTCCGAGTGATTACACTTGAAGACTTATGAGTCTCATAAATAAACAACCACCGTTGAAGTAATATACAAATGCGGTTCAATCGAAAAATAGCGTTCTCGAAAGAAGATTCTACAGAAATTTCAGCCAGCCCAACGTCGAAGATCTTTACATTCATTTAGGGTACCATTAAGGACCAGTCAACTGGTATAAAAACTTACGAAAAAAATTTCAATATTTGTATAGTGTTTAGGGTAATTTCTTAATACACATAATTGATAATTGGGGAGCATAGAATA
Source organism: Baylisascaris procyonis (assembly GCA_037389465.1). Taxonomy (NCBI): domain Eukaryota; kingdom Metazoa; phylum Nematoda; class Chromadorea; order Rhabditida; family Ascarididae; genus Baylisascaris; species Baylisascaris procyonis. Next base: position 2,157,041 of record JAZARR010000164.1, read on the forward strand.
CCCCTATTCTCTCATCAAGAGTGATAAATACCGTTACCTTACAATAAAGTATTTCGTTATAGGATATGCTTAACGAAAATATTTATTAAAATATAAATTGTATAGAATTTGTTTCATTTGAGCTTCTCTATCGATTTGGCTGAATTGGTCAAAGTTTTATTGCATAAACGAACTGTTTAGCCTCAAATGCGGGCATTCCGATTCAGGATGATGCCTGCACGGCAGACATAACAAAAATGACGCCTTTCTAGTTTATCGAGCAATCATCAGATTGTCCTGCAGTTCTAATAATCAACTAATAAAATTTAATGGGCAAGTTTTTAGTGGATACTACTGTATAATGTAGAGCATAAACAAAACACATTCAATGAAAAACTCGCATAAGCTCCATCATTAGTATAGTCAGTTTTTATTTTATCTTATAAGTTCATTTAACTAGAGAAATAAAGGAGGCGCTTGCAACGAATGGGATTCGAGCCTTCGACATTCACCCACCGCTCTTACACGCTAACGATTGAGCTGTTGTGAACAGCTTCGGTTAGTTTAATCATACCTGTGAATGTTATGAACAATAGAAATGACATCGAAAGCGAATATGATTGCGGTTTTTTTCTTTTGGGGGGGGGGGGGGAGGGAAGACAATTCTCTTGCGATGATTAGGCAAACGGAAAAAAACGTTTCGCGATGATCACTCGTCAACGAAACGAAACGCAATTTTTCACGATGCCATTTGACACTACATTAATGCATTCGCACTACGAACTACATGAAAGACTCCAATTGTCACCTATTTAGCGATTTACTGCATTGTTAAGGTCTCTTTTAAAGTTTGACTTGTTTTGGAATCGAACTCTACTTCTTTTCGAAGTGTAACTGAATTTGGAATTGGAAATGAAAATAAAAATTCTTTGAAGTTTACTTCTCAGTTGACAAAACACATTTTCTCAGCTGAAATATATAGGTGCATACGATAAATACAGAACATGTTCCGGTCAATTTCGATGGCACATATAGAATGTGTAAAGAATGTTGCAAGTGATTTTTGCAAAAAGAGTTTCATTGTAAATATTCGACTTTCTATGCAATCACTTTTATGCGTCTTTATTGCTGCTAAATTTAAACGGTGAACAAATTTCGCAGACAATCAATTTTCTAATATGAAAAATAATTTCGTTTATTTAAACAAAATAAATTCCGATTTTTGCAAACAAAATAATTCGATAATTACTGCAATTTCATATGTAATATGGAAAAACCCAATTTTTTCAACTTTGTTTCAGTACATTTTTTTTATGCGAAATAACGTTATAAAAAGGTTATAAATTTAGAAAATGATAGTGATGAGAAAGAATTTTTATATTTTAGAAATAAAAAGGGATCTTTCCTTTCGTTTCAGGAATCATTTTTATGTGGAAATGATCATATTCGGTTTCCTATAAACTCACCTTCAAATTAGGATATTCGAATTTATTTATTTGAGTATTTTTATAGATGATACTATTTTTAATATTATATTTTACTGTTCTTCACTTATACTATTCAAAAATTATCGTTATTCACCTTTATTCATCGATCGAATTGTAAGCAACAAAAATACAACGTTTAGAAAATCGTCAAAGACAATCACATATTTGAATTGCACTTTCATAACCGCTGATTCGGCTTATCGTTATTGGCAAATGAAAATTACGTACTTAGTTAAAAGTTGTGGAAGTTATTGCACTTGGAATACTCGAAAGAAAGGTTAGATAGATTGTAAAGAGGATTCATTTCAGCATATTCCTAATTTAGTTGCTGATATTCACATCATAAATCTCGACGCACGGATTTCAACCTGGATCATCGATCCCTCCAGAGAATGTAAGTGGAGAAGCATACCAAAAAAAATTCGCAATATATTCGCTTGTACAACTCCACTCCTCTGACCAACCGGTTTCAACAATTATCAACAAATAATAAAGCATACGGAATAATGTATTTGGCGTCTTAGCTGATTTAACCAATCGCAAAAATTTTCTACAAAAGATTTGTCTTTCTTAATGTGGCCGACGTAATCAGCAACTCAACCGGTTTCAAAGTGCGCACCAGTTTTTAGCAGATTTAAATATCTATGAATAATTTCGAATTTGGTAGATCAATTTGAAAATTGGTATAGCCTCATTCTACATGTTACACCACTAAATTTCATAACCCTAGTTTCAGTGATATCCGAGTTGAAATTGCCGAACAGACAGACACAGACATGTGCAGACATAATAGGCAAAGTCGCCAAAACCAGCCTTGCAAATGTAAATTTGCAGACGCTCATAGAAACAGCCATTCCGCCGAATAAGAACTGCGCTAACAGTTTTAAGAAACTTACAGCAGCTTGAGTTTTACTTGTGCTTACAAGGTATATGGTATATCCAGTTTTTCGTCATCTTATTCATCCTTTGCACATCGTTCACGATGGAGCATCATTATGCGCGAATTTCTAGTAGCTGATTCAAAGACGGGCACAATACGTGCGCTGGTGCGAGTGGACGGCGAGGTGTTTCAAGGGCGGTTCCAGCAATGTGCCATACACCGGTTCTGAGTGTTCCGTCTCTCCTGCCTAAATAAAAGGACTCCTTTGTGAGCAATCAGTTGGAGTGCGATGGAGCACAAATCCTCTCTGCGTTCGGTCGCCTTTACGGCGGTCGTCTTTTCGACGGTTGCTGTCACAGCATGTATCTTCACCTTCCCGATGGTCTTCCACTATGTTCAGACTTTACAGGCCACCGTCCAGGTACATTCGCTTCTAGAGTATAGAGCACTATATGCGAAGTTTAAACTATGCACGAATTTTTGATTCAGCTTAAAAATTGCACTAAGTATAATAGCGGAGCCTTGCGCGATGAAATTCAAGGATAGGTGAGCTTCCTATTTTCGTGCAAATCTCGAAAAAATTTGAACTTTTTGGTTTAAAACGAAGAGTAAAAAAATGGCTGTCAGACAAATGCATTTATTTCAATAGAAATTCACTTTGTTTTCATTGTCGACTAATAAGCAGTAAACCACGAGTTTGAACAGCAGTGCAAGGAAATGAAGATGGATGAATTTAGACAAATTACTTTAACAGAGAGACAATAAAGGAGAGATTATAGGGTGAGGTAGAATACTGTAAGAGTCGCTCGCGAGATATGTGGCGCGAAATGGTCGAAATGGCACCAGTTGGAGAAGAAGATGCACTCGACGTGCTGATTCGTGCCACCCGTCAAGCAGAGGCTCAGTGCTGCACGTGTCAGCAAGGACCACCTGGACCTGATGGACCTCCAGGTGCGCCAGGCAAAGATGGTGCTCCTGGTGATGGACCTGGCCCGCCAGGACCTCCAGGACCAGACGCCGAACTTCACGATCGCATTTTGCCCGTACCACCACAATGTCCTTGTCAAGCTGCTCCTGGGCCTTCTGGGCCTCCTGGACCACCTGGACAGGATGGACAACCAGGAAATCCCGGACCAAGTAAGCCAAATTGATTTCATTCCGTATACTATTCTACGATCCTGATCTTTCCGGAAACATCTTATTAATACTACGGAAGAGTTTCCGCCAATGAACTGCTCTTGTTATTGTACTTGTTCCCATAATATAAAATACCAACGCCGAAAGAATATATGGCTCAGTATTTTTAAAAATAGCTTCGGTTCGGGAAATTCACTTTGCTAGATTTTCTTGCTTTCTGCTACTACCAAATCTCCGCTGACTCCAATTCAGTTTCGACCCATTGGTCACGAATTCATTAGCTCTCTGAAGTATTTTTTGGACGATTCCATCGGAATTTTTGCACTTTTCTTCGCGCAGTTAATCCACTAGGGAAAAATTGACTGAACATTTCAGACGGTATCGATGGGCCACCAGGACCACAAGGACCACCTGGACCTCCAGGACCTCCTGGTCAGCCTGGGCAGCCAGGTCAGCGTGGACCTCCTGGTGAGGCAGGACAGCTCATTCCTGGTGAAAGGCCTCCACCTGGACCTCCTGGACCGCCTGGAAGACCAGGCCCACCGGGAGAGCCTGGCCGTCCTGGACCACCTGGCAAGGACGGAGATAACGGACCACCTGGGAATCCCGGAGAACCTGGCCCACGCGGTGAGTCATTTTTATTACAATATCTCTTCATATTGTCTGTAAAATAATGAGATAGTATATAGAATTGAGGAAAACAAAACAACAGCGAAAATGAAGGAAAAAAGTGCAAAAGTTGTAAAAAAAGCTCATTGGTATTTGAGACATAGACTGCACAGTGTGATGCTTTCATTAATTCAAACATTTCGGAAGATGAAAAGGGAAGACGATATACAATTTCGTGGAAACAAGTTTGCTACCGTTGTCAAAGAAATGCCTAGAGATTATGACAGATGACTGACTGCTTCTGAATAAACACCCTTAGCTGAAGGATGCTCGATCAATACATGCAAAATGACAAATGATGGCGATATTTGGCTTGGCCAGATGAGCTGACACCGTGTTTTTCTTCTGCTGATGATTTTCCACTATCCGAAAAGTGCTAATAGAAGAATCTGGCTTTTTCTACTAAACTAATTTTCTTTCAGGTCCACCGGGACCGAATGGTCAACAAGGCCGTCCAGGAGAACCTGGCCAAGCCGGTGCTCCCGGAAGTTGCGATCACTGCCCTCCGGCTCGTCTCGCACCTGGATATTAATCGCGCTCTCGCTTTCCTGTCCACATTCCCATTAAAGCATCTGTTCTGTTCTAGAATCTCGAAAAACTTTCAAGCAACTAACCAGTAAATGTTTGCATTTCTTTAGCTGTTAATGGCATGATTATGTTGATATATTGAAAGATAGGTTAAGGACGGTAGTAAAAGGGCCAAGGCGATAGTTCAAAGAAACCACCTAACCAAAGAACATTAAGGATTGGAGAGTGAAGAAATTTATTTGGAGGGGAAGCTGTCGATCAATTTATTACACTTATAAACCTTCATCCAAAAAAACGAAGGAAACTGGAATGGAATAAATAGAAAATCAAAAAAAAGAGAGACGTGTGAATAAATATGGCAGCAATTGAAAGGAACACAATGCTAACTGCAAACTGCTATAAAGTAATCAGTAAATGAGGTGAGAAGTGCACATTATTCGATTGAATAAGTCGCCAATGGAATATGGAAGAAGGACGCAAAGTGGCTCGTAAAAATCTATTAAATTTGAGCTTTACCGATTATTTTCGGTAGCTGAATCGAAAATTGAGTATTTCTTGTTGAAAGTTTTACAACACGCTGTTCAGTGCCCAAGTATTGCATGTCACCTGCAAGCTATATGCTCGCTGCTTTCTTGCCTCAAAAGATTGAAAATAGTATAAGTGATTTTATAACACAGAGGCAAGACCGAATTGAAGAGACGATATTGCAATGACTGCAAATTGTATCTCTAGAGAGCGATTCTGCAATTAGCGGTCTAATTATGCAATCTGCGGTCGAAACTTTCCTCAAAGATTTTACAAAGGACCACACAACTGAAATGCCTCTGAAATTTCCCAGTAAGCTCCATATAAGAGCGTAAATTAACTGACGAAGCTTAAAGGCAATAGTTAACGATGCGGTGGTGGTACATGATGTAAACCCTACGACAATGTTTAAGCGCTTTTAACTCATTAGACAAAATGCTTTAGCTGAAGGTTGCGAAGAATGAGGTGGCAGTTAAGAGTGAATACCTCTACAGCCGCGTCTCGAATGACATCACCTGAGGTCAGCAATAGGTAAACGTTCAGTCAGAGTGGTGTTCATGGCGGAAGTCGACATATGAAGTGTAAAATTTATCCTCCAAAAGGTCTCATTGCGTCACATCTCTGCACTCAGTCGTGTTCGTCTAATGCAATAAGCAATTTTGTGTGGAATAACGTTAAGCAGACTTTCGTCACATCAGTATTTTATAGTTCCTCTGGTTCGACCTATACTCCTCGCATAAACTCAACAAATGGGAAGACGCACCACTGAGAATGACACAATATGCGCTTTTTGCAGCTTGGCCAATTAAATAATGCATTCATTGTAATTGCGTTTTCGTTTACGATCGAGCGGTTGAATAGCAGACAAGTGTCAATCAATCAGTTAGACCATTAAAATGGAACGAATTTAAATTGAAAGACATGGAAGTACAATTCTTATTCAAGATTCATTACTGTGCCTCTTCAAGCGTGGTAACTGCAGTTGAATACCACACAGACAGACACAGACAGACATGAAAAGTACAGAAAAATGCGTGGATATTTATGCAATTAGCAAAACTATAATCTCAATTCCTCAACCAATAAATGCAGTAAAAATGTAATTTGCATAATCGAAGCCTTTTTTCGCTCTCGTTGGCTCGTCAACACGTGATGGAATAGAGATAAAAAAAACTTGCAGCTACATACTTTTCATATATGCTAATTGCAGTTAAACATCACACAGACAAACACAGACATCAACAAGTGCAGAACAATGTCTATATGTTTAAGGATCCTTAAGAATGATTCAACGATGTTTATGTCTTAAATAGCACCCAGAAGATTTCGAATTTTTGAACAAGAAATTCCATCAACTAATATGTATTTCAAATATTAATATAACTTTTACAGCAAGTCGTTCACCTCACAGGCTTAAAAATTAGTGATCTTGTTTTCATAACAGATCAGATTTTCTGAGATGTTCTGCTACTCGTTGTGATTCTAAGCATCAACTAAAGTTCTAAAAGATAGGGTCGACTGTTGGTTGTTTCAGCACTTGCCCTTCATTACGGTATTATTATGTTTATGCAACTTTGCAGCTATATACCGTTGGGAATGTGCATTTGAGAGCTTTACCAGCAGTGAGGTGAGATGAACATGCAGTCCTGAAAGCTTTTGTTCCTGGTTTCCATGTGTGCTGTAATTGCGCAGATGTATGGTACTTCGAAGTTATGTTTATAAAGCCATTTTTGCATATAATTGTGCCCGAGACTATTGTTGTTTAAGGTTTTTTATTAGCTGCAACAATTTTAAAATATTCGATCCAGGCTGGGAGAGGGCGATTCATAATGTCATCAAATATCTTGCCAAGAAAGGGACATAGATTGGAGGTCCCGGTGCAGACTTGGATCAACACCTGGGCACTTATAATAAACATTCTACTTATGTTCTGTTGGCCGGAAAGGCTCCCTTTATAACGGCCACTTACAAAGTCTGTATATTCCACACCTTGGTGAAACTCAAACTCTTCGAGGCGATGCCCAGAGGGATCAGAACCTTCTGCACCTGGCAGCCAATTCCTTGCAGACTGTCATACAACAACACTACCACACGGCAAATGTCCGCAGGCTGGATCCAAACCCGCAACCTTCTGTATTTGCCGAAAACGTTGCCCAGTCCCCTCTTCACTCCCCCTATTTCCTTGAATAGCCCCATTAAAATAGCTCATCAAAGGCATATATAGAGGCTTACCTAATTAGAACGTTGCAGTGTTATCGATGAACATTTATTACTGGGCGCTAAATGATGCTTCAAATTTCGGAAAACGTTTCGAACAGTTCCATTCTTCATGCGACAGAAAATTTTCTAACACGAGAAAAGAAAATATAGAGAAAAAAACAAGAGAAAATTGAAGAGAAGAGAGCAGAGAGAGAAATATAAAGAAGAAAACTGGGAAAAGAAACAAAGAGAAAAAATCATCGTTCATTCGCAACCTCGTTGAATTGTAGCTGTTGTCTGTTTTTCCTGTCCCACACAGATTTATTTTCTCTCTCCCACCTTTCTTCCTCTGCAGAGTTGTAATTCCTCCATTTAGGTTCTTCATCGAAGAGGAGGGGGGGGGGGAAGGGGGAGGGAGGAGGGGGTGGACCCAAACAACTGGTCGGTTGACTTTTATTCGCAATTACATAGGGAAGACATTCATTCCCATAGGTGGCTGTATCAAATGGAACAACTAACGGCCCATCTACAGTGCGCTGATGTTTGCTTTATTGAAGTGGGAGTTATTTTATTCAGTTTACATTTTAAAGGAAAATTCTTCGAATTATTTAGTTCATTAAAGGGAGATATATACTATACTCGACTATTCCATCGCAAATTTTTACATTAAGATGTTTTCTTCGTTCTATTATTTGATTACGGCTGTGCAATTTGTAGTTCATCAGATCTCATTTACATTTTCTTCCTTGCATAGGTGTAGCACCAAGTTAATAAATACACCATCAACGACTTTCCTATGAATGTGAATCCAAAAGGATCATAAAGAAGCTTGTTGAGATGCTCAAGGTATCATATGATCTCATGAATTTTAATGTCCCAAATTTTAATGCTATAAGTGGCTCCGAAATGCGACAATGCATTTCTACTCAACGAAGTAATTAGAAATAAGAATGCATTTCCCACTTTCATTGTAATGCTCACAATTCCACTGAGCTTTAGTCCATTGTTGCTATCAACTTTCAGTTTTTTTCAAGTTTCTCTGCTGTTTCTCAACCTCGCAACATTTTTTCCATCCGTTTCTGCCTCTTTCCTGTTTTTCTCAATTTCGTTCCACATTTTGCCAGGTTTCTCTCTATTTTCACTTTATTTCTTATTTCTTCTGACCATTTATTGCAGTAGCGGACTGATGAGGCATTATTTGATTTCTTATTTTAATTGCTGGACCATATCTCATATGCTCAGCTGGCGTTTCCTCACTGCATCTCTGGTGTTTCTTACTTTGATCCAGATCTGGGTTTTCCACAGCCGCAACTTATTTGATACCTGGATGAGGGACGCAAGATATGGGATTTAAACATCAAGGGGCGATGTAAACCATTCCGCATTAAGCCGTAACAAAGGGATTGTTGAAAACGGCAAAAATAAAATAACTGCGCACCTCCGGCATTAAGCAAATACTCAATCACCCTATAGATGACCACCCATTTCAGTCTCAGTCTGACCGGTGATTTTATATCTAATTTGTCGACACTTTTGTTCGACATCCGCTCGGGTACCGTCGGTAAAGTTTTTTTTCTGTTCAAGAATTCGCATCCTAGGTTAATTTTTTGGTAGACGCATTATTGCTCGTATATATTATGCGAACGATCGGCCTTATTATATCGCCATAGTTCATTGCTTTTTATTTATTTCTTATTGTTTTCAGGGTCCCGGAAGGTTATTCATCACAAAGTAATCGGATAGAAGTTATCGGTCTTCGAAAGGCTTTTTTTTGACTTTGCATCGATGATAATTCAAAAAATTCGGAAGTAAAATGGTTGGTCATTTTTAGATTTTTGCGTTAATATGAGAGGTTTATTTAGTGGCACTCATTATATATCTTCGTCAAACTTCCCTGATAACAGTATATCCCTCGTCTTAATGTCTTTTATGGAAACACATAAAAAGCAGTTAATACTATTATTTTTTTCAGCAGTGAGTCGTCCGGTTCAGAGTCATATCTTTTATCTTTAGTCATTACACAGTTCAGATGCAATAATAAGGGGGAGCTGGAAGCTTGTTGAAATCCATTTGCTTCTTGTAGATGGTATTAGGGTGGGGGTTTTCTAGTGGTTTATAGGAGTCGTTTAATGAGGCGGAGCGATGCTTCCATCGGTATGCTAAGGTTTCGTCCGTCATTCTTTTGAGTATCTTCGATTTTATAATGCCATTGGAACTGCGGTGGCTATACAAAGTGAGGTAACATACGTGGTTAATGAATAGATGTATTTTGTAGAGAAGACACTCGATTTCTCTTTATTGCTGAAATGAATATTTTTGAGCTATTTGCTAAAGTAACCTTCAACATCGATCGGTTTTAACAAGTATGATCGACATTCCTCGCCTATACAAACATAACCGCTCTCAGCACCAAGCATTCAAAATTTCGCAGATTTCTTACTTAATGTAAGCAAATATGGAGCACCTGTTACTTCCGTGAAATACATATGCAGTAATCTGCTTATATATGCAATAAGGAAGCAGGAATTATTGAATGAAATGCTTTCAGGCAGTACTCGGTTTCCATATCGTCGTAACATTGATAACCTTCACCGTCTTCACGAAGTTCCGTTCTCGATTTTCGTTGGCACGACCATTTTTATGTGCCGGGTAGGTTCACGCCTATTACTCTTGCAGCTCACGTTCTATTAGTTTAATAGAGATTCTATATCTGTCTGGATGGTGCGCGGTACGGAACGCCCGAAAGCAGTGCAGTGAAACCGAATACCAGGAATTTATATCAGGCATGGTATTTTTTCAAAATTTCCTTTCATGAATGGGTGTCATTGACAAAATGGATTAATTTCGTGTTGAGAGATCTTGTTGTTGGGTGAATAAATATCACTTCATTAAGATTCATGTTGAATATCGTTGTTTCATCATAGAAGACATCTCCTTCAATAATTTTTTCCCAATGTTGGACAGTGGGCTTCATAATAAAGTGCAGCTTCATTATAATCCAATCTTTGAGTGCATGAAATTTTTTCGCGAAGCAGGCAAGGTTGTTCATAGTCTAGGCTCGAGAAAGTCGGCACTCAAAATGACTCGATATTAACCTGAAATCCAAGAATTTCTGTATTTTTGCTTTGTGTCATTCATTTTTGCATATCTGCCTTCTGATAGCTAAACGCCTCTTGAAATAAAATTTTGCAGCTTCTTCGTTGTTGTTGCAGTAGAAATCAAGATACAATTTTGGTGAAGCTTTTGAATAATAAAGAAACGAAACAGCAGTTTACTCCTTAAAAAAGCTTCGACTATTCTTTGCTCAAATATAGATAATCGCTGTCTGCAAGCAGAATCTAGAATGTTTCTGAGTTATAGAATTTTTATGCGCTCCATGTAATGGACCTTCAGCTCACGGAGGTTAAACTTGAGGTGTTCATTTGATTTAGACTCTTCTTGATCATCATCTCATATCTGAAGTCGTGATCAATCGGTAGACCCGAGATCCGATCTCCACTACAAAGTGGCTAAATATATGTCTCCTTTGTTACAGTTTTTGGGAGCGGATTGTGATGGAGAAAATTTTGTAGTTGAATTAGGCTAGCATAATTGATATCAGAACTAGAATGGGTTTGCTTAGTGAGAAGAAACTAGGAATCCCTTCTTCCTACCATTTCCCACTTTTCCTACCGAAAAACAAGGAATTTCTGATTCTATTTGTAATTAGAAGCTTTGATATTCATTATCGTTTTACTTGAAATTGCTGTGGATCAGTTTTATTCATGTTTGCAAATGTTTTTTAAGTGTGACAACATTTCAGATTATACCGATACCTTGCACCAACAGTTCAAGAGCTAAAAGAGAAAGTCCCTCTTTATATTATGGGTAAAAGTAGAAAACGAAAAGCCGATAAGTAAGTTTTGTTTGAGTTTCTTCTCTGAAATGCTAATACCATAACGTATGCAACTGCGTATTTTCTTTCCCTGTGTAGGTGGGAAAATTTTTCATATGCGATTTGAGGGGACTGTAAATTGTCTACGCCTGAATGCAGGGAGTAGATGAATGAAAGTTAGGTGCGGTGTTGGTGAATTGCCTCCGGGAAAACTTAAAGGTTGACAAATCCTAAATGCTTTTATTCTCAATTATGTTGCGACATGTGCAGCAAGCAGGAATACCGCGTTATATGGCAGGAAATAAACTCTTAATATACGGGAAGGTGCACTGACACCGTTTTACGGATGAGGTGTTTTTATTTTTCAGAAATGTTGAAACGAATGGTTTTTTGGTGCCAAAGAATGCCGACATAGAGTTGGTTTTGGTGCCTGTACATCCGGATGACGTGCAAGCGTTGCCGTTATATTCGACGTTTTCTTGGATTGTTGATTTCATCACTTTTTCATTGGTATCATGCTTTGTTGCTCAGCTTCTACATAATTTCTTAGCTACTTTCTAGTATTTGACAAATTGAGTCATTTGATATTTGCAGACATTATTTTAAGCGGGTCAAGTGGGGGGAGGTGGTTACATTTTTCTGGAAACCAGAATGGGGATGGTATAAGCTAAGTGTACTCCACGAAATCATAATTCGGTGACGACCGGAAATTTTACCAAACAACTGGGGGACATGAGTCAACAGGAAAGAAAGGACGAGGATCTCTTCCAGAATCCTCGATCACAACTCAATAATGCCTTTAAAGCGTTCGAAGGCGATCCGTGGTTTTTGATTTACTTATCTGCTGATGTAATAAGCATTCTAAGGTGGATATCGGGTCTTTCAGGTAGAATCGAAGAGACTGTCATGAAAATATCTCGATTAACTCGTATAAAAACATTGTTCAGTGTGTTGCATGGCAGAAAAATGCAAAGTTAAATTCTGTTGTGCACAATCATATTTTTGGATAGTCTTTATAATTTTTGCAATGGGGAAGTGATCGATGATAACAGAATCGATCGATAAATATGCCTGCCATTAGCCAAGCCAGCCACTACGCATTTATCCAGCAAAGTGTTATGTGGCATTGAGGATTGAAAGTGATGTGAAGTTCATTAGATTCTTTATTGATGAGCTGAAGAGTAATTCAAAAGATGGCTCTATTTTAACGCAAAATCGAAATGGTTTACATGCCGATCGGCGCTTTGTTGCCGCAGTTTTGGGAAGAATGTGCGATGCGTATTCAACGCAGGTGCGATGGATTCCTTCGCTTGACCCTGATGAGATCGTATTCTCCACATTAACAATCGTTCTTCGTCCTCCTAGGATTTATTATTGTTATTCCAATAGCGGCGCAAACTAAGAGTGTTTGAAATTGCAAGTGATTAAATTAACTAATCGGTTTTCATTAGAAATGCGATAACACGAAGCTTATCGATTGGTATAGTCGAGCAATGCATTTAATGATACGTATAAAACAAAGGTTTTATTATTTGTCATGATGATATTTAACAGATGGGTGATTTTAAATAATTTTTTTAGTGCTATTCCGTATTTTTTAAGTTTGTAAAATATTTCGTTTTTTTAGCTAATCATCTTTCTTGATCGCTTCAAGTTTTAGCTGAAACTGATTTACGCTTTTTAGTAGATCCTTTCAAACATTTGTAATGCTAAGTATTTTTTCCTATAATTTTGCTTAATATTTGATATATACAACTGATTTATATGTAATTTCAGGTGGTTTATTGTTTCAGCGAGGTGTTCCGTTTCCTTTTCCCGAGTAATACGGATATTAATGTATCGATTGTATGGATTCTACTTTCGATCGCTTTCGTACTTCAGGTTGAAAAATTTGATAAATGGCTGTTAAATGTTCGTTGTTTGTTTAATTGTGGAACAGTGCTGAAACATTCGTCTTTATGTTTAATGTTGGGAGATTTGGATTGCCTCTTTCATTAACATCAGGAGAGAATATTAACTAATTCTATGAATCCTTTTACTAAGCAAAAATCATTTGTGACGATTAGCTGTTGCTTCGAATCCCGTTATAAGTGAGACATTTTCAATCACACCACAGGTTCCATCTCTTATGCACTCTCAAAATCTGTGGATAGCATATTTACATTCAACTTTATTATTGCATAAACCACCTCAATATATATATATATATTTAGATGTCTTTTTGGTTTAAGGATCTCAAAAGATTTGTGCTCATAGAATTCTCAGAAGATAATATGTACGGGCACAAAATGATACTTTAGATTGAGATCACATGAACCGCTATAATGAGAAACTAGATTCTTTCCTAACCTTGTGGGATCATTATACTAGAAAAGGAGGAAATGAGTTGTTAGGAAATGGAAGGGGGAGTTTGTTAGATTATGGAATAAAACAATAATTTTAATGTTTAGGCATTGGCAAATGTGACAGTTTCGCTGTTTTCTGGCGACAGTGTTGAGGCGGAACGCAATTTGGTTATTTCATTTTCTTTATTATTTTTCCTTTTCTCGATGATGTTCACGATGTTCGCTGAGAGTTTTTTTGATATTGGATTTGACAAAGGTTATACTGCATTCTCACTTTTTTATTTATTTGATGTTTAATTTTTTTTTCTTTTATCATTTATTTATATTTGTTTAACGTTGACAATCAACGTATTTATTTTTTTTTTTCAACCATTCATCCAGCTCTATTTCACTCGTTGAATTTTTAAATCATTTTTCGGATCAATCGATAGTATTTGTAATGTCCTCTTGGAAGCGATAATTATATTCATATTTATAAGGTCATTATTGATTTTGATTGAAGACTTAACTTGGTGAGATCAGAGAGTTTCGCCAGTTTGATTGATACTTCGTTACTATGAATTATTCTTTAAACGAGGCCACTAATCGGAGTAAGAAGGTAGAGCAATTCCTTTCTCATTTTCTGGAGAAGAGAAAGAAATTCAAATTTTTTGTTAGCAATGTTTTATAGGATTTTTTTTTTTCTTATTTCCACGTGTAGTACTCTTATGGACCTGTTCTTGTGTTAAGCATTTGTTTGCTTTTCCAAGCGCTAATGGTAAAGGTGAACCTGCATCAGGTGACATTTAGGTAAATTGCTTTCTTGGTGATGGTTTGACACTACCATCTCTTTGATTATTGATTATCTGTTTGATCGAAGATGGACTCAGTCGTTGCTTGCTTGACCTCAAAAGCAAAAAAAAATTTCTCGATCATCGGTTCAATCGACAAGAAAGGAAATTCCCTTCCCTTTTCCTCCCCTCTCATTCTCCTTAAAAGAAAGGGAGCACCCCTACCTTAGCTGTTAATCTCGCTAAAGATTGACTAATTGAATGGAGCTTCATGATACCATAACCGATTAATGTAAGCAATTTTTTTGACTCCAATTTTCTTTTCAACCAAACATACGCATTCTTATCTTTGTTGTTATACATTCCATCTCTCTTGCCTTAAATGTTTTACCTCATTCTTCTCTTTTTTTCTCCTCTAAAATCATGTTATTTTTCAGCATATGAGTCGTTCTCGAAGTCGGCATCAGCGTTCTTTGCAGCGAGTGATGTGCCGCTCCCAGCTGGAGTCACTCAGCGGTCTCCCCTTCTTTTGTTTATCACACTTTCTGCAATGTTTGGACTGTTAGCCGGTACTCTTGTTTTCCCAAATTTCCGTTATGCGAGAATGTATACAAGTGCAGTCGATGAGGCAGCACCATTTTATAAGTAGGTTTTGTTTTCTATCGAATTACTTAGATAATTGACGAGAATGGGGCGATGGAATTGCTCACAGGTTATTGGAAGGAATGGAGAGAGAATAAAGCATAATTTTACAAAGGGAATACTTGCGAGGAATGAATTCACTTAGGAGGAAAATATTCTTACTTTCACCGACAGAGTAATAAACATTGGGAAGTATTAGCGAAAAGTTGTTTGCTTTTTCTAGGAGTTACCATATTCGTGGTTTTTCTTTCTTGTTTATATTGTGGGTGACGAATGTAGTATGATTAGTCAGTTGTTTGGTGAACTTGAAGAAACTTAATATATAAATAAAAATTAATTCTATGTAGTACAGTGAACTAAAATTCTAAGTCTTGCAGTATTGCTGGTTATTGATATCCATATATCTCGCTGTTATCGTAAATCTGATGATTGATATTTCTTCTTCAAGAGCATAGAGAAAGAGCTAGTCCATAAAGTAAGGTATGCGTACGTTCCATGCACACTTTAATAGGTGCTGAGGAAGAAAAAGCGATGTGGTTAGCTTATATCCATTGTGACGTCATTTCTTGGTCGCAATCATCTGAATGCAAGAAGTTGAGCTTTCTTTAAGGTTTATTGATTTTTAGCTGTTATATTGTATAAGGCGATTATACAATAAAATGTTTTTTAATGTTTGGACTTTCACTGTTTTAAGCTAGACTGTTTGTTAAGGCTGCTCTATCATTTGGCATTTCTCAGTCAAGCGTTCTCTTTGATGCTATTTACGCATCCGGTCAAGAATTATCTTCTCTATGGGCGTCGGAAAATGTTTGTTGCTTTATTTTTTGAATTTTTATATATTTGTTTTCATTTCCGTTTTATACGTCTTAGAAATTATTATAGTTGTCATCCCTTTTATATATGTGTTCCTTGCTCCTAAAAAATTGATGAGGCCAAGAGTTTTTGTATTGAATGTGGAAATGTCAGGACTGGCTTCATCTGTCACCGTCTGGAATTGAATTACTCTGCGTAGTTTTTATGTTGCCTTGTGTAATAAGCCGTTAACACTTAGATCTCTGTATCTTACATAATTACCACCTAATTAAGCATGTTTAGGCTAATGTTGAGTGTTTGTCAGAATGGGCCATTGTTTAAGGGGTTCAGAGAGCCATCTGTCTTCAAATTGTTTTCTGATGTACGAAGACTTTTTTATCAATTTGGTATATTATAATTGAGAATTGGAGAGTGGATAAGAACTACTTTGCTAAATGAATGTAGCAAATCGCTAATTGCGAACATAACTCTTTCTAGGCGATCATTTGCCAATCTTTTTATTTTTAAGTAGGAACACCTATAAAATTGTTCATTGGGCGCCGTTAATGCTCGTCTAAATACCTGCATTCATAATGTTCATGCGCACATGAACTAGAGATAGGAATTGGGATGATCTTAGTGCGCGGTAAGCACTTCGGTTGAAGCACATACAAAATTTTTTAGTCCACGGTAGTTGAATTTTATGGAAAAATTGTTTACTAGAAGAGCTCATTGCCAGTACTCCCTCTTTCTTCCCTTCCGCCTGTCCCCTCTGCGCTTTTGAAACTGCTTAACAACACAAAGTACCATTTTAATAAAGCGTTCAAGGCACTGACTAAAGCTGGGAATATTGTTCATGAGGGTAAGTGCATGGTGACTTCATGGGCATTTTTCTACCCCTTGTATATTGTTAGATGACATTCGCATCTCTGGATTATTCGTAAGCATCAATGTTGTATCGGTGATGTTCCATGATAAAATGCTATGTTTTGGGTTGACGGAGTGTCAACTGGAAGCACTGCGTATGGCATCAGTGGTGGCAACGATGACTACACGTGTTATTTTCCGTCGTGCCCATCTACAATCGCACTTGAATCTGGCAGCTAACGCATTGGCGTTTGTACGCAAACAAACGGGTAACATCAACTCGATGGAACTGCAAAGAATGGTAATTGCTGTTTGCTGCCAAACAAAATATTTCATTTATTTTACTTAATTGCCCAAGCTTTATGTTAATGAGTCTACCATAAGCCCTCAACTGTAAAATCCAAGGCTTATTTTTTCTCTGATTTTTAGTGTAGTTGTGATGAGAGTTTTATGGCGGACCTACATCAGAGCTGGTGTTCTTTGGGGCTGAATGAGTTTAATGGATCGTTGACAAAGGGTTCTCCTCAGCGGTTGTTTCGACTGCAGAGTCGATGAGGATATGACGATTAGAGCAGTAGAGAATTTTGTGAATTGTTGATGTTGTTTCTTTTATTGATGAATAAAAGTAAAGAAATTATTGCTGTATTTCCCTATAACGCTAATAAATTTATGATCAATTATTGTTGAATGTTGTGAATTATATTGTTGAATGTTTCAGATATTCCGTTATTTTTCATACCTCAACGTGGCGGCATTGCAATATTTCATACCAGCACTGCTTTCGTTTCTTTTCGCACTTCTGCTCAAGACTCTTGGTGGGTGAATGAGAAGGAATTTTTCTATTTATTTATTGTTGAAAATTATATTTAATCATCCAAATTTTATCCTCATTGATTCTAAGATGAATGCCTTGAGGCTATATTCTTTGACTATTAGCCAAAGCGAAGCCCTGACTTTTCTTTTCATCTGCTCCTTACTGATAAGAGATTAGACGGAAATAATGGTGTGGGATTCTGAATTAACTATTTTGTGATCGATGCGGTTTAATTAATTGCCAGGTTTTTACAACCGCACTATACGTCGTTGTTGTTACACATATGCGATACCAGATTCTAAGCGAATGTTGGGGGAACTTCCGTTAGAGCAAGTGAAAACTCTCTTTGTTCAAGAATGCAGATGTTTCGATGCTTAGAGTCATATTGGTGGATCCGGTATAGAAGTAGGTTTCAGAAGCCTCACGTCACACAGTAGTCATTGCCGTGAATGTGGTTTCAGGCAACTATTCGTGGACAGGCCAAGAATATCCTCGCCCTGTGCCAACAACTAATGCTCAGAGCCTTGCATCTCTGCAAATGCTCTTTAATGAAACTGTACAACGCGGTATTTGGTCTTTGTTTTTGGTTGTTACACTACTGATGAATTTTTCGCTGTCATTAATTGGAGTTGTTTACAACTCATATTTGCAAAAAGTTTGATTGCGGGTGGGAATGTCACTAAATGGGCTAAGAGGGGAAGGAATAGTCCTGCTAGGTGAGAATTACCACGACTGTCAGTTTTATCAAACTAAATCTGATCGGCAACATTATTTAATATTTCGGTGTTTTTATGTGATTTTTTAAAATCACCACTAACTTAATTAATGTCTGCTCGAAAAGGAATAAACGTGCAAATTTCCCACAGAGGTAACGCAATTTCATTAACAGATGTAAAAGTTTTTGCTGATATGTTCGCGTTTTGCATTATCAGAATGAAATGAGGCTCACACCCAAAGAAATCCTCTCAAGTAAACCAGTTTCTCTCTAATCGGATGCAAAGAGAAAAGAAGCAAGAGTCTGACCTGTAAAAGGTTCTTTCATCTTTATACATCGATATATGCGAGCGCTACTCTAGTAGCAAAAATTCTGCAGCACTCAAGTCATGAATATGTAGTAGTCAGTTCGTAGACGTTTTGACTTTATTTACGGCCATTTATGCAGGCCAGTTGCTACATGCAAGAAATTTGATGATTAGACAAGAAACGACGTAGAAATCAGGGAAAATCGATCAATTTACAAAGCTATCAGATAAGAAAGTTTTGCGCTGCCAATCACGTTTTTATGAGGGGCATATAGTTTTGTTTTTGTTCACTTCGTCAACGTTTTTCTGCTTTTACGACCGCTTGCTTTCATGAAGTTTACCCCACCCCTCTCCCCCCGCTCCCTGTCACGGGCAATCGTCCAAGGGATCTGTTGATATTTTGTGAGCGTTGATTTAAAATTTTGCATGTTTAACTTTAAGTCAGTTACCCCAATTTTTTGGTTTTCTTAGTTTCATAGGCCCCCAATATTGAAGTGATTGCGATCGCTTTTATTATTATGGTCTTGAAATTTATTGTTTCATTCGAGTCGTTTTTGCTCATCGTAGGTGTCTTGATTCGTTCTACTTCTCGTCTTTGATAAGTGTATTCTTGTAAATAATATGAATGTAGTCTGCAGATTGTTGATTTATGGAAGGAAGGCGGAAAGAGCATCTTTCCTCGTCATTGATACAGTTTTGAAGCAAATATAAAAATTTTCCAAGTTTTTAAATTCTTTAAGGTTTTTCTCCTTTGTTTCTGATTGTAAGCCTTTTCGATCTGCTCATTTGCCGTTTTCGATCTCAATTTACTAATTCATTTTCAGAGTTTAAGGAATACTGAAAAAAATTGTTTTTTCTCACAAGACGTTAATCTCAGAGAATGCCATCTTTCAAAGGTGTCTCTATTCTTCAATCAAATTGTTTAATAATAGTAGGATCAATTTTCACTTTCTTGTTTTTATCCCTATAAAAAAGAAAATCATTGTGTTTAGAAGCTTTTTTAAGTGCTATAGCGATCCAGAAAAGTGCTAAGTGGAAGCAGAAACAATAATAAATAAATATGCTGGTAATGCTGCATTTTCAAAAATGGGACAAGCTCAGGTTGCTTAGCTCGAGGATTCTAAATAAAACACCCTTTCTGCGAGTTGCATAAATTTTTTATAAGGCATTGCGAAATTAGCACTATGGAACTCTATCATCACAGTTTATGTGACATTTTTATATTTTGCTACCACATCAAATCGTTGAAACAATTATACTCATTAGAAGTCATACTATTTCAGATGTCGCATTATGGTTTTGTTGTGCTTCTTTTATTGTATATATAAAATAACACAGATGGGTTGCGCAAATCTTTGAGAACCTATATGATAACTGAAAACACTAAAAGAGAAAGGGTAAGGGAAGGGAACTGCTGTATTTCGTTTCACAAAGGAAGGACTAGGTGCTTTTTCAAGGGCCTTAACTGATGAGATGGACTTCTAATCAGGAAAGAGTCCTGCATCTTTGTTGGCATTATTCATTTGTATGCTGCTTCATTTTTGACGTTATGAAAGGAAAACAGATTGGAAGTTTTCATTTTTAAGGTGAGCAGTTTAATTGTCTGACAGCTATAAATATCAGTTGGAAGAATTTCTTTCAGTGTAGTTACTGATAAATGATAAGCGATGATAAACAATGTGAATGAGCCACATAGTTGATAGGTTTACAAAAATTTGGAATTGTATTTCAAAAATACGTCTGAAAGAGCTTTTTTTGTGAATTTTTAAATCCTTTTCAAATTTCTTTGATTCAATCAGAAATGCTCATAATATTTTGATAGTTAGGTGCTCGTTGTTTTTTTCTTTCCTGAGTGGTTGTTTTTTTCTTTCCTGAGTGGCTGGACACATATGTTTTGCAGTTGTTATTGTAGTCGTGTCAATTTTTGGTGGTCGTTGTTTTTGCTTAATACGTTAGTTTTAGATGAATTATTGAAATAGTTTTAAAACTGATAGATAATGTTTATAGAAATTAATTTGTAAAATTTAGAGGAATTATTGTCGAAGAATACGGCGTTGTTCATTGTCCTATTTATTGTTGTAAATGATTATTGGTTAGAAAAATGCTCATGGAATTGAATTAATTCACAGAATGAAATTTTTTTCTTCGATTGAAATTTGCATGATAGTTACATCAATGTATTATTCAAAGCACATATTTAATAGCAGAGTGCGTTCCCTTTGAATAGAATAATGAACGAATCGGGTTGCCCGTGTTGAATTGCTTGGGAATTATTTGCGCATATAAGCAACATGAGAGTTCGATTAGTTCTCATCAGGAGGGCTCTCGTTTTTCGCTTCTGCTCAACAGATCGCTCCCTCTTTTTTGGCACATTTCGATGCATATGGATGCACTACGACCGTAATTTCACGTTTTTTGATTCTCGTCATGGTTCTGGGCTATGTGGGATTCGCATTTGCACAAAGCATTGTGGCGATGTGTGTGTGTGTGGTCTCTCTCTCTTTTTGTCTCTCCGGTGGTTTCTACTCGGAAGTCAAGCCACGGCGTTTTGTAAATGCGGTAATGCGTCAGGATGAATGATCTCTAATTACCAGCGTTGAAGTTATTTTATAAGAGTGCCTAAAAATTTGTAAAATTTTATAACCATTTGACTTTGAAAAGGAAAAGAACCGATTTTCTTGTAAGACATTTATACGAGCGCTCGAATGTGATTATCTTGTCGCGTATGTTGGTTATTTTTCAGCAGTTTGTAAAAATAATTGATGTGGCGAGTGGAATTGCATTAGATGTGTGGCGATATGGGTTTTGCTCATCGATGATGATTGTTTCACCTCTAATCGTCCGATTTTAAACGGTATTGAAATTATCATAATAGAATTCTATGAATCACATTAAAAGTAGTTAAAAGCTTAGCTAATTAATTGAAGCTGATTGTCTTTGATGTTTTTAATAAAGACGACGAGTTTGGTCGAAAGTAAGGGAAGTTTTTGTAAGTGCTTGCTAGTTCAGGATCAAAAGAGGTGATTAGAATAATGCTATCCTCAATTTCTTGCCTTGCCTTATTCGTAACTGCTAGATCGTTGATTGCTTATATTTATTGTTTTGAAAATAAAACTGTTAGAGTGATTTTTGTCGTTCCACCGTATCGCTATAAAGGGATCAAACATTGCTACTGTATCATAATTCTATTCCTGAATCTCGCAATTCCACTGCTTTTTAGAGCCGTGGATCTGGTGTCGTGATTCGGAGTGTGCGCTAAATAAGAATTTAGGCAGCCTTTTTTAAAATTCTGGCTCCTTTAAAAAAAATCTTTTCTGGTGAAACAATACTTGGGAATATTTGAAGGATTGGAATACCGGTGGTTTGTGCAAACTCACTGGTAGACACCGTTCGCTAATGGAAGTGCTCTATTAGTAAATCAAAGTGGATTGCTAAACTATGAAGATGACATGATGTGCAACTCGATGAGACAAGCCATTGATTTAGCATAGACGACAGCTTCAGCATTAGTCAGAGTAAATCGAATTGCTTACATGGATTATTTAATAACCGTTTACCTTGAAGATTTGCTTTTCTTCATTAACATTCATCAAGGGTGAGTGTGGTTTTGTGCGGAGAACTGTAGTTTGAAACTTGGCTCTGCAAAGACAGCCTAACGCAGTGATGCTTAGCTGAATTTAAAGTGGGGTATACTGTAGTATTTGAGATCTGTGCTTTATAGGAAGGTATTTGCCTACTGCAATCTTTCGCTAATCTAAATGGGATTTCAGTGTCCCAACGATGCGCCAGGGTCGTGTTCTATATACTCGAGAAAGCCATGGTGTATGTATTACTACAGTTTGATGGTACAGCGTCAATGAAAGATACCAATTTTCTGGTGTGCTTCCGGCTCTGCTATTTGTTTAAAATTAATATTTTTCTCACTTATAAAACAGGTCTTTTGAGTGCTATTTCAGAAAATCCGCTGGATGAACAACATAGACCAGATAAACTTACCAATATTTTTTTTGAGCGTTGATTAAAGCACTTCTTTATTTGAGGCGGGGAAAAAAGTAAGAGAAAAGGGACAAAGGTAGCCTCTCAGTCTTTTCCAGAAACTATGCCGGAGCTTCCTTCAAATTATTATTCGTTTCCTCTTGCTTCTCTTGAGAAAAGGTAGTTGTGCCCCATAGTCAGATGCAGTGCCTTCATCACATTGGAGCCAAGGCGCTGTTTCAATAGACAGCCAGCAGTTAGATTCTTCACAATGTTTCATTAGAGAATAATAGAAATATATGTTATGTGCAACACTGCACAGCGAAAACCACTCAGATTTAAACATAAATGGGGAGTTTGGAATGAAATTTCTTTGATTCGTATTTCATCTTCAAAAGATGTCTTTCATCAGTGGACACATCGGCTGTGAGAGATGATCACGATCAGTCTTGGAGTGACAGCTGGACAATTTGGTTGGGTCTAATTTGTGCTATATAAACCGTGCCATCGTCGGAAACCTCCAGTGCATGCGCATTTTCGATACCCTAAAAATACTTCGTTCAGCAGTTATAACAGAAAACTGCATATATATATATATATATATATATATATATATATATTACAGTATATAGTACATAGTATAGGTATATCATATGTGTAAAATTCTATGTATTTTTAGGGGAGCGGTATGGTACCCGTAGTTTTATCAGTAGAAAAAGTGATCGGTTTAGTGTTATAAAAGCTTTTGAGGTAGATCATTTGCCTTTGTTGACGTTTGATTACGTAATTTGAACGTTAAAATAAAGCTGCTAGTGTTGTTGTAAAATTCACAAACCTTATGCGTTACATCAAAAACTTCACTCGATTTACATCGTTTTTCCCGTGTGCTCAAGTTTAAACACTCCAACAAATGAGTTGTGCTCGAGCTCTTATTACACTTACAGTTCTATGATGGTTATGATAGCAGCCACGAAATGAAATAACTTTCCGAAAAAATACCACAATTGAATATGTTTTACAATTGCTCTATGCAGAGAACATTTCTCATCCGAAGTTTTCTTTAGTAATTCCCGAAATCCGTTCATGAAATTTCAGTGAAGTAAGCTAAAAGTTAGAAAATATGTTTGACAAATTTTGAGTGCGACATCCAAGATTCCTTAATGCTTCACTTCCAGTTATTGTGTAACGAACAAACTTCAGAGAGATCCCACATCAATAAAAGTAGTCACAGAAAGATCCCACACCTTTACGAACGTGTTCGCTTTACCGGTATTCATATCCATAACGAAGACTTGTGGCTCGATTCCATCACCGTCGGAGCCCGTTACACCGACCAAGTAGTGCCCTGAAGTGACTTATGTTTATTATTATAAGTGATGTGGGGTTGCTGTCACATCACTGGCTACTGATCAAATTCTTTCTTGACAGGATCATTTGCACTGACAAAGCGAAAACATTACTCCAGTTGATTGAAGCATGAATGCATTGATGGTGACTAATATGAAAGACTGAAGTAGCGAAAGCAAAGTGATATTGTTGTAGGTATGCTTTGGGTCACGGAAACACTCCTGTGACATTGTGGTGTACAGACGAGGATGAAAAAAGCGAGACATTTTGCCCAACATTAACTTCTTGTATTTGAGTAAGGGCCAATTAAATCATTACCAAATAATTCGTTAAGATTGCTCCAATAAGTTTATACATAGTATAAAATACGAATACACCTAAAATCAGTTTTCATCGAAATATTGAATGATTTCAAATAGTAACATCTACTGATGATAAGAAGTAAATGAAGCGGTAACTGGTAACTGGTAACTGATGGGTGTGTTTTATTGGATGCTTATCGAATACGTAATCTCCTTTAGAGAATAACAGTTCCTGATAAAATTTAGTTCCTCTATTTTTATTATAAATATGAAACGAATCAGTCGATATGAAAAACAACCGTAAACAAATAAATATACTTTTAAATTATGCCACTTCAACAGATCCTCAGTAGCACACCATATATCTCCTTTCAAATGTATTCAATATCCATTTAAAAAAGGCAACCGAAAAAATAAATGCTGTGACTTCTGCTCGAATTCTTTGTCTTATGACAGTAGCCAGAACGAAACGCGGCACTTATTTTAGAACCCCCTAATAATAACCATATTGATTTTAGATCATCCCCTACAGCATGAATGAGATTTTTCATGGAAAAAATCTGTTGACTGAAAGTTTCCATCATCCCGTCTAAGGTTCATGTCATGCACCAGATTCACTAGTGAAATAAATTGCGATAAGTGCGTCATCACTGCATCATTGTCTCGCGTATCATATAATAACTAGACGTGTTTCAATATCACATTCCGCTGCTACATCTGACTTTCCTGAAGATTCGGTTGAACAATTGGAAACCAACGTTTTTCGCGAATCGCATAGACTCGTCCGATGTTTTCGGCTTTAGTGATGAATATTCCAGGCGGAATGGCACGTCCACCCTCCGCTAGACCAGCACTGAAGCATTGAATGCGTTCGTTCTCACGATCTGCTACGCAGATCAGGTTCAAATCCTCGATGAGAGCCAATGAATGTGGAATCCAGAATTCTCCATCTTCCGGTATCAACTCACCTAAAAATTGCTCTCTTAATGCAGAACGAAGGTAAATTATTCATGAAGGGCAATCTTCGGAGGCACACATACTTCAAAAGCACATCCCAACATAGCGAAAGTAATTACAGATTGTAGCATGGATGTCTTGAAGACTGTCCCAAATAATCTGCAGGCACCCTGGAAAGCATATAGCATGTGTCGAGCTAAACGAAAAACTGGCTTCCAGTTGTAAGCGTTCAAACACTTTGGGAATGAGTCCTGTTGGGAAGTATTATAGAAGCATTCTTATAAAAGAATGCGATCCAAAAAATGACAGTTTTCTTGGAAAGGAGATGAACGGAATTCAGACTTTCTAACTCACTAAAAAATAATTTTAAGGTAAAGTTTTAGAGGAATGCGCAGTGATGTTCTTTCCAATGTATGCATTTTTTCCTTTCAAAATGAAATTATCCGGCTAATCGACGTTGAAGGTTTGCCTGAAATTGGCTTTTGTGATGACCGGTCTGTCCAATCCAGGTCGAAAACTCTATTATCGAAATTGCCCATTTCGTTGCTCAATCTAGTGCGTAGTTTTCTATTCAGTTGTTCTATTCCTCTAATTTGGCTTGTTCGTTATGTATATAAGCCTTTTCTTACGTATATAAACGCTTTCTTCCTTGCTTCTATCATTACATATACAAGCATTAGTTTTTCACCTCTAATCATCGTTGCCTCTATCGATGATTACAGTGTTTGACTCATCATATTGCTTTCACTACATTTCAGCAGGCACATTATAGAGTACAGCGAACGCCGAGAAAGAAAATCAAGACAGTCTTTGGCGGATTCTTTTGTAGAATATCACATAATCAATGGTCACTGATGCTGATTGAAGGATAGCAATATTTCATTGAAAATTACACTGCATTTTCATGTCCACAGCGCCTCATTGTTAACTACTTTCTTCTCGGTTACAACAACATTATCAAACGTATATATATATATATATATATATATATATATATATATATATATATATATATATATATATATATATATATATATATATGTAATATGCAGACAAGATGACGCCATAATGGAAGAAGCGAATAAAATTTACTATTCGGTGATCCGAATGTGGCTAGTAATCTGCCATTTTGATCGAACTTCATAACACGGCTGTTACAGTATCCATCGGCAACAAAGAAGTGTCCATTTTTGGCAACAGCAATGTCGGTTGGCTTACAGAAATGTCTCACATCATCACCAGGCTTAAAACGCTCACCCAGTGCCATCCGCACTTTGAAGTTATGATCCAATTTGAGTACCTCAAAAGTTTTCATCGTTTATTAATTTATTAAAATTATAGAGGACAGAAAATTCAAGCAACAATTCGCAATCGGTATAAAAAACTCTTTCTAAATAAACAACTAAAAACTTCTTGGCACCACTTCCATGTAACGTCTAAATTATCTTTTTATACATTTTTTTAAATCAAAAGAGTTGCAAGCGCGGCTTAAAAGCTAATCACATGTCATTTTATCTTACATAATACAATAATATTATCAGGCAGTAAAAAAAAGATTTTTGTAAGGGAAGTATCAGAAATAAGAATTATTTCGAAGAGGCTAAATTCATACTAAAGAAATATTAAAAACTTTTTTTAAAGGATATCTGAGCCTGTAAAAGAAAACTACTCGAAAATACTATAGATGATTTGGTATGCCATAGACGGTTGGTTCAATTATTTTCTTTTTCTTGACGATCTTCTTTTCACTCTTTTTTTCTTGACGATCTTTATTCCTTTTTTTTCGATCTTATTCTTTTTTCTTTTTATTTTTTTTCTTTATTCATTATTCTTTTTATTTTCTTGACGATTTTCTATTTCTTAATGTTTGCAGAAGGATGAAACGATTGGTTAAAATAATTGAAAAGGAAAAACGTAATACAAAATTATTTTTAAGAAACTGCAAAAAACATAAAAACATCAAGAATTACATCGAGATATTATTGTCATATGTATTCGCTGGAATTGAGCAAATTTTAATTAATGCTGAAATCAACCTGATGCAGAGCAACATCGGTCACCCAAATATTATCCTCATGGTCGACGGTCAAGCCATGCGGCATGAAGAATACACCTTTGCCATGTTCCTCAAGCACTTTGCCCGATTTGGGATCGATAACATAAATGGTTGAATTGTTTATTGCACCCAGAGATTCATTGAAACGATTTACATCGTCAAACGATCTGCAAACACATTCGGCGTATAGCAGTTAATAATTGCGATGAAACTTTGGTGACTTCCGCAGCTCGACCCACCGAATATGTTCGATCGGTATCTTTGAGTTTAATCTACTAAAAAACGACCTCAGGTTTTCTTTTTTTCCCTCTCCAATCTATGAAATCAACAATTTGCAGATTGGAATGGAAAATTTGCAAAGTCGAAACCATTTTGTTCAAAGGGGCAAAATTCACATGTAGAGAGCTTTCCAGTAAACCTAGTACGGCACAGGCGAGAAATACAGGTATCTTATCTCCTATAATCAAACCTGAGTAGTTGTAAGTTAACACGCTGAATATGCGCTGCCATCAATGTTTTTTTTTCTTAATTTCCGCGCAGCAGCATCATCGCGCAAAACACCTGCCAGGTAATGAGCCTATGCCACTTCGATGACGTCACCGCAGAATCTTGATGAAGATTAAGGTTCGATTCAGCAAATATAAGTTTTGCTGACGACTATCCACCAGCATAGCGCTGTTTGCGTTGATCCAAAACGGCTCCATTTGTTTAGAAATTGAATTTTTGCATATAGATCAAGTAATGAAAGTAATGCAAAAAATTGTTGGCAAATAAGCCTCATAGATCATAGATAAGCACTACAGATAAATCGCTACTAAGAAACTGTAAGTAAATCATGCAAATACTATGCCAAAACAATGGCATACGATAGCCGTATTTGTGCTATTAAATTTGAAAAAGAATACTGCAGCTATTTCCCGCAACTATATTGCATTAAAAATCTCGAAAAGTAACTCTCCAAGTAAGGAAGAATTCATATCTCTCTATTGTGCTAATAGCACTCCTTGTATTAAACCAATCAATTTTGTTTGACAAGCAAATAACAAAGAGTGCTAATGCGAATAATAGTAGATTATTTAAAACATTTTAACGTTCAGCCCGATGAATTTTACTTCGCATCAGTAATAAAATGAGACCAAGCTATTCACTCGATATTCAGATATATAGAAGGAAGGAAAGCGATTGTGTAATGAAAAGTTCTAACTGCTAATCAAGGATAATTGATAATGTTTTAGAGGATAGAGTTGAAAATATTTGCTGATATGTTAAAAGCCCCTCTTAACGTTTCATTCTCAAAAGGTCAGTTTTGCAGCTCATAAGGGCAGATGATGAAGAAATAATGAGTGGGGCAACATATCCACGCTTTTGATTGTCGAATGCCTTAAGGGCTCTAATTTCGTCATTTGAAAAAATGACCTTTAAAAGTACATTTGAAATCGATGAGGCACGCAATAATGGATGGGATTATTTGGTATTCATGTTTCCATATCAGAGGTTTTACGAGATGAGTCTATGAGCAAACAATTATTAACATAGAAGCAAAATTCACGTCCTCTCCACTATGAGCTCTTTCAATGCTAATACTTGACCCATCTCAAATGTTTCATTTATTGCGTCAAAGAGGGAAAATAAACCCCTTGAGAAAGAGTTCAGCAAGGAGCATTATTAATTAGGGATTATTAGCATCTGGTTAGATAAATTTTGTAAAATATTGAGAGATTATCGCCAATCAGAAGGGATCTAAGAAAGATGATGGATTTAATGAGGGATAGAAGCAAGCTGGTTGCGAGGACGAGGATAATTAAATTAAAAAATTCGGCTGGCTGGCAAATGAGTGATTGATGAGTCGTACGAAAGCTAACTGAGTATAGAAACAGATGAACAGACGGAAATAGATGCTAGCAATTATGATATAGATTAGATGGTGTTTGGTCATTGACCTTCCAGGATAAGTGAGGGAGAAAGGATACTTCTTTCCTACTACATCTTCTTTGGATTATTTATTTTGCCCGTTTCGTTGTGGTAGTACCCTGGAAAATCAAGTAATAGTTGAATACATCCAGCTTCAAGCATACGCTATATGGTAATATAATCCGAACTTCCCTAACTTGCAGAAATCACCAATGCTGCGCACAAATATTTTAAGACTTCTATCTTCTCCCATAAACGACTCCGGGCATATTGGACAACCGACAGGCATTAATACATCTGTAATGTTTGCTAAAGAACGCGGAAAAACCAAGACCATACCTCTCATGGGAACTCTTCACGTAAACAGGAAAGACATTACTGAAGAGTTAGCTGTATCTGACAAGGAGTTCTGTTTTAGTAAACAATGAAAGGTAATTTATGATTTGCTTGCTATAAATAAATGTGATTTCTTGGTTGCGAACATAACGGAACTGATCTCTATATAGTATCCCACATAAGATCATTTCTTAAATATGGGCATAAGACACTTCCTTGATACTGCATAATATAAAAATAACTTAATGAAAAGGAAACTGCCAAGGAAGACATTCATTATTGAAGAATTCAGTATTGAGGGAGAGCTATTTCTCGGCACCTCTCTTCGGGGCCTAAATGTCGTTTGCGCTAGAACATTCAGTCACCTCCATCTCACACAGTATTCAACTTTCTACTCACCCTCCCCCAGCAATCCTTCTCATTCTCTTCCTCTTTCTTCCGCCAGAGGTGAATCGCTTATTGGAAAGTAGCTTTTTTATGAGGAGATGATATGTTTACATCGAATGCCTTACATCGCAAACGCGAATTTATAACATCAGACCGACTTTCATCTGCTCATTCATAACAAGATATCTGTTCAATAAATAAAAACACAATAATCAACAAACTTTTCATCCCAAGTACGACCGGCCCTATGGAACGCCACCAAACGATTCTTCGAGTCAATGCCAAGGCCTGTCACGTGACCGAGTGGCTTTGAGACCGGCAATATGTAAGCCTGAAAACAGCAGTGGTCACATCAGAACTTCAGGATGCCCACAATTTGAAAAATTTTTTTAACCTAGTCATAAGTATAGATGGACAGAAGTCGTATGGGTCGCAAATCGAAAAGTGCCCGCATGCACATATATGTGTGCATGTTGTATATAGATATACAAATGCATGTGTGTATATCCATGCATGTGTGGTGGGATAGTAATGTATATCAAGTTGGGGTGTCATATTAAAGAGAATGAAAGATGCTTGTTCCTTTGCCTGTCATTGTGGCGTGTATTCATAAGGACGATTGGTATACGAATGTGCCTAAATAACCACAGACGATAGAAAGAAATCAAGGCAACTGAATTATTAATGATTGTCTAACAATTCTTTAGGGGAAACAATGGAACTAATTTATATATTCATATGAAACTCATCGCACACCGAAGAATTTAATCATCAACGCTAATGGCTACTGTGACATTTCGCTTTTACAAGCATTGAACTTATTCGCTCAGTTAAATTTTTTTATGGCTATTGATAATTTCTAACCTGTGATAGAAAAGAAGACATCTAAAAACATCTCTCTTGACTGAAATAAAGTGATCTTCTGTTATCGTCTGGCAAGCAGAATGAGTAACATAGTATTTATAGATGGTATTCATGATGCACTAAATTATTCTATGTAAAATAACGTCTTGGCAGTTTATCAAGGAATCAACATATATATATATATATCAACAGGCCCATCCTTGATTGCTCATTATTATATTTTTCTCATATACTTGCAAGTGCACTATGTGCAGTAAACAAGTCAAAGAGTGAGTAAATAATGAATTATTCTTTATATTCGATAATTCCATTAAGGAGTTTAATGAGAAGTGACAATTCGTAAATGATAGCGCTGAATTAAATACTGACCTTCTCATCGCTATCAAAAGCAGTCAACATCAATAAAACATTACCATTCAAGAAGGCATTCGTTAAATGAAACACTATTTCAATACAGCTGTTGGTATAATTGTGAATCCTAAACTTTCATGCTTTGTCAACAAACTTAAATAACTTGCGAACTTCAATCTTCAATTTCAGCGATTAAAACTTTAAATCTTTTAAATCGCTATAGTTTGATAGCGATATATAAATGAAACAAAGTATTAAATGAAAAACATGCGAAAAGTAATTT
This sequence comes from Baylisascaris procyonis, assembly GCA_037389465.1. NCBI lineage: Eukaryota > Metazoa > Nematoda > Chromadorea > Rhabditida > Ascarididae > Baylisascaris > Baylisascaris procyonis. Next base: position 2,188,340 of record JAZARR010000164.1, read on the forward strand.
GCAAGATTACTTTGTGCCATTTCATATCACCTCATGACGAAAACAAAACACTTTTCTCAAATAAAAAAACCGTTGCAATAATTTATAAAAAAGACAGAAACATATCAGAGGATTTCTGCCATTCGCACACTAATATTATATGCATTGGTGCAATGCGTACTTTTATCTATTCGCCTGATCAATCACTTTAATAAAGTGCCACTAAAAAGTTAAATATATACTAACAGATCATTCTTAACAAACTCAACCACGTAAAAAAATTTCGAAATATTCGTTTTCCTTTGACTCGATCGAGATCAAGTGAAAACCTTCCCAATGTAAATATATGCAAATTTTTTGGTAATTCTAAATATCTACAACTTTTCTTAGCATTGTACGCATCAAGTGAAAGATGGTATTGGAAGACATCCTGCTGATGTACTATACTCACAAAATTTTATAACCCTAGCTTCAATGGTCATCCAGCTGAAATTACCAGGCACAGAGAGACAGACGAACAGAGATGAACGCACATATGCAAACATATTAAACTGACAGAATGCGCTTAACAGATGCAAATTTGCTAAGGAGCGTTAAAGTCAGGCCTTCTATCCGAGGGAACACAATATGCTTACTATATAAACATCAAAGGACACAGCTGCTCGCAGCACCAAATATTTCAGCGAAGGCACCTCCGACAAACCACTTACTTTCCTTCGCACTTAAGATGACGTAACCATATGTGATCCGGAAGCCCTCTATGAACTTGCAGAGGAAAACAACAGATCAGAGAACACAACCGATTTCTTAACAGAACGCAATACATGAAGCTAAATTTGAATAACGTATTTCTTTGTTCATGAGCCTTCTCCCTCCCTAAGCTCTATCATCAAAGATGCATAATTTTTGAAAGCTACAAATATTGTGAGCACCTGAAGTATAAACGAGAGAATACGGTAAACTGAGAGGCGAATGTGAGGGGTTCTACAATAAGTGCAAAATGATAGCGCTCTGATGGTGCTAAAGTGGCGCACAACTTAAATCAGACGCTGTGCAGCTATATATGCTACCGGGTGCATTTTGCTCTTTAGCGAAGCACTTCAATTCTAGTTGGGTATACGGAAGCGAATAAAGATGAACGATGGAACTAATAAAAACAAAGACAATTTAATTAAGCTGTTTATCGCATGTGCCATACATCGCATCAACACTAACTACGGTATTTAGCATGCGAATATCTGCGCACAGACACCAACTAGGATAGTTGGCATGCGAATAACTGCTGTTGTTGATTTGATAAAAGCAAAATTATGTACGCTATAGAAAGGCTCTCGTTAACACGCATTTTGTCACTGCATTGTATTCACGACAAATGCGTTCATATTAGTGAAGAGAAGATGAATGAGTATTGTTTTCCTTAAATTAAAGGCAAACTGTAGCAGCACAAAACATTTTAACGCATTAAAAATGGATAATTAGTGATGGAACAATAGTGAAAACGGATACATATTGTCAGACATAGTTTTGAGTTCAAAAGTTTTTCGAAGCGAACAAACTGATGACTGAGAAAATTATTACGATTAATGATCGAGTTGAAAAACAAGGTCAGTGATTTTGAAAGCGCTGTTTTATTCGTATACGACCAGTAATCGATAACTTTTTATATGATCAGCATCATTTTTGATGAATTATGACCGCAAACGTCAATGAACTTGTGAACTTTCGCTTGTCATCAAGAACGATTGTTACCCTCTAAGTCTGAATCAGATAAAAACATTAACCAAATAACCAAATATTAACCAAATATTCGTAAATTCCTAACATGATCTGCTGTAAAAGGTGAATAATAAACTTGTTAACCTTACTAAAACATAATCACAGAGCCTTGAAATGATCATAAATTGAAGTAATCTTTCTTTCTTTATTTAATTTGCAGATGAGGAAAAAATGACCACAAGAAATATGGAACATCATATTGCCCAAATCCCTTCAACCTTTTTCACAAATGGAACCTCGCTCAGCACTAAAACATTAAAAACCGCCGTGGCAGATTTCAATTAGAGCCCGCTTCTACGCTGATTGTCACAAATCAAGGTTGGCTGCCCCTTGCTATTCCCCATTACTCTTCTCATTTAAGCTATTTAGTGCAATCGATCGCCCATAACGGCGCCATTCGACAAAACCTACAATTTGCAATGTAATTTTCACATCACAATGTGTTAAATGGTGTGAGCATTGAGTGCCGATCTGAAGCACTTTCGGAGTTTCACTGACATGCGTAAGCGGAGGAATTATATGTAACATGGCTGCCATTTAGAAATGAGGCGTCGGAGGGATGCAGATCACGTATTATGAAACCTCTAAACAGACCTTATGAAGTTGCAAAAACAGGTATCACTGCAACAATGGAAAAGCAAACCAAACAAAAAGCGTAAAGGGAAGCTCACCTCAGTTCTATCGTCATCCAAATCATCGTATGCATCCGCTGGACCGCCATAATCAAGAACAGCACCATGTATGGTGGTGCTACCGAAGATAAGCAACAAGGTCACTACAAGCCGAACAAGCGCACAGACCGCCATGTTAATGAGTGAACATAGGCCACTCGGAACGCTGTTGCTGTGCTCGCCTGTCGGCTTCGCTCACACTAGCTGCCTCAATAGCCACTAGCGCTGTCGTCATCAAACCTTATGAAGCGCATTCTAGTCGTCGTGCCCCTCTCAGGCTCAGCATGCCTGCGCCTCAGCATCGCAGACCCAAGTCCCTTCGCATTGCCAACGGCCATGCCTATGGAAGCAAATCGATTCACAAGTCCTCTCTACGTCATCAGATGATGACGTCATAGCTGTTACATAAGGTAAATGAATGATTTAAATCACATCCGCAGCATAAGTGCTGATCCAATCATGCAGAACAACGTCAACCTAAGGGCTATTTAATGAAAGCTTAGAGAGTACAAACGGAAATACTTGAGGGTAAAGTGTTTTCTTTTGGTGCACGAAATTCTGCATCAACTCCGATGCAGCGTTATTCGCTGATGTTTTGGTATTTCAAAACTGCAAAATACCACTCGAGCTTGGATAATTAGACCGGAACTTTGATAAAATTGTTTTATCAAGCGTGAAGATCCCTCCTCACTTTTATGCACATGCGGAATCCGAGTGCTTCTTCATACTCGATTCTTTTTCCTTAAGGCTCTGCCAGTTATGATAGATTCAATATGCATAGATTTTCAGCAAATTTCAGACGTAATAAAGAAATGTGATAAATTGCTTACTTATCTGAAATGCGAGTGACAAAGATATAGTTGAAGCGTCGTCTTATTTTGGCTTATCTTCGCATGCGGACTCGGATTTATTTAAAAGCTACTTCTTCAGCGAGTATCACCAGCATCGACAACAACCAACAGCCAACAAAATTAAATTTTGAACGAGTTTAATTCCCAGATGGGCATGAGCATGAAACACATTGCTATAGCCTTATTGCGGTTGGAAAGCCATCATATTGCTTGAGTGCATTCTGGAAATACTTCACAAGGGAAAAACCTGCTTTAATGCGCATTACATTTATGTGGGTCATATTTCAACGAATAAACCAAATGAAACTTTTATGAGGTGAAACTGAATTATTTCAGGAAGAGAGATTCAACGATTAGACGCAGATATGCTCGCTGGATACCCACAATGGCTTACAGATTTTGCAGCAATGTTATGAATAATGTTTCGAATAGACAATAAAAACATTGTACACCGACTATGACACTCTGAAAACTCTTTATGAGAGAAGAGGTGAGGAAACGAAGAGAGAGGGAGATGCTCAGAGATAGAGGAAATCAAAATCCATCCACTCATACCTACTGACTTTAAAATCGTTAAGGCACAAAAATGCGGAGGATGGAAATGTAGCATTATGCAAAAACAATCATTCAAGTTTACTAAATAGCGTTGCATATTCTTCACAGCGGTGTGAGAATGCGCCTTTGCATAAAATGTAAAGTTACCATGTCACTGCCTGCCATCGCGTGCGTTCTTAAGTGCGTGGGCAGTCATTTGCATATTCAACTGGCTTTGTTTGGTCGGTCGCTCACTGAGTTACTACTGCAGCCAAATTGGCATATTTAGTTGGAATTCATTGAATTGTTTACCTAACTAGTTGCCTGATCGAGCAAGTGCGATAATACTTCTATGTGTGGAAAAAATGATTGCAAAAAGCGAGCACCTTTGCCATGCATTTAAGGCATTTTTTATGAATCATTAAATAACAAATGCACTCATCGGGAAGTTTCTATGACAATGCAAATTTGATAATAACAAAGAAACAAGAATTCGACAGCTGTGAAACAAAGTGGACGATGAAGCTGAAGAAGCCAAATAGAAGGTAGATACTCTTTTATGAACATTGACCACAACATAATCATTTTGATCGGTATAATCTCAATGCTATGTGCTAACAATATTTATAGTTTATAAAACGGATCCGGAAAAGTACAAATTGCAAGATAAACTATCAAATTCAGACGTTTATATTTAACGGTCGTAATCCAAAACGTCTTTTCGAAACTAAACAAGACATTGTTATAGTTTTAGCAAATTTGCAACGTAAAAATGATGAAATAGATAGAAGAGCATATAAGGCCATTCTTGAAACGAATTTTCAGACTGCCAAAATATTTCTTAGATAGTTGGTCATTTGTTGTTCTTGAATATCTGCAGCATATAAGACTTCAGGTCCTACAATTGGAGTTTATGGTACTTGAACGGCTCAACACAATGTTTAGAGCGAAAATGGATTAGATAGTGCGAAGTCAAAGGCAAAGTGGCGCTAGCTGGAAGTTTTCGGATAAAGCTGTTAAGTCATGTGAATTCTGGACTCTGAAATCTCGAGAACTCCCCTCGGATTCACAAAGCGCATTTATTCATTTTAAAACTGGAAAGACAGCGATATAGAGGCAAGAAGGATGTACAGCATACCCGCTTACACATAAGCCATTTAAAATGTACAGTCATTAAACACACGCTGCCGGAGCAAATACACTGCAATTGCCACACATATAACACGATTCCTGTTGCAATACAGCATGCATCGATAGAATAAATGCAACTAATGAGCTGTTAGTTTTAAATCTTGTCTTACAATGAATGATTGAAATCTGTATTCCAAAGTTTATCTGTTTCGATATCGGATATCAAAAAATCACTTCAATGGAAAATATCTTTCTTGGAGATCCCATTCATCGCTAGAATGCTTGTTTGTATTGCGATGCATCCATGCTTCAGCCTTCGCGTTGCATGAAATTTTGTGAGGGGGAAGGGGAGAAATGTGGTTTGAAAAAAACATAGTGTGGATTCTTTCGATAGTAGAGTCCGGGAAGGTTTTGCGAAATTTTTTATGTGGTCGAATGGGGACCATCACTATATGGATGGTTCTGTGAAGCGATTACCCGCAGTTAATATCATGTTGGAAAACGTTGATTGAAAGTCCTTCTTAGCTACGTGCTGTCTGAAAATCATACAACAAACTTCATTTGTTTGTGAAATAAATAGTGAAGTTGTCTGATGTCCTTTATTTTTTCTTTATTCTCATGTTAATAAAAGTTATAAGACTAATACTACTACTGCAAATATTAACACTGCTGTTACTTGTGTGTAACTTTAAATATGACCTTTTTTGTATCTCAGCCAGTTCCCGACATCGCCTCGGAAATGATTCGGCCTTTAAATTATTGGGCGCCTCACCTCGGGCACCAGTTGTGGCGATTGCAGTCGGGAAGAATGTTTACTGAGACAAAGACGCTGCTTATATAGTGGCAATGATATGCATATTACAATCACAATTAAGGCGATATTAACATTTCATTTAATATGGGTATGCAAAATAGTCTTTGGCGCGATTAAATCGTTCCAAGATGTCCTTTTAAAATTGTGAAACGGAATTGTTTCAGACCTCGTCCTTGCCTTTCGGACCCCCCCCCCTTGTAAGCTTTTATGCTTTGGTTTCACTCAGGAACTCCTTCCTTACGACCCTTATACTTCTACTGGAGACAGCTAATTCTGTGTGGGCTGAATATTTGTCATGTGTATCCAAACACTTCATTCTGCCCAAGAAATCCAAAAGTTAAGTTATATTTTGCAACCACTTGTATGAAAAGCGCCTTTATGCCCTCTTAGTTTTCGTGCGTAGGTGGCGTGTCCGTTGTGTCTATTTAGATACCTACATATCTATCTGTTCAGCACTTTCAACTTGGAGCCAGTGAGGCTGGAGCTATGAAATTAGGTGGATACATGATTCGACTGCTTCCTATACTATATTTGATCCTGATTCATCAAATTCGACAGAGGTTGCGAGCATTTAAAGGTGTTCGGAGATTTGCATACATCTTGCACCGGTCGGTTTTTTATTCCGTATCTGTCAGGTTACTAAAAGTTGAAGTTTTTCAGAAAATTTGATTCGATTCGAGTATGGCAGATGCTGATTTGGAAGCCATTCGCGCCCGCCGTTTGGCGCAAGTACAGGTTCGTTTGGTTAGCCTTGCGGCGCTCCCTCGTCTAACATTTATAATGAAAAACACTTCCACAGGGTAATTAATAATTCTGATGATAGTGATGCGCAGAAGCTTGGTGTTGAGCATTTTTAGCAGAATCGTGATAAAAGCTGGCGCAGAGGGTCGGTCCCTCCTTCCACATTATAGTAGACATCTGAGCAATCCTTCGCTCGGATGTCTACTATAATGTTTGTGGTAACCAATGAAGTCCTGCTGATATGGTGGGGATCAAGCTTTTGCAGTCTTACTGATTTACTAAATGAAGTCTTGCATTATACAAGAATAAGGTGCGCATTTCTGCTAAATGATACCAGAATCCTCATGGCGTTATAAGCCTTCCAATTCGAAGACCGAAAAGCAGTCGGTAAAAACCAGTAAATTCCACAATACATCGTTTGTCAATTTTACTTTCGATCTCTTCTTTGTGATCTTTCTTCCATTGTTGTTTGTTTTATACCGTAATTACATAATTAATTCTGCTTTTAGGGCGATAAGCTAGAGGGTGAAGCTGATGTTAAATCGAAAGCGGAACAGGCTCGTAAAGCAGCCGAACAGCAAGAAAACATGAAGAACAGCATTCTCTCTCAGGTTAATTTCCTGTCTTCTTAATTGTACCATCTTCCTAACTATCATTTCGCCTTCTTTGCAACCGGATACCGAAGTGGTGAATAGCGCGATGGTCAATTTACAGCAAGCAAAATGAAGAATCAAGCCTCAGTCATGTGGAATGCCGATTTGATGGGCGGGATGAAGCGATGCCATATTTCAGTGAAGCACTGGAAAGCTCATCGCCAACTCATATGTGGGCTTTTCACATTTCATCGTTTCATATTTCGCTCCCCCTGTTGAAAACTTTGATTAGAAAGGATGCAGTTTCACATTTCATCACATCTTTCCATTCGTGTATTACCTTCATATTTCAATCCCCCTGTTCCCTATCCCCCCCCCTTCGATGGTCTCACTTGAAAAAACTTTGGATTAAAGATTAGAAACTTAAGAAGAGTAACGATATTTATCCATTTTCTGATAAAAAAGTTCCTAAAAGAAGGTTGTAAATATTATTATGGAAATATAGCATTAACGAAGTATGAGACGTAGCCCTTCTTCCACTACACGTTAAGAGACGCTCTAAAAAGTGAGACGGATAAACAGATTCCACCTAACTCATTGTCACCGACAGTTTTTGCAGCATAGCAATGAACGGTTAGGCTTCTGGCAAAAAGCATTTAAGAGGCCTCCCTTTCATTTTGCTTAGCTTAACTTTTAACTGACTTTAAGGTTCACTTTAAACAGAAGAAACCTAGTCGCAAACTGAAACCCTTTTGTTCTTCTTGTCGCTCTATTCCCTCCTCTTTTCCCTCATCCCTTTCCCCCACCTCCCACAACCGAAGGAATCGACGGGTGAGTGTTTGTTTTAATACTGGCAGAGCTTCTGAAACGGTAATGCGGATTTCTAAGACACTCAGCAGGCGACTACTTGCCTGCGAAAAAAAAAAGAAAAAAAGTCGCAGAAGCAAGAAAATCCGTCACAAAGTTTCGGAATATTTTTGCACAAGTCAAACTTCCGGCCAGATTTTCTGATTAAATGACCAGTTTTCGCGCCTGAAGGTTTAGCTATCGATCGGATTTTCAAAATTTGGCGCGCTGTCGAATTCTCAACTACAGTGTTGTTTAACGTTATCAGAAAATCTTATCGACACTTTTACGTCTATGTAAATGTGCGAAGGCTTTGTTTTGAATCATGCTGTTTTGGATCGGCATCAAACATGTGACCGTTCATGCCTACAAGTTTGTTTAATTTTTGAATCCTCTATCCAGTTCTTCCGGAGGTCTTCAAAGTGGTAATTACTGGTGTATTCTTTCGCCCGTTTTAAACTTGTGATATACACTATTGAAGGCTATTGTTTTTAAGAAACAGCAAAGGTTTTAAAAAGAATATTCAATAATGAGTGCTAAAGCACCGTATGCTTTTGTTTCAGTCAAAACTCGAGAACCTGCGAAACTTTATTTTCAAGCTTGACGATAAGTAGTGGTTTGCTGATGTTATGAGGCTATGAAACTTAACGTTAAGCACTCGTAGCACCATTTTTGTTGTTTTATTTCCGAATTTCGTGTAATTAGCATCAAATATATTCTACCTACATTTGCCGTCAGGCCACCTGTATTCTCACAATCCTCTTCGAAAACATGAGCGTTATCGTTTTGTACCATCTTTGTGAGGCTTTTATGGTTGCTGAAATTGCATTCGAAAATAACATTTATAGCACTAAAAATTCCGCTTTTTTTTCAGGTTCTAGATCAAAGTGCAATGGCACGTTTGAGCAATTTGACGGCCGCGAAACCAGAAAAAGCAGCTATGATTGAAAACACGATCATACAAATGGCGAGGTTATTGTTATAATGGGCTATATTTATTGAAAGGAGCATGCAAAAGTTTATTGATGGTCGCGTTATGTGGCAGATAGTCAAAACAAAGGTCCGAAGAGGGGATGGGGAATAGCAGAATCTATTATCAACTATTTTTCGGTGCTTGAGTTCATTGCAGCACTAAAAATGGAACCACCTTCCTACATGCTATCCTTGAGCCTATTTTAAATCGGATATCCCAAACTATGGCCAAGTCTAAGACTGTTCTTATAAAAATTACCGCATCCCTTTTTCCCTATCACCTTCGTTAAGTTCTTTTAATTAAATGATAAATGAAATTTTCAGGCTGTAAGTGAGCCGAACGGTGTAATAAAATTTGATGCGCCGTCCCACTATATCATTGTGGTTTTCACCGATCAGTTAGTGTTGTGACGGAGCTAAAAAAAAAAAAAAAAAAAAAAAAAAAAACCGGTACACACCGGCAGTATAAGTTTTCGCAGGTCCCTTGTGTATTTATTATATTTGGCTTTACGTTACCCTAATTTTGCGAGGAAAAGGTGCAACATTTTTTTTTTTAAAGTTCGCCTATGCATTACAATTATCAACCACTATAAACATCAGGTTCATGATGATATGAGGCTGGAATGAAAAGCACTCGGTGGTTGCTGAGTATAATAGTATAGACAATACTCTCCCATTACATAGCACATACTCTTTGTGCCCTATGATTCTCTCATTCTCAGATTGCTGCTCGCATTTGAAGATTAGTAAGTTGCAATTATTCGATTCCTCTCTGTTTATTGTTTTAACAGAGCAAATTTTTAATTGCTTTAGCGATCTCATCGCTTAACCCGTATTGACATAGGAAGTAATTTCGTTAGAGTTCTCTGACTTTATGAGCCTCGAACTCAATACTGACCACTAACCACTCATTGCTAGAACTAGTTTGTATTATGCCATATTTAGATAGTTTACCATTCGGTTGTGCCATTTTATCTTCAGCAATCGTCCACCCCTTTTCGTCGGTCTCGAAGTTTTGATGATGCTTTTTTAGCTTCCATAACTCATGTTAACGCTGGAAGTAGACATAGAAAATATAGAAGCGAGGAAGTAAAGAATAATTTTTGTTAACTGAAATTGTTTATCTGGGCCTTTAGCTTTCAGGTGCAGACAGGCATTATACTTTTCAGCTTTCTGTAGTCTGAATTTGGAGTATACCTGCCTTTAAATCCATCAAGATTTGGGAAAATTCTAAGCGCCTTTAATTGGTGATACAATTTAATTCCTTCAGTTTATATGCATCATTGGCCCTCTAAGGTTTTTGAATACGGTAGGGCTTAATAAAATGAGTGTTCATTACAGAATGGGACAAATAGCGGGTAAGATGAACGACGAAACGCTGAAGGAACTGCTTGATCGCATCTCAGAGAGGACGCATAAGACAACTACAGTTAAGGTTGCCGCCAGCTTCTATTATTTCAGTTTTTTGGCACACACTACAATCGAACTGATGTGACCAAAAGTAGATTTGAAACTGATTATAAGTAGAGCAACAAAGAGAGAGGGGAAAGTTTGATGGATCTGGGTAAAGGCCGAGTTATGTTTCGCCTCAGTCGTCCTTACCTTCTACCAATTAAACTTTACTATGCCGATTGTGTAGAAAAATAATAATATTATGATGAGGGAGGGTCCGATACCGATGTGCTGGCAGTCTGCATCGTACGGCTAGGATCGTTGTACCTCGAACGGCCGTTTTGAGGGGAAGTTGGCCAAGACTTATCTGCTTCTAGTTATTTTAGCCATTTATCTTCACACTTGCCAAGCTTAGCCAAAAATGTGCCATTTTGTTTCATTAGTTTTCGATTCCATGCCATTCATATGAATACATCCTGTGATTAAAATATTGAGAACGCTTGTCATTAAGTCAGGGTTTGTTTTGTCATCCGATGTTCTGAAAACCGAGGACCTCCGAATCAAAGTGCGTTTCCTCGAAATTGGGCGAACCCAATATTGCCCTCTTCCCTCCCTCAAGATCAGGGCTTCCGTGACCAAACCATCCATCTTCACACAGTACTCAAACTTCTTATAAATTAGGGGTACCGAGGAAACATTGGAGATCCCAACTTGCAGAGGGTGGAACCATAGTAATATTGGCATCACGGCGTCTGGAAATCAGTTTTCTTTTCGAAGTCCGGTTATGTTAACATGATTTATAAGCGAAATTTGAGAAACCCGGGTGCAGTTGAGAGCTCTTCAAAATTCAAAAACTCCTGATTTTCGACGACTGCCGAAGGAGGGAGGACAAAATAAGTGACGAAAAAATATGGTAGCTCATGCGATTAAGCGCATCTCGTCAGGACTTGCAGCTGTTGGTGAGTATAGTATAGGTTTATTTACTAAGAAATCACTAAGATAAGCATATTTGCTGTTTTCAGTTTGATCGTCGTCGCGCAGCGATAGATTCAGATTCCGATTAATCGACTAAAGTGATTGCAACGGGTTTGCTGTCATTATTGTTCTGCCAAGTGCTTCACGTTTTTATTCGCGTGACTGACTGACATTATCGTATTTGAAGTTTCTGTTGTAGATGTTTGCTTTAGAACCTTCAAACTGTTTTGTTGACTGCCTTGCAGATTGAAATTAGCAGTTATATCTCCGCATCGTGCTTTTAATCACACATGTTTATAGACGAATCGTGGGAAGCTGTATAATTTGTCGAGCTCACGCTTTGTTTTGGCTTAAACGTTTTATTTAAAGTTGGAGATCGCAACCTCTGTACTTTGGTATTCACCATCAGCGTCGTTTAGATATCTTTTCCATAAGTAGTTTATGACTGAAATTAGATTTGCTGTGTGTTTATGTATGAAGGTTTTTTTCTGCCGTAGAAAAGGAAAGACTCAGTGATAATCGATGGTGGTCTAATAGAGGTAAGGAGAGGGTTGTCGATCTCTAACCAGAAGTTTTATTTCTTGCTAGATTTATACGCACGATACATCTATACTGTGTAATAGTCGTCTACATGGCGACATATACCGGCGCTCTCATTTTCACGATCGCCTCTTTTCAGTTGCTTTCGTTGCCTTTTTTTCTATCATTACTTCCGAGTATGCGTTTACTTGATCGGCTGCACATCTGACGTTTGCTGTGGAACTAGATCACTTGAGCGGATTTTTATAATCCGTTTTACTTGCCACCTGTTCTATGAACGCTGTCTGAGAACAAGCTTCACTAGTACATATGCTCAGCATTTGATCCGAGTGCCTTTTGGTGACCGCTTTTTATCCTCGTCCCATTTTTCCATTTGAAAATAGCTGTATTTAATCTTGCTTTTTATTACGAATCAAAAATCATCTTTTTCTACGCTTCATCTTTCTCGAGTGAAAATGTGATAGAGCCGGTCATAAAAGATTTGATCAGTTTGAATTTTGAAGTAATTATTTTTAATTGATCGTTTTTACGGCTTCTTTATTCTCATCGTCTCATGTTTTTACCTTTTTTAGTGAAACAATCGTTTATGTATGAATAGGCTTTATAACTTTATCACGACGAAATATGTTGTATCACCTTAAGGTTGACGACATTGCTATAGAATAAGAGATTTCAGCATTATGTTTGATGGGAACAATCCTTGACGATTTTATTTTATTTCTTGAGATGTTGTATCTATTCTTGCTGGTGCGGAATTTAATGAACGACTTTAAATTGGGAGTGAAAATTCGTAAAGAAGACCTCCTTATATCGTCTGTACACAATCGGGGATTTCACATTCAATTCTCTATTGTTGCTTTGATGTCAACATCGTCTGAAAGGAATTTGATTGCTGAAATTTGCATATTTGTATTGTTTTTATTTGTGCATGAGAAATAAAGTTTTGGGAGTGATAAGAGGATGGTTTATAGTTGACGCAAATAAGTGCAGAGCATTTTATTTTCAAAGAAATTAAAAGCGAGTGAATGATGTGCATTTTCGAAGATGATTGAGTAATTCGATCATAACAATACTCAATAATGTGTCATTCTGAAACGTTATGATGTAATCATAATTTTCATATGTGAGCATGATTCACTGTTCAATCAGTTAGGAATGTTCATCTCAGAGTCCTGCTGAAAAGCAGTTTAAAATGTTATCTCTCTAACAAGTCGAAAGCTTCCTCTTTTTTTTTGCAAACTGCTTGCTTCTTAACCTGACAATGATTTGTTGGCTGGTCACATATTTCGAATTATTGTGCAGCAAATGTAGATGTTCATTATGCAACGAAGCTTTGATTTTGGTTCGAAATGGCTTTCACCGCATGAATTGAGAAATCCGTAAGCGAGGGCTCATCGAGAAGGTGCTAGGTTTAGATGAATTTAGAGGTTTAGAAAAGAATCGATAAGTGAGACTATCAGGTTTCATTTACCCAGCTTTTAGATGAAACGGCGAATATGTTTGGGGGCGGCAGCGCGATATGGGCAAGCGAGAAAGACATTGCTTTAAGTACGTCATAACTCCGTTCACCTTTAACACCAAATCCAGAAGTTTGATGTCATTGACATTAGTCTACACGCATATTTTTTTCGCCTGTTCGGCTGCAGCGGCATTGCAGGCCTTCCCCACATTACCCCCTCCCCATCTCCCTTTCCCGCACCTTGACGTAAATAGATTTGTCGAGAACAAAACAGTTGCTGCGATCAATAAGGGGGTGGGAAAGCTTTGAAGTGAAAACATAGGATGAGTTTATAAAAGTTGAAATCCAAAAGATGTCTATATTTGAATGGGCAAAAGCAGTATGCAAATATCAGCTCATCACTACAGCTCAAACAACGGCCCATTTGTAATAATGAATTATCTCTGTGATATTCAAAATCAAGTGTGAGAGTGATTGAGATGTATTATCCGCACAATTTAAAGTCACACGGAAATAATCATAGTGGTCTAATGATCAATATTTAATAATTTTTGGTGTATTTTGCGCTGCAATCATCGAATTGTTTGTTAGTTGAGTATTGAGTATATCTTTACAAAATATTTTAGTGAAGCTGAAAACATTCCTCATAAATTTATGATTTTTTTACCCATTGTATGTTAAAACCACGAGGTCGCCGCACACTGGAATCGTAATTCAGCCTTCAACTTTTTTTTTGCATATTTTTTGTGATTGTCTTTCGGCTATCCTATAGGTATTCATCAGCGCGTCATATATTAATTCACATGCTTTAAGGATTGATCATCTATCATATTGCCCTCAAGCACTAGCATTATTGATGCAAAACTCAAAGGAATCCCTCGATCAGTTATCAGTCCATCGCGAGTCACGCGTTTGGCAGTATTCATTTCATGTTTCGTTTCACCTTCGAATGTAGTGCAGTTTTTCTCTTCACCATTAGCAGTTCCATTGATTTTATCCATCACTGTAAAATCTATTAGTGAAATTGAGGTTAAAAGAACTTTAATAAAAGGCAGAATTGTCATATAAGAGTTGCTTCTTTATTTGCTGAAATATTTTTGTGGTATTTCTAATTCAGTAAATGTTTGCTGGATGTATACTATTCACCTTATACTTCGATCTCGAAAGGAGCACAACAACGAAATGGTGTTTCTTTGAGAAATTTCTTTTGTATTTATTTGTATCAAATCAAGAACTACGTTGTCAAACAAAATTTTTCGATGTGTTATCACATAATTCGATATATTTTGTTTGGCGTATGTTCAATGCATTTCTGTTGTTGTTGAATAATATATGCAATATATGCTAATATGAAGAAAGGTTGACTATATTTATTCTGTAGCAGGTTTATAAATTATTCATTAGAAATATATTCACATGAGAAACTTTATCACTTGCGGTTTCTTTGGGAAAAATATCTCTCCTCTTGAACGTCATCAGTTGCGTTTTCTACAGAAAAAAAAGTATATTTCCTGTTGAACTTTTTCCTGATAAAACTTCCGTCATAGATTTTCATAAAATTGCCATCAGAAAAACGTTTAAATAATTTGAATGAGAAAGAAGTGATTCGTCACCATTTTTTAGCGTTTAAAGAATTGCTTAGTTCAAGTTATTTCTAGGTAGCAGATATATGAGCTTTAATGGATAAGCTGCCAATCACATTTCTTCATCAACTCCTTCCTTTGGTAACCATAACTGAACGAGAACGTTTTCGTGGAATTTCTCATCAGTGGAATACACTCGCGCTATCTTATCGTCCAACACTTCAAGTTTCTTACATACGTGTACATGAGGGGATTTTTATGGTCAACGTTGACATGTACTCAGTGCAAGGTGGGTATTTGTTTAGCGGTGTTATTTCGTTAGCATATAGATGACTTATGGGTTTAGGGTTCGCTTCATACAAGAAGACAGAAGAGGTCGATAACTGAGCTGGATGTACTTTGCATGAAATACATCAGCATTTCGTTGTCTGTAATACAGCAAAACTTCGTTGTTTATAGAACGTATGAAATGATTTTACAGATAATTCATCTTAGCAACAAAAAGTATGTGAATGACATCGGTTCAAAATCGTGAACAGTGGTTAGTTCCGCATGCAAGAGGAAGGAGGATCAATAACACGGGTAATTGTTACCCTCCTCCGCCTAACAATTTGTCACCGATGAATTTTTCTAAGAGGATTCACAGAAATTTTCGGAAAAATAAATGTCAAATTTTGGTTGGTTATCGCCTCATGTAAACGCTGTATTCTGATCGCAAACCATTTGAATCTTTTTTGCATTCACCTCATTTGAATTGCTCTCTTTTATAACGATCCCTTTTGAATGCACATTAACGTCTGAATTGTGGCAGCCCATTGGAATGTCAAAAATATTACCTACCCGTACAGTCACATTGCCAAATAGAGATAGAGGTCTCAATGAGCTAACGAACTTTGCATGGTTCAAAAGATATATAAACACTTAAAGGACATTCAGCTGTCAATAGAGGAAACCAGATATTGCAATTACTTTCGAAAGCTTCTTTCAGGAGTCTTCGCACAAAAAGAATATCGCATCAAAGGTTCGAAGGCTTTCACTTCATTCTGTAGAAATATTTCTTCACTGCGATCCCTTGTACTTGATCTAACATCTTCTGTCGATCCGTCGGAGGTCTATAAGATTTTCACAGCGGAAGATGCACAAAACTGGAATATAAGATATTTGTATGTCGAGTAAGTCTTAAATTTAGTATCAGCGTTTTTTGTAAAAAAAAAAAACTATAGTAACTGCAATGAAAATAGGCAGATATTATTCAACAGTTCTCGGTTCAATAATTATTACGATTCGATTTTCAAACTATTGCAATAGTTCGGTATAGTTATTGCAATAAACAGTATACTAATGTTTTTCACAGAATGAAAGATCTCCTAGAAAATGAAGAAAGATGAAAGAATTCGTTTGAATTGAAAACTCTTCCCTAGCAAGATATCGGAAATTTATGCTCGCAGAAATATTACGTCTAATATTTTTTTTTCATGTGTCAGACTAACAGTTGCTGATCGGTGCATTTATTTATTCCAACGGTTTTATCAACACAGTTTATAAGCCTACTCAACACAAATAAAAGGCAATTTTAGAGAATGGATTATTGCAATATTTGTTTTATAAACGAAAACGAATCGTAATATAACAATCTGCAATGATTGCATTTATTGAGTATTATTTGCTTCTTCGATTAATATATTGCAGATGGGCGCTTTATAAAAATAAAAGTATTTTTAGTTATTAGTTTGGCCACATCCTCTCCATTATCACGTCAATCAGCGTTTTTATGCTAGATTAATGATGAACAGTTCATAAAAATAGTATCTATATTTATCGCCTTGTTCGACTTCCACAGTTCATCTTAACATAGCGATCAAAGTAACGGAAACGTTTTAGTTTTTCATTGAAAACGTGCAGAACTTTATTACACATATGAAATTTTCAAATAAGAGTGAAAAAATGAAGAATTTGATATGAAAACGATTGGCGCTAGCTGGTCGTAATAATGGCAAAGATTTGTGGCGCTCGAAAGCGCCTTGATGTTTAGCTCGAAACGAAGAAAAAAAAAAAAAATGAAGAATTGCATCAAAGATTGCTTTCGCGTTCCATCCATCTATCCAACTAGTTCTATAAGTTACCAGCAAAAAAGTCTATAGAACGACGACTCCATTTTTTAACTGATCCGGTTGATCGTTCAAGTCTTCCGCCTGAGATCGTTTTTCGATGGTCCAGCTGATGTGAGAAAAGATCCAACCGATGTGAAGTTCATTTAAATTTTCAACAATTTTAAATGTCTATTAATCCACTAGAAATTGATTGGCCAACAGATAATGTAATATAGAAAATCACATCACTCTCCTACTATCTGCTTTACATCTACCCAATTTCCTAATTCTCACTTCAGTACACAATATACACAAAGGCTTGGTGTCTTCATAGTGTGAATTTGCAAAACAACTTGCAGATTTGCCATTTGCAAAGCAAAGTTGCAAAAATGTCTAAATATAAAGGTTCACCTTTGGACAATAAAGTTACGCATAAGTTTCTTAGCAGTCTTCTTCATTTTAATATTTTTTAGTTCTTCATCTCGAAAATAGGGTATCCTTGAAATAAAATTAGTAGTTCCACGAATACAACATGACAGTCTCCGCATTTTTGGGCTCGACCGGTTTTTTTCCTAATATCGACACCATATTTTGAGCTTCTTAAAGCCAAAGCTGAAAAGCAACGTTTATCTCTTTATAGAGGTTATTGCTCAGAGGAGTTGCTCGATATGCTTGTATCACTCGCCTCACAAATCCGATGTTTGGCGGTACGTTTTTTTTTTATTGATTTCAGCTATTTTTCTCATTCTGAAAAGTTGAATTAATGTAGAATAAAGTAAATTTTTCCACTTTCTGGACTGATATTAGAATTTGAACGATTATTTAATGCCCTTAAACAACGATCAAATTAAAGCAATAGTTTCTTTCTTCGATGTCAAGAACTCTTAGGTTAATTCCTATTTTGCGGTCGGCAAACTGCTGAAATTCTCCATTTCCTCAGTCACGAAACTGCTGCAATTTTTATGCTTCTAGAGTTGCACTTACTTTGAAATAGTTTTCAAAAATAGTTTTTTTCTTTTTTTTTTTCAAAAGGGTTAGGCGTTTTTTATCACGCATCATAACGATATGATTTCTGCATCTGTCTTTGTCTATTTGTCTGCGCTCAAGTCTCAGCTGGCTAACCAAAAAAGTTATGGCGATGAAATTTGAACGGCTACTTTCTACCTCATAAGATGGTTCCTATTTTCAACGTCATTTACTCTGGGCATTTTATAAACAAGTTATTGTTATTATTTAAATTTCAGCTATAATAATTGTTATTGCTGTTAATTGTTAGATTGGCCATAGAATTTGCAAAGTTTCACATCTGAAGAACTGATCTTCTATAATAAAAGCATCAATTTCATCACATTTCCAGGAAGGTATCTTTGGATTCCTTTTGTTCCTTTGCAGGTAAATGTTGACTGTGGATTATTGAATACATCGGATCATCCTAACAAGCTGCTATGTGAATCTGTTCCAAAATTATTTCAATCGTTATCTTCAGTTGAGGTGAACCTTAACAATTATTCAAAAAAAAACGCAAAACTGAAATTTTTGAAGTCGTCTGCAAACGAAAATTCTGCCGATCGATAGCAAAACACGATGCTCTAAAGAATATTCGCCCCAGTGTGTTGCATATTAATGATGTTGTATGCCAGAAAATCAATTCGACTATGGTTATTGGCAACAAAACGAGTTATCAACAATGGGGGAAGGGGAGGGAGGAGAGTGGTAATTACTAAATTTTCGACTTAGTGTGATTTCAAGAAAGGTGTTACATCCATGCTCCCCTCTCCCTTTCTCTCTACAGCGCTCACTGCCCGACAACTTTGACTTATCCGAGCTACCACCATTCGTTCAGATATCGGTGTAAACTATGTTTGAATTTTATTCATCACGAATATCATCGCATGATACAAGTCTTGGTGCTTATAGAGCTGTAGCCAACATTGATCGAACTTTTTGGCGTTACAGCAAGAGACTGGACGGGCATAAAATATTTCCTTCTAATATAGTGGCTCTGCAATTTGAACACTAAATTCTATGAACATTTGCGTCAAATCACATATAGTCTTACTGTTCGTCATACAAAATATCGGAAAATTTCTGCGAAAAAATATTTGCATTGTTCAAGAAATTCTTTTAAATGATTATTTGAAGCGCTTCCAAAGTAGAAGGAAATTCTTTTTAAATAATACAAGAACGTTCATCATTCAAGCAATCATTTGAAGCGCTCGTTCATATATGATCGCAAGAAAGAATGTCCAGAAACCACGGAACAGTTAAATTTAATAATGATCTTTGTTTGTATAGCATTTTAAGTGGAACAATAGCTTAAAGCTCCCGAGTAGACTTCCAATTTTGCTGATTTTTCTTATCTGAAAAACTTCAGTTGAACTAGATTGAACTGTTCCACATTAGAGTGAATTAAAATTGAAGTAAAATGGGTTTAAAACATTCATTGCTTTGTGGTTTATATATATATATATATATATATATATATATATATATATATATATATATATATATATATATATATATATATATATATATATATATAAAGACATTATTTTTCCCGTCGAAACAAAACAATTGAAGGTTATAAATATAAAAATTTGCAGCAAATATATTTGCCGATGCGTCTAATTTGTCGCGAATGTGATGATGTTCTATTTTCGTCAACTCTTCGATATTTCAGTACTTCCATTCGAGGCGATAAACCTTCTATCTCATCTGTCCTAAATAGTTAGCAAAATTCCTTATTTGAATATTTCTCGGTGATAAATTACTGAGCACCTTTGCAACTGAATTTGCAGTAGTTGTTCATACGAAACCAATAAATACAAAAGATACACCAGCGTCCATGCGGAATCACAATTTTTCAGGATAAATAATCAGCTTAGTGCTCCATGCATTCTTCAGTGCTATGCATTTTCCATAGCAATGGCACTTAAGAGGATCGGTAGTGTTGACGAAGGTTTACTATAAAAATTTCGATAAAAAATTTTGCTTGAGAATATCGTCTGAAGCAAACTCCTTACCACTTCATCGCCGTAAACTTTAGGAGGATTGTGAAGCTTGCAAAGCGTACGTGATGCACGAACAAGCTAGGGATGTCAAAACAGCTTAGCTTCCTCAGCGTTAGCACCTTTCCACAGGCTCCATGCATCTCCACGTCGACGCTCCAAGAAATCAGGCTATGTAAGCGTGAACAGTTCCTGTCGTAAACTTACTTAAAGTTTCCTAACATAACATGCATTTTCGCTTTGCGTATTTTATTGTGAATTTAATATCTAAAATTAATTCGGCACAACCCAATCAATTCAGCGATCTAGATTTATATATGCCAAAATAGGTAACCAGACCTACCTCCCTCCCCCACAATTGCGATTTTGATGCTATGCAAGTGGCATTGGCCATTGTCCAATGACCACAAGTAGATGTCACTAGCTGTCATGAGGAATGCTAACATCTGATTACACTTTGTGCACACTTAACATGCATATATTTGCATTAAATCTCTTTAATTTCGTATTTCTTTAAAGTTTTCTTCAAGTTGGAAATGAAATACACAGCCACAGAAAATAATGCATCGAAATTCTCCATGCAGTTTCTGTGGAAGGTGACGACATAGTAGATTAGAGGTGAATGATTCCAATGCAGTTGCTTTCCTTCAGCTTTCTCTCTATAGCCAATGGAAGTGAAATATTTACAGTGTGAAAATCTGAAGGTAATTTGAATTTGTTGATTTTCTTTTACTTAATAAGCGTAATGAGTGTAGTGGATATTTTGCAGGATTGGATTTGCCGAATCTAAATGAGCTGAAGTTTTATGTTGAGAAGACGGTTGCGAATGAACGTGAAAGAAGTTTCGTAATGGAAGAGTTGACTTCGGAATTGCAACGAGCGTTAGCTTCACGTAGCGAACCGTTACCGAGTGATGTGCGTGTCGTGCTACGTGCAACGAGTGCTTTCTTAAGTACACTTCCGCCAAGCGCACAAATTGTCCAATTACCTTGCGGTGCTCGCATCAGCATTCATGTACTTTAGTTGATTGTACTAATTACATAACAGTCACACATTCCCACTTCACTTGATTAATTAATCAGTTAATCAAATTCTACTGTTTGAGTGCTGAAGTTGACACATCGTCTATATTTGATTTCACCTTGGAAATGAGCCATTACCGCAATCTGTCTAATATCCAGCAACGTCTTCTCACCCCTTTTATTCCTAAAGAGATGTAAAATTCTGCCACTTCATGCACTGTATAATTATACCAAGACTGACTTTATTGAGATTATGTCCTTTCAGATTTCCGACGTTTTTCCTTCCCAGGTCACGTTGCGTTAATTTGCTCGTATCTGAACCTTAGAATTGGCACACGAAATTTTTCTCTGCATATGCCACGCTTTTCCTGTTGTGTTGCTGTCCAGCACATTGTGTAATTACTATATCGCTTTTTGCTAGCAGCTTTCTTAGCTACTTCCATTGCCTTTTCTCCACCATTCAAAGATCGGCTGCCGCACCTCTTTCAACTCAATTCAGTGCCGAGCCTTCATACCCAGCTCAAATTAGGATATATCAACATATCGCAGTATATTATTCGCTTGCGACTGCTGGACGTTTCCGGAAGCATTTGTGAGCTCTTTTACTTCCTCGATAAAAGCATAATTTAATTCAGCAAGCAGGCCTAATTTTGATGTTGGACCAGCTTTTTTTAAATTTTTATTTAATAACTGCATCTCATGGTTTTGACTCTAATGGTTTTATCAGCTAATGCCTCATATTAAAGGCAACTTTTAGACTGACTCAGATTCAGGTGATGATCATACTTGCAATTATATTGTTATGCGTATCTTGATAACTTCGGTTATATATATTATCCTATGTTTGTTTTTGTTATTCATATCCTTAAGATGTCGAGGTATTTTTTGCTAATTTTATGCGATAAAAAAAAGTTATATACCATTGGTTGGCATTCAAACTTTCATTTAGACAGCCCAAATGTCATATTGAGTCTCATCGAAAAACTGATCGACAGTTCTCCAATATCGGTGTATGTGTGAATGCCGTTCATAAATTTTAAAAGTGACGCATATTCAAGAGAGATTTAAGAAGCGGTTCTGTTACAGCTGCGTTGAAGGGATGTACGTTAGAGATAAGGGCTTTTATTCAAGAAGAAGCCGATACAGTTTGCAACCTCCCAAAAACGATAGTATTCAATGAATTGATGGGAATTTTAGGAAGGGGAAATACGATATATCGTTTCTTGAAATATAAACAGAATCTTTCATTTATACCCGTCACAAATGAGTCTTCATAAATGGATTTCTGTCTTCAAAAATACTTGGATGAATTTGAAGGCAGAACAGTTTCAGAGGTGCATCATTCATCGCAACAACCAAGAGAAGAAAGATGGCAAATGTGGTCGTCAAGCTAAATATATGAAGACGTCAACACACATATATTCGTCGTGCATAAACGTATGCAAGAAAAATATGCACAGCCAGATGCTAGCAGTAGTGAGATTTTATGAACGACGCCACACTCGTTTAGAATGAAAGGGGATCAGAGTGTTCAAAGACATTGAGGAAAGGTGCCAGGTGCTTTTGCCTTCCGTTTAGCAGGCAATAAAACATCGCATTAGCACGCTCGTGTGTCTTACGTGGTCCTGTCCCTGGTGCAGTTCGTTTTTATGCGATTATACGAGCACGAACACCGCATTCCTATGTACGTTTGTGCCTTTTTGTCGGGTAGTTTCAACTCAAGAACCATTGGAGGGTTATAAAATTTTATTGGTATAACTTAAACTATAGGTTGACCTCTCATACAACGTTTCATGTGATCTAGCAAATCCGAAAGGGGTCGAAGGCATTCAAAAGTGAAGGAAAACTCAAGTATTTTACGCCTGTTGGGTCAAGGGAAACCGATTTCTGTGTGAAAGACTTGTGTGGGCAGTTGGGCTATTAAAATGACCACTGTACTCTATATTTTTTTTCGTCGGTAAATTATGGAGTTGGTCGGTCAGACAAGCGGGGTGCGAAGTGCACACAGTGCCAGCTCCTCTGCCGAAGCATTCATGATTGGTTGCAGAATGCATCTAAGCTTGATAGTTCACATGGGTGTTCATCTTCTGGTGTGCGTTACGCCTTACAAACTCCGCCTATGGTTCTTGAACTTGGAACTTCCTGACAAACGAAACTTCCATTGAAACCTTTTTCGATACAGAATAATGACTCAGGTAAGCTCAAATCGTTCAACGCTGTTCCCAGCCCTTCCTCTCATGTTCCCCAGTACTCATTTCCCAAACAGGTTCGCGGTTAGTTTGCTGTTTTCAAAAAGCAAGATTTCAGATATAGTGCTTGGTTAAATTGTGGAGATAAAGGTTCTGACGAGTATATGAGATAGTAGAATTCACCTATACTCGAAATGTTCAATATAACAGCTGTTGATAAGAAAGCAGAAGAAATTTTTATGCACAGACTTCGCTAATAGCATTCGTTTACTGAGTTGATTCGGACAAGGCGAATAGGAAAATTTTCAACCACTTGGAAAGTAATTTCGTAGAAGGGAAGTTCCTCATTTTCATTTTGCCGGAGAGAGCTCACTGCTTCATAGCCACCCCCTCCCCCAACCCCTCTCCCCTCCATCTTTTCTATGACTTTGGCGCAGAGCGGTCAAACACAATGCTTTGCAGATGCAAATTTGCACGATCGCAAACGAACATGTTCAGAATTGTTTGATCAATGAAAATAACGTCTATGAAAGCATCATTCAAAGAAAGACTTTATTTTCTATGAGATGTGCTCAGTGAGATGGTTGAATTAATTGTGCCGTCTATAATACGTGCGTTCTTTTCACAGTTGGTATATATCATTTTATGCATTGTGTCGGTGAATATTTGCGCGAGAAAGGTGGGTCGTCTATGCTAATAAATGAGGCTGTATTTCATTGAAAGACACTGGAAAAAGGGCTAACATAACAAGCCTTCTAGAGTTTAAGGCTCCTCCCTCTTTCCTCCTTCTTTTACAAAACGTTATCTGCTGCTTCTAAACGCATCGTCTACTTTTTACTGTTTTTTTCTTCAAGCTTCATGAACTAAAAACTATTAGGTTGTTTTCGAATTACGAATGGCAACTTTTCATAGTGCAATCATCTTTGCTGTCGACTTTGATGTCGCAGACTATTGAATATTTTTAACAGTAAAGTGGTTTATTTTCTTTTCCATTTTAAAATGTTTAGCCTGCGGATTATATTAGGCAGATAAGTACTTTGGTCAAGTGCAGCTGCTGATTTATTAATTTATTTACTAATTTACTAATTTATTTATTATTTATTTTAACGCCTCAATAAGGGGAAACATACAACAGTACGTGAGTATAAAGAGCAAGAAAAAGCAAAACATTTGAAAAGCTAAAATAAGACGGGTAGATGTATAAAGAGCAAAACAAAAAATAAATATATGAGTACATGTGCAGACAGAAACGACCCTAAACGCAGCTTGAGAGTTGAGGGAGTAAGCGCATTAACGGTATCTGAGGGAAGGAGATCCCAGAAACCCATAACGATACTGTAGTTGTTCATACTGCAACGTCAAAGGACGTTGCAGTATGAACAATGTTCATACTGCAACGTCCTTTGACGAAGTGAAACTGATGCACATGTTGACTACGGGAAGGGGCAAACCGAAATATTTTTGATAACGGGATGTCTGAAAACTGAATACAAATTTATAACAATGAGCTATGTTAGAACTCAGCGTACGATGTTCCAATGATGATAGGTTAAAGGTTTTTAGCCTAGCAGTTGAATTTGGCTGAGAGGGACCACGATAAATTTTGCGAAAAGTGATGCGAGTGAAGCGTTCCAGGACATTCTCTAGCAACCTGAATCAGAAACCAAATAAGGAGACCATATAGGAATGTAGCATTCCAAAACAGGTCGGCAATGGGCGATGAGACACTTTGGTAGCGCATAATATTTATGCCGTAAAGCATGAAGAATACAGTTTGTAATTTTTGACGATTTTTCGAGAGCAGCAGAACACAGCAACCTTTAATGAAGTTTGGTGTCGATTACGATACCAAAGCCAGGAAAATATCTGTAGAAGGAACATCACGTCCAAGCCTGAGAAAACATGTTGATAGTTGCTACGAATTACATGACCTTTTTCATGAAAAATAATTAACTGCCATAATTTCGACCATTTGGCGAATGCATCAAAGTCCTTTTGCAGAACATGGAAGGAATAGGTAGGAATCATCCAATGGATAATAAATTTTGAGATCTCAGCAAAGACTTAATACTGCCCAGAATGTTATGGGAAACATCTTTACTGCATACGCGTAACAAAACAGAACCCGAGACACTTCGTTGTGCCACATCATTAGAAACTGGTTGCGGAACGTCAGAAAAGAGCCGACGACCCCATATTTTTCCGATTTTAGGAGCAGCTTTTCATGACAGAAATCACTTCGAAAACCTTACGAACATAAGAGCAGATCAGTCGAGCGATAGTTTTCTATTGAGGTAGCAGGTGGTTTCTTCAGCAAAGTTGAAACGAACGCATAGTTCGAAACGAGAGAAGAACGTAGAAACATCGTAGTGGGTGGTCGCGAGATTGCTTTTGCTGTGCGTTTTAGAGACAATGATGGAATACTGTATGGTGTGAGCGAAACCTCGTTACTGAGTTTAGGAACAGCCTTCAGAACTGAACTAGAGCTTACATCAACAAAATCCAGGTGCTTATTGCATCGTGCAGGAAAAACTGCTAGGTAGCACACCGTTATCTCTCACAAAAATACTTCAAAATAATCTGCGAGCATATTGCATTGCAGCTGGTTATCGGTGACCACGGAATCATCACGACAATTTTCTAATGTGCTTGCTGTATATTAGTGCGTTCTCAGCTTGCTGTTAATGTACTTGTAAAATGCTTTAGCGTTTCTGCCACATTTCACACGTTTCTCACGGTTTCTAGTAAGTTTCACGCGCTTGGTAATGCTCTTAACAGTGATAAAATCATCTAATTGACATGGTTTATGCGATGAAGCTATAAGAAATATAATTTTTTCTTTTTTTTTTTTTTTTGCTAAGCGCTGGAGATATGGTGGCAGTTGCCTCGATCGGGAGGAGAGGAGGGGGATTTCTTTTGTGTACAAACCTCAATGACATTATGCTCAAAATTTAAAGAGCGATCGTACATTTCGTCAGTACCTGATGAGCCTTCAAAATATTTGCCTGAATTACGCTGAGTTAGCACAGCATTATCGTTCTCCCAGTTGCACCTTGTAATATCCCCTTAGATATGCATTTGGTTTATATAGATGTGAGCTAGGAGGCAGGTATAACGCTTTCGTTTATTTACCAATTAGTGTACATTAGCTAGGGTAAGTTCCAGCAAAGTGAAGGCATACTGCAACAGAAACTCCTTTTTCTTGTGCCATATCAGTCATGTGTAATCAGTCAATGCAACTCGAAAAATCATTCTTGACGCTACAAGAAGTATTACTAGACTGTATAAGAAGTAGTACTAGACTGTGATAAGCTTACGAGGTGTACTATGATTGTTTTATTCTTTTCTCATCGTCTTTAATGAAGTTTTATATTTTGTGGAATTAATATGGATGAGGGTGAATATTTTCAGAAGAGGCGTAAATTGACTAAGCAACCGCACTTCCTTTCTAGCGATGCTCCAGAAGCGAATTCAATGTATTGCATTCTGACAGAAGTTGCATTTCCGAAAATCGTATGTTCCGATGCAACAACTACAATCGAACCTGAGACCCCTTCACATATTTCATCGTATGAGGCGTATAGCCAAGCGAGTAGTCCATAAGGTTGATAATGATTATCTCTTTTGTGTGAAAATATTGCTGACTAATCATGCAAAATTATATCATCAGTTTGTGAATATAATTGCTCATACATACACCTAAGGAAAATGGAATATTAAACCCGTATTATTGCATATCACTCTATGTAAACGTTGGTGTCGGCAGCCTGCGCTATTGTTGTGCAATCTGTGTTATTTCGATTCCTTGATGAATTCTTTTGTTTGTCCTTCAAAAGTTCTATTGCTTTGTTACGTGTGCTGAAGTAAAAAGTGAACTGTATGGTGGTATTTAACCTAAAAAAATGAGTTTATGGTCGATTGGCATAGTTGAACAATGCGTGATTGTGCATAAACTTTTTGAATTACTGTGGAATTGGCGCCCTATATTCTTGTGGGAAATATGAGAGAAGGGGGTGTGGGAAGGGTGGAGGTTTGGTACTACTCCAGAGGGAAGTTATGGAGTCGTTAGACTGAGGCTCAAAATGTTGTACATTCCTATGTGGATGGCTCAAAGATTGCTGCGGCTCGAAGGGAGGCGCAGTTTTATAAGATAGGCCACCTTCAAAGAGTGACCGTCTAGAAAGCGAAGGAAAATAGCCTGACAGCAAGCTACAAATAATGTTATTGGAAATGAACGTGAACTAGAGTAAACTTGGATGAAAATATCATAAGAACTGAAAGTGGCTTGTTATATATTTTCTTATCACCTTGTAGGTATATAATAATTTATTGGAACTGTACATTGTATGACTGGCGCAGGTGGAAAACTGCATTTGCATTGTATAAAGCATTTTTGATGTGGGCAGCAAAAAAAGCGAAAAAATTTTAGTTCTTGCAGTTGTATTATTGCAAATGCACAAAAAAACATCCTAAGAAGAGCAGATGTGAGTATTCCAAATAAATAGCGAAATACTATTTCAGTTTTTGTGGGTTGTAAATTGACGAGGTCACGGTTCGCCAGGTAATAATTTCGGAAAAATTGGCGAAAATTTTCAGTGGGACGATTTTAAGTTTTTTTTTTCTTACGACTGCCACTTGAAAAGCTTTCAAAGCTACAACGCTACAAGTATTAAATAAAGAATGCTATTATTTGGTAAAATTTATTAAACATTTTTCAAACAATATGATGCACATAATACGACCGTCTCCCACTAACGTTTAATTGCCTAGCTTTCTATTAATCGCAACTCAACCAAAACGAACGCAGATTTCTTTCATATCTATGGCTTTTTTTAAGGCATGACAGTGTTATTCTTCGTAGCAAATCTATCCAGTCAAACTTACAAGCAAATTTACTCTCATTCGATACACAAAAATTCGATGACAGAAGGTTGAATCACTTTTTAAGATCTGCGGAAGACGTGTGGTAGGTTTGAAAGAACTCGGTGAAAGAGCGTGATGGTATCGTCTTCATACAGCGAACGCAATTTTCAGCTGAGGGTTGAACCGAGAAAAAAGGTATCAATTGGAGATATTATCATTCAAATTTGTCAACATTTCTTCTCGCATCTTTTGCTGAATTGCTTATATTATGGAGGCTATTTAAATGCATTAAGTTATTGTAGAACACAACGATTATTCATTTTTTGTGTTGTTGTGGATCGATCACTTTCTCTTTTTACTACATATTTTCGATGTAGACCACTCGTTTTCATATCATTTAGTGCATAGCATGATTCATAGCTGTCGATAATATTTATTCGATCTTCTTTCTTCAGACAAGCATAAAGACAATTAGACAGTTCTTTATTATTGAACAAATTCAAGAAGTTACCGTACGTCTTCATTTGCAAGCCCAATGGGCGAATACGTTCATAGCCTCCTAGAAGGAAATTATAGTGCAATATTTTTCACATAAAGCAATACGTGTAATTCTTATTTGCAACGAATTCAACAAGATAGTGGCATTATTTATTCGATGCAGTGTAAGTAATCTCTAGAAATCCAAAGGCAAGATTGGCATTCTACAATTCCCTTTATATAAATTTGCAGTTGGTATTTGCCGGTGATGTGACTGGTGAGATCCGTGTAACAATGAAGTTGACTAACAAAAGTCGATCGAGACAAGCATTCAAGGTGAAATGTACCCGCAACGATCTATTTCGTATTCGACCCTCAACTGGGATACTTGACCATGGACAGAGTGTCTTCATTACTATCACATATAGGTAAGCTATTCATGTTGAATGTAGTGCATTGTGATAAAGATCTGTATCTGGTAGCGATAGTTTCAAATAACACTACGCGTCTTACGCCAACTATCGCTTTTTTATTTTCGATAGCTAAAGATGATCCACCAGTTGCCAAAAAATTGTTCGCTAATTTTTTATATTTTTATATTTCTTGTTTTCTTCTACTGAAGTTTTTCTAGGAAATAGTGCTTCCCTTATTTCTTCATTCATTTCTGTCATGTATATCTGCTCGGATTGTTTCCTTAACCTAGCCACTTGCTGAAAATTTTTTAGACATGGAAACAAAGATAGACCGGTAATGAAGGTCATTTTCGGTGTGTATTTCTGAATGAATCGTAAAACACATGAAAGTAAATGATCAAACAGAGGGTTTGCATTTCTGTGATGATCAATGATTGGGACTGTCACCGAGATGTTATCATTTCCACGCTCATATTTATGATTTATAATCAAAATTTACATTAATAGCGATCACGACTTCAGAAGTGAAGCGGGAAAACCTGGAAGTAATTCAACTCATTGATGGAAAAGTTTCATTTTCAGATGTTTAAATAATCAAATACCGGAATCAGATCGTCATCATTTTGGTATCTATCATATTCCGGCACCGGAAGGATCTTCATGTGCTGGTGCTTGGACTGAACATTATGGACCACCACAAGGAGAGCTCAGATTGAAAGTATGCACACTTTGCTTTTCATATAAACGAAAAAATAGAAAACGATCAATGTGATTTGACTGATTTCGGCCGTGTAAAAATTAATAAGATTTAAGTTCATTTGCATATGAAAACATTGCTGAAAAAGCTTAGTTGACGGTCATGATGTGTTTCTATCGAGAAAATCTATTGGTGACTGACTCTTCAGCTGTGCCGCGATACCTTTCCTAGAGACTAATCGAAGAGTTTCACTCATTTTTTCATCGCAACTTTTTCCACTTTTTCCCTACTGATCCTTAGCAGGGTGAGTTTCTTCTCGTCACCCCTTCCACCGAAAGCATGCAAAATCTCACTGCTATGAGTACGCCATATGAAATATTTTGTCTCGTTCAATGTAAGTTGTTCTCCTACTAGTGGTGCAACTGTACTTTAAATAAGATCAATGGTGAAAGTAAATTATTGCAAATAACATCCATTTCCTCAAAAATGTTTGCAATAACATGTGTCATTGCATTGCTTCGTTATTGTAGCAACATCATTTGCTTGCTATTGATTGTTGGTGATGCACAACGCGATACCTATTGCAGGTATTCTTTGAAAATACCGTCTCACCATCGGTACAAAATGAAAGCAACAAAGAGACTGCAAAATCGTCTGATGCAGTCTGACGAATAACGGCGTCATTTGTTCGCATTCCGTTGATAATGATTTCATAAATATAACCCTCGTGCATCAATTCATGTGAACTTTTCATTTTTTGAATTATAAAATTACCTACTTTTGCATGGATAGCAAAGTCCAGAAAATTGAGTCTTAGGCACTGGTGGTCGAAGGTTTAAAAAAGAGAGGAAACAAGAAAATAGAAGAAACAATCTGAATGGAAGACATCAGCACTTAATGGACAGATCTGCACTCATAGTTTCACAAAATCGATCGTGGATTTTGGTTATCGAGAACGATAAATTGAGATTAGAAAAAAAAAAACAGAAAGTGAACAGGAAACAAAAAATTCAGTGAAAGAACTATATTTCATCATTATCGAGCTATATTTCTTCACCGTTCACGTTTTCCTCAAGTGCTATTATGTTTATGAATAAATAAAAACTACGATACGCAAAGATCATCCGTAAAAATATTCAGTGGTTTTGCTCGAAGCAATATATAAACTTGAAAACTCAAGGCTCAAAGCTATTGAGTCTGGCCAGAAATAGCTAATGACATCAAGGTGTATTAATGAAAGAATTTGATTTACTGGGTCTATTTTTATAGCTGATATTTTCTAATTGGTTTAATATGAATCCTCGCTCATAATTCTACTGCAATAACGCTCATGCTGGTGTTTGAATACAGTTTTTTCGGAGGTTGATAAGTCAACGTGAACATCGTGAGATTTTCATTGTACCATAGAGTATTACCTTGTGGCTTGACGAAAGCAGAAATTTTCTAACTCTTCATGCTTCGCAGGGAACCGCAGAGGCGTCGGATATCCCTCGCCCCACGAGGGATTTTTATGACATGAATCCTCCTGTGGGATATGATTCACCGCATCTCATGGCGTCCGTACATTAGCAAACAGATACATGCGCATAACATCGCCATAATCCGTCCGTGCAAAGCAAATCTACAAAAGCGCATAAAGACCCTTGTGGTTATGTAAATCAGGTATTAAGTAGTATAAAAGGCGAAAGGAAAAAGTCATATCGTTTTGTATGTTTGAAAGCGCCATAAGGCGCGTTGCGTGAAGAATTCCTCGACTACTTCAAGACGATCGCAATGAGGGGACCACAAGTCGATGAGCGTAACTTTCTGCTCAAAGTGGAGCCTAGAAAGAAGGTGAACAAACCTTACCTGCAGGCCCAGCAGATTTTGCTGTTACTATGTAGATTGATGTCATGCTAGCAAAATTTGGGAGGAGAGAATGGGATGGACACAAGTTTGAGATAATTGCATAAGGCTATAGTCACCAAACATTTATAAAATAAATGATCCTTTCTCATGGGCGCTAAGTATAAGTTTGTCTTGCAAACAGAGGCATCTTCTCAGTCACCCGAATGCTATATTTCTTGTTACATATTTAATGCAAAATCTTTGCGGATTCAGTTGCACATTTTATTGTAGCATATCCTACCGGTCATAGACCTAGTGTTCCGCCTAACCGATTTGAATTCTCATCTCGAGAAGTCATAAGATAGAAATAGGTGCTGATTTGCAGTTGGTGTTTATGGGTGACGTAATGGGTGAGATTCATACAACCATAAAGTTGACCAATGGAAGTGACTCAAAGCAAGCGTTCAAAGTGAAGTGTACTCGTAATGATTTGTTTCGTATACGACCCAGTATGGGAATACTCGACTATAAACAAAGTATCTTCATCGCCGTTGTATACAGATAAGTTTTCTTTGATTTAAAAAACATGAGGTGTAACCTCTTTTCTCTATCGTAGACTTGTCTCGACTGATCAGAATGGAGGCATAAAGCTTTTGAGATAATACTGGATTCGGGCGGAAATATAGACGGAACTCATTCAGGGTGAATTACAGCAAGTAACGCGTATTCTTCAGGAACACCGGAAAGTCGTTTTTCCTCGCTGTTGCCAGCAAAAGAGCCGTTAATCCGTCGTCGGTTCCGTCAGAACGTCAAAGCGATAGCACAGAACTAAATGACATTTGTAATATGCCGTAGAATTAGTACATCTCAATGGCGTGGAAAACAAATCCTTTGTGCTATTTTACCGTCTTCTTCGAGGCGCGAAGTTTCCATCATTCCTTTACTATCATTTTCTTAGTTCAACCTACTCATCATCGCAGAATCTTTCATAAACACTTTCAAAACGCTGCATTAACCTTAGAGCCTAGCGCGTCCATAACTGGGTTTTTCCAAAACTTCCGAAGTATCCGGCATTTACAATTGCCCATATTGCGTCCAACTTGCAGTATTCTTCCTGAGAGAATTGATCATGCGGGACAAATACCACTCAGAGGTAGAATACCTTGAGAAAAATGCAAAAATATAGTGTGGTATGCGTATTTTGAGTCGACGTTCCTAGTAAACGATTTCAGCAAGACATCCATCGTAACAAAACTATGCACTGCTACTGCATAAGTGGTATAGTCATAGCGTATGAATTGTAAGCCAATTTTAATCCACTTAGAATTAATCCAACATTTCACTTCATCGGTATGAAGCTATTTAGATTAGAATGATATGACTCTTGGCAGTGATAAAATGCTTAAAGAAGTAACATAGGTCTCTCGAGTTTCTTCTAGGTAATAAGGGATCTGTAAAAGAATGCCATCACAAGTCACATTTTTCTAAAGTGAGAGAATGCGCCAGTTGGGCATTTACTCACAAATTTAATGGCAGATTCTCGACTAATTTGAAGGCCTCTTATGCCAAGGGTCTTTCGCTCCTAACCTCTCTGCGACTGCTTTCTGAGATAATGAAGATCGTAAAAACATAAACATTGAGGTATGTTTGAAGAGCAGAGTAAAAAAAAAAAACAAAAATCCTTTAAAAATTTATCGTACAATTGATTCCGAATTCTACAATCCTCAAGTGAGCTACTCCCTTGAGTGATAATTAGGCCATAAGTCAATAGAAGAACGTTTTTTAGGTGTCAGAACAATCAAGTCCCGGAATCGGATCGTCACCACTTTGGTATCTACCATATCCCGGCTCCGGAAGGTTGTACGGCTGCTGGCGCATGGGCAGAACATTATGGACCACCGCAAGGGGAGCTGAGGCTAAAGGTCAACGATTGCCTTAGAAATGAGTAATGGAATAAACTGGGTAAACTGGACGAGCTGATTACAAAACAAAAATAACTTGGCGCAATTTGTGCCTGATTTTGCTGTAGACAGGCACCAGCTAAAAAGCATAACCATATTTTTGGTGTCTTTTATATTCCGGCTCCAGAAGTTTGCAGAGAAACCGAAGAGCTTAACAGCGTGATGTTGCTAGACTCGTAGTTCAATGTGGTGAGCAGAAAACGAACAACCTTGACATTTCAGAACAAATCGGCCAATCAGCATCTCTTGTCCAAACTCAGTTCTCACTGACACAGCATGAAAAAATTTGAAACAACGGTGCTCGAAGCAAATGTCTCTCCTCACTCCCCTGAAATGAAAGTCACTGCAATCAAATGCGCTATCAGTACTACCGGCGCCATGGCGTCGAGCGGACCGTTGAACCCAAGAACGCGCCACAATCAATCACTAGGTTGCCCACCCATTCCCTTCCATCATTTACCTCCATTTACTTACACATCTACTTACTCACTTCCTGTTGCCAAAATGTTTAAGGGAGGCAATGTACAGATTAATAAATGAAGATAACGAAGTAATGAAATGGAGTAAGCAGATTGAGTTGTGTTAAAGATATCCTATAATATTGAATTGTTGGTTTTCAGGTATTCTTTGAGGACACTGGTTTGTCATCAAGAAACAACGAGAGCAAAGAGGAGATTAAGGAACTAGTACAAAGCTCAAATACAGAATGAGTTGGAGACCATTCAATGAATGCATGTTATATTGGAGGTCTAAGATATAGTTACCTGAACTATTCCCAAATAGCGCCGAAATTAAAACTCAGACGCCAAATCACCAGAAGCGTGGCACGAATTGATTGCAGCACCATTAGTAATGGTTTATTAGGTGGACAGTGGCAAGCGTATAAGGTGAAAGGGAGGGAGGAAGCAGCGAAAGTTGGCAACCTGTTGTAGTCGGAAAACAAGTAAGTAGTGTCAGAAATGAGAGACAGCAATACAGAGAAAGAAATGTCTAACAATGCTTCAGCATGCGACTTATGGAAAGCGATGAGCGGATCTGCTTATCACAGTCAGCAGTGGGGGTACTTGCCTTCGATTGTGCAGCTGCTAGAACGTTACCGCATCGTACAAACTCGATTAAACCGCCGCTGATCACCAGCAGTGAGAGAAGTATTATTTCATCACAGTATATATTCGTGAGATAGTATATGTTCCTTTTCCAACGGTCATCATGAAGAAGGCAGTATCTATTCTCATATTCCTTTCTCATTCCTCCTTCGTATACGTTGCAAATTATGCAATAAACAATGACTCGAATATTGACCACCTGCAAAATTTGCGATCCTTCACTCTGGTATCCAGCATATATAGCTCTCCGCCTGTTATACCTGTACAATACCCACCCTTATATCTCTGCTGCCAGAGCAACATCCAGTCTTCTTTCGCACAATTGCAGAATTGCACAATTTAATTAAACTGGATACTTATGCCGTAGCATGATTAATTCTCCATCTGTATGCTCCAGAAGAAACGAGGGACTAATTTTAAGCTGCCTAAGACGCTTATTCTGAATGCTTTCATGATTGCTGAATTGTCGGAATCTTTATACTTGTTATAAGTTCTGTACAATGCAAAAGAACGTCAATGTATAAGCAAATTCGCGTCAGAGCAGCAATACACGCAAGGATAGGGAAGGAAATTAGTGTCACAATAGTAATAAGTAAACGTGCACTATGACAGGCTTCGACCGTGCACTTTAGATTACGATTATCAAGTTAGTTGCACTCTATAGCTTTCCTTCGAGTTGGATACTTTAAGCTATCAGATTGACAGACATACAGTTGCATTTCAGTGGATGTTTTTTTGCGAAATTCTGAAAAAAGGCATGAGAATACCATGTAAGTGTGCATACGAGAATTGAAAGTAGGTTTTTATGCGTCTCAAAACTAAGAAATTCTTGTTCTTTTGTAGCTAACGAAAATTGACAAAGCTATTGATTGAAGGTTTCTTTCGACTTTTTGTGAAGATCGGCAGATTTTATTGCGATTGACAAACGAACATGTTCGATCGCTGCATTTGAGTTTAGTCAGCTGAACAAAAACGTCTAAACAATTTAAATTTTTGCCCCCAATATGTATTACACTGTGAAGACCATATCGCAGTTTTAATCACTATGATGAGAAGCAAGTGGAGGAGGATATGAGAGGAGCCTATAGAATGCGTTTTTGCATTTCGTTGATGTAACTAACTGATTCCAGAGATTACAGACAAGCAATAAAGTATATGGAATAATAAAATGTTAATGTAAAACCAAATTTTAGTCTCGCTCAAACTTAGACGAAAAGTCGGAATCAAGTTACAATGTATGTGCAAAAAAAGAATCATTCAGCCCTATCTTACGAGAATTTGCATAGATAGAAATTGAATAACGTGCTCATATTTTAACTCGTTTGGTTGGTCGCGAGGGTTTTTATTAAAGGATTCGCTTTTTGTATTCTAACGGATGTAAAATAGTGTAAGTTTCTCGAGTCTTTAAGTATCTATAATTCGGAAGCTGACAGGCTGATTTTATAATAAAGTTGATTGTTCTAAGACGTGTTCCACTTGAAACTATCGAGCAGCAGTTATGCATTATCTATATACGTGATGACCTGGCCACAATGAACTTTGCAAATTGCCAAAAAATGAAAAATTCTTCCTGTTTTGCTAGGGTCGTCAAATTCATATAAAGTTATTGAACATTTCTACCAGCTGAACAATAAAGACTGCTCCGATATCGAAATCTCAAACTATCGCCATCATATTTCACTCAACTTTTTCACTTTCACTCAGGATCAGCTAGAAGAAAACTTTCACTCAGGATCACCTAGAAGAAAAGATGATAGTGTATACTGTGATAGTTCACTCTTTCGAATATGAAATTAAATGCATCATAGTGCACTTCTAACACACGTATTAATGAGTCTTTCATCAGAAATTTCAACGGTAGTTTTAATGATGATCATCACGGCACTTAGTGTATTCTTTTTTCCTCACTGATTTCCTTCTTCCTCAGCAAAATAATTTAACCGATATGGAAGTTCCAGTGCCTCCTAGGAGTTGCGGAATTGTACTCATTTCGGCTTTCAAAGATCTCTCTGACATTTCATGAAGTATTTGTTCACTCACCTCTCACTTTCTGCTTAAGAGGTCGCTGAATGGTCGATTCCATTCCGTTTCTGTTCTTCACCTGGACGAAGATTAGAAGCATCAACTGGCACCCAAAATAAAGGCAAAGGACTCTATGTCTACAAAAAGTGCAAGTGGAAGGGATGCACAGCTTTCAGATCAGACAAACGTGGTGAATGGCATGGATTTATGATGGAAGAAGAAAAATCTGAAGAATAAAAATGTAAATGATGATGAGATATCATAAAATTATGAGTATGCAAAATGGAGAGGATCATTGAAGAGTATAAAAGGCTGAAACACCAGTTGCGATCATTGCTTAGCGTTCCACATCAAAATATGGAACGTCAGCGAGCGCGTAAGGTGAAGGTCGAGTCTTCGATAAAGGAACGAAATTTTCAACTCACTATTGAGCCCAGCGATAAGGTAGGCCACTCTATCAAATAATAGCTTGACAGTTTCGAGTTTTATTCCTCTCGAAGTAGAAGCTGAGTGGCCAAGTTTTGAGTGCCGCTCATCCATTGTGCCTTTTTTCCAATGAGACAACGCTCGGCTTCGTGAGCAAGCGTCAAGCTCACAAAATAAGCAGTCGCTGCGGTCAACGCGTACTTATATGACAGATTTTACACTTCATGCATGCATATACTTATGTCTCTTGAAGTGAATGTCGATCGACCGCTTTCATAGGTACCTAATTCGATACCATTCGGGTGGTGCATCAGCCACTGTCATGTACGTCAATTATTCAGTGATTGAAATGATAATGTATTGCGTAAATTTCTGCAGTTGGTATTTACGGGCGATGTGACTGGTGAGATTCGTCTGTCGATGAAGTTAACCAACAATAGTGATGCTCGGCAGGCATTCAAAGTGAAGTGCACACGCAACGATTTGTTTCGTATTAGACCAGCCACGGGGATTCTCGAGTATGGGAAAAGTACTTACATCACTGTTATTTATAGGTAGCTTTTCGCTTATTTCTATACTCATCCAACGTTTGGATTTAGCCGCATTATTTCCTCTCGTCTGTTCAACTTTAAAGGATTTAGCGAACGGAGGTGTTTCGAAGGAAAAAGCTTTGAAAAATGGAAAAAAGATTTGGAAAAAAATGGAAAAAGGTCAACTAAGGGGTGACTTTGAGGGATGAAAATTTAATGGCAAAATTTTGATGGAAAAATTCGAAGTTTTCCTCAGCTGGCGAAATAAATTTCAATGATGCTCATCATGAGAAAGCTGATGCGGTCGACTGGGAAATACTTCAACCTGTAATGAATCAAAAAAGTTCAGAATTACTCTTTTAAGGTGCCCGCAAAAGAATCAACTGCCCGAGTCTGGTAGGCATCATTTTGGCATTTACCATATCCCTGCGCCTGAAGGAGCAACATGTGCCAGTGTTTGGGCAGAACATTACGGACCGCCTCAGGGGGAGCTTAGAATGAAGGTGAGTGATATTTAGCAAATTTGCATCCATATAAAAAAATGTACCGCAAATAGGAATTCGCTCGCTAAACCTCTTTAAAATTATCACGCAATAATTCTGCGAAACGAAGGAACAAAGATTTGGGGTAGCATTTTTATTATTTATTGCGACTTTCTGTCGTTTATGCTCTGACTTTGAGATAAGTTGTGTCTCTATTCCATCATTTTCAAGTCGTTCGTCTTCCCTGTTCCACCCCTCCACAAGCTTTTCCTTAAAAAGAAGTAGACTCAGAAATCCCGGATAGTGTAAACTTGTACAGCCTATAAACTCTTAAATAGGACATATTCTTTTGTAGAGGAGTTCGTTTAAAATAGGCTTTATAGGAAGGAAGGATAATAGAAAAATTGGTTAAAATTAGGTGTATAGAAGAGAAGCATGACGCGTTGATGGGCTTGGCAATTTTTCCACAAGTAAATAGAGCGATTTGATCCGAGTGCACATGATTTAACATTGGCATTCTCATGGTTCTGCAACTCTTTAGCACTGTACTTTGTACTGTAATTCATTAAAATTCCACCCTCTAGCACACAATTTGCACTTTAATAACTCAACGTTCAAATTTCGGCATCGTTCCATATCTTCCCCATCTCTCCGTGCAATGTATAAGCCACTTCACACCTTATTTTGAACTATGTGCATTTTAACGCAATATTACTCATGTGGTAGGTAATTAAGTCAACTCTTTTTCATTTAACATGGAATCATCTGCGAATTCTGCTTCAGGTGTTCTTCGAGAACACCCAGTCGACGTCAGCGAAGAACGATAATAAGGAGAGTATTAAAGAAGCTTCACAAAGTTCCAATACAGCTTAAACAAAGTTGTGTTGTCTGTAAAAGTTTTGCATAATATACCATACATTGAAGAGGCGAGAGTCATAAGACTCTCATTTTCGGTAGGGAAGTAACCGGCGAACGAAGGAGGAGGGAGCCTCTTTTACTTCTCTCTTCCTGTTATGCGGTACGTTCATTTTGAAAAAACCGAAAAGCTTCTTTCATCAATGACCTAAATGCCAATGGAAAGAGTATCATCAGATATCTCCGAAAATCCCTTTCATTGAACAGTATTTTATAGCTAAAAAAGCAACAACTCTTGGATTATTGGAAAGCTAGCGTATGTGGCACTCTGTAAGCTTAGGTATTAGGCATGCTAGTCCACTGTGTCAAGGGCGAACAGCGACGTACGAAGCGAGCAGGCGCGAAAGCATTTACTTTCGTCAGTGATCGGATGGTGGGCTCATGCGGGGCAACACGTACGTCAACTGTTCCATATTGCAACCATTGCCAAATAAAATTTATAATGATCTCCATTTCCAACTGTCGACTAAATCTACCACCCTAGTCCAGTATATACGCGACCATTCAACCAGATCTTTTTCTGCAAAGGTGTTTCATGACCGTGTTTACTTTATTGTATTATTATGCAGAAATGAATGTATCTATCCTTCAACCTGCGCTCTTTTAAAAAACACAAGCAAGAAATTGCGCACTTTCTAAAAGAGGAACAGTGCCAGCGATCAAATTTTGTTAAAATACTTTTGATTTTATTTGACGAATAAACTATCTCTTTATACGAGAGTGCAAATTAGTGCAATGCTCATAATTTGAGAAACCAATAAAGTGCTCTACAGTGAAAAAACAACTGCTGAAGGTCAAGTGCCATCCACTAAAAACAATAAATAGCGCATTGTTTGTGCACTTTTAAATATTCACGGGAACTCTTCATGACAAAGGTCAGTTCCCGCATTTGTGAAATGCATATAAGAAATATGAGGCGTGTCATCATCTACCTCGGAATTCATTTCGATTTCTCGCTATTCGACCGGTCATTTTCTTAGTTCCTGGCGAGCGCTGGATGAAATTCTTTGTCATTGCGAGAGATATCGAAACCCTGTCTTTTTCACACTCACCTTTCCAGCAATTAATTTATCTTCGACTTTCTTAGAAAGACAATTAAATTTGCAGTTGAATTGCGCAAGTGAAGCAGCCTTCTATGTCGAAAATGCTGATTCTTTTTGCTAAAGGAACGCTATATTTATTGCCGAAATTTCAGTGCACTTTGTTTGGTTGCATTCTGCGCAATTTTTTTTCAGTGCCGGAGGTACATGATATTGTGGATTAAGTTTGTATTAGTGATAAAGCATTAAAATGGTATTTTAAGAAATTGGTAATTTCATGTTCACAAGTCGAACATATCCAACATTTGCACTTTAATTGAGTGCACTAATTTGCAACCTAAATTTTTAGGTCCCTTCACTCCAGTCGATTTTCGCAAATGAATCTGCTAGTTCCGACATATGAAATAAATGCAAGATTTTTGCGTTCCCAATCAAATGAATGAGGAGAAGCGGCGATTGCGGTTTGCGTGATACATGTTTTTTTTTGGCATTTCTACTCATCAAACCAGCCACGTTCATAATTTAGTAGCAAATTATAAAACATGCGCAATAAACATTTATATTTTTATGAAAGCGATTTGTTCCCAAAAATTTTCTGCAATAAGATTGCTTCTTCGGTTTGTTTTGCAAACTAAACAATGCAAAATGCTACTCTGCTAATAGAAAAGTCTCTATGAATTTAGCGGCCAATAACTTATGAGAACTCGAAGTACCGAGCTATATATATATATATATATATATATATATATATATATATATATATATATATATATATATATATATATATATATATATATATATATATATATATATATATATATATATATATATATATATATATATATTAGGGCAAACATAGGCGCTTACCAAATACTTTGCAAACACGAAAGTGCAGAAATGCAATGAACAAAATTTGGTCAATTTTATTCAATGCAGTCAGCATAAAATTTCGACCCCAATTCGTTTATTTAACTTCTAAGATAATAAAGATTCCTGTAGAAATGGCTCCTAAAAAGTTCCGAATTTCTTGCACGATGAACTTTTCATATTTCTCGTTCATTTAGTCGGACTGCATTGAATATCTTTCATGATTTCCCTGGAGGCCATCACAAAGCACTCAACTCGAACGATTACCTCATTTCTTGAATAGTATTAAGGAAAGAAAGCGCAAAGAGTATCATGAGAAGGTGATGGAGTTAATTTCCACTTCCAACCAAGATATGAGTGGTTCGTTCAATTTCAGCGCTATCGTTGATGCAAAAGATTTCTGAACAAAGAAGGATTGAAGCCATCACACAGTCGACGGTTTTCATCGCGGCAGTTAACTTTGATCTCTAAGCAGTATCAAACCGAGGAGCAATCTTATGAACCTTTTCTTCTCACGAGTATGCTGGATTTGAAAGCATTGGTCGTGTAACTAGGCTGTATAAATTTGAAAGCCGTTATAAGTAGGCTGTGCTGTTGAATAATTTTACAGCTGCTTTATTTCACGGGAAGAAACCAATGCAAAAGGAAATGAAGGAGCCGATTTGATGATGAGACAGAGAGTTGTGTTTTTATTATTTGACATGATACATTATGAAGGGATGGTTTTTCAATGCTAATTATGAATTTTCCAATGTTTAGACTGGTGTAAAACGTTTCCGGTTGTACGGTGTGTAGCTGTGTGTGACGTTTGTTCATTCAAAAACCTACACTGCATCATTGCGAATGCTTCAGTTAGATGCCTATACGATGTTATATTTGTGGAGGGGGGGGGGGGAAGGTGGCGAAGGAGGACATTGTAGCATGTGGTACTTTTGGACCGATTTTATTCGTTATTTGTTTGGTGATTTCTCGCAAGGTTTTTTGTATAATTACAGGGCGATCGATCTTCAAAAGAGTTTAGTATGAGGTAAGACATCATCGAAATAAAGGAACAACTTGTGACCCACTTCTACTGAGGACACAAAAAACAGCTTAACTTTGGCTGTTTGAGTGGTCAAATTAAAATAATTTATGCGTCAATTAAATGCTCTCAAAAATGAGCAACATCCAGCTTTGATTACTGAAGGATGCCATGAAGCAGCATGGCGATGCTAAACCACATTGTTCAAAACAGACTCGACACACGATCAGAGATTTAGTTTGGGAATTTCCAGCTTACGTGCTATGCTCACTGATGTTCCATTAGCATTTGTTTAGATCTCTAGAACGTCTTCTTAAATGGTTATATTTTGTAAACAACTGCTAAGTATCAAAACTCTTCGCAGCAAAGCTGACTTTCTTTTTTTATACAAGTAATTGAACATTTCATTTCAATGTGGACAACTCTGAGAGCACGATGGTGAATATATTACTAATCTGACGATAAATACTTTCTGGTGAAAAAAGTGGCTTGCATTCTATTGCGAAAAAAATCGCATTTTCAGGTAATCCTAATAACATCCTAGCAAAATTCAGCGGACCCGATCGTGAATGTTAATAACTTTTGTGATGCATAAGTTCGATATAGTGTGAACAAGCGCACAGCAAGCAACGGTGCATTCAACTGCAGTTCTTAACGTTTCTGGTTTCTCAAAGCTGAATCGGTCGCGTTGGTGACTCTCTCCTTTTGATCCTTTCCTTCTGAGCTTCTTTTTTAAAGAGGATTCTAGGCTTGACATCCATTCATTTTCTCCTCGAAAATCGCAAACTTCACACTGCTTTTGTTGTTTTTTATGAATCGATGGAATGTCATTCGCTTTTAGAAAATCATAGCCAAACGCTGATGATCGCGTTAACTGAAACGCACATTGCCTTTTTTGGGTAATTGAATCAGGAAAAATACCATCCTTGTCTTTTGGGTCACATATGTTTGGATAATAGCGAACAAAGAGAATCATCTCTTGTCCGAATAAGATTTGCTCGCTTATTCAATGCTGTGAGCAAATGTGTTCTTTCATACTTTAAATGTACCGATAAAAACATAGAAGCTGTCCAAGGAAATGACGGTGCTTGTAAGCATATGCAGCTGCCTGTTTAGTCCCTCATAAATTGCGCTTCGTCTGCCATCCTTATTTGTATAGAGTTCATGGATCTGGTTCCATATGGAAGCAATTTTTCTTGGAATGAGCTAGAAGGTTCAATATTCGACTAACTTCGATCGAATGAATGCTTGATGTTTCCACTAGCGAATTCATTGAGGATATCAGGGTTATCACTTCTTTGTGGCGCTCTTTTCTTCTGAATCAGAGAATGTGAAGCGGTGAATTAGTGAATGTCGCAACTAACGCTTATTTTTGTTGTTATTGAAACCCTTCCCCTCCCTAAGTGGCTGACTATTCTTTATCATAACTTGCTGTTCTATCGACTTTTTTTTTTTCAGTCCATCTTGCTCCAGTGCACCTTTATTTATTGCGTACATTGTATAGGAATTTTAATTACTTCTGAAACCATACTTAGAAAATTTGATATCTGCTTTGTTTCAACTTCCACGCAATAATGTATGATGTTTTGCAAGTTTTATTTGCAAGCATTCCAAGCATAAATTGTATGTTTATAGTGCGTGATAATGGCAGTTATGTGCAAGTCCGCTATTGGTTTTGTGACAGCTGCACTAATTGGGTTGTATGCTCAAGGAGTTCAGTCCGATTTGGATTTTTCGGAAGGTATTCTCATGAATTTTGTTGTTTTAGTTGAAATACTCGGGTTCGTTATATTTCGCAGTTTTGAGGAACACTAGTATCAACGCGTTGAGCAATGCTTGTTTGAATTCCTTTAAGTTACTTTGCAAGATTTCGACGTTTTTCCAGCATTTGGAGCCAAGAAACGATTGCATCGTATCTGCTTTCCAGTGGCGAGACATTCTCGAGAAAAAGTTGAGACAAGAAAATAGCGAAATATAAGGCATCAAATGCAGAAGTGGCGAATTCTTCATAACTAATCGAGGAGTCATATTGCGGATACTTTAGAAGCTTTTCATTCTTTGAAAAAATAGTGCTTGCATTGGACAGTTGAGACACTGTGTTCTCGCAAACAGCTCTGATTGGCCATGAACATCGAGCGAATTTCCAAATTTTTTCACAATTTATGCTCATGAATTTACTAACTACTTTCTTCTATAAATTTTTGCTACATCATATATCATATATCATATATATATATATATATATATATATATATATATATATATATATATATATCCACCGTAATTTAGGTATCACAACAAACTTTCAGAGGCCTTCCCTCTATAGCATTTACATTTCTCTGAATTTATGAGATAGAATGGAATATCTCCATTTGCATAATGGGCAATATCATTATACGTTCACGG
This sequence comes from Baylisascaris procyonis, assembly GCA_037389465.1. Taxonomy (NCBI): domain Eukaryota; kingdom Metazoa; phylum Nematoda; class Chromadorea; order Rhabditida; family Ascarididae; genus Baylisascaris; species Baylisascaris procyonis. Next base: position 2,232,559 of record JAZARR010000164.1, read on the forward strand.
TAAAACGTAGCGTGGATGAAGGCAACACTCAACAATAGTACGATGGCATCAAGAGTTCAAACAGTAGAGTAAAATTTATTAAAACACAATTTATTTTTAGTAGGTGGCAATCGACTGACAATAAGAAGCAATAAAATTACAATAGAATCAGGTCTATTCATGAATATAGGGGTTTAGATGCAGTTTTTGAAGATTTGACTGACTGTTTAAACTTACTTCAACATCGACTGTCGACTACAGTCGATATGAAATATCAATAGGTAACTCATGAGCGTTCTTTCCTGACTCTTTAACAAATATTGCCACACTCTTACTTGCATCACGCTGAAAAAAAGTGGTTTTGATCTGCTCTATGAGACATGCAATAAACATGATTGTGGTTAGAAACCAATATGATTCTTGAAAAAAATTTACGTTCACGCTTAAATACAATCAATCCACTGAATTACGATTTCTGAAATTTTTATAAATGCAAGGCAGCGGCATCTTTTTTTGTCGCCCTCCTGCTGTTATTCAAGGAACATTTTCAATGAATCCTTTCGGGACGGTGCAGCTACGAATGCATTCAAACATTCATTTGGGATTTGTAAAAATTTTTGCCGAAATTGTTATCTGCAGAAATGCGTAGTTATAAGTATCACTGATAAATTGAATAACTGTTGAGTGGAGGATTTTCTCGAGATTATAGCACCCAGCATTTCGACTGGTGAATATGCTCAATCCTGAGATTTCAGGTTACTTTACATCACTGAAGGACTCACCGTTAGATACAGTATATTCGGCAACGAATGGATTGCGCTCGTGGCATGACGATCCATACAGTTTCGATCCGTTTGCTCCCGTCGATCTGCGTGTCAAACGTTCCTCATTTGACGATCGAGCAAGGATATCAAGCGGAAGGCTGAATTGAATGAGGGATGTTAATTAGAGCGATTCCAGTATGTAATACACAGATAACCACTTTCAATTAGGACTTTTATGTGTGGACGAGCTGTCCATGGTGGAAAGAAATGCGCTGAAATTAACATGAAGTCAATTTTCTGCATGCGCTTAACATGCTATCTATTCACGAATAGTTAGGGAAAACACCATGCCACTTTTTAGTGAGTCAAAGAGTTAATTATGGTTGTAATTTTTTGACGTTTGGTTTATGACCGACAACTATTTGAATTGAACAGCTTCCCCCCCCCCCCAAAAAAAAAAGAAATTGCATCTAAATGTCCTCACGTGTTTCAAATCCATCCTTGAATCGTCCCTATCCCCTCATGCCCTCCCCCTTGACCATTTTCATGACACTACGTTGCACGGTTTCCTCAGAAATACCGTATGGCACCTATTCTATTTGCAACGTTGGCAGGTATGTTGGCGTCTACGAGAATTAGTCGTTCATATTTCTCTGTGACTGAAGCATGAGGAGAGGAGAGGGATGAGGGCGATTACAAGTGAGATCTCAATTTATATGTGTTACTCATTACAAGTTCCTGTTGAAAAGGTGTTGAGAGAGCCATCGTATGCATAAAACTGGGTGCTATGAACGTTGTTGAAATCATTGCCTTAGCGCATCAGACTCTTCAGAAGAAACTGAGTTTGCAAGGTGACTCCAACATAATCGTTGTTTACAGCGCGAAGCAATCGTAATTAACCAAGTGATTCTGAGGAGAAATGAGGAATAAATATTTCTGGAAGGTGCTCTACTCGATCGGAAATTTTGGGCCCTCCGAGCAGTGGCAGTTGAATTTTTAAATAACCATAGAAAGGACATATTTTGTGTGAATAAGTGCTGACAAAAGGCTGCTTCAAACTAGCCAAAATAAGGTAACAACTTGCTCGGACTGCTAATGCTTCGTCGTTTAACGGGTGATGTGGATTGAGCGTTGAGATCGTTTTTCTATATTTGGTTGCTTCATCAGATGCCTTGTTACTCTGACCCCTCTTCCCTCTATGCTCCTCCTCTCATATCCTTCCACGATCTGCATTAGGGAAAAAACGATTAAATGACTTCTGCACAAAGCTACCGAAGCTGCATGAAAGTCAGAGTAGCGAGTAATTTTATTTTCCCACTAGCTGCAAACTGCAATCAGATGACGGACTTAGCCAATAAATATTTGCGCTCTCAGGAGCACTCGAAAACCAAATAAGTAATTACTGTTTAATCAACAGTTAAAAATGAAGATAAATGATATGGTAGGATATCTGAACAAATTAATTCAACGTCATTATAATATATCTGCAAACAAGAGAAGAAGTTTTTTCTACACTCAGCATCTTCTGTACTAACGGTCATGTGATTCCTTTCCAAGATACGATGGAGTTCAATTTTCGTTTTAAAGGTAGATCGATTTTGAAGCTGATTATGCAATTGAATTTACTTCAAGGATTAACTTTATCGGATTTTCTTTCCTTAGTGAAGAGTTAGGTAATGAGCTTGAGGAAATTGAGTGGTTGATGTGTTTTCGAATTTCTTTATTCCTCACTTGATAATCGACAAATTTCTTTTCCATTTCTGCCTCTATACCTCAAGAGCTCCTTGCTAGTTAGGTAGAACTCTTATAAAAATATTAACTCAAATGAAAGAGTTTGGAGTCGGAAAGAAGTTCATACTTAACTCGATAAATCTTCATTAATTGGAAGGCATTTATGATAGGAAGGATATAGGGAGATACTTCTATATGACGCATAGTAATTGGTTGACCTAGCAAAAGTGTTAATAGATCAAGGCAACGAGGCATTCACTACGATTTATTTGTTCGCTGGGCATTTATGCGAAGGATCCACAGCAAAGTTAATATGTTATAGAGTAGACTGCAGAGTGTCAAACCGTAAATGGAGAGGCATTTTCCCATTTTTCCCGTTTATTCCGCACATTGGAATTTTAGGCTCATTTTCGCAATTTGCAGCTCTCTTTACCACTAACTAAAAATGCAACAAGGATAAACGACAAGGAGCTGAGTTCCATAGTAAGAACGGGTAGCATCGATACTCGGTGACGTTTGCTAATACTTAGTCTCTAAACTCTCAGCATACTTTATTTCGTCAACAGCTCTGTCGACATAGTTGAACGATAGATGCTGCTTTCACGCACTCTTACAAGTTAACGCTCGAAGTGATCAACCAGCGTACATATGTGCGCGGTGTAAATGCATCTTCTGTCTATGCAGTAGTTTCAAGTCCAGAAAGTTTTGACACTGAACGTGAAGCTAGCAAGCTTAGTAGAGTAGATACATGATGGTGGCACAATACTCTCACTTGAAATATCCAACTGCTGCAGACACCACTTACACTCGTTGCCGTTATATCTGCGCTCTCTTTTGTAAAATTTGTGTAAACTATAATTTTTTGATAGCTTTGAGGCCTTGATAAATTGTGTACAATGAACCATGTATATATAAGAAGTTTACATATATTACACAGAGAAGCTGAAAGCTATTAATATAGAAGTTCTGTGTTTGTTAAGGTATTCATATTCTTCTCTATTTTAAAAATATTTGTAGTCGTCCCAAATCAGCAAAGCAACAATGCTGTTTCTCTGAACTTCTTGGCAACATCACTGCAGCTATTTTCATATGGTAATTAAAAATCATTGAGAAATATTTTAGTGGTAAATGTGTCTTGAGAATCAATGGATATGCGACAATCTCCTAATTGAGGCCAACTTCTCAATGATTTTCTTGGTAAATTTTGTGATAATACCAGTTACCCTATTCATATTTCTTGCCACAAATTTTCAATATTTTAGAAAAGTGGATGTGAATGTCACGCGAGAGGTGTCATCAAGTTGTGAAGAGTTCAGATTTAAAATGTTTATTTGCAAAGGACAAACTTCATATAAAATATAACATAAAACTTCAACGACAACACCAGCGAAACTTATCAACGATAATAAAAATATAAAACAATAGCGTCTACCACACAATATTTAGCAAGCACTGAGCGAACTCTGTAAGTTAATATATCGCGGGTAGCTGTTGCCAAGAAATTGCTTCTTTCGTCCTTTATCATTAAAATACTCGGCAGGATCGTAGATAAACTTTTTGCTCATTGTACAGAATGAATGAGACGGGGGTGGGGGGCTGTAAGATGCTCATCTGTCCGATCAGTCTGACCTCTCTTGTTCGCAAAATCTTTGAGATTCTCATTAGAGATGCTTTGTTAGGTCATTTTATGCAGAGTAGTTTGCATAATCCCGCCTAATTCAGTTTCTTCCTTGGTATATCTGCCCTTCTCGATTACTTTCTTATCCAGACGATTGTCCGAATGGTCATAATTTGTGGTGACTGTCCTAAGGCTACTGGTGTCGTTTGTCGTGAAAAGTTACTGATAAACTTGGAAAGGTACACGATTCTTGGCTCTTTGTTGGAATGAATCAAAGGGTTTGTGTGCAGTCGAAAATTCCAACGTAGAATTGGCGATAGCTATTCCCCGTCGCATCTATTCTGCGATGGCCTGCCTCAGATGAATGTAGTAGGCCCAGGTTTATTCGTGGAAAACATAAACGATATTCCCAACAAGAGTGAAAATAGTACACCGCTTTTTGCGAAAGGTTTTAAAATTGAGCGAGATCTGCATCGTTTCGAAGCTTCGTCAAATCACTGGCAGCTTAGCGTTCCCGATAATAAATGCCATAGCGCATGTTATAAATATTTCTTCAAGCTAAGGGAAGACTACTTCCTCTGTAGGTAATGGTAAAAGTAGTCTTGGTGTCATTATTGAACTGATTTTCGATAAACGCTGCAGTGTGTACCCATTGTCAAGAAATTGTTGATTGTCTATAAGAAATTGCGGAATATTTATTTGCAGACTACTGCAACGGGGATATCTATTTACACAAGAATAAAGAAAATTGTGTGAGAGTAATGAACAAATCAAATCTGAGAGAAAAAATCAAGCAGCATTAACAGTGGAGCACGAATAGATTGGCATAAAACATGTCGGCATAGACATAAAAACTGAGCGACACACATGGAGACATATTTGAAAAAGACATTCGAAAGTCTACCAATCAAGAACCGTTTGGTACAAATATTTCGAAAAAATAAATATGTTAATAAATATGTCATTTCGAATCAATATGTTTTGTAGATATTTTACGTTTTCATTATATAACCGTAAATGCTTTTTTCACTTTGGAGTCCGAATTCCACTTAATTTGTGTAAATGGATTCTTTGGATTCACTTGAAATCTTACTGCTGCGAGCATTCTATCATGTCGGGAATGGTAGAATGCTCGCAGCAGTAAGATTTCAAGTGAATCAAAAGAATCCATTCACACAAATTAAGTGGAATTCGAACTCCAAAGTAGCAGCAAAGTGAGGAAAGCATTTACATCTATATAATGAAAATATAAAATGTCTGCAACATATAGCGATCCAAAATGAATTTGGACTTCAAAGTAGCAGCAAAGTGAAGGAAGCATTTACAGTTATATAATGAAAACATAAAATGTCTACAACATACAGCGATTCAAAATTGGCATCGAGAGCACATTAGACAGGTTAAAGGCCTCCAAAATAGTCTTAAAAGCATAAACGCAAAATTTTTCATCAGAAGTGAATTCAGATTTGTTTGCAAATACATTATTTAGTACAATTTCGAAATTCTTATACCAATCCAAGTGGGCTTTCAAAATCCGATTCCACTCCTGAAGCTGTTTTATGTGAGCTTCAAGCCGCTGTCCTTTAGCCTTCTCCTTATCGCGTTACTTACGTGATGCTATTGCTGACTTAGACCTAGCTAACTGATTACTGATTTTTTTGGGACGACCACGCTTATTCCGTTTGACGTCTTTGCATATGCCTGCAAAAATCTATGATAACAAACCGCAACAGCTACAAGAATCTCATTTCGCATGGTGGTTCCAATTGTACCTCCATTATCGTCTTATGTTTTCATGGCTCTTAAATATTAGATTCTTTTAATATTATATGTTCTCGAAATATTATAGACTTTTTAAAGCTTTCCTTTGTTTTTCTTTGCCTCTCCCGCTAGTATTCTCATATTGGGGCTCTTGCCTAGCCTTACCCAATGTGTTGTATGGAATGAATATTAAATAACCTATCTTATCGCACTAAGTGCAATAGGCCTCACGAAGGAAAAATATTTATTTACTCACCAATTCGTTTTATTTATTTTAACATCTCGAAGTGGGAAAACATATAAAAATAATTCAGCATGAACAACAAGAAGAAGCAAAACATTCGCAGAGCTACAGTTTAAGCGATCAAACATTTTATATATAAGAGCAGCAACAGTGTGTAGATAGAAATGACAAAGCCGCAGCTTGAAAGTTGAAGGAGTGAATGCATTAACGATATCGGCGGGAAGCAAATTCCAGAATCGTATAACAGACACTATGTAGAACACTGTTTATACTGTAACGTCTTTTGAAGAACTGAAACTGATGCGCATGTTGACTAGAGGAAGGGGCAAACGGAATGTCTGCGGGTGTATTCCAACTGGAATAGTGGAACACAATGCGCAGGAATATTTCTGACAGCGAGATGTCGGAAAAGATGAACATAATTTTATAACAAAGAGTCGAATAAAAGTCCAGCCTGCGGTATTCCAATGGTTGCAGGCTAAAGGTTTTTAACCTAGTAGTGCAATTTGGCTGAGAGGGACCACGATAAATTTTGCGAAAAGTGATGCGAGTGAAGCGTTCCAGGACATTCTCTAGCAACCTGAATCAGAAACCAAATAAGGAGACCATATAGGAATGTAGCATTCCAAAACAGGTCGGCAATGGGCGATGAGACACTTTGGTAGCGCATAATATTTATGCCGTAAAGCATGAAGAATACAGTTTGTAATTTTTGACGATTTTTCGAGAGCAGCAGAACACAGCAACCTTTAATGAAGTTTGGTGTCGATTACGATACCAAAGCCAGGAAAATATCTGTAGAAGGAACATCACGTCCAAGCCTGAGAAAACATGTTGATAGTTGCTACGAATTACATGACCTTTTTCATGAAAAATAATTAACTGCCATAATTTCGACCATTTGGCGAATGCATCAAAGTCCTTTTGCAGAACATGGAAGGAATAGGTAGGAATCATCCAATGGATAATAAATTTTGAGATCTCAGCAAAGACTTAATACTGCCCAGAATGTTATGGGAAACATCTTTACTGCATACGCGTAACAAAACAGAACCCGAGACACTTCGTTGTGCCACATCATTAGAAACTGGTTGCGGAACGTCAGAAAAGAGCCGACGACCCCATATTTTTCCGATTTTAGGAGCAGCTTTTCATGACAGAAATCACTTCGAAAACCTTACGAACATAAGAGCAGATCAGTCGAGCGATAGTTTTCTATTGAGGTAGCAGGTGGTTTCTTCAGCAAAGTTGAAACGAACGCATAGTTCGAAACGAGAGAAGAACGTAGAAACATCGTAGTGGGTGGTCGCGAGATTGCTTTTGCTGTGCGTTTTAGAGACAATGATGGAATACTGTATGGTGTGAGCGAAACCTCGTTACTGAGTTTAGGAACAGCCTTCAGAACTGAACTAGAGCTTACATCAACAAAATCCAGGTGCTTATTGCATCGTGCAGGAAAAACTGCTAGGTAGCACACCGTTATCTCTCACAAAAATACTTCAAAATAATCTGCGAGCATATTGCATTGCAGCTGGTTATCGGTGACCACGGAATCATCACGACAATTTTCTAATGTGCTTGCTGTATATTAGTGCGTTCTCAGCTTGCTGTTAATGTACTTGTAAAATGCTTTAGCGTTTCTGCCACATTTCACACGTTTCTCACGGTTTCTAGTAAGTTTCACACACTTGGTTGGCTAGTGTTCCGAACATTGATAAAAAGCATCTAATTCACCCGGTTTATGGCTATCAAGATATAAGAAATGTTTTTTGTCGCTAAGCGCTGGAGATATGGTAGCAGTACGTGCATTGAAGTAAATACAGGAAAGAACCTTATTATGCTGCTCTGTATACACTTTGAGGTTATCAGTTAATACTTGGCGGGAGAGTCAACCCTGGTCAAGGAAAGATGTAAGTATATTTGTATTTTGAAGGCGAACACGTTCACTTTGCCATTTGCCTACCCACGGTCTCCACAACCGAGTAGCTGATGAACAGATTTGTGAACTTCTCCTCATAGGTGAACTGCGCTCGCTTTCCCTAGCACCCATCTTTGCTTCGGAAGCGTTGACCTATCAACAATACATTGCTTATAAATGATATAATCAGATCTTGAAACAGATTTCCTGTTTTCCTGCAATTAGTCAAGAAAAGCCTTGGATAGGACCGACGAATTAAAACATTCTCAAAACCTACAGAATCTCTCAACTGCCCAGCACGCTTCAGAACCTGAATAGCATCGTGAACATTACAGAAAATCACATTCATAAGACGCTGCTAATTCTCGTTTCGCAGATCCGCACGCAATATAATAACAGATAATGAACAAACACAAGCAAAAAATAAAAACAAAAAACAGGCTTGAAAAAACTGCATAGGAAGAATGAAATCTGAAAATACCTGCATTATTTCCGACATCCCCAGTGTTGCCTCCTACCGTACCAGTTGTACCGATCCAAGTTCCAGCCTCAGTTGTAACGCCGACTTCAAAATCGACTGAGATATTCCCACTGATGGTGATTTCGTGGCCAGCGGTGTCATAGGGGTGCGAACTTTCTGTTTTCATCATATAAAACATCACATAGGAGCGGAAAAATGAAGATTTCCTTGAACACACATTCGCTCACCGATTGTGCTCATCTTATCGTTCTTTACTTCTTCCTTGCACATATGCGGATTTGTGCAGGACATGAACCCTACCGCACTCCTTAAACCCTCACCCTCGGTTACACATATATCTTGGAGAGTTGCGAACACTGTGAGCACTACGATTTATAAATGGCGAAGTAAATAAATTTGAACATTGAAATGCTTTTGGATGTACAATGAAATAAATTTCTGATCACGATGCCGTACACAACCTAACAGATGAAACAACAATTTTGAAACTGTTTCCTCTCAAATTCACGTATTTTCTGCAATTTGCTACATCCCGTATACACGTGCATTTCGGCACTTTGGTTCAACTCTGTTCTGTTCAACTCCTGATTTTTAAAGTTGAAGCGATATAAGCATTTTTGAGCCCTTAGAGGTCATGACTTCCAAAACGAACATCTCAAAATGCATAAATCATTCTACCTTTATTAAAGAGGCACCATATAGCTCTAAACATCTATGCTCCATCGAATTAAAACAGAAAATAATAACGACGTTTCGAAAGATAAAATCATCTTATCTTCAAGGGGAATTTTTAGTGACCTCACGCTTACTCAGTTCATGATCATGGTGGCATCATCAAAGTTTCGGATGAAAAATGTTCAAAGATCAGAAACAAATGTGAAAGTGCCTACATTTGTCAACTAAATTTGTAAAGTTCGAAATGGAGCTATGAGCTTCGGAAGTGGGAATATCATCAACAACTTACTGACAGATAGCTGGCGCGAAATGCACTTTTTCACTTACTTTTTCCACATCGACATTATATCAACGTATTTGAAGATGAGAAATCGTTGCCCTATAAGGAAGAGAGGACATTGTTGGGCCAATTTTGTCAAATACTCCTGGTGCCACTTTACAAGTGCCACTTTACACTTTACAATGATCTTGGCCAATTTTGTCAAATACTGCTGGTGCCACTTTATAATTTACTGAGTTGTGATTCGCTTGAAACATCTCCCTACCAACCAAAGATTACTAGACTTCTGCTTTTCAGTATTAAGCTTAAAATCTCAAAAATTTTAAAATACTTTCCCTTTATGACTTACATTATGCACCCCCAAAGTGCCTATTTAAACCTTCCACTTACCAATGCTTCGCAGTTGTTCGTGCACATCGTCATACGATAGAACTGGCAGATCCTGAACATTCCGTCGGATGTTATATATTTATATTAACGAGGTTTTTGCAAAGAAAAAAGTGCCTTAAATTTTGGCATTCTGCCAAACTGTAACTATTTATATACTTCTGTGAGCGTTTCCTGATGTGTAAAGGCGATAATCGCAGCTCAAGTGTTTTCACAATTTCTGCACCGAAGAAAAAGTATTTGAAATCTGATAAAAAAGTTTTTTGATGCGTTCATCTTATTTGAAAGTGCCTGAGATAGGAGTATTGCGACATGTATACAGTAATCAAGGGGTTTACTTGCATAAATTTTGCTCTATTTCAGCGTTAAAGTGTCGTGATGACACAGCATCGATATGAATGTTCAATTATAAATGTCAAACATTCAAATTTTACAGTACTACTTAGTACGATTGGCATAAAAGATACAGTACCACTTTTATCTTTAAAAATAATCTATCCTCATCCTAATGTTTTTGCATATTAGTACTTAATTTTTGCATTTTTATTTATGCATAGCATTCAACGATTAACGCCCTTAGCCATATGCATGTTGAAGTTCATATAAAACGAGGAAAACTGAATAGTTTTTCTTTGAATTTTTAACACTACTAGTATTCATTGATGCAAATGAGTTTATTTCGTCTTTTTCACCGAACAATTAAACATTCTTAATGAGCGTCCAATGGCATGACACCTTATAGGAACTGAACCTCGTTTCCAGGTATAAGAACCTTAAGGTATAGTGAAATAAAGGAAGTGCCTTTAGTTCATTATCAGAGTAATTTTTTACCATAGTGTCGTAATAATGCCCAATTAATTATCATAAAATTATTGTGATATTTTCTAGCAGTAATTCAAAATATGAAACAATTTTATTCAATGCATGAAGCGAAACTCACATTATCAGGTGCATTCATTGCGTTTGCTTTGAAAAATTGTTCGTACTGAAGATTATATGTATCGGCACCTAGTGATGCCATAGCACTTATTGCAGCTGATTGCTCAAACAATCAACAGTGAAGATTATAGAATTTGGAATATTGAGCGATAACCGATAGAGGATGTTAACGAAAAGTAAAAGCACACAATACCAAAGAAGAAAATATAGTTATTACGAGCGTTGTGAACGCAAAGAACCTTTGCCTCCCTCCCCCCCCCCAATCCCCCCGCCCCTCCAAACCCTTCAAACAAACAAATTACGTATGACTCCTTTTGGTGATAATCATTCTTCAGTGTCCAGTACTTTTCGCGCCATTTCTCCGCAGTATTATTTCACTATTATTGAGACATTTTTTCCTATTACTTTCATCTCCTAGATTCAAACATTCCAGGATCTCCAGGATCTGCTGCATCCTTTTGGTCTTAACCATTTTGTCTTTTACTGATTTATGCCATTCAAGAAACTTATACCGTTCATACCGTTCACCGTACGTTGAATTCTAGGAAAACGTGCTAAATATGTTTCGTTCTTTTCGGCAAACTGATGGAATTTTCCAAATCTTTCTAGCATTTTTTCTCTCGATTCACTTAGAGTTTCCCAGATCTTGTTATGACGAACCTTAAAAATCCCAATGATTAGTTTTTGAAAAAATATCTGCAATCAAATATCTGCTGCATTATTATTATCAGAGAGTGCTTCCTTTCTCGGAAATGGAATCGCGACGACGTGTCCCGAGTTTTCTTATGATTTGCTGAGGCAATGGATGCATATTTTGATGTGCAATGAAAGCTGATTCCTAGAAAAACTGAACTAACTGCATCCAAAGCTTCGAAATAAAATATAAATCATGAACGCTGATGCCATTTAAGTGGTCAGTTTCCTTGAAGAAGAGCTCTGCATTATCAGTCATCAGTTGAACATCTCACCTTCTGTGTGGCAGATGTTGCATTGAGATCGTTATTGAAACGAAATTACAAACACAGACTCAATATATTTGTTATGCTAGCATACTTGATGAATATGGCTCGATGTTATATAACTTAACTTGCAGGGTTTTGCCAGTGACGTTTTACAGCCCAAACTTACAGCCCAAAATGGCGTTTTGCCTCATATAAGCTGAATGCATCTGAAATTTTATCCAAGTATTTGTTCACTCCCCATTGCTTCACCAAATAGAAACTGCGAGCACGTTAACAATCTTCCAATGTATAATAATTCATATGTGTGATAATTACATGCGGCATGCCTCTAAACTGCTATCCGAAGTCGGATCGAATTACAAGTCCTGAGCTAATTATGTTAGGCCTTCGGCTACCCAGTTGCCCTACGCACATCAAAGCCTTTAAAAATCTAAACGAATAAAATCGCCATTTTATTGAAATCAAGGAAGCAAGGGCATAAAATCCTTCAACGACTATACTGTTTAGGAAGGGATGGTGAGTGAGCAGTGCTAACAATATAGCATCTAACAAACAGTGATTTTTTAATGATAAAGACAAAATGCTGATAAGGATGGAAGAATGTCAACTAAGATTGCTCTGTGCGGCAATAATTTTTACTGCTGACGATAATGCTCTCTGATGAAACTAAAACTTTTTCATTTGAACACAAAGCTGACAATCTATCTCCAAGTGCCGTACAATCGCTGAATAAAGACCCTTTCTACTAGGATTCTTTCTTCAATGAGACCCCACTTTAACTTTCGTTTCAGAGTATTCGTACTACTTTACTCCGACGAAGTGATTACTGTTAGGGATAGTATAAGCTCTGAATAGAAATACTGCTAGTGCTAGTGCACAATTGCAAACTTCGTCTAGGAAGCCTCAACCTTACATTAAACTCTATCTAGACTGAGAAATTATATAGCCTTCTATCTTGAACAAGAGTTGCTTCAACAGGAAGCCTTGTTTTACCCAGAGCAGTGCTGCGATCCCTGAGCTTCTTTTCCAGATTAGAAGGTTATACAATGACATCATACATTAGAGTCAAGTGAAACTTATTTTCAAATGAGAAAATAGATCTAAACACATTTTATGCAAGTCATGAGAAGTCGTAAAGTGCAGTGTCAAGAATATAGAAACGCACAGCTAACATCAGATTTGATATTTTATTACCTACACCATGTGTTTCATTCGAAAGTACCTCAGCAAAAACTCTTTGTTTGTATCGTCAAAATTATATCTGTCCAAATAAAACAATCAGACTAGTAAGTTGTCCGTACCTAATGCTCCGGCCATCCGGCGTGCATTGTTTGGCTTTCTGGCTTCACTCATTTTGCATTTAAATGTGCTGTGGTGAACAACATGTTCAACCTATTCAGCTGTTTAATTCCAGGAGACCGTTGGATTTTACAGAATGAAATGGAAAAAGTGAAAATTTTCTGTCGCTTCATTAAGCGAGTCCTGTTTGCAAATGAAAAGTTTGGCCACAATCGAAGACCCAGCGGCCGAATGGTCGAACGATAAAGGTTAACGATCGGCATATCCAAGTGGATCTGTCTAGTCGAACCAACAAACTACCATAATTAGACCAAAAATCGTTATGAAGATGATAGCTTTTGTGTATTGCTTTGTGGCGATAATTTCTAGAAAATATTCAATAAATTTTGAAAACCTATTACTCCTTAATTTAAGTTTCTTTTTGAGTTCTCTTTTCAGTTAAGAGGATTGTATGGACATGTCCTGGACAAACCTTGATATGTGTACTCGAGAATGCACCTGAGATACAATGAAATTCAAGTATATTCTCTAAAATATTGCCTATTATGTGAAAAGTGGAGCGAAATGAATGTCAAATATATGTTTTCGAGGTCAATCCACAGTTCCTCAACATCTTTAAATACAATTACTGAGTGACGACGGTCGCTCATAGCACAATTACTTGCATGCCGTACAAGAATGCAGGTAATTGTACTATGAGCGACCGTCGTCACTCAGTAAATGAACGAAACGGTGTGAAAAAAAAAAGAGGAAACGAAAAGACTGCATCGTGAAAATTCACGCAATAGCGTTGAAGACGAATGTTTTGTATGAAGCTTGAGTGGAAACTATCACTATATATAAAGATATCAGTGTGTTTGACGTTTAAAAAATGGAACACCATCAACGCTTATCAATTTCGATACTGAAGCATGACTAATAAAAGGAAAAAAAAAATAGTGAAATAGAAGCAAGGCAAATGATGCAAACTTATCGGCCCAACCTCGGCAAGCCGAAAACCATTTTGAACGCAGATTGGTGTAATCTTATGACAATTTCTTTTTGATCATTTTATTTCTCTTCAAAGGCTCAGATTTCCTCAAAGTGAAAATTCAAGGCTTTCGTTCATTAAACTGCAGCGAAAATGAATGGAGATTTCTATGATGTGCAAATAAAAAAGATTTGAACTAGAAATAGTTCATGATTTTTGAATCTAGAAACTTTGGTGGGCATTGGAGGCACTCAAAGTATCATTTTTTATACTTTAAATGCATTTTATTCTTCGAATTATTCAGCTAAACAGAAACAATTCTCGATAGTAATTTTGACGCTCCTTTATGTGGTCAATCAGTGAGCAAATTAGCGAACACGCCGGACAGAATCGAAAGCGATTACAGCTCTTTTTCTACATTCTTTCACAGAAACTGCCAGGATGCATTACGGCGATGTCATGTCTGTGTGTATGTATGCATGCGTCTGTCTGTTCGATAGTCTCAACTTGCCAACCAGTAGTATATGCAGTAGGTTGATTTCTTCGTTCCGGCTCTGTTATGATTCATCCTGTTTAGAAACACGTATTCACGCTCAAATACATCTCGAATTTGCAAGTTACCGTTGTTCCACAACGGTCCAGCTTGACACTAAAACAGCCACTAAGTTCGTGTCTATAGTCACGATAAAACAGTGCAACAGTTCACATTTGTCTTTATGCAAAAATGTGTTATGTGCGTTTATGTTCGGCACACGACGAAGCGTCAGCTGTTTATCTTCATATGCTACGTTCATAACCTCTCGCTTTTTTAACACCACTGAACCATCAGAAACGTTTCAGAAAGCTTTTTTAAATAATCAACACCGCTAACGCAATGCGCAAAGACATAAAAACACTGTAATCCACTGCCTGGTGAATCTGTGCGCTTGTCTATTGGAGCTTTTGTACCTGCTGTCCGCAGAAAACGTATTATTGTGCACTTTATTGTTCTGGAGACTAAGACAAGCAGTCAGCTTGTGGAGCTGAAATTACGAAATCATACTTATCACTGATAACACATTTCCACTTGCATTCCTTATCAAATTAAGGCACGCGACGTCCTTCGACCTGCACCCTACCTCCTCATGAAGGTGGAGAAATTTTCGGACCCGGAGAATGACTTCGTTAGGACCCCGTGAGGGCTTATGTTTCAAGAACCCTCCGCCGTGGTGAGGGCTTTGAAGTTCAGATACTTCACGATGGTCGCATTTGTAGTTCAGGGCCGGTGTCATCTTTACGCGGGTGTCCCCATCAAGCAGGACCATAAAATAGGAATAGTGATGAATTCCAAATAATAATATGCATATCATTTTTGTAACAACAACGCCAATAACACTTCTTTATTTTGCAATACAGAATTTATGCAGTTACGTTAACAAAACTTCCTAAAAGCTAGCTTTGATAAGAATTTTGTTATCACGGCCATTCATTCCACTCTTTCTTGAGTGATGCAGTTGATAGCGTACATTTAACAACGTGGTAGCAGCAGCACCCCTGCTTCTCTTATGCGTCTAGTGCAAGCTGAATTCCATATCGCATTATCAGGATGTTACTCGCCGCCTAGGGTCTACTTTGGTTGTTGGAATGAGAGGCACATTGGAGTGCTGATTTGATGGGTGACTTAGGTGATGAAGAGTCTGGGCTATGGCTTTTGGTGAAGGATGTAAATGTTTTAACCAGTACGAAATTGTATCGGGTGGCGGCTTCGAAGGGTTCTCTATATTCGTTTGCAAGACGGGAGTGGGAATGACGCCTACCTTTTCTTCAGCTCTCATAGGAAGTTCAGATGAGTGAAATCGGTTATCTTCGATGAACCGTAGTTCTGGCTTTCCTTTGCGCACTTCGCATATTTCATATGAGCATGTGAAACAATTCCACACATCACTGTATCTCTCATTTCACCGGCGTGTAGTTGAACGCCGACATTCGCAAATGTACGTATGCATCGTGATTCTATGCACTTCTTTAGTTAATGCGATGTGATCGTTCATGATTTTGCACGTTCGAGTGGGCGATGCTGGACTGTTGCCTCAGTGACGTCATAATGCTAATTATAACATCCTGTTTTTTGGGGAAATGGCTAGAAAAACACTTGCAATTTCAAAAAGGCCTCAAAATGTTTGATAAAAAATCCCCTTTCCGACTGTTTAATTCTAATAATTCCCGCTTTATGTTCCTTCTACCTTCACTACAATCCGATCAAGAAAGTTCTAACGTTAACTGTAATCATCGTTGGATATTGTTTAGCACCTGTTGTTTTTCGATCAATATTGCCGACCTACTTTTTCGTTCCTATTTGCCATTGATCCGATGTTGCCAAACAAGATCATAAGCGACATTAAATCGCTTCCAAGAGGAATAGGACGAGATAGATATTTTTATACCTTTTCATCTCTATGTTCCTTTCATTCATGACATCTCAATTTAACACTGTTTTCACGTGAAACGAACTCACACTCAACTCGAAGTACAACTCGATACTTTCGAAGTCTACAACTTTTTTCATTAACAATATTAAAAGTTGTGCCTCGGCATAGATTGCAGTTAACAATCGTGAAAACGTATGTTCAAGGCCTTTGCTAATGTGCAAAAAATGGTTTACTATGCTAACAACAAAAGGAAAAATATGCAATCATCTATAGCCCATACAGAGGTTAACAAATGAGAATGAACCTCGATATTTGTGTTAATCTTAGGCGCGCAATAAAAGTTTCAACTTCTTCGTTCGCAATATGAAAGCAAAAGAATCACGCTGAAATATGCTGCCCCACTCTACCTTAAACCGTTTTTGCATATCATAAGCGAATTATCACCGTTCCCCTTTTTCTCCCAATATTGACATTTTCATTGAGGTTTGGAGCAAAAAAAGAATAAAGTTTACTCCGCAAACATAAACATCAAGAAATATACAGGTCATACCTGCGGATAATAAAAATTCGTAACTAATCTCAAAAATAAACCTCATTTCACGGTGAGAATAATTACAGGTCAACCAACAGCGACCATTCATGAGCATCGTTAATATTTCTACACGACTTTCGCATTGAAAACAGCGTAAGCTATCCTATACTTCAAATCTCGATTCTTCTTCCTCCGCACATGCGATGGAGGGGAAGGGGAGGGGGGGGGGGGGGAAGCATCGTTTTCCTTATTATGCAAGCAGAATCTTTTAAGATCCCTGATGCGACATTATGAGTTGTTTTCCCATATGAAGTTTTCAATATTTTGCGATTGGGCTACCTTTTTCAATGGTTCTGTAAAGACTCAAGCTTTCCTCCCGCAGATTTAAAAAGATTATTTCAGCTGCTTCCGCAATTTCAGTTCCAAAAAAAAAGAGAAGACATAGACGAGACTTGCTGGTCCCCAATATCTAAGAGAAGGCAAATAAGAGATTTGCTGGGCTCAAAAACTACCTTTCGCTCATTCATACCCTCTGATGCAAGCATGTAATCTTCTCAATATTGATTACCTCGTATATACACATTAAAAACAGAAAACTTTTGATGTATTTCCTTCCGTTTCCCTTTTGCTCATTCGTAGCAAAACTAAACTACTGGAAAAAAGGGATTTCTCGACTATTCTCGATGATATCTTCTCTCTTCCGTCCACGTTCCTCTTCACCTCAACCGCAAATTGTCCCTCAAATAACGATAAGCTAAACGCTCATACTGTCTGTACAGAAACACGCAAAATTTATAGGAAATGAATAATACATAGTACCGAATTCACAATGAAAATGAAGCTAAAAGAATGAGTGAAACGGTGACGAACGTAAATACTGTCAACATCTACAATGATGCTCAGGAATTAGCAAATCAATGAACTGATGAAATAAGCCATTCAAAAACTTATAAAAGAGTTCAAACGATAGATAGAATATGCGAAAATATTTTGTTGAACAAGTGCATTCGCTTGAATGTTGTAAATATAGCCGACTTAAATGAAACTTTGAATAGATGAAAGTTCCGTTAGAAACAATATTCAGCCAGCACCCATTGCAACACCTCAACGGCAGCACTTTTGCGGGATTGAGACTGTACGCGCTAATCGGCACTGCTATCGTTGCATGAAGTGAAACAACTGCAAAAATGTTCAAACTTTCACAATTATCACTGAGTACATCTGCTATCCCTTTGCAAACAATCGCTCGATTCCGTGGAGTATATTTTGAAATAATCTCAGAATTCAAAAACAACGAATCAATGGACCTGGATAAAAATGCATCGTCTAAGGTACGAAAAGATGAGTGAAAATGTGATGAAATCCAAATTTTCTCGACAAAGTAATCTCTGAATATGTCTTCTCTCGACCATCTCTCCTCATTCTCTCTCGATTTGTTACATCGTTCACACAAAACTGTTCACTTTTAGGCCGAAAAACATTGAGGTTACCAACATTTCGTAGTTGAAATTTCAATGCCCAGTACTAAATATCGAGAGTATTCACATACCGCTTAGAACTTCAGTTAGTGATAACACCTACCATATAACAAAGTTGTGCATGAGAACGCCCATACTTCTTGTCTTGCTGTGCGCCACTAAACATATTTAACGTTACACTCTCAGCAGCCCTTCACTTCATAATAGCAAATCGCCTTTTAGAATGAGTACATCTCTTCATCTGGCGTCGTAATGCACGAACTGAACTCGAAATTCGTTCATTTTCATCCTTATGCTCTACTTTTTGCTCAAATAACACAACAATTCTGAGACTGCAAATGCTTCTGGTGATGTCGGATAAAAACATTTCCAAACGAGACGAAACTTCAACCATTCGCATGAAACTTGCATGAAATAAACAAGAGTGAATGAGCTTAAGAACGGAAATGGTGGAAGTAGAAGTCTTAAATCTTTCAATTTTTTAAGAAATCGATTTGACGTCCTACGGATACTCCAACGTCCAGGAGTGCGCCTAAACGAGGGTAAGTAGTATCTTCTTCTGCAGAAAGTCACTACCGCTCTCCCTTTTCCCTTCGATAGATGGACATGACTGCATGCAGATTTCTGTCCAACAATTTGCACAGAACAATCGCTCTATGACTTAAAGACTGCTCACCTACGCCTCCACGGATTGCTCTGATCAAGTGATGTTTCCTCTGCAGGCTTGCTCCTCTTAGCAGGCGGAGCGAGCACGGCTTCTTTATCATCGTTTGCCTCTGGAAGATGCAATAAATGGTACGTATTAATATTGCCGTTGTGCGACGATTGCCTCTCCCCTAACCATCAAATTACTGCTATTGCACAAAATTTTTTGCATATTCAATTAAAATTCATTCATCTGTTTAATAGCCTATAGGTGGCACAGCAAGCGAACACCACAATTATGTTATGCAGATATCGGTGATAGCTGGTCGATGAATGCGATCTCCACATGAAATTATTTCCAATATTTCATTTGAATTATTCGTTGACTAGTCGCTTAACTGGGATACAAAGCTGGCCGCACGAAAAACCTATACGAACGCCGCGGCGAGTAACCATATTGAATAGGCCCGCTAATCTCAACAAATTCTTCCACCTGCTGGCATTAATAAATGGAGATTGAAGTAATAGAATAATATGCTTTGGCACCATGCTCACGAAGCGGATCGAATTAGTATGTTAACAACAAATAGTGCTGATAATGTATGTGAGAAAATGCTTTTATACTTCAACTGACTAAATCGTTCATAGAAATTTTCCGCAAAGCATTCACCATTAGTCACCCGGTCGATTTAAAATGTTTGCAATTTTTTGGTCAAATGGAAATAAGAATGTTTCAAAGGATACAAAGCAAAACATAAAAGCACTATTCTTAATCAAAACGAGCGGGTGCATTCCCAACAGGAGGAAAACGCACTCGTCACGCACTCTGCCAATCAGATCAAGCGGTGATAGAGACAATCAAGAAGCAGTACAAGCATCTAATGACAGATGACAAATATGTCAAAATCTGTCCAGAAAAAATTTCAGCCTCAGTCTGATGTGTGAAAGAATTCGTCCGGAATGCATAAACATGAGCCAAATTCACTTTAGCAGATAAATACGCAAGGAATTCAACAGATGCAACTTTAAAGTTTCGAAATTAGAAATTAGTGAAGCGCGACTACGCAGCAAAGTTGTTCAGTGGATGTACTTTCATAGTTATTTCGAGTTCTTCGGCTCATAAGACAAATATTTTAATGAGTTAACTACGCAAGTGAATTCCTATAGCAGCGTGACAATGCGACTTATTGCGCGTTGAAACTATTCTACAGACTACACAAATATTCACATTGGCATAAACGCATTTATACAACAAAAAAATGCGATTGAATCGAAACACACCACTTATTGTTGTTGATAATGTTAAAGTTCCGTTCTGCTCCCAGCGTCCTGGCCGATCCAGCAGTGCCTCCAGATCACTGATAAAACTTTCGATTTGTGCTGGGAATGAAACATATTTAAACACTTCAGTATCTCACTTCCAATCTGTGTAACACAGAGCACATCAATGTAGTAAAGAAAAATTAAAGCATATGAGAGGAAATTGCTTAAATATTCCCAAGTTTGGTAATCATCCCGATTTAAGGATAGACAATAGATGTAATGGGGGATCTATATGCGAACTAGCACTTATCTCGACAACTATAATAGCTCGGCGATTAATCCGTGGCTCAAGATGATCTGCGGATATTTTAAAGATAGGTGGGTAGGAAGAGGGAGCTAATAACAAGAAATTAAACTCTCTTCTCATTTTACTTAAAGCAAAACATCTATAAGATTTGCACATAGTCTTTTAATCCCAAAATAATGCGCTGAATCAAGACTGTCAGAAATTGACTGAGCAAAAGCAGTATAAATGAACACAACAACGTACTGCAACCGTTTGATGTTAGGAAAAAACCTCCACATGATAAACGCTTATATGTGATATGCATAAAGAGTGAGATGTTTCCATGCATAAAATGTGGCACGCATATAAATATATGTTCAATCCAACTGCTGCTAAAGTTCCATTTTGCAGCAAATATGAATATGCCGAATTATTCACTGTTTCACCTAAATGAATTCAAAACTTGGAGCCTCATCCTTACAACTAGCGCTGCAGCCCGACAGAGGCATAATTTTAAGCAACTGTCTTTGAGGCATTCGATTTATTGCTATCTATTAGCAATTGCCTTTTCTTACAGAAGGAAAAGTGGGGAAGGGGATAAAGAGGGGAACGTAATCAAATGAAAGTATCAATCGAAATGCACCTCATACAAAAACCAGAAACTCTATATGCGCTTCACAACAACTGCTGGAGCTTTTATTCAGCATTTAAGGTGTGATTCTTGATATAAGCGACTAAAAAAGTTGTCGCGGCTACGCGCGAATGAGTGAGTGCGCAGAAATAAATAAATTGAAAGTTGATTAAAGCTGCAAAAATTAGTTTTGCAGAAGTGAGAAAGCGATGATGAAATAACAAAGTTGAGACTGTAGAAGATTGTTGATTGGCCACTCAGAGGTGTTGTGCTCAAAGAGAGGGGAAGGTGCGTGGGAGGCTCACGACGAGGCATGTGAGCGCTTTGTTTCTCAAAGGCGCATAAAGACATGCGGATCAAGTCATCCCATAAATAATGTTAACTGTCAACCAACCGCACAAAGAAGGGGCGGACCGTAAGCATCAGAATGTGTCAACAAGAAGGCTATATAATTGCATCCCAAAGGTTCGATAACTATTGTGCAGTGAGTGTCGTGAGTCGATGAATCGCGATGGATCGCCTTCAATGGTCATTTGCTTCTATCTGTAGATTTCATGTTTCACATTATGTATGTCTCCGGTGTTTATACATAAGTTTTCTTAATCATGCTCTAATTTTTTATATTCTTTTGATTAACAGGTGTCCTTTCGTCGCGTTTTTTATTGTCTAAACATGCGAATAAAGGTTTAATTACCCAAGTTTGAGGCGTGGTTTACAAAGCAGTGGAAAGGTCACACGGGTCGTGGCACAGCGAGAATCTGACATTGGAATTAAGAGACGAAACTCCTCAAAGTCAAGTGTATATTCTTGGGTAACTGACGGAACTAAAAGGTGATCATTGGCGAGCGGAAATCTTCAATAAGAGGAGTAGCGCGACAACTAGGCTGGTCGCAGACGGGAATTCACTGGTCGGGAGCGTCGACTCCAGCGGTGATCGTGATTTGGATCAACGCCAGTGGACAAAAGAGACGAAGCGACGGTGGATCAGGAACGCCACGCGTCAACTCGGAACTAACTAAAGCAAACACTGAGAAGCGAGCCGCAGTTCAATCGAGAACAGCAACAGTAACGTAGGCCAATTTGTTAACTAGTAATTTTCCTTTGTTTTATTCATTTCTGTTGCTTGTTCACGAACCTTTGGGAGCAAACTACTATCCTTTATAATCTAATTATTGACCACCTTCTTACATAATAATACACCAAGTCAAACAACTGGGGTACAAGTGTAGGGCGGGTGGTCAATACAAAAGTAATTTCTTTTATTCTTGAAAAAGATGAAAGAAAAGACTCTCAAGCAACGCCTTTCTTTGGAATTCACTTAATCGCAGGCAATAAAGAAAGATAAGGGGAACACAGACAGAGTAATCCAACATGTAACTGCTACAACTGCAAAAGAAATCAACTAGGATCCTGAGCTCATATGAAGAAATGATTTTAAGAATAATGTAAAGAAAAACAAAAGTGCAAAAGGGTTATTAGATAAGAACTTCTTAAAAAGTAGTGAAGATACGAAAACAAAAAAGTAGTGAAGATACGAAAACAAAAATAGACAAAGAATAAGCAGCTTTCCCCTCTCTTCCCTCTGCCCTCGACTCAAAAGATCGAAAACTCCCCTTGAAAAAGATGAGAGAATAAACTCTCAAGCAATCTCGGGAGTTTGAGTCAAGGAATTGGGATCATCATTAATCCCACATTCATTCTTAACACAACAAATGCCGAAAGATGAATGCTGCAAACGCATAATGAGCATCAGAATCAAGACAAAAGGAAATTCAACGGTACATAACAGGGTTCATAGTACCCATATTGCACTATATATTTTACTGCATACTGCAATACCTGTACGGTTAAATCACACCACTACATCCTCGCAGTACTCTGTAATTTCATCAAAAGGATAAAAAAAATAATATCCCATCAATGCCTCTTCCTTCTGAGCACCAATCCATTTTAAAACCATAACAAACTTAAATCCTTGAATATTTTGTTGGCGTTTATACGATAGATGTAAGCGACCTCAAGCCTCTTAAGTTGAATTCACATCTATCAAAAGGCATAGACACTGCTTTCTTAGTTAATAGGACAAATCTGCCAAAATACAAACAGCACACGTAGACAAAGAAAGATCCGAGAGCCGACTTCCAAAACACCAGCCGGAATAACGCTTCGAAGAGCTCAATAACCAAAAAAGTCCTTAAGCAAAGCAGGACGGAGCAGAATATTGTTAAGATATACAGCTTACCCTTTTTGCTAGCACGACGAGCAGCTGCCACTGACTTCGGCATAGGAGTCTCGAGGAGAGTTTGGTAGCCCGTACATAAAGACAGCAGGTCCCTTATCATGCTCGCAACTTCTTCATCGGTCGCCCCTTGAACATTACCAACCAGATCAACCGGCAATTCCTTCTTCTGCTCCCCCATCTCACCTCCAGCAGCCAGCTAATTCTGCGAGGTTGTTTACATGCAGGAATAAAGTTTTGCCACATTCTTGTTCTGGCAACCAGCAACTTTATTAGTTCTGTTGGAGAACAAAAGGCTAAAGAATTGAGCACTTTGGCTGTATTCAATTCCGTCGACTGACTAGTCTATGGCCAAATCCGATGTGCCAGTGCGCTACAATGGTAGAATATGTTGAAAGCATTAACGCAACAGTAACCGAATTTAGGCAAGATGAATAAAGCGAAGACCTGAACATACTTTCATCCTCAAGGCAGAAATTCAGCCATTGATTTTCGATTTCAGAGACGTCTTCTAGGTCATAACGCTCGTGCACTTCCGCTTGTTCTGAAAAAAAAAATCAAATCAACCAACCTCTCTTTTCATATACCACTTCTCTAGCCAATTTTTCTTTGACCATCGTATAGCAGCTTGTTTTCACTTTTGTTTCGATCATTTTCGTGTAAAATGCGGGTACCACGATAATATGTAATCATAACAATATCTGTGATGAAATTCTATGACTGCAGAATTAGAAAGTGAAAGAAAAATGAGGTCTATCGATAGAATGAAAGCTGATAAAATGAGCAGTTTCCAGTGAAATGAGAAAACGACGCATCTACTTCCACCCGTGCGCATGATCAGCTAGCTATAGTTTTTTCTTTGATTTATCCTCACAATATTGTGATCTAGAAAATCGACCATAGCTAACTGCGATGTAATATGCCATGGCTTAAGCTGATCGCAAACGTGCTGAAGTCAGTATACTGCCTAACTCCAATAAAGAGGAAGCAAACGTTTTTATGCGGAAAAGGAAGACAACAAGAATCAAAGTTCAGTTCGAGGTGCTAAAGAATTCCACTTTCAGAATGTACTTTTTCTACTTTGTAGAGTGATGAGATTGGTTAATCGAGAACTTAAAGGGAAACTTTGATGATATAAACATAAAATGACTGCAATCGCCTTTGTTTCTGCTACCTCCGAAATCAGTTCTCGTAAAATCTCGCGACAAACGATCAACAAAAATAGCCTTGAGCAAGACAAGATGACAAGACGCAAACATTCTTAAAACATCGGTTTCACATAATCCTAAAGTGGCGCAGTTCCCAAACAGTCAGTTAGGCAGGCGGCCATAGCAAGTAAGGCAAGCCATATTCAGTTAGCGTTTGTTTGCTCTAGAAAGTTCCCAGCATCAGACAGCGAACCAGAGACGGTTCTTCATCACTCCATTTCATTATTTCAGATCTTATCCGGCGCCACGAACGGTCACAACAGTTCAATACTGAGCTACTGAACAGTCTCAAAGACAAACCTATAGGGACTCTAGATTTTCAGGAAACTTCGAAAAGTTCTAGGAAGTTTAATGAAGGCAGGAGGAGCAAAGTGCCATTTTCTCTAATAGTACGACGATACGGGGAAATTCACATGGAACATGCCAATTTTTGTGGAACATTAAAGCGTGCGTTCAATATGCTAGGCGCATCAAAAAAAGTTTGCTACATGTGAACACAAATCAATTTTTGAGTTACAAAACGGAGATAGGCTACTTGCTCTGCCGCAACTTTGGAAAGGACTAGGCGGTTAAGCAATTGACGCTAACTTCCCGTTGGTGGTGTTCGCGCTATCCACATCTGTGTACATGTAATAAGGGATCGCCTAGAACCAGAAGGGGCGAGTGCTAATGCAGGGTATGGAAGCATGTGGGAAAGGGTGTGGTGTGGGCAGTGAAAGCTGCACAGCATTTCCACCATATATTTTCCTTTGCGGTACACAAAAGCAATGAAATCGATATTCAAACGATTGACAATTTCGATCACCAAAGCTGTACCCCTCACAATTGTTTCCGTTAGCAATTATCAGCGAATGAGATTTGACAGAAGTAGGAAGCCGCACTGGGAACGCTTCTCGAAATAGAGATGACCGCTTCATCTAAGCGTTCAAAAATTCCTCCATATGCTTTTTTCCACGTCATCAGCATTTCAGTCGTTTGTCCCTCACAACAAGAAACGAGCCAAGTGTCGGAATCATTCAACTGACGCAAAATTAGCTAACTTAAACCACATAATCATTCGACATTAAAACAGAAGGCCACCATATATCGACTGCGCTTAACATAGCCATGAACGTTAAAAGAATAAACTCAGGCGGGAAGTGAAACATTTCTGGAAGAATGCGAAATAATTTCAGTACAGAGGAGACAAAGAAAAAAGCAGTTTCATTCATCAACGCAAAAAAAGACCTGACCAGCTGAATGATGCAAATATCTGGAGGGGTTCTCAAGCCAAAAAATTAAGTATTGGTAAATCTTTGACCTTGCAACGATGTATCTGAGGATATTTTAGCGCACAAACCAACAAAAATCTACGCACAGCCGCAACAAGACAGAGTGATCCCTCCTCATCCGATGTCCACGCGTTTACCGATTTAATAAGTGTTCTTTTGCATCTTTTGCGTATAATCCCCACTTCCTTAGACGATCACTAGCTAAGTGGATAATGTTTAGTGCTTTTCTTGACCTGTTTAAATTCCATCTCCCTAAAGATGCTACGACTCTTCACCTATAAATTCCGATGTATCCATGTGCTGCCACTATGGAGCAAAAAAAAACAACAACAATAAAATAGGCCTACCGGCATCTTCGCCTTCAGGTGTACTCTTCAATATCGAATTTTGCGTATTCCTCCTCGGTCTGCCACGAGATTTTCGTGCCCGACCACCTTTCTTACTTTTTTTGGATCTGCTATGCTCCCGATCTGAAACTGAAACGCTGTTCTTCTCGGCGTCTCTCGGCTGCTCCCCGGCGTCCAGTTTCTTCGGTCGACCACGTTTTCTTCGCTTTCCAATAATTGAAGCTGTCAAACCTTCTTCAGAAATTGCTTCGACCATCCCATTGTTAGGCGGTGGAGGAACATCCAATGCATTTTGGCTTGACGCTTCCACAGCTTTTTTAACAGTACTTTTGCCTGTTACCTTTCCTAATTTGTTCTCGCTTAGCGAAGTATCGCGCCCACTTTTCTTCATGTTCTTCTTCTTGGTCCTTCGAGTTTTCGGTATTATTATCGCACTGCCTCGAACTTCCGAAGGGATGGATGCCATGCTGCTTCTGACACATGATGGCACAGGTGCGATGTTGTTATCTTCACTGGCTGAGGGCGCAGAAATTACACTGCTTTGAGCACTCGACGACACAAGTTTCATACTGTCGTGAACGCCTGAACGCATTGACCTCATATTTTTTCGAATGTGTAAAGGAAGAGAAACTATATCGCCTTGGCCGTGAGAAGGAACACGTGCGACATCATTCTGGATACCTGAAGGCAAAAATACCACATTCCTCTGGTTGCCTAAATATAGCGCTGATTTATTTCTCGCAATAATCGTTTTCGTCTCGATACTTGGAGGTACAAACGTCACACCTCCTGAGCCGTTCATATCCATGACTGTCACAGCCTTAGAGGTACTGGGATACGCTCCTTTTACCGCCCTTGGAAGATTTTTTGACGTACGACGCTTGAAAAGAAACCATTCGCTGCATAGATGAGCAAGTCCAATCAGCTCGAGCTTCTTTTGCAACGAATATCCCTCATTCACCAAATCCTCTGAAACGAAATAAATCCACCACATATTCATCGCATTCTCGCAACGACCACTTCATATGCACTACGGTCATATAAGACCGAACGCAGCTTCGACTCAAATCTGTACATAATCTAGATGGAATGTAACAAGCAACAATCCTAATTAGCAATGCTAGTCCGCAACAGTTCACCGCATATTGACAGCTAGAATGCGCACATTTGCCGCGACAGATTACTACGATTCGACACTTATGCAAAACGAGTTATGCTTGCTCTGCCAAGTGCACAAAGCAGTGACCATACAGCATTTCTGTCGTGGTTAAAATCCATAAACTTTTAAGCATTTGAAAGTATACGGCAATAAACTGTACGCAGTACAATACTGCTGTACTATGCGCTACTGCACTATATGCACTACTATAATATGAACATTTTAATATAAGGATGTGATGTTCTTCACTACGACATATACTACAAAAAGCATTTACTATGCTACTGTTCTTCAGTGCAAAATACATTGTGGTGTAAGAGATAGAAAATTTTAGAGGGTCTTGTCGCCAAAGTCGCATTTTTTTTTTTTTTTTAGAAATCGCAACATCACACGAATTCAGAACTCTCCACAAATTTCATTCAGCATCAATTCAAGCCGGATTCTTTAGGCAGCTGTAGTGCTATCGGAAAGTGATTCTGGATAACCGATTCCTCATCTCGACAAAAAACGCACTGCAGAACAATATTATAAAAAATATCTAGAATGCAACAAGCAAGAAGAACAAATAGTGGAGGGATGAGAACGCAATCGAGTAACCAACAACCAAATTCATCCTCATGGATATCCTGGCGGAGGGAAAGCAGCAAAGAAAAAGGACCCACATTTCAATAAAAGATGAATTTTATTCGATGATGCAGAACTAAACAATCGACAGAATTAACTGCAAAACACAACCAAAAATTCCCAGCAGTACTAAAAGAAATCAATAAGAATAAGACTAACCTATCAAATTCAGATCGTGCATTGCATACTGATCTCCTTCAATTTCGTCGATTACAGATCTCAACTCCCCAACGTATCCTTCAACAAGACCCCGCAGATCAGCGGCTCCATTTCGATCATTTTCTGTTACAAGCTGATCCAGTAAGACTTTCCACTGGCGTTCGAGGATCAACATTTTGAACAAAGCCCTGAAAATATCCAAATATAATGCAACAAAACAAACATAGGGGTAGATGGTGGTGTGTGGCGAATGACGTTCTATCGGAAACGATGTATGTGCATAACACAAAAGCGAGCATGGTCTCAAGTCATGCAATAAAATTCACATTAAACGTAGACGAGAATAAAAAACAACGGAGAAGGAGGCCAAAGCTGTCGATGACAAACAGTGGAGAAAAGTATGAAACATCTCATGCCACCGAATTTCGGTTAAATCCTGTCCCGATGCCGCGGTCACGGCCGAAACCAGATTTAACCATTATCCTGCGCGTCCTGAGTTCGCAGGAAAAATTATTGCCGAGGTTGAATATATCGCTCGCCGAAGACAACCGGCACTTGTGTGGAAATTCTAAAGGATGAAACATATTTGTTTGCCGTTCAGTAGCTATTTTCTTCCGACATTCCGGGGAATCAACTCAAATTATGATCGGTTTCCATTACACTGTTCATCATCAGATAATCGAAACCTACTAGCTAACATAAAGTAGCAAGGCATAACGTCTCAACCAAACCCCTCATACGCACGTGAATCGAAACGAAGGCTGATCGAAAATTTACAAGAACACTAGAAACTTCCAAACTAACCCGTTATTCATTGACAATTGATCGAATGCGCCTAAATGTCGTCGTCTACGCTTGGGCCGCTGAGTCAGGCCGCATCCAAAAGAAGAAGCACCTTAAAACTGACTTTTCAACTATGCCATTTCGCGAAACGTTGTCCACAATGGAAAACAAAGAATTCATTAGAGACCCTCAACTTGAAAACTGCAGCCAAGATATACAGCTCGAATATATGTCAGCTGCGCTTATTATGTCCAGCCGAATAGGAGAGGTTTCGCTTTCATCGGCTTGAAAATCGTTTCGATGTAGTGATCTCCCTCCCCCATACCTGTCTATAAATTATAACAAAACATGCGCCATCATGCACCCACAATTTTCAGCAAATCGATGGCTCACATTCTAACAAAAACATCGTTTTTTCAATCCACTTAGCTGCAAAACGCATGCAAACCCAAATTCTCGGCACATTCAACTGTCCACAACTTTTTCGGAAGTTAATGGATCTTTGGAATGCTCGCATAAAAGTCACTTGTGGTGCCGAACACATTCGCCAAATTTCTTCAATGCCCAACGACTCGGAACAGTTGGACGGACTCATTTCTAACTGAGATAACAATAAAAAACAACAAATGTAAAGATTATGCAATAAAGCAGTGATAGAAAAAACGCAAATCCAATAGCATTGCAATCAATTAACAATATTTCTGAAGGCTCTAAAATAACCAACTAACCAATCGGTTCAATATTATCGGCGCGCTTTTTTGCTCGTGACGTATTCGAGCGGCCACCTCTCATCATTGACAATTTCTGTTGCATTAGCCTTTCGACAAGACGCAATTCCTCTTCAAGAATCCCATTATAAGTGGAAAAAATTGTTATCGTACATTAATAACCACAACACCACCAATCAACAATACACATTGGATATTTTTGAAACAAGCGAGTCACCGACTGAAATTGGTTGCAGCTTCAGTAAGAAAATTCAAAAATGTCCTATAACCGTGAATGTCTAACCTTAAAAAATGTCACTGAAATGTCAAATCGACTTCAACATGAAATTTGAAATGAAACTGCTCAGTTTCTATTCTATTTCAATTTTTCTCAGAACGGAAAACTGGTGACAATCTGCATCGCCTGTCGCCAAAAAGTAACACCTATATGATAAATGCATCGTTTCCTTTTTATTGTTGCAGTAGACCAATCCGCCATCTTACTTTCCTACACACCGCCAGAAGCGGATCGGTGGAACAGTTAGCATTACGCAGGCATCTTGAATGAGACAGAAGACGCAACATGAAAAGTAGGTTCCCCACCTACTGTAGAAGCACATCTATTATCCCCCTCTCGAAGTGGAGGATTTCATGAAGTTTGCCTTCGATCTCCCCCTTTCGCACGGAGAAGGCACTGGTTTCATGAAGGCACTGGCTTTGGTGCTATGCGGCATTTGAAATATTGTGCTGCAATTTGAAATGTCATCCTTCAAATGAGTTTCTTGCGAGCGCATAAAGCTGCAGTGGATCGGAAGGCCTCTTCTCATGTGCTAACACATAGTGCTACCATGCTGAACACGCTGCAATTATGTTAACGTTACTCTATAACTAGTGCTTGTAACATTGGACAATGCGGCAGAATGGCACGTACGATTTTTCTAAGTAAATTGCAGGATGCACACCTCGGTTGTCTTTCTTAAACCTATAATAAAATTCATTTTTCCATTTCATAAAAATGAATGTGGCAGAGCAATCATGGACGTGAATTCATAAAAAATCATATTCAAATCAGGTACCCCCACTGCTCTATGCTGTCCATAGAAGCCCGAAAATAGAACAGAAACAGCGTATTCGTTCCCTTGAAGACATCAAGAAAGCATCGTACCTCGAATTTCGGTTTATGGACCGCATATGTATGTCAGGCTTTAATTTATAAAACAAATGATTCCGAACAGTAAGGTTTTAATTAGAAGACTGCTATCTATGTCGCATCACAACGGTGTTCTAAATTCTAAATACTAAAATGCATATGCAAGGATGCAATAATTTTCGTATTTTGAAACAGCTGCTATATTCCAGACAATAAATTTAGATCGAGACAAGCGCACAATTCAAACATTGCTGCAGTAAAGTAAACAAATATATCATAAGGAAATTCGTTGTAACACCATCTGCGAAAGCTCTTCGAAAAAGTTGACGCTTTGCTATCAGAAAGTATCATAAAACTCAGATTTCCCAAAAAGAAAATATGGTACAGCCGTGTTCATAAATGTTTACGAATGCAACTCGAATAACCTATCGTCAATTACTGCGAAATTGTGGTACAGCCTTTTTTCTGGACGTTATATGGAAAGAAAATGAAAAGACCCTTTGACCGAATTTCATTTTTTCTTCCTTTAACGAAAGGAAAGACCATCTCAAATCCTTTCTATTAAATCTCCTCCTCTCTCTCGACCCATCGTCCCTCTCATCAGCTCAAAAATATTCCACATTGCTCAGGACCAGTCACATCTACTGCAAAGCCAACCTCAGTATTGTTTGCTTTCGAAACGAAACACCGTGATGTTCAGAAATACAATGACAACGGTACTAGATTCGAGATCTATGAATTTACGCGGCAACTTCACGATCAGACAGCCTAACAAGGTGAATTTATGACCACATAAAGATCATGTGTGTAATGCACCTGTAAAATCTCTATGACATCTGGCCTCATTTGCATAACTTGAACAGTAAGCAGTGCCAAACTGCATAAATTAATGTCTTCTGGTTGTTCTTTACAACAACAGGAGGCTAAGAAGAAAGGCTGCTTCTAGAAAGTTCCTCCACTTTCGAATGACTCTTTCCCCCTTTAACTACAACTCCTCCTCTGCTTTATGATAAATCTCTGCTAACATCGCTGTCTACGCGCGCCCTATTTCCTTGCGATCGTGCAGCTTGACGAAGCAACCATCGGTTGCACCATTTCGTTGTTTCGCTGGTTGCTTGTGGTGGCTTAAACCGTGCTCGATGTACCACAGCATACCGAAAAGCATTCCGCTTACACTAATTGAGCTGCCGTGCGGGGTCATGTCACAGCGAAGCCCAACGTTAGAAGACAGTAATGTCCAAGAAGATACGCCAAACAAAGAAAGAAAGCTTACAAAAAGATAGACAAACGCTAGAAACGAGCAGCGAAAAAAAAAAAAACAGAAGAAAAAAGTTGAATTTTATTGTTATTTGAAGCACCGCATTTCGCATATGGATTTTACTACAAAAGAAAAAGGTACACCACTGATATTAGCTTTTCAGTAAGCATTTGGTACTAGTTTCTCTGTACAGCCAGTCGGTTAGAAATATGTACCACAAAAAATGTTGAATTAATTGCAACTATGAAAGTATAAAATTAACACAATAATCGGACGTGGAAAAAATATTAATAGGCTGCAATATAACGCGATAAATCTCAAATATTGAAATTCCTCTCAGAAATGAACGAATTGAAATGAAATTCGTTTGTGCGGCAAAATGCGATAGAAGTGAAACCCAGCAAAATCCCATACCTAGATGTTTCTAGCTGAAAAGATAGAAAACACAAATCCGCATAACGGGCACCTCAATGCAAATTGTAAAGAAGAGGCAAAACTTGAGCCAAGATAAAGAACAGCATCTATATCAAAAACAACCTTTCCTAGCACGCCACAACATTTCAGGTGGTAACGTCGACATATCTCTGCCGTCCCACGAATATGTCAACAGCCATGTCAGTTGACGTAACATCTGACTAATCCGTTGTCTGTCTCTTAGATCAGTGATTCCGCCACTGAAAGCGAACTTCTCATACATTCATCTATGCGTTGCGCCATTCACAAATCCCTTTTCAGGTCTACCTCGATACGTGGTAACCTAACCCCTCTTCCCAAAAAAGGACAGTCTCTCCCAACAGAGGTGGCATGAAGCGCACTCATTTCTTTTGATATGATATGACTTATTGAATGCAAAAATCGGTACATTAAAGGCATCCACTCAACAGAAAGTATCCATCACGGCAACTTGTTGGGGTCGCAAATGGGCACCACTTGCTATCAAATATTCAACAGGAAAGGTAAATCTTCCCCTCAATAAATGCAAGATTTCACCATGCTAGATAATCAAAACGTAGTTAATGGGTCCATCCACAACTCTTGCTCTTTTAAAGCCCATTAAGATAGACACCCCTTGAACAATCGAGCAATTTCAGAGTTCGGTCCCTCCGCCTTTTCCAGTCTTTTAAAATAATCGATGGTGACAAGTGCAGACCCACTGCCAGTCTTTCAAAAAAAAAAAAAAAAAAAAAAAAACACTACGGCAATAATGAAAAACACAAAAGATTTTAGCAAAGAATTGGATCAAATAAAGCCAAACGACTTAAATGCACTAACTTATTCAACACATCTGACCAACGGTCGAACTTCTCAGCATAGAAGTTCTTCTCCTTCACCCATCGTTGCATTGTCAAATACTGCACACTTGGGCGCACTCCGGCGAGTACCTAAACAAAATGTGTTCATGCTCACATGTTTCATACGTTTTCCCACTTCGGAGGAAACTTAAAATAAATAAATAACATATGAATAAAACATGCCTTCAATCGCTCACATTTCACGGTGGTTAAGTGCGTCATCATCGATTATATTATCCGGCGAAAAGAGCGAAAGTTATAAATTAAAAAGTTGTGATACATTTGGCAAGAGAGGAAAGGCTTCGAATTTCAGTCACACTTTCGAGACGCCCTCATGCTATTTCAATATTAGGGAACACCCACTTCGACAGCTGAGGCCAATGTGTGCAGACTACTTCAGAATCTCCGTTTTCTTAACGGAAGATTCTCGCGAACTCCAGAAGGATCTTATATATCTTAAACGTTGGTCGCAAACATGGCAGTTGCGTATATCAGAAGAAAAAAGTAGCCTCTTCCATATAAACTCCCAACATGAGTGCCCTCTGCGTTTAAATGGGAACAAGCTTTGCGACCAAAACGTAATCAGGGACCTCCGAATACATATTAGTTCGAACTTAAAATGGACTTTTCACTGTACCGTAACAGCCAGAAAAGCCTCACGAGTAGCTAACTGTATACTGCGCTCATTGGAACATCTGTGCATTGAACATTACAGACTTGCTTTTATTGTCTACTGCCGCCCTCTTCTTGAATATTGTACCCAGATATGGTCACCATATGCTCACAAGGACGCTGACATGATTGAAAATGTGCAAAGGCGATACACAAAATCCGCTTTTCGAAAGGCCTTTCCAAACTCTCTCATTCCCTCCTACCCTGAGCGACTGCGGATTTTTGGCCTAAAAAGTTTGAAATACCGCAGAATTGAACTTGACCTTCACTTATGCTTTAAAATAGTGAAAGGCTGCTGCGATATTCCGTTCGAGAACGTGTTTGCATACACTCGCTTCAAGACACGTTCCAGATTTCATCGTTTTCAATCACAACGCAAGTTTTCGGCCAAAACGGGTCTTCTAAATTCGTTTTCCTTTCGAGTTATCCGACTATGGAATCAACTACCACCTGACATTGTTGAAGCTAGAAATCTTGATGGTTTTAAATCAAAGTTATCCCAATTTGATCTATCGTCCTTGAAGGGCGTAGATGGCCAGCTCATATGTGATTAATGAATGCTTGTCTTGCTTTGGCCTTCTTGCCAGTGTTACTACTACATACTTAATGCATCTCTTCACATACTATGTATGTTTCTTTATTTCTCAATAAAGCCATTCGTTCGTTCGTTCAAAAGACAGATAGGATGGGGGGATCCAGTTAGTGCCATATTCAATTATAGACTACTAATACTATTAAGTCATCCATATCTGCGTATTTCCCACTAAATAACGTAACTGTCCCCAGTCACACGCCACCGTGAACCGCTGCATCTCCGCTTCCAATCTTCATAAGTCAACAGGCATTGGCGAGGACGTCGGGAGCAAAACGTGACGTGTGAAAACATAAGTATAATTTTCAACACCAATCTCTCCTGAAACCTTGTGACAGCGAATGGGCAATAACAATTGATAGCACAAAAAAATAGAACAGTATCTTGGATTCGTAAATTACAACTTATATATTACCCCCTCCCCCTTGCTCCCGTCAAACAGCTTTTTTGTATATTACTCTCCGGCCACTTGACAAAGCAAGAGAGGGAATAACAGTAAAACCGAAAGATAAACCCGTAAGCACCAGCTAATTTGCTTACCTCGAAAGCAAAACGATTGATCTCCTCGAAAGGAATATGTGGAATCGAATGAAAAAGGACAGTTACTGGCACAAAGAATAAAACAGGGAGGACCCGTTTGGCAAATAATTCACTTAAAAATTTATGCACCTCTTTAACATTTCTAAAGAGTGACCATTGCAAGTTCAAGAATGCAAATAAATATGCGAATGCATATAAATATGCACGTGCATATAAATGTGTATATATATGTATACGGGTTCACTCATGTTTTAGTGAGCATATGGATGTGTTAGCTTTTATATGACATTTAGGATGGTAGAGGTGGAGTGAGAGGGAGCGGGAGCAGGATGATGGCAGATCCCAACCACGATTGGGCTGACGGCATTGTGGAAAAAGGCGTCAATTCCTAGGAACCCTGATAAACCTTCCGCATCGACATTTTCTGCACTTTATAAGACTTTTTGAAAAAAATAGACTGAAACTCTGGCAACACAAACAGAAAAGCGTATAAGGGCAGCTATAATACGATGCAACAATTGGAGCCCACTAATGCGCATAACCCTATAAAAGACTACGCGTGGTTTCTATTTCTACACTCTTCCGTTTTCTAAAAAAATTTCGCTCCCTACTGTTTACAACTTTTAATTGAGATACACGAACCAGTGATATAATGCGAAGGTTTGCTCCCCTTGGAATAGCTTCCCTATAAATGCCCGATCAAATGCACATACAAGTGAGTAACGCACGGGTTATACCAGACGCCACAACTGCTCCCCTCTAAAGGTGGCGCTGTCTTTTTAAAAATGAACTTCGCACGAAACTGACAGCTATTGTATGCTCCAACGTTTTTGCCGTGATAGCACCGTACCAACGAAATCTCTAGACAAGTTCCATGGCCATTGGCATCATCTCCAATGCCATATGCTTTAATTCTGATCTGTTGTCAATCAAACATTTGATGTTACAAGCATCCAAACGTACCTATATTCAAATATACAAGGTATTTAAGGCTTTGGAAGACTTCCACTTGCATAGAACTATGACTTCCCTTAAAATAGATCCATTGTGGGATCGAAACAGGCTTCAATGACTTAATCGGGCGCCCGTCGAAATACCCTCATATGATACGACGGCTTATTTTTAACAGTTGCATAACTTTGTTTTGGAGGAAGAACTCTACAGGAACTGCAAACATTCAAAACTTCCAGAAAGACATTTGGATACTTTCGCATGAAGGAGTCGAGAGGAAAAATAACTGCTGAGAGTTCAGTGCCAAAGATCGTTCTGATTTCGTTGATTTATTTGTTTTTTAAAAGCGAAAGCTGATTATTCAAGAATGTTACGAGATCTTTCCTGCTCCGCCTAAGGTTCACAGAGGAACTCCTCCAATATTATTTACACTGAGTATTTAATCACGATTGTGTCAATGACTTTCGCTAGAAACCCAAAAAAAGAAAACCGCCCATTTTTTGAAACTTAACAGGCGCTACTCTCTGAACGTTTAAATAAAGGAGACTATTCAATGTAAAACGTTGTATGCTACAAATTAAACAAAGTACTCATGAGAACTATATCAATAAAAGGTGCGAAAAATAAGAAAAAACACCCAATCATAAAAGACAGATGACGAGTGAACTGCGCCAACCTTGTATGCCGCCGTCTTCGGAAAGTATTCAGCGATATCGGCTGGGTCGTTCCAGTTCTCCTCGTTAGCCACAGCTGGCGCTGGTGGACATAGGCCGTTGGCATATCCCCCGCCTCTTCTTGAACGTATTAGCTGAAAAGACTTTTATTGCTGCGCAACCTTCTTACTCTCATAAATATTGCAATAAAACCTCTTTTTTATACTCTTCGAAGTTCTGAGGAAATAGAGGCTGCAAATCGCGCCAACCAACCACTGAGTTGACAAGAATCAGAAATGCAGCAGGATGAAATGAACTGATAATAAACGTTTATGGTGGTGATAATGTTGAAGCAAAAAGAGTGTCCAATCAAAGTGGGCTCCTAATGCGAGAAAACCACTATGTTAGTTAACTGTAACCGATTCAATTTGATTTTTGTGCAGTTCAACGAAGCTGTTATTCTTAATAGAATGCGAAGAAACGCTCGCTGCTTCAAACAACGTTCCAATTTTCAGCAGACACGTCGGAATTCAGCCAATTTTTGCATAATAACACCTATTCAACATGCGAAGCTTATCCTGTCACCTAATCCACCATAAGTGAAAACGTACAGCGACGCCACTTGACATTTCGAATGGGTTACCCTACGAAAAAGCAGCTTTGAAACATGATTTAGCCAATTTGTTCGACCAAGATGGCTTCAATTTTAATATTAACAACAAATGGGAAAGCGCGTCGGGTCTACTGATACGATGCGCTTTTGCAATGTATTTGCTTGAACAAGCAGTTCCATAAACTTTAACAAAAAATAGAATGGGTAAAATGATCTCTTTACGCTCGGATAGATCCCACCGCCCAACAAAGCTTTTATAAGGGATCCCTTTTCCTTTGACCCGACCGGTGCTAAATGGGTATAGATTCTTCGGAGCCGTTAAATGTCTGCACCTCCCTTCTAATCTGATAGAGCAACACGACAACTGACATGTTATGAGAGGTAATCCATTAGTGTTTACTGCTTCCGCGAAATTCTGTCACTCTAGATGCAACGGGTCCGCATGCGAAACGACTATGCAGATAAAAGACAGATCTAAATACATGCACATACACACACATACAACGACCCCACCTTGAAGCAAAGAAAAGGTAAATAAATGAGTAGAAATTTATCGAACTTTTGACGGTGTTAGGCCGCTCCTTGTTCCCGAGGTAGAGGAGTATTTGTTTGCGCTACACAGCTCACCGTATTCACCAGTTGCCTCAGAGCCACATGAGCTGGTAGACGTATCCGTATCGTTGGCTTGCTCAGTACTGTCTTCGGTGACAAGTTCCCTTGA
Source organism: Baylisascaris procyonis (assembly GCA_037389465.1). NCBI lineage: Eukaryota > Metazoa > Nematoda > Chromadorea > Rhabditida > Ascarididae > Baylisascaris > Baylisascaris procyonis. Next base: position 2,270,749 of record JAZARR010000164.1, read on the forward strand.
ATCCATAACGCCCGATGGACGTTCGTACTCCAGATGCAGGAGCAACTCTTCGTCACCGCTTACATTCGCACCAACTCCACTAACTGTAATGTAAATTTATATCACAACGTTCTCAAAACCACCTATAAGTTGCATCATTTACTGCCTGTTTGAGCAAGGATTTGTGCACTTCGATAAAGACTAAGTTGTCTGTTTTGAGCCTATACCGCAACTTCAAAGTTTCTGACGTCCTTGATTCAGGACCTCAGGTACCAGAATCACGAGACATATATTTGCCGGTCACTTATTACCCAAATCGTTAATGATTACATATGACGATCGTAAGCTTCGATTTGGTACAGTCGAAGGATATGTTGAAAAGACCCCGAACTGTTGCTATCTTCTATGAGAAAATCACTTTCTGCAAGAATTTACCAAATGAACACTCAAGAATTGCCAAACGAACAGCTTACGAAAGCACGCTTTTAATTCAACACCTTCATCCGCAAAAGTGCTTCATCGCCAGAATGCAAAAGATGTTCCCAAACACAAAGATCGTTCTTACTGAACAATGTTTCTTACAACTCTTATGCATTGCGCTTTCTTTCCCCACTCGTCAAATGAAAGTTTCAAATAATTAAGTTCCGAGCGGTTAACTCGCAGTGAAATAAGAGAGTCCAGAACAAAGGAAATGAAATGAGAAGGTAAAGAGGCTCGATGAGGTGGGTGCGTGCCCTGATCTCTGCTTCCCCTTCATTGTGTTCAAGCCGCGTAGAAGATATATATTAAGCACTGTCAAACAGATAGTGTGTGAAGGATAAGGATGTTATATGAGCAGTGCAAAAGTATGATGGATTTCATTACTTTCGTTGCCTTCTACTTCTCCGCCAGAAAAATATCAACCCTCATGCAAAAACTGTAATCAACTTGACTCATAAATGATTCGGGACAAATTCCCTTTTCAACTCTCTTAAAAGACAACTTCATTCTCAGCTTCTCATCTCAAGTTTCCCTATTTCTTTCGTTAAACCTTTACTAGACTTCCCTATTCTATTTCATCGATATTTATATAACTTTTGCACTAACAACAGTGTTTTAGAGCCGAGCAAAATTTGTTTCGCTATATTTTTGCTTTCGCAATCACGGTTAGCCTCGCTGACAGCCACTGTTAACCAAGAAAATGCGTAAAAGAAGGGAATGTAGAGATTAATCCGAAATGAAAGGAAGGAGAGCATATGCGGCGAAACGCGTGAGTAATCGAAACGTCTCTCGATTGCTTCTCTCTTCACATCCGCTATCACCTTTACTGTCTAATGTGGTTTCGAACGGAGGCGATTTTTGCAAAGCTTCCAGTCCAGAACAAGATGTCATCGAATTTCCGAAAGTTTGTGGCATGACACAGGGAATTTCCGAAATACCTCGGGCGATGATGTGGAATATATCTCGAAGTATGAAATGGGTCCTTCAGAATACAGACGTTGAGCAGGGGTCCCTTGTGGCACTACAGTTCCGAAAACGCTGGGAGATGAGGATCTCTAATATCAGCATTGAAATAAAGGCCCACCAATTCTTGTTAGAGCGTCAGACATTTTCCACTTAACACATCGTTTGTATTCGACCACACGTAATCAAATTTTTGACGAATAACTTTTTTGGTCAATCAACCAATCAAAGACGTACCCAAAACAGAGGGAGTGAAAAAAAAACTGAACAATCAACAATTTCAAAAACGTCTCCATCTCCTTCTTTTGAAGACGCCAATACCAAAAACAAAACAGAATAAGACGTTATAAGACTTCCCGGTAATGCTAATCGCAGTGATATTCTCCACGGTTAAAACCTAACAATTTACTTTTATCTCTATGGGCCATATTATGGGTGTGCGTTGGGACCAAGGAAAATGGAAGGACAAGAATCTAGAGAAGTTGTACTACTTAGCACAATAAAAAGCGCATCTTTTTAACAGCCATAAGGAATTCCTTACCCCAGCACCTACCCATTGCTCAAGCGTCTCGCCACCTGCATTTGCTGTAACTCACTTTAGAACCCTCTCCCCATACGGGTGCATGAAAAGGGACATGGCTCAAAGAAAACTGGCCAATCAGCACTGCGCCTACTTCCTATTCTTCGGGGAAAAGCTTAACACATATGCATTAAAAATTAATCGTTTTTTAAGAATTCAACGCCACATCCCTTTCATAAGTAAAAATTTCCGTCTAAAAATAACAATTTCAAACAACTGTAAGTCCGCCTAAAAGCCTTTTCCGACTGCAACCTGATTCCAGATAAGATTCAATTGAGTCATACGGTAACATTTAGCCATAATTCAACATTAACAGAGGTCGACAAATAGAAAAAATGTACCCAATAAAATAATGCATCAGCGGCACTAAATGCTAGAACAATCACTTCAATACTGCCCGGTGTTTTGTACAGTCGATCACGTACTCCACACTCCCTATCTTCCAATTTTAATAGATTAGGACTACTTCCTCCTTCACGTTTTTTCACTTTATCTTATCCTCAAACTTCCACACTTTCGGTGTTTTTGGGCATCATATTGCTAACTTTATTCGACTGCGATTTATCACTTCAGCAAGTACACTCATTTAATTTTGCCTCACTTTACTGCCATTATTTTACATTATTTTTAAGTTTTCTTCTCCATTTTTTCTGTCTCCTTAGTTTCTGAATAAAATTACTACTACCACCTAATTAATACTTCCTTGCAACTAGATGTTTTCACATATATCTAGTTAGTCTGCAGTTATGTTTTCCATTGATATATAACATGCTGGCAATAAAATGACGCCACCTCAGCAAGAGATACGTTGCTAAGTCGACTATCGCCGATAGCATCATCATTTTTGTGCTGCCGGCATGTACATGTATTTTTTGCCAGCGTATAACAGTTCCAGTTCGACAACCCTCAAACGCTATCGCGATCAAATTTGGTGGGTATAATTTACATCAGAAGTCAAACTTTAACAGTTACAGAACAGAAATTGTAGTAAAAGAAAGCTGACCTGAATGTTGTATGTTGCCCATGAAATGTGCGGCACCCGCCGTTGCAATATCAACATATTCAGCAAATTCCTGATCAAGTTGTTCGAAAGGAACCCGTTGCTGACTTATATCTGCATATACGGGACCTGTCGTCGATTCATTATAACAGGACATCACCGTTAACCACTGAAAATCAACATCGAAACGACTGCAGTGGGCAGCAAGGTGTGCGAGTACAACGCCCAACCAAAAGCGTTACAAACCTATAGTAAAACAGTGCATTCCTAAGCTCAAAACAAAGCTGTCATACGCAATATCATTTAGTAATCACAAATATTAAGGTTGATATCATTTCATTACCAATACCATTATCGTTATCATCTAAAAAGATAGACAGTAGATGAATATCAATGCAAATAAACAGCCGAATCGAAGCAAAAGAAAAAGTGGAGCTGCTCAGAAAAAGGCAACTACAGTCAACATCACTAATTTTGCTCGACCACATGAAACCCTTCCGATCACTAATAATACGGTTGTTGCCAATGCCAATTTTAAACCTCTATCAATATTACCTTCTGCAGTTTTGTTTAGGCTAGGGGATAAATTTTCCTGAGAATATTTACTCTGTACTTATGTTCAGAGTTCATCCAGAGTTTTTTTCCGAAAGTTCTTAAGAAGCATTAATTCTTCTTCAAACGGGTGTTTATAGATAAAGAGGTGCCGAAAATGATGTTTTCAAATTTTTAAGCTTTTAAACTTGCGGATGGGGTTGGCGAAACATATTCGGAAGGTTTCCTCAATTTCTAATTGAACGTTACGCAACTGTATCCATAGCAACAGTAAGCCCAACTCCAAAGCTTTCACGTTCGGAAACCCCAGTGATGAAAAAAATGTGTTTGTGAACTGGACGTTCTAGAAGCGCCGGCACAGAAACCCGGAAATGGAGATCAAAAATTTAAAAACTTGCCAGGAAACATCCACTGGTGAAGTTTGGCATCGATCCGACCACTTTGTGGTGCAAATGGCGGGGTCGACAACTTCAGAATTTTGAAAAACCGTTTTCGACATATTTCTAACTTCAAATACGCACTAATAAGGCTCGGCGGTGATACGGAGCCCGTCGAATTCTTCCCTGATGGTCACCTCAACGATTTGGTTACTCTACGTAGGCCTTTCTTTCTTGATATGCCTCTTCCCCTTACTTTTTTGCTTATGTTTAGTTAGAAAAATATAGAGGACACATGATAAATCAGACCCGCGAAAATACATCGCGCAAGGTACCTGATTATTAGCATACATTTACCCAATACCGTGGGAAATGAACTCGAATCCGAATAGAAGGATGTTACATTTCTGAAATATTTTCAAAAATTTTTACGCCATTGCATCTCATTTCAACGGTTGTTTTTGTTTTCGCATACGTTTATTCTTCTTTACGCAAACACTCCACTTCATAAACGTGTTAATATTTCAATGAAACGGTAGCATCCATTCTTGGTTGTTGTCCTTGCAGTGAATCTACCTTTCTCTTACTTCAATTTTCGACCTATCAGCAAGTCAGTTTCAAAAGTCTATAAGGCAGAAGTAAATTTCACAACGGAAACAAATTTAGTGAAACGAGAAACAAACATTTAGAACCTCCTCACAATCAACAAAAGTATGCACATCAAAATGTGCACAATTGCATAGGAGCCTGGCAGACTCACTGCCAACCGGCTGCACTCATACGGCACACAAGAGTACGCAGTGCTACCGTAAGCTCCCCTTCGCGCTAAGCATTCACGTAGTGGATCGCAGAACATCAACGCTTGCAATAGAAATATGCAATTTTTTTTATTCTGTTGCCTAAGAATGCCAAATTATGACAACCTGCAAAATTTCACCTCAACTGGAACACCGGAAGTATTTTTCTGGATGTGCCCAACTTCTCTGCAATTGTGTCTTAATATGCTTTATGGAAAACAACAGTAAATAAAATAATGGTGCAGTATACTAATTAGAAAGAACAAAAATAAAGAGGGCAAACAAATGGACATTGCAAGCTGCGAATGGTGGTCAAACATATCTAGCCAACGTCGATGTTGTCTGCAGTGTGTGAACTCCCAGTCGAGCGCTCCCTCTCGCATCCATACACTTTGACACGACAAATGCATCAAGAGGACACTCGCAACGAAAATTCGCGCCAGATACGTTCAAATTTGCATGTTTGCATATAATTTGCATAATTTACACTTTGCAGAGATGAAATAAAAATAAAGAGAACGGCGACAGAGGTGCCGCTTAGGCTTCATTATCTGAGATGGGCAGTATTGTGGGGATCGAGGTATATCAACCGGCACTTGAAAGATCAATAGGTGAATCAGAAATATTATCAGGAAACGTCCCGACAACACTTAAATGGAAATTGGGTTGCACGCTCATCGTGATACAACATCTTTTTGGCGAGTTGAAGCTGACGCCCATGTCGAATACGGGAGGGATTGTGGGGGCGAGGGGTAGAAAGCAAAATGAATTATCTCTGAGGCCAAGCGTCAGAGAAGCGATGCACAATTTTACAATAAAAGAGCAAATTAAACTTGAACCTGCCACATCCTAGCTATTACAGGGTGAAGACTTTCAATCTTATAGCATAGTGTAGAATGTTAAGGACCACTATAAATTGCTCCAAAGGCGATGCGAATGAAACGCTTTGCAACTCATTCTTTGAATCAAATATCAGTAAAAAAATGAAGTGACATACAGGTGTATAGTATTTCAAACTTCATCGGTAGTAAGTAGTGAAATCGTTACGATACAGACGCCCGAATATATCTATGCTACAAAGCACCAAAGGCACTACTAGTTCAAGTAGGGGGAAGGGCGGTGTTAAGACGCAACAGCACGCGAGGCGAAAAGAAGTGGAAGCACGGACGTAGTGATTCGAATGCACCTCTCCATGATACTACCCAGCTGTAACGGCTGAAGACACTTATCAAAGAGAATCTGTTTCAGCCTGAATTAAGAGTTCTGAGAGGGAATTTAGTGGCGCTGAACTGTTATCAACGAAGAAATTTATCAACGACGAAACGCCTTTGCTGTTACCATCCGCATAGAATGGATGCTTTCCAAGATATTAATTGCAATTAGAGATTTTCCACGTATGAACCAAACGACTCTCTGCAGAGTCATATATTTTCCATGTTGTCTGTACACATTTCTCCACCTATTAAGGTGGTCAATTCAAAGCTTTTATGTTACTTGCTTATTGATTATACAATATGCAAATTTCAACTAGCATTCAAGCAAACGGGTGTTGAAACGGGCGTTAATGGGGTGCAAGTTAAATGGGGCAGCTCAGGAGCGTGACGGGTTTTGCCTCAATCTTTTATGGTATACATCTGTGACGGGAGCGAGTGTCGATATCGAAATGCCTCTTCACCCCGTTCACCATTAGTTGCCACATGGATTTTGGACGACTTTTCTGCAGCAATCAAATACTATTAATAAAAGTCAAAGTCGGGTAACATCAAAATCATGGATATCCACTTAAATAACACAGATCCTGCGTGATCTGTTATGAAAACTTGCCATCCACATATGGAGAATAACCTCATTCACTCCCTTTCTCCAGTGTGACAAAGAAATAATCTTAAAGATCGGTATTAACCCCCGCGGCACTTTTCATGGAAAATATTTAGCTGATAAAATTTCGACCATTTAACAAACGCATTAATGGCTCTTTTGCAGAATGTGCAAAGTGCAGGCAATATTATGCACAACAGCAATCCAAACCTTGAAGTCGGAGATTATGGCTTAACGTGATCTCAGCCGCGGAGTGTGCAAAAAGCAAACATCTGACCAAGCCCTACTTTAACACATCTCTGCATAGTCATGGATTAAACCCAGCACACCTTCAGTCACTTTCAGGTTCAGATTTAACTCAGATCCTATTCGAACCGTCACCTAAACGACAGTGGGCAGCTTATTCGGTTCAAGAAAAACCCGGACTTAGACCACATCCTTCGATGATCATTTACATTTATATTTCAAGATCTTTGAAGGTTTCTCAGGCATTCCGTTCGAGAGCATTTTCTCCTTTACAAAGATTGCACTGCGCTCGGGGCTTCACCCTCTTCAGATCAAAAAGAAATCAACTAATCGAACTGATGTGCTCAACTCTTTTACTTATCGTGTTGTTCCCATCTGGAACTGTTTACTATGTGATGTGGTAATGGCTGATAATTTGTCATGCTTTAAGAGACGTTTAGAGCAATGTGATCTATCGGCGATATGCGTCTCGTGTCATTTATGACTAGTTATCACATATATTTAGTTTTTCAACATTCCTACTTATCTCTATTCTTCACGATTTCTAATATCTGCCTTCACTACCCACCTTTTGGTTTTTTTAAACGCATCGTTGCGCGCAATGTTGATCTTGCATATGCTTTGTTTGGCTATATATATATATATATATATATATATATATATATATATATATATATATATATATATATATATATATATATATATATATATATATATATATATATATATATATATATATATATATATATATATATATATATATATATATATATATATATATATATATATATATATATATATATGTATTGTATTGCACATGTAATTCCCTTTATTGTATGAATAAAGATCATTATTATTTATTATTTTTTATTTGATAGTGATGAGCTTAGAGTGGTCCGAAATTCAGAACCTACCACCAGTCAACAATATCGCCTATCGTTGTTCCGAGTGCAGCTGTCGGTTACTGGTGATACATTGACAGTTGCATTTAACTCTTTCATAAGCACTGAAGAGGTTCCCTTTTTTCCGCTTCTCATGCACCGAATAAATTAACCAATAATCCCTCTAAGTAATTAGACCCATTTTTCTCGGCCAGTAATTGCTCTTTCTATAATTCCTCCATTCCCTCGACCCACCACCTCACCACGTCTATTTCAGAGAGTTCCCCACAACAGATGTTTTCTCTTAAGTCAAGCCCTCATTTAAAATATTTACATTTCTTTGCTGAGTGCACTGGAATTGCTCTCCCCTTTTATACTTCCACTCTGAAATCTTTGAATAGCGCAAATACCCCTTTGGATAAGCCACCTCTCTAATATATATTGATACTGGAAAGTTGCAAACAGAATATTCGTCTAGCTTCCAAACAGATAAACGACAAAAGAGGGAACGTTGCAACGCATCGAGTAAATGTTCGCACACAACGGCGGCCAGCCATATCCAAAATTTTCTTTCTTTCTCTGTTCATTATGCTACACCATTGCTCCTTTTCTCTGCTTTTGCGTGCAAGACCCACGCGCCATTACTTTTGCTGATGAAGGACCCCTCGTTGTCGAGGTGTCCAACCAGCTTTGCGCAGAGGCGATAACGTGACCAATGAGGCTCAGCCGAGGTGCGTTTATTGCTGGTTGAAAACTTTCACCCAATTGCCCGCCGCGGTGCCTGAAATATGGCGGCCGTAGGCAATTTTTGAACGCCCTGGAAGGGGCAGCATGCGGTGGTTAGATGTTGCAGAGGGCTCTGCGACATGTTTCGTAATAAAGCTACTGCTAACCTAATGGGCGTCGGTCGCATAGTAGATGTAGTCAGAGCTACATTTTTCGTTTTTTAAACGATGGATTCAATTGATATCAGCAAATCTAAAAAATATCTACAAAGTTTGCTAGTGATCTCAAAACCTCGAAGAGACATTTTAGAGGCAACCTAATATGCATTATCGTTGTTTTTTATATATAAAGTTTCCAGTAAAAGTGCATAAACGTTGAAACGTCTTGGAAGTGGTTGAGCTTTACTTTTCGAATGCTTACTAATTATTGGCAGGCCAGTAGAATGATGAATTCACAGTTCGTTACCGAAACGATCCATAAATATACAAATGAAAAGAGAAGAATGTACGCTGAAACCTTTACCGAATGACAACACTGAAAAGAAGTGCCACTATCAAAGGAATTTTTAGTCAGGATTTCCATTTAGATAGTGGAGGACAAGAGGGGCTTCTTCATGGACTAATCAACTCATATCGCTTTAACACCCTCACCTTTCCATAATCCGCTCAAATCAACATTCTAATAGTGACAAATATTTGACATTTAACCATTCATACTATAGAAAGGAGGCATCTGCAGTAAAGCTCAACCACTTCCAAGACGTTTCAACGTTTATGCACTTTTACTGGAAACTTTATATATAAAAAACAACGATAATGCATATTAGGTTGCCTCTAAAATGTCTCTTCGAGGTTTTGAGATCACTAGCAAACTTTGTAGATATTTTTTAGATTTGCTGATATCAATTGAATCCATCGTTTAAAAAACGAAAAATGTAGCTCTGACTACATCTACTATGCGACCGACGCCCATTAGGTTAGCAGTAGCTTTATTACGAAACATGTCGCAGAGCCCTCTGCAACATCTAACCACCGCATGCTGCCCCTTCCAGGGCGTTCAAAAATTGCCTACGGCCGCCATATTTCAGGCACCGCGGCGGGCAATTGGGTGAAAGTTTTCAACCAGCAATAAACGCACCTCGGCTGAGCCTCATTGGTCACGTTATCGCCTCTGCGCAAAGCTGGTTGGACACCTCGACAACGAGGGGTCCTTCATCAGCAAAAGTAATGGCGCGTGGGTCTTGCACGCAAAAGCAGAGAAAAGGAGCAATGGTGTAGCATAATGAACAGAGAAAGAAAGAAAATTTTGGATATGGCTGGCCGCCGTTGTGTGCGAACATTTACTCGATGCGTTGCAACGTTCCCTCTTTTGTCGTTTATCTGTTTGGAAGCTAGACGAATATTCTGTTTGCAACTTTCCAGTATCAATATATATTAGAGAGGTGGCTTATCCAAAGGGGTATTTGCGCTATTCAAAGATTTCAGAGTGGAAGTATAAAAGGGGAGAGCAATTCCAGTGCACTCAGCAAAGAAATGTAAATATTTTAAATGAGGGCTTGACTTAAGAGAAAACATCTGTTGTGGGGAACTCTCTGAAATAGACGTGGTGAGGTGGTGGGTCGAGGGAGTGGAGGAATTATAGAAAGAGCAATTACTGACCGAGAAAAATGGGTCTAATTACTTAGAGCGATTATTGGTTGGTTAATTTATGCTTTCATGTTTGCACTATGAACAAAATGACTTAAAACTTGTGACTCTCCTCGTCCGACAAAAATTTCAGTATGCTGCCGTCAAATTTTTTAAGTTGAATTCAAAGATTTGAAAAATTATGGTCACTTTTCCCAGTGCGCTTAATTCAAATATGCTGGTAGAACGATGAATTAAAGTTGTCATTATGAACTGTCTTGTGAGTGTTATGTAAGGTACTCTACAGAGGTTTACAGGTGCTTTTTTCGGTAAACATTGGCGACATGATGCAGTGTGCTCTATGAAAGAAGTATAAGGCGCATGCAGCCAACCGTAAGATCGAGCTGCACATACACACCCCCTCCCCAATCACCTCCTCTATTTCCATTTATGTCAAATCCCCACTTCTCTGGTCTCCCGATCGCCGTTTGTTATAGTGATTGGCGAGTATTCCACCCTGTAAACTTCTTCACAGTTCCTCTTCTGTCTGTTCAATTCGTACCTATTTGTTTATGAAATTGTATGTCCTCTAAAACAGTTTTTTCGAACAACTCAGTAATTCGAACTCAGTATGCAGTTTTTTCAGATGCGAGAATACCGACGCATAATTTTGCACATTTGGTTTTGGCTACATTTCATACATATATTCTGAATTTATTCTAAAATTTTTGCGCTGAAAGCGTTGCAAAATGCTTTCGAAATGTTTGCAGTTGTGGCGATGATGAACTCAAGTATTACTTGAGTACTAGTTGAATTGTTGTGCTATTAAATTGTACCTGAATATTGGATAGGTTATTCGATCCAGTCTTCGTTAATTAAAAAAGAGATTTTTTTCATTTGGTTCATTCACGTCGATTGTTTTCGATACACACACAAGCATCCTCCAGGTGTCGGCTTTGATTACTTCTCGATGACTGAAGGCAATGACATAAGCGATAACTCGAATGGAGGTATTCTTTCAGACGACGATTTTATGGTAGGTTGTTTATGTCTGTCTGTTCGACTTCAATTTACAGATCAGTAAAACTGTAATGTTGAGACTTAACGATTACAGTTGTTCGCCATGAAAGGCTCCCCAATCCAAATTTCGTTTCAGTTCGTCAAGCCATGACTGTATCCTGCATACTGAAGCTTTTTCTTCCATCTGTAATTATAACCTGTAGTGTTGACATAACCCGGAAATATTTCTAAATCACGTAGGTGAATGCAAAATTCAGTACCAAAATTTTCTGATTGTGAGCTCAAGTAGGATGTTGCAAGGGAGAGTTTTCTAAGGAACCACCGGCATGATGGGCGAGGTTTTATTACTTTGAAACTTGAAGCGTAAGCTGTTTGTTCGGCGAGCAGCATTGATTTAAGTAATTCAGGCAGATGGAATGATCCTTCGCAGTCCGAATATCCATAGGTTTTTCCTGCCCATACTTTCAATGGGCTGGTTTAAGCACATCAGTGGCTGCAAGTGTCATCCCTGTTGTTTCTTTTTTTATAATGAGAGGGGGGGAGAGGGAGGGGGGACTCAAATGGTTCATAAGTAACTTTTTGCTTTTTATCGTAATATAGTTTTGGCAACTTATGAAGAGACTGTCTAGTAATATGGTAGGTAAACCAAAGCAATTTTGGAGTGGCATTCTCACTTCCCATCTGTTCGCCTCAAAAAAGGGTTCAGACTGAGCGGAGATTCAAACTATCTCGACAATGCACGAATTACACGGGGACAGGAATGGGCTGTTGAGTCAAACCAGAACCTATATGCGCTAAGCAATTTTTGGCTGTGCATCCTAACCCGCCTCCTTTCAAATGAAAAAAATATTTCCTTTTTCAGTGGAATGAGAAGCTCGTAGTCTTATACAGTTTTCTGTCGGCATCTGGTTTGGTGGAATTCCTTTTGCTTCAAGCGTAGCCGTTGCAGTTTGATTAAATAACCGCAATATCTTCATTTTATAGTCGGATAAAAATTGTGGAAGTGATGACGATTCCGAAAAGTTTCTTAAAAAGTACCCTATTTTTTATTGGTCAAGGGTACGGAGGGGGGAGAGGGAGGGAATGGAAGGAAGGACAAACGTTTACCAGGTTTTTAACGTTTCTGCTTTATTGGAGATTTTAGGTAATAATTGTAATATTAGCATACGCATGATTTCTTTTTATGTATAAAACGAGAGGTTCCAGACATCAACAAGCGGTTAGTTCAACTTGTTAGCTAAAGTATGCGATACTCGTCTCTCAATCCGCAGCCTGTTTGAGTGTTGAAGACATCAAAAAATTGTTGGTTAGTGGGGGTTAAGTAGTCATTTATTAGCCCAGGCTTCGAGATTCGTAGGCACGACTGTTTCATCGGTAGGATTTTGGATCCCTGAACTCAGTCAATGGTACCCTATCGTTCAAGGGCCTAAAGCCCGAATTACCTCCTAGTCAGACAGCTGTTGATGCTTCGAAGTGAAGGACTTCTAAATCATTGCGTCTAGACGTTCCTTGAGGTGGTTTGTTGTGCGTGGCTTGATCAGGATTACATGGCTTGCCTTATGGCATTGAAATATCACCGAGGAAACATTATTTAAAAAACTGAACTTGTCATATCTTCACTAACATCAAATGGAATTAAAGTTCCTCGAATTACCCCGAATTGGGGAAGAATTGCAGCCCGTTTTTTATAAAGCCAGACTGTACTGTGGTATTCGCCTCTGATTGAAGGAGAAATTCCGCTACTTAAATGAGTTTCGTTCTTTAAGTAAATATCCTAAATAAGAAAGGGCTCTTTATTGATATGTAATGCTGAAGTATTAGTCGAGATTTTGTCACTTTGTCACATTTTGTCACTTTGATTATAGAAAGTAAAAGAATTTATTTCAAGGATAATGTTTGGAACCGACCACCAGACGATAGTTTCGTATATGGGGATGAAATTGGCGAATCAAATTATGTGGGAATGAAGAATGATTGCACATCCTCACAAACGAGTGACCACGATCAACCAAGGAAAAGTTTGATGTCACCCACTGACACGCATAATCGCATTGTTTCTCGAGAGTAGGATTTCATTCGACAGTTGTGTAGCTTTGTTGTATTGGTTTTTACCACTATGTAAATCTTTTTAATTTACACAACTATAGTTCGATAGAGCGGGTTTGTATGAGTGTATCATTTATACAATGATCTTGAAAGGTTACAGCTATTGGCATGTCTGAAGGCCAAAAATCTCTCCCCCCTATTTTCCTCATATCTGACTCGTTTTTTCTCTCTTCTGAGATTTAAAAGTGCCATGAATGCATCTTTATTTACGTTGCACTTGACTTTCAATAGTAACATTTTTTCTGTAGTTCGGTTTTCTCCTAGAATTGCAAGAATTGTTTAGCTAAACACCAATCCGCTTTCATCTATAAGCATCAATATCGCCTTTCCATTCGATAATGTTATGTTTGCTAACTGTCCTAACATATCCTGCAGCTGACTTGAGCTTACTACATTATATTTCATGATGTTTTTGCTGCCGAAATGGATAATATTTAATAAAAGAGAAGTATCTTTTTAAATCTTCTAAGTTTATAGATAACTGTGCAATTAAAGTAACAGTTGCATTCAAGGCAAAATATATAAAAAGAATTAGTCAGTAATGTACCAGTCAGTAGATAAATACTTCTGCCGATACTGCCGACTAATTTCTTCACTGTTAGCGAGTAAAATGTTCTGAATCATTAAAATATTCGTAATTAGTGAGTTGCCATATGAATATCGGTAGTTTATTTTTGCTGTGTTCTTAGATATCTTCACTATTAATAAAATGCATCTGTGTATCATTATTATGAACCTCTACGTTTCTCTAATGTCTTCATGAACTCAAATGCTTGGAATCTTTGTGATAAGTAGGAAGAAGAGTACTTTTTTCAAAGTGATTGATTTTTGCAAATGGTGGGCAAGGGGCAGTTGGACAGTATTAGGTAAATTGCCATTGACAGTATTTTTGTAGATTTTTTATTCGACAAGAATCATTCCAGCCTACAGCTTTTTGAGGTACTCGGTTGTAGAAGTGCTTCTTCCTGTCTTGTTCCAAATATCACTCAGTTGGAAACGTGTATCAATCCCAATTTGAATTAAATGGTGCAGAACTCAGTGACTCGCTTCAATATTCGGAATAAAGAGCCTCCACTAGATCTTAATCATTGGCGATGCAACGACCATGCACAGTATTACAAAGCACAAATATCATCAGTTTAAATGAGATGCATTTAATATTTAGTAAATCCCCTCGAAGGTTTGATGAAATTTGAATTCTCTCTACAATTCACAATTCCGTCGAAACTTTTCCACTCAGGCGTGTTTTTTCTACCGTAAAAAGTCGTAAAGCCCTCCTAACATTACTCAGTCTCAGTTGATAGGGCTTTCTCTTGTTGAACTTAAAACTCTCAACTCTGCACTTGTTTTTTGTTTTGTTTTTTTTGCATCGACCATGAATATTATAATGAATGAGGAGCTTTTCTATCGAAAAAGCTCATCTCTATAATGTTTATAGATACAGAGGCACGTTGGGCAATTCTGCTTCAGAAGTTTTATCATTGAAACGACGTTCTTTATCACAACAAGTGGTCAGCAATCGTCGTAATGAAGAAGATGAAGGGGATTTGCGTCAATGTTGCAGTCACTCATCACCGGTGCGTACATCGAATGATGTTTGTTTTCTGTTTATTGAAGAGCTTTAGATGATTGTTCTCTCTTTCCTTTCTTCTTCTGAAATATTTAAAAGCCTTTCCTTTTAATCACCTTTGTATTGTTTGTGCTAGTTGATGCATTTTTTCAAATAATGCAACAAAAAACGATTGAATGCAACGAATAATGACTTAAATTCGTGATGTTTTCTAAACGTGAGGTAGCGAGTGACAATAGGCTTATACCTCCGAAGTGTGCATTGAAGATCGCTACGTCTGTAAGGGTTTCCCTTGGTTGGCGTCACAGGTGTCAAAGCTCACTCATAGAATAGCATATTCAAGGGCAAAGTTCTTTCAAAGATAGGAACATAGCTTCTAAATAAAGATTAAGATATGTCAAGGTTGTAAAATCGAGGAGAAGGGGAAGGGGTGGATATTCTCAACGACTTTGTTGTTAGATTATTAAGACAGAAAGGCGTGCTTGTTCATTTCAAAGTTGTAAATTTTTTCTATCTCCGAAAAGCGTGTAGACGATATCATGCATTTAAACTATCTTTTTTTCGTGGTATTCTCTTACATTTATAAAAATATACACATCACGATGTAATTGCCTAAGGTAGTAATAGTAGCAATAATAATAATAATAATAATAATAATAATATTAATAATAATAATAATAATAATAATAATAATAATAATAATATTAATAATAATAGTAATAATAATAATAATAGTAATAATAATAATAATAATAATAATAATAATAATAATAATAATAATAATAATAATAATAACAGTATATTTCATCCATTACAAACAGCTTAGAATGATGGCAGTTAGGTTCATCTCGGTCGACATCTGCAGGATGGCACTGATTTGACAAGCTAGTAGTATTACCTGAGCCAAGACTTATTTAGGAAGTCGTAAGCACACAGATTATGGAAAATAGAGCGAAAAAGAAAAAAGGTCGTCGTGCAGCACCTCCATCTCTACTCGATGAATTCTACGGTGTTTATTGCCTTGTCAGTCGAAGTGCTAACAAATATTTCAAGGTATGAATGGTGATCTTCAAGTGGACGTTAAAACTTAAAGTCTGTTCCAGCAGATTTATTCGCTGTCTATGCGAACGTTTTATCTTATCAGCTTCATTTTGTTTCCTTCAAAGTTCTAAACCACAGACATGTGGTACTCAATGACAGTTTTTATTCCAAATCTTAAATTTGAACGCACATTTTTGTTTGAATCAGATTTAACATCGTAGTTCCGAGTCAAGTCATTCGTTATGTTCCACTAACACCAATATTCTGATGCCATTAGCACGAGACGTGCACACCTATTGGGGGCGCTGAGAGAGTGCTCATCCTATTTTGGTTCCTGCTCGTATATTTTTGCAGCTTCTGGTTGATGAAATATTGCTGATAATGCAGCTGGAGAGCTGGAAATTCGTGGTTCTTCTTTTCCCTCCTTCGTACTTGGTTTGAACTTTGTTGGTATTCTCTTCGATATTCGCCAAACTCTTCTTGTCTCTTTTTTATATGGGTATTTAGCAGCTCGTTAAAGATGGCCTACTTCTCCTGGGAAATTTCTGAAAGAACCCCCTAAAACTTGATGCATCTTTAGTATATTGGGATCTTACCTGGAAAATAATTGTCGATATTCGCCGTTCGTATTACTATCCACTATCTTGCGATTCCCTGCATCCTGCTACTACTGATATTGGGTGTACGCTCTGTTCCCTGGACTAGTTGTGTCTCTTTATCTTACCTCACTTATATTATCTTAAAATTTTCGATTTTAGAACCGTTGCTATATAGGATATACAGTTGATCCGAATCGAAGGATTCGTCAGCATAATGCTGGAAAGCAGTTCGGTGGTGCAGGTAGAACGGATCATAGAGGACCTTGGTGAGTTGTCCATTGTTTAGTTGCTGAGCTAAAACAGTCACAACTTGTGCTAAAAAAACAGAAATATTGAGACTTTTTTCTTTCATTGTGTTACGGTGAAATGTGGTATCGCCAATTGCGAGTTTTTATCGTGGTTTTATTTTTCATAGGAATTGATTGTTTCTTCGGCTCATTTTTTTTTCTGCACTCGTTAAATGATGTTTTTCTTGTCATACTTGACTCTTTTAATTTTTTATAATGCACATACTTAATTGTTGTCTTTGAAATCGTTCATTTATCCAATAAAACTTGAAGGAATCAGCCATTGCTTAGCTTGGGGAATATCTTTACGCTGTTCGGTGGCATTAGTCAAAGAATTGAGATGCTGGTTTCTCTAAATGAAATGAAAGATTCAAATTCGAAAACAGAGCACAGTTTGGCACTTTTTGGTTACCTCTTTGTTGTTTATAGTTTAGAATGTTGGCACACATATCATCAAATTTATTTCTTCGTTTCTATTCTATATAGGCTTGTATCGTGAAAATTGTGGTATAACAGATATGAACTTTTCTTATTTCTTTGGCGCTTTTATTGGTCTAGTGAGAGGTATTATTAGATCTATTGATGCCTAAAAAGTTAAGCTTTACGTGGAATTGGATACGGGCAGATGTCAGCTGCAAAGATATTTCTTTTGGCTATACACTGGAGCACTTTTTTTCAGCAAATCATCATTTTATTATTGATGAGCAGAATATTGGAACAACTTAGCCACATCTCTCCCTTCCCCCACTACCCCCCGCCCCCCAGTACAAATTCGCCGCATTCTGATCCGTGTTTTCTAAACGTTTTGTGGCAGACAAATGAAACACGTGAGCCTTTTACGGATGTAATAAGAACGAAAGGAAGTTTTCTATAAATTTCCAACGCGCTTCTTGCATCTTTATGTCACTGTACAATGATGGGTGATTGATTGTCTCTTGTGATTTATGATACTTACCCACTCCACCCGTTTTCTATTTGAGCTAATATTTCTGCTCTTCCGCCAAAAAGATTTTGGAAAATGCTCGAGAATTTATTGTCGACAGAAGTATTTTTGCATATATATCATTGGAATTAAATACTTGTAGAAATTAGTTTGCATGTCTTCGAGAGCTGTGACTTTCCTTCCGAAACCCATAGAGGTTCTCTTGTCTTCGTTTTTCTTTTCTTTTTTTTTTGGGGGGGGGGGATGGGTAGGGAGCGGGTTGAAAAGCTTTCGCCTCAAGATGACGGAAGAAAAGGGGAACAATTCCTCCTTTCCCAACCCTCACGCCTGTTGCAAAAAAAAAGAACTTCTGGCTCTACATGTAAAAGAGATTAGTGGGAAACATGGTGAAAAAACCTTTCATTATCGAAAAAGAAGAGGGACCATGAAAGGATTAATAAGTGCTATCCAGGAACATCTATTGTTGGTCTCTGAAGTGAGCGCTTAGGGTGTATTTGGATAAAAGGGTAAACAAGGGGAAGGATGTTGTAAGTGACATCATCCTCTTGACTTCGTTTGGACAGTTTTGTGGGACAGATTAATTGCGAAGAGGTTATCATCAGAATGGAAGATGCCTATTCTTGAGCATCTGGTTCCGCTTCTAGAATGTCATAATGTGCCTACCTATTTCCCCCCCCCCATCCCTCAGAAAACTAGTTTTCCACATTCGTTGCATTTCGTACCCGAATCTAACGGATCATTCACTATGCAGAAGTTAATTCACGGATTGTGGGTCTGGTTTCATATTTTGACCATTGAAAGATCACGACCCTCCTTTTCCTCCTCTTCGCGTTTTTTGATAGTCAGCGAAAAGCACTACTGCCGTCTTGTTTAGGGATATGGTATGCATAGTCCATGGTTTCCCGAATAGCGTGTCAGCTCTTCGCTTTGAATGGGCATGGCAGAATCCAGACAAATCGCGTCGACTGCGTTGTCTGGGACTGAAAAAGAAACAGAAGGAAAGTGCATTCGCCTTCAGACTTCGTATTGCATGCCATATGCTGAACAGCGATCCTTGGCGACGATTGTCACTCACATTTCGGTGGTTATCACCCGTATGTTTGTTCGTAGATCTTACTTTTAATCAGCATTATTTCGTTTGCAGAGGTTTACTCTCGACGGGTGATTAAATAATGCAATTTTGCTATACGCATATCATTCAAGTTTTTAGCTCACCGATATTATCTTAAGGCTCGTATTATCTTGGGGCTCTTTTTTATAACGTCATCTAACAAGGTGATCAATTCAATACCGCTTGATAAGTTTGTTAGGGGAGTTTGGGATCCTCTATTAAGGGTAATCGGGGTTTTGTTCTTTTATTTTATCTATATTTATTTATTTATTTATTTATTTATTGTTAGAGGGTGCAGGCAGAGTTTAAAAGATAAGTGATTAGGATAGCATCTGAAAGTTCTCAAGATCCGTCGTTTATAAGGTTTTTTGATAGGAAATTGCTTAATTTGCTTCCACTGGCTGTAAGTCTCGGTCCGATATCACAAGAGCAAGACTGATTCGGCTGTCATTTGCATTTTCGGTCGTTGTGCATGAACGAAACATGTTGATGTACTTTCTTATCAGTTGTTTTGGAAACTTTCAGACGAGTGAGATTGCTTTTCCTTCCGATATACCTTTGCCATCTCATGTAAGCATTGCTCGTGGATTGGTTGAGAAGACTTCAACACTTGTGCCACAATTGCCCGAGGACTATACTTGTATTCGTAAATGTGCTATATGCTCACATACAATATCAAAGGTAGGCGAGGGCATCACTTTTGTGTTTATTTAAGTGCTACGCAACGTTGGCCTGGAGGTGCACAAAGCTGACGGGTCGAGGTACTTGTTTCATCGAATGCCAACTATGGTCTTGTATTCTACTATATATAAATTTGCAAATATTTGCGCTGGAAAATATTGCAGCATATTCCTCAGAATGTTCTGATTTAGTATTCTCTTTAACGTGTGATCAGTTGCTGTTATTTGTTTATTGATTTATCATGCTTTTCATTTTGAGTCTGGTGAAAACCGGCTTCCAGTTGCTATCGAAACTCGAACCGCATTTAATCCGCCTCCACATAATCGTGACCTGAACTCAATTCCGGTTTCGACTGCGATGGGAATTCGATTAGATCTAGGCTTTTGTCAGAGGCCCCAATTCGATTAGATCCCTTTTAGGCCCTTGTCAATTCGATTAGGTCTAGGCTTTTGTCATGCATCTGAACAAAATAGAAACACAAGTCAATAGTTGTTTTTGACTGCGGCGTGGAGCCTCAAATAAGCAGTCTTTCTCTCCTTTATGCCGATTTTCTTCATTCGTCTGCACTTAACAGTTCAGCTGAGGCTTAGTACAAATAAACTGTTCCACATACACACTCGAACGCATAAATTCTGCGCCTCGAATGCCCAAACTGTGCGCTTGAGAAAATTTGGGTGGTAGGTTCTTCCGTAAATAGATTTGTTTGATACGGTAAATGCGATTATTGTCTGCGGGTAATATCTTTTCCCGCGGGATGGAAAGCCAAAAATTTCATAGGAATCGTAGTTTGAAAATTAACAAGAAACGCACCCATGAAGCGAATCTGTCGTTTCACGAAAACGCAGAGTATATCCTCATAAATCTGCCACTTACTTCAGTGGAAGATGTGACTAATGTTTTGGAATACTTTGCATCTCAATCTTTCTGCATATCAAGCGTTTTAATTTCTGTTTGTTGCAGATTTCTGAGCTGTTACGGTGCGTAGCACAGCAGTCATGCGGCTCGCATTTTCATATGTGCTGTTTGTCGAAGTTCGCCCTCGCTGAGTCGAATGAGTTTAAAGATCATCTATTTCCGGTGTCCGGAAAATGTCCCAGATGTAGCACCATGTTTTTATGGGGTGACTTGATCAGAGACCAACGATTACTAATTTCAATTGAGGATTCCAGGCCAATATTTGGCGAGGGCAACCTCATGGAGACTATGGTTCCAGCAGGTAGATTGGTAAAGGTTTGATAAACTCGTGTGTAGCTGCTCGTTGGGGAGTTTTATTATGATGCTTTAGTTTCCTGGACTGAAGATATCGAAAAAATTGTTCCGCATTTTGGAAGAAAAACAAGCCAGACCCTGTTGGCTCGATTGAAAGCATATTTTGTGTTGTCTCATATGCTTCGAAATGTCATGTCTGATCTTCTGTTTAATGTTCAATTCTCCTTCTCAGAAGTGCCTCTCCTTATCCACAGTTGTGACTGTTTTATCGTAATGATTTGTTTTATAAGGATTTGGCGTTTTCTTGATCATCAATTCTCAACGAAGTCACGTAGTGATGGTTCTTATTTAATGGTTTTCCTGGAAGTCATAGATAGGTGTTATACAAATGGCTGACGTTTACTGCCTTGAACTTCAGACTTGACTTTAGCCGTTGATATGCAGAAGCCTAGGCCATCGTCCTTCCTCATCTATAATCTGAGCTATTTGTTTCTTGTGGCTTGCCCAAAAAATTTGTTTATTCTTGCATGCTGCTGCGTGTCCCTTTATGTCCAAGTTTTCGTTTCTGGGTCTTAGATCACGTTCGCTGTAGGGTCTTAGATCAGGTCTTGTATCATATGAACAGTCAGTATTGAGGGCACTTAGATGGGGAACGTATTTAGCAGATTTTAAACGTAAACGTCTTATGATTACACTGCTTGCAGTTTATTGTCGAAGACCAACTAACTCTAATCAAAGATTGCGGAATCTTTTACACAGTTTCCTTTTTGAATCAACAACCCCGCTTAAGACGATCGAATGGTGCTTACAACAATAAGGGATCGATCGGGTATCACAGGACCTCCTTGTGGCTAATGATGTATAATGATGGCTCTTCTTCATTGGTTCCTCTAGAAATCATAGATAGGTGTTACGTTATTCGTACATTTGTCACCTTTTTAAGCAGCTCTTGTTTTTTTTGTTCTACATATTCGTGCATAGGTCGGCTTGCCTAACCTCATATCTCTTTGACGTATTTCACATGTGTGTTGCTAATCAATGACCCCGGTCACCATACTTGAGCAAAATGAACTTCCCATTTTTGCTGATGAAAGCTTACCTAAGACTCTTCCAACAGATATGGCATCCTTTTATGGTCATCAGATGTACAACACGCGCATGTATGACTTTACTACATTTTATGACTTCTGGTCCCTTCAGCCCTCGCTGCGCAACAAAAGTGGCAAAGTCACTTTTGCATGAGCGCTCTTACGAATTCGCTGTATTTCGATTTAGGAATCCAATGCATCCAGAAGTATGCAGTTGTTTTTCAATGAGCCTTTACCAAATTGATGCACCCCGTCTTGTAGTATTTCGAAGTTTTGCGCTGCAGAAAGAACAAAGGCGAGCCGGACGACTTAAAATCTGCATTGATTTAATAAATTTCACGCCTAAAAGCCTAATTTACGGATTTCCTATTCCTGAATAATATTCTTGTTATAGGCGTTTGATTTCTGATAAGATTATTGGTGATCAGCGGGACTGAGTATAATTTCTGTATTGAGATGGTCTCCAATTCTAGTATATGCTTGTCATCAAGTCGATATTTATGGCTTTGCAATATTTCTACGAAGCGGTCATTAATCTGCCATTAAATGCAACATTATTCGAGCTACGTACCCGAATAAGTCTTTATGTTTGGCAGTGCTTAAAGAATGAAACTCGTACTTGTCGCATAGCGCGGGTGCATTTGAAAAGAAAACCATAATGCCAACTAGTTTCAACATTCTCCGCTATATTATATCTGGCGACCTGTGGGCCTTTTCGCCAATTTCTGGAACACTACTCTAAAGTAAAAAAGCATCGTTTAGCTTAGTAAGTCCCGCGAATCCACACAGCGCCTAGATAAGAAATGGAACCTTGAAAATGGCCGTTTTATGCAGCGAGAAAAGCGATTGCATACAGTGACATGACAAGCGAACATATTAATCAATCATAGTCGATCGATAAGAAACGGAAACAAGTAACGATAAATAAAAGACACTTGCCAGAGCATTTGAAGTAAAGTACAACTTTCCCACCTCTTACTTTTTTTCGAAGAATTGCAGTAGGTAACAGTACGATGATGTAGGAACAGGGAATGACAAGACCCTAGATTTGTTACTTTCGTCGTCCCGATTTTCGCCGGGAAGCTTCTTCAATCGCTTGTCTTTGTTCAGGGGCTGTTTTTTCCAACAAATAGAACATATAGGAAGTTCCACTAGAAACATAGGTTAATCAAACAGCATACTGACTTGGTTCACATCACCAATTGTTAGAAGTGGAAGAAAAAGGACCAATGTTTTCTCCGTCCACCTTGCTCAAGATCGGCAAGCACAACACTGGAGGTAGAACACCAGAAGATTATTGAAAAGAAACAAAAATAAAAATAAACCATCGAAGACTAACTATGGGAGATCAATTCTGCCTTCATTAACCATTTCCCCTCCTTTTTACACGAATCTCACTTTTCTCAGCTTATGACGATGATATTCTGATTTGCATAACTCAAAAAAGCGCCAACACTGAGGCTATTTGAGTTTCGGGAATGATCACACAAAGAGAAGAATTAATGCATTCGTCGGGAAGGCAGATCTCGAAATTTGCGTATTGACGGTACTCAGTATGCTTTTCTTTTGAGTATTTCGGGACGCCATATTACTGGATGTGTCTCTTCGGTCTGAAAAATTTACATACGATTTCAGTCATTAACCACCATGAATTCCTTTGCATTCAATTAGCAGCTCGTGTAATCTCTTCAATGAGCAACTTTCTGCGTTTGAGGAAAACTTATCGAATATCTCTTCAAAAGTCAATGGATCTGCCCCTACTTTTGAGGCAAACCGACCAAATATAATAACCTCATCCTCGTCCATCACCTTCCTGTAGAAAAATTTAGACGGCACCGTACAGGTCAAATATGGGAACTTTGCTACATCCTGCTCGTTTAAAATCTATACGCCGTCTCAACAAATAGAAAAGAGCAGTTAACTTTAAAGGGACAATGAATTTAAGACTTCCGAGATGAACTTCACAACCCCTAAGAAAAGAACGAGTTTTTACAGCAGTCCAAAAACTGCCGAAAATCTCGTTGTCATCACTTTCAGTAAGCAGCATATTTAGGAACATGTCCTCTTCAAACTTATTTCAAATTCGGTGTGATAAAGTGGCCATCAAAACTGCCGATTCCAGTTTAAGGTTCTCAGCGAAGGAAGCGGAAAGCATAAAGCGTCGCCAATTCATCGCATTCTTCTCCCTTTTGCATCCACTAATATCTCTAAAAAAATGGAGTTAAAACATAAATGCTAACCGCAGTTTCATCCTCCTTATACATTTTGATCGTTTTATCAGCCTCAGCTGTGATTAGCCTTGAGCCCGACTGGTCGAATGCCATTGCAAAAATACCAGCCTCCGAATCGATCGAACCGGGTTGTGCCTTGCTCTGTTCTTTTTGGAAACAGAAGCCACTCTTCCAATCCCAAAAGTACATCGTTCCGTTGTCGCCTTAAACGTTCACTTATCGTGTAGAATAATGAGCTGACACAAAATGGGCAAACAAACGTAATTTTTTACTGTCATACTTAAGCTCGCCAATACCATCGCTCCAGGTTCCTTATCACTACCTTCCGCCGAATCTCGTACCGATTATTCACATACATATCATCCTGCTGATGTCTTGTTTAGATTTTTTCATGATGCCATCCTAATTCAAGCTTTGCCCTCATTTCTTCCAAAGAAACGCAAAAGACGGAAGATACCAGCGTTTCCCATCAAGCCAAAATTCCATAAAAGATATCAGAAGAATGGGGAAAAACTTGTCTTCAGGAAACACAAACAATAAATAAATTTTCAAAGCGTTGCCATATCATGCCAATCAGAAACCCAGAGATTCCATTAATCTTAGTTCTCGGGAAACCATTCAGAAGGATGCCGTTTTTCAGATTAACACAACAATCTGCTTCACCTAAGAGAATCCAGAGCATTTCACTGTCAGTTCCCATTGTCACTAGTGGATGGGTAACTTTGCAGCCGAACATCTACCTCTAAAAACCTATTCATGCATTTATTCTAAACTCAGCTGACCGCTCAAGCACTCATTAATCAATAGTGAAATGAAACTTTTACGATAGATGATTCTGACTGAATATATAATTCAGTTTTCCGATGATTCCGACTCTGCAGCCGCATATCACTGCTTAGCATTCTCCCTTAGTGCTCTTCACTCACCCAGCGATTCCTTAAAGATCGAAAAACGTGTATGCAAATCAACGAACCTCCCGAAATCAGAACGCCGTCTTCATTGCACACCAATGAGTTCACAATTGCGTTGTGTCCCGAAAGATTCTGGATGAACTCTCCCTCAGGGCACTTCCACTGTTTTATATTATCAGCACCTCCCGATGCGAACATGTACAGTGACGGATGTAAAGTTAATGCACGAACACTCTTCTATAAAACATATAGTTTACTTTTCATGTAGCGGATGATGTGCATCACGGGCAACCCAACAGTTGGATTACACCTACTACACCTCGCGATACGTTTTCTCTCAAATCACTTCCTGCACAATTTTTTAAAGTCAAATATTTATTTGTTCATCAAAATCTCTTGCGTACGCTTAATCTTCCTCTACATTTTTCTTTATTTTCTTCTATAGGACACCAAAACATAAGAACTGTTCTCTCTAGTACCTCAATGAAGAGATTTCATTAAATACCTCATTATGTATCAGACATATCTTCTGCTAATCTTAAAATGCAATACCTCAGCATCATTCTTTTATAAATTAAATTAAGTAACGACTAGCTACCACCACAATAATAGCGTCGAAGGACATGCAGCCTCCTTTCCGTCTAGTTCTTTAGCGCCACAAACGTCATTTGAATACTTCAAATTCCATTCGAGTATTTAAGTTCATTGTTGTTTAGAAGCAAAAAAACAAAACAATAAACCTTGTGGTGAGTAAGAGTAGCAATACTTCTGCCAGCAGCCAAATCCCACAGTCGAATCGTCGTGTCATGACTTCCGGTGATCACCTGTGGGTCACTCGCCTGTGTCACCACCGATGCCACGGTGTTTGTGTGTCCTGTGAAGCAGTGTATTTGCGCCTTGGTCCGTATATCCCACACCTGAAGCCTCTCTCAAACTGTTACACAAGTGATAACAAGGTTCAATTAAATTCATTGAGTACCTCTTTTTATCACTCACTCTTCTCATATTCCTTCCAGGCATTTTAATGTAGACTCGCACTTTTGCACTCCCATAAGTGGGGTGAAGAAGAAAAGGGGGAAGGGGAAGTACGGGAAAAGAATGAAAGTAAAAAGTGCAATGGAGCAACGAATTGTAATTCAGAGGGGAAAACTCGTAAGTTTTCGATGATTTGATATTCGGCCAAATCAAAACACTAATGCTGAAAAATAAGCAACAACTTCTCTGTACATTCGATTATTAGGGACGGAGAGGGGGGGGGGTGAATCAGGTGAATTAAGTGCGCTCCAGTTTAATACCCTCAAAGCAACGCTGCGAGTCGGAGGCCACCCACCGTAGCATAATACAGAAATCACCGCCGAAACGCACTGAACGTTGACCAGTTGATCCTGATGGCGATAAAAACTGACATACCCATACACTCCTATGTTGAAGGTATACGGAAACAAACCAATCCAATCAAGAGTAATATATATATACATATCTATTTGGATGTAAACAGTGTTCGCTCAGCTGACTACGCATCCTTCTCAGAGTGCTCTTGAAGTGTTTTATAATGAAATAAAAAAGTCTGTTAGAGAAATTGCATGGGCTTTTCTTGAGCAAAATAATTAAGTCGATAAACGAACTCTTGCAGTTGCATCTCGAGCGCACGTAACCAAAATGTCGAGTGTTGGATGTATGGAAAGATCCTGCACTGCACTCAGATGTCCGTGATAATGACGAATCACCTTGTTATATTCCAAATCCCAGCATTTCACCTTAACTCATCCATCATATAACTTGAAAAGCAGACATCAATATAAACATCATCTAGTAAACAATACGTACAAAATCAATCGGGAGAATAATAAATGTGTATCCACTAAGATTACTGCTTTTTGTCGTGTCACAGAGATAATGATTCCACAGAATGAGAGAATAACGGGATAGAAAATAGTAGTGCTGCGAACAGGACTTTGCTGTGAAGAAAATAATGAGGGACATATTTTGTACACCGCACAACGTACAACTACCCCATATCACGACCGTAAACAACGAATCGAATCAGATCACCAAATATTAATATGAACCAAATATCAACCGCAAGTGAACTATGCATTAAAGACATCTAGGCGTAAATAACGAAAGCTTATTATATTTGAAGACACTGATGTAACACATGGAAAAGAAAACCGTGGAATATCCTTTCCCCCCCCCCCCCTCCACCCACTACCACTCATGGCTTCATTGAGAGAAATTTTCGTGCCCTAAAGAAAATTTCCCAAAGATTTATTTCCTCCACTGTTAAAATAAAAAAAAAAAAACATTTTTTTAACCTCTACTAATACAGCAAAATTCTTTTTGCTTTTCTTATAAAATTGATTTTTTGCATCGAATGTGAGATCCATGATATTTCACCATTCGAAAACGAGGAATATATGCAGCAACAAAGTTGAATAAAATTAAAAATTTAAAAATGAACATAAAAGAACATACTTGTTTATCTTCACCGCCGGTGAACAAGAAAGGATGTCGATGTGAGACCTTACAAGCGCGCACCGCACTCACATGACCCGTCAATGACAATCGCAATTTACCACTTGCCAAATCCCAAATCTTGAAAGGATCACTGTCGGCAACAAACAAATATAAGGGAGAGCATATCAGCAGAAAAGAATGCTGGAATTCAATGCGATAAGGTCATACTACTGCCTCGCTGTAACTGCTAATGATGATCAATCCTCACCACTGACATACACTTTCGAATTTTCTCTCCTCGTTTTTGAAGCCTTCGCGGCAATTTCAAAATCACATAGGATGTTCTCGAGCAATTTAGACCCAAAGGTTATATGGGTTTGTATCATTTGGTAAAATTTTTACACTCAACGCTGAAAGACATTTTTTTACCTGACCATTGCAACTGCCGATCTGGCCAACCCATTCATTAATTAATTCAAATTTTCAAAACAAAAAACACTTTAAGAATTGAGATCATACCAAAAGAAAATTGGAAGAAAGCCGACCCTGCAATGGGGCCACAAATGTAAATCTTTTTCATGGTCCAACTCTTTCAGAGCATTATCGCAATGGACTTTTGAGAATCATAAACTAGATGAACTTTACAACAATTATTTCACAGATATGACCCGATTTCAGGAATTTTGATTAAGAGAACTGAAAACTGGAGATTATTATAAAACAACACAATGCGGGAGTATATGACTGACTTTAGAGACCAAGCTTCAAAATAAGCCAAAGTGCTCGCTGGGTAAACTTTGGTGAAATGGGTTGTTAAACGAAGAGAAATTCGTACGCTCCAAGAAAACTTGATCTACTTTTCTTGATAAGCAAAGCATCGAAATCAATTTCTTAAGAGGAAATATGCTCAAAATGAGGCGAAATTCGTATATGGTTTCCCTTGTTCAAAGGTTCTTCAAAAAAATATAAGATGCATAACCATTCTTTAAAAAACTAAAATTCTTTTGAGATATAGAACAGTTCAAAGCAATACGAAATGAACAACCAAGGAACGCAGTCAGAAGAATACCTTGACAATTCTATCTGCACCACCCGTAGCGAACCATTCATTGCCCGGCTCCACATCCACACAGCGCACCCATCCGGTATGCCCGGATATCACCCTAAACGGAACATTTTTCGCATTTACTTACACGAGTAAGAGGTCGTTCCATCCAAAAACTAACTCATTAACTTCTGTCTTCTAAATAAAAACACCATTTACCAAATTGCAAAAGGGCTAAAAAAGAGTTGTGCCAAGATCAATGTTACTCGACGCTCTCGATTCTCCACTTTGTAGTAACATATCAACAAACCGAGAGCTCAGAAATATTCTGTCATCCCAAAACTCTTATAAGAAAGGTGATTTTCATCGTTCTGGCCTATTCATTATGAAGTATTATAACCTCTAACCGCGAACCGCTCCTCTCAATCTGCTCTGGAACACAGTTATAAAAATAAGTGACGATCCCACCTACAATAAACTGAGAACACAAAAAATGGCCGGCAAAAAAAGATACCGGTATAACTTCCAAGGTGCATGCCACTTTGGTTTTACCATAACCGGAGCTCTTGCTGGTAACATTGCGCGCATTGTGCTGTCTTCTGTTCTACCCGTGCTCGGAAGCGTTGATAGTTCTTTCGATCCCCTTAAAAAATACTTGATGAAGGAAAAAATGGAAATAAAACATGGTTGATACCTCTGAAAACCGTGATCGAATTCAGTTAAACTCCAACAAACATGCACGTGTTTTAATGCATATGCCTCAAAACTGTGTAGATATTAGATAACAGTAAGACCGCCCTTTCACTCTATCTGGAAGCTTTATTCGCGCTTTACTGAAGCAGTTCTAGGAGAAATTTCTTGCCGAATTGCCCCATCGCGAGCTGTGAGACTTGCACAGACCCACTGCTGCCTTCGCAGAGACAGGACAGGGGAGAGGGAGGTGAGGAGGTGGGAAAGTGATCCGAAATTATCCCTAAAAAGACATTAAGCTCAAATTTCGAATCCCAAAAAAGGAATCGACAAATTCGCAGCAAGCCAATCCATCTGAACTGGACTGACAATAGACCTCTTTCCGAATTTAAAATCGACGCTAAATCTCCTTTTCACAAAAGTGCTAAAAATTTCATGATTATCCGCCAAAAAAGTAGCAAAAGCGCATTGGCAATTCTGACGTAAATATTCTCGACACACTACAAGCATACTTACAAACGATACCACGATTTGGTCTATATGCATCAATCGATTCTAGTCAAATAAGCAAAAATACATTCGTTCTTTTAGTTTGCAAAAACATTTGCACAAATGAAAAACTCTCTGAATTACAAGAGAATCGTAAAAATTCTCGATTTAAAAAGCTACGACACATCTTTTATTTCCTCCTATCTCATCGATATTTTTTTGAGAAAATTATCTCACATAAACATTTTAAATTCCTTTAAAAAGCTTCAGAATGTCCCCTAAGAATCCTTTATAAATCAACAACACTCCTTTTAACATTCCGTCTCACGTAATACAATGAATGGATGACGTTAAGACATTTAAAGAAGCTTAGGCAGAGCGAAGTGCAGCAATGTTTCGCACCTCAACTGAATTCCGAAATTCAGAAAAAAAAAATGAAATTGGAAACAGCAAAACCACATATTGTTCACCTATTCAGAAATAAATTAACTATATGAAAACAAATCAACAAGGCCAACACGATCAGTACTTTTTATAGACCAGGCCACAACACCAACCGATAGAATATATCCTCCAGGAAGGCACACAAACAATATATCTCTACCAATGTATTTCCTATGAAATAAGACGGTTCCAAAATTCGTCAACTATAAAATTCACTCATTTAATTGACTGGTTACGCGAAAAGTTTCATATTCAAATTCATAATGCCTTCGAATATCTACAACTCATAGAGGCGATTATCAGCTGGGGAAATATCGCAATTCACATATCAAGATTATAACCATTGCAGTTCACCATTACCAATCTTTTGGATTGCGAGCAGAAGTTACCTGGCAGAGCTATGAAGAGATAAATACATGCATGTGCACAGATACGGCTCTGGCAGCACATTTCTAAACAAAAATAGTTGCTTACAATAAGAAGCGATGATCCGCTGATAGGAACACGTTACACTACCACTTACATCGTATGCAACAGTGAGAAGATAGAAAAATATCATATATAGCAATAAAGGAACAATATAGTATAGAAACATACATTGTTCCGTCGGCCGATGCGGAATCGCTGATCGCGAGCGGCGCTGAAATTTGCGAAGACGATAAAGCTACGAAATAATAAAAAGTGAGCGCCCGTATCCAATTACATATACCTCTAGCTCCTCTCCACCACCCCTCCCCTCACCCATTACTTTTCCTTCCCGTACAAATTCCTAGATTCTATACTTTCCTGCACTTGTTTGCGAGACAATCAGCCTTTTAATCACTTAGAAAACTTGCACCCGACAAAGCAAAATGACCGAAAATATGGAATGCGATGAAAAGAGATGCTTGATTCAATCGGCCAAGTAGCTAATCAAACATAGGCCTTCAAATTCGAACTGCAATTGGGTCCCTACTCAATGGGTCAAAACATCAACTACAGTGTAGCCGAATAAAACTAAACGAGTCATAAAATAGGTGAATAAGAAATGCGAAGACGAAAGTTTCCAACATAAAAAACTACACGTTCCACAAGAACGGTTTAATAATGAAACAATTCACTATTTCTCGTTTTCCTGTTCCCTCTCCAACAAATCTCATACTCTTCGTCGATTCGCTTCAATAAGTTTCTGCGCAGTACAATCATCGCCCAACCCCGCGATGTTTTCCTTATTGCATCCATCGATGAAAAAACACTGATCTTTGACCTTTCTTTATCCGCAGTTGCATCTTTCACTCGTGTTATGGAAATGTTACGGAACGCAAGTCGCTTACTGCATATAAGCTCCATATTCTGATACGTCTTGAGACCACCTAGCAACCAGTAGACGCCCAAAAAAACGGTACAGCAATTTGTGCACAATTTCGACTCTGTAATTAGCTTTATCCATATCCGCACTTGCAAACACTACGTATATAATTATAACTCATCCGTAGGCAAACTTCGAGAGCATAAAAACATATCTGAATATTGCTCTCGAACCGATAATAGCAATCAGTTTCGAATGGTACCTAATGTTCCATACTAAAAGCGAACCAGATGATGGTGCAGCTGTTGGAGGAGCTGGTCCCGGTCCGTTCGTCACATTCTTTGGTAGATTCAGTAACTCGTCTTCCTTCCTGCGTTTTGCTTCCTGCACCTGCTTAAGCACGCCCCCATACTCTGACCTAACTTTGATGGCACGCCATAATTCGTCGCTGAAGCACCTTCCAATTTTACAGAAGAAAGCAGAACAGCATTTTAGAGATAATCAAATGCTCAATACTCTAATTATGCCAATAGGACCAACCCGTTATATTAGCAGTCAATCGATCGACATTAACCGATTAATTATATTAATGGCCAATCAACCGACGTTAACTGACTGGTTACACAAATGTTGTGCAACAAGCTTGCTTTATCAGCCGACTAATATGTTGCTAAATGACAAGACCAAGATATTAATATATAAATTTCGCTTGCCCATGCAAAAGTTGAACGAACGACCTCGTTAGTATTAAGTCATGGGCAACTAAATCGGGATCTCTTCCGTGCAATCAAATTAATGAATTTGGTATGGAAATGTCAAATGACGTCTCAACACGATTCTCCCTTATCAAGCTACTGATCCTCCTGATATACTTAGCAATCAGAAAGAAATCTCTGAAACACTTCAACGACGGCAAACTCCATTATCGCCGAAGGCCACTCTCCGAATGACATAAAGCTAAATAAATAAACAATAAAACAATAAAGAAGCAAAAAAAGTGCAAAGGATGAGGAGGGACGTTGGTGCTTTCATATTTCTAGCCGCTCTAGCCACCCACGCAAATGCGACACCCGAAAAAGATTGCTTTCAGGTTGGATTCGAGCAACGATATGGAATCGCTAGATAAAGAAATGAAACTTCCCTCTACCCTTGTCACTGCTTTGAACGCTACATGAAACGCTTATGCCCAAATGCTATCCTCTGAAAGCTATCACCAAATCATGGCACTAAGTACACTTGAATATTTTCAGCTTGCTGTCATCCGACCCGCATCCGTTGTTAAGTTCGAGAATGTCACCCACTTTACTATCATCTCCCAATTCTAGTGTCTCCCACTTTGCTATCCTCTCTCATTTCTGTGTTCAACTAGTGCTAAAAAGATTTTCGTCAAATGTCTGTTAGCTAAAACACATCAATACTAATATCCATAACATGGTACACTGTAAGGAACTCAATGAACACATTACTCTAGAAGTTGCAAGCCGGGAAAGTTGGAAAATTCTGCCCACGAATATCATCAAAATGAGGATATTCTTAAACAATATTTTGCTTGTGCACTGCCCTGTTCCATGCATATCGTTGCCTTTAGAGAAAAAAAAAACCCGCTGAAACTTGCACAATAACTTCATCCTTGGATAGTTGCTGTAAAAAGTTCACTTCTACTCGCACGGCCAACTCTCTGCTCAACGCTCAATGAAGCAGCTGGTGGCAATCTACTCAGTGATTGCAACATTTATTAGTACCTCCATGACTTTGTTACCACTTAAAATCACTTCATTCTCTAAGAGATTTGCATAAGTGCAACTCTTTTCAAACTTCCTATTATACCCATTACAAATACTGCATCAGAAAAAAAGCGTTGTGTAAAATATGCGCGATATGACTGTTTTGCTATTTTCCATTTTTCACTATCAACAATGACAGCTTAGGCTTAGACAAAACGATGGTCCAGTCCATAAGCGAAATTCGAAGCTATTCACTATAGACGATCTAGCAGGAGAATCAGTGAATGGTTGGGAAATGCAGTAATCGTACCGCCATGATCGGTTCTGTTTTGCAAGATGCCAAAAAAATAAATTATAAGCAACAAAAAGCGTACGAAAGATGAGATAGTGAATAAAAAAGGAAACCATAACTCACGCCTTTGTATCAGGTTCAGGCGGTGTTGCATAATCGTGAAAGAAGAAATCGTGGGTTCTTTTCATCGACCTGAATACGAGATTCAACAGCTGTTTCTGCTGTGGTGTCTCCACCTCATGCTGTTGTTGCGTTGACGATTCCGACAACGACTGAGATGTTTCCGCATTCGGTGCCGAAACATCAGTCGACATCTCAGAATAACTATGCACCTTAATCGAACTTTTGCTTTATTTAATGATCCACACCGTGCGTCCGATCCGACTTCGAACAAAACGAATTCTTAACAACCTATGCTATGCTCATCTGAGACGACTAGCAAAGGTTTATGCATCAATTAGATGAAGTGGCGTCATGGTCGGTGCGACCGTGTCGGGGCGTTCAGAATGTGGCAGAAGGGGAGAAAAGGAAGGATAGTTGGAAGAGAAGGCAACGTCATATGGTTCGTGAAGGTTGGAAAAGTGACGTGGAGACGTCATACCAACCAAATACGTTGTCAAGGCGCTGATCTTAATATCAGAAATTCGATGAAGGTCGCGATCTCTGTTACGAGTGATGATAACACGCCACGCGAGAACGGTACAAGTGCATACGCTCCAAAACGTGACGCAGTGGACAACCTCAACGATGGTTCATCGGTCGATGGCAGCTTTGGCAGTGGCGACCGCTCGCAACATGACGCGTACGATCGTGCATCAAAGAGGCACAGTGGCACTGATTCAACGATGGTGACTGAAGCAGTGGACAAAGACGAGCAACCTCGCGATCAAGAAGTTCTTCCACAGCTTCGTTGTTCAAGCCGCGTCGTTCGACACCCGGACCGACTCAGTTATTGAAGAACTCGGGGGAGGTGTTAACGAGTGATCTTGTTAACGAGTGATCTACGTTAACGAATGATCTATTGTGATCAAATATTCTCGTGATTGCAGTGATACTGGTGATCTGCATTTCTGTAATAGGCCGTATGCTCACACTTGTTTGATCTTGATGTGATATCTCCCCATGCGAACTGTGACCTCCCCATGCCTTCAGGGCCGTAGCCGAGGCTATAAATAGGCTGCGCTCTTGCTTGCCAATCAGTTGTTGTGTTTTCGCTACTCGGATTGTGTGACGTCGTGAAGATTGCTTTCTCCCCTTGTGCCACATTCTGAAAGCCCCGACACGGTCGCAATTTGAAACCTACATTCCTTAGCGAAATGACCGATCTTGCCACAACAGTGGCACATCCCCTTTTGCTTTTCCCTCTTCTGTGCCTGAATTTTATCCACTTCATGATTTACCACCTCTCCTGCAACAGCTTTCTGAACCTCCTCCTCAGCTTCAAGTAGGTTCACTGCCTCGTTGAGGTCAATACTATCTCTAATAAGGAGCTTTTTCTTTACGCGTTCGTTACGTATACCGTTTACAAACTGCGCAGTCAGGGCCGCTTCTCTATTGAAAGAATCAAAATTACATTGTGCAGCTGCATTTCTTAGCACATTCGCAAATTCCTTTGACAACTGTCCATCTAATTGTTTTATTTGAAAGAATTTTGAACGCTCACGGGTCAAAATAATTGACTTCCAACTAACTATTGCAGTTTTGACACGCACTCCTCATATTTAAAAATCATAGGGTTTCCGTGGTAGACACATTTTCCTCAATTCCCCGAACGCTGCTGGTGCCAAAGATGCGATCAAGCAACTTCATTTGAGACTATCCTGAGTCACAAAGTTCATTTATAAGTGACTTCTAAACTGAAGAATCCATATGTCCCATGGATCTTCTTTGGGGTCAAATTTTCTGTGTGCAGTTATTGGTGCATGCATCCACGCACATTACCGCAACAAGGAGCCACTACGCAGCACGACAGAGCTCTCCTCGCCTCTTTAGTGTCTCACACGGGCTCACCCTGTTCTGTGTCTTCGAATGAACGACTTACGCAGTACGTTTCGTGACTTACACCACACGATGTTCGTCGATTCCGCACAGCTTCGAAAAATATTGCGTGTCGACCGGGGCTACAATCGATCACACCGCTGTCGTCGACCCTGATCGCCAATTGCGACCGTGTCGGGGCGTTCAGAATGTGGCACAAGGGGAGAAAACAATCTTTACGACATCACACAATCCGAGTAGCGAAAACACAACGACTGATTGGCAAGCAAGAGCGCAGCCTATTTATAGCCTCGGCTACGGCCCTGAAGGCATGGGGAGGTCACAATTCACATGAAGGAGATATCACATCAAGACGAAACAAGTGTGAACATATAGCCTATTACAGAAACGCAGATCACCAGTATCACTGCAATCACGAGAATATTTGATCACAATAGATCATTCGTTAACGTAGATCACTCGTTAACAGTCGGGGCTAACTGTTTCACGCTATCGGTTGCCTTCGCAAGGAAGGCTGATGGTCTTGATTAATGACATTTCTAGCAACAAATGGCAAACGTACCTCCATGAACGTCCAGAGAAAACGAGAACTGTAAATTAAAATATCGGTTGCCACTGGACTGATAGCTTTGTGGTGCCAATACTGCTTAAAAGAAAAGAGCCATATTTCCTCGTCTACTAGATCCGGTTTGTCCCGCCCTGAGACCTCCATAAAGACATGTTGGAACGACATAACGTAAATATGCCTAACATCACAAAAGGAACCATCTGTTTAATTTGTTTCTACCTTAAAAACAGAAACAATGGATGTCAATAGCCAATGTAGGTGCGCGCAGATATGCGGCCTTCTTTTGAGCGTCGACGGATGTGAGAGATTTTTAATCATAACAAATGTCGCGCTTGCTAGCCTTACCTGATTTAAGACACAATGATACACTGGGCATATATTGGCGTTGGAGCCCTTGCTGTATAAAAAACAGCCATCACACGCAATCAACCTAAGAGGATTCTTCAATAATCTTTATGCAAAATTATGACGCCAAATACGGAGCGTATAAACACGATACTGCTGGCAAAATATCAGATGACAATTGTAGCAATTATTAAAATTCAAAGATCAAACTTGCTTACCGGATGCTTTAAACAATTTCAATCTAGTTTCCGGATGCCAAAAACAATTTCTGATCAGTAGTTGTCTAGTTTGCGTCCCTTGATGGTTGTTAGAGCTGAATTAAAAAAAAAAAAAAACGGTGAATTGGTGTGCCAAATGACTATTCTCTCTAAGATACAAAATAAAATACTTCAATTCTGACTTGAAATTCCTCTGAGATCAATAATACTAGAAGGACCACACTGCACAAGCGATACATGTCGAACAGTATACAATTACGCATGATATAAACGGCAGACTGTAAACACTATGAAGGCAATCGGTTTACCATGCATGATGAAGGAATAAGAGTGAGAAATTCTGTAACCATTATCTCAAATATATACAAATATATAAAACAATAATATAAACAAGTACATAAATTTGAACAATAACGCCCACACCAAACAACTTGAATAAAACTATCTTTTCCTATCCTTCCTGAAACCGACTTCTTTAATACATCATATTTTCTTACGCTACCTGCAACGTGCAACCTTCCGCTTCCACCTTACCTTTACGATCTGTACAGCGTACCTCACTGACCTCTACAAATTCCTGCTCTCTAACACATTTTTACAAAGGTGAAAAGCTTGAAAAGAAAAAAACGAGTCAATGAAATTGAAGCGCTGACAAAAGTGCCTATCATTTAGGCCATCATAGTGCTTTCATGTAAAAGTATGTTAAGTGATATCAACTGGTTTACTAACCTAACATTTCTGTACTTTACAGATCTCTAATAAGCATAGAAGCAACGTAGAAGACAGCTGCCACTCGAAAACGAAACGCTCAAATAAAGTCACTTAACAATCCATTGCATAAAGCGCATTGATAAATTTGCCAAGCAACATTGTTAACGATTGGCGCATTCGTCATGACATCACTAAGGCAACAAAACGCCGTATAATAATCAACACACGCAAACTCTTGAATAGATAAAACCCAAAAGAGAGAATCCGTAAAATCGTTCATGAAAAAAGACCTTTCATCTTCTCCCGCTCGCTCTCTCCAACATTTACATCCTTCCCCACCCCCTCCCATTCCTTTCCCGTAGTATCAGGCTCGTTAATTAGCACATTCATATATCAATGAAGCCCGCCAAAAATTGAACAACATAACTGAACTGTTGTGCCAAGTAAATAAACAGAGCACTCAACAACGAGACATGTCTACCACCCAGTCAAGTTCAGTCATGAATACACGAGCCATTGTGCTCTCTCAACTTCTTCCTGCCTTCTCTCTCCTTTTCCCGAATGTAAGTTCCTTTTGTTTCACCTCCTCCCGATATCAGTGAACATGCAACAAAGGTTCGCTTCCCGCCATGTGGATTCAATTAAAGCCAAGAGGTAGACGACACGCAAAATATCTCTCTCTGCTGTATTTCTTTCTTCTCTGTCTTCTCTATCCTTAACACAGAATTTCAACTTTCTCAGAAAGAGAAGGAGAAAGAAGAAAGAAAATAGGGACGGATGAGTGAAAATTGTAATCAATTACAAGCAAACATTGAGAAAGTGAAATAACAGATGCCAAATCCAGAAGGACTCTTCCCTCTATCCACAGAAAATCTGATTCATGCACAAATAAACTAGAAGCCGATGTGACTTTCATAATGAAGACAATTCATTGGCCGCTTTTCCCTTTTGCTTTGGCATTTTACGATTCGACTCCTCTAATTCTTTCGATTTATAATAGTGAGGTGCTACTTCCGTCAGCCACGAGCTTTCGATTTCGATTACCTGTTAAGAACATCCGTTAAATAAACACAAAGATGATAAGAGGAGCACACTGATAAGGACACGATCGAACATCGTTTTCTCATTCTGCCTCTGCACGTGCATCCCCCTGATGCTGTTTCCAGTGCTGCCATGCAAGCAATCAACCTCATATGGTTCTACCCCATATGTCGATGGCCCCGAGACAACGGTCCGCCTACAGCATATGAACATACCTCCTACTTTCGGGGGATTCAACAGCCCAATAGCCAATACTGTTTCACTTATCATCTCATACGACCCCGAGTGGACATTATGATTCCCACAGTTAAGAGTCCCCAAAATTTTTGAACAAAGGAAGTCAACTTTGCCAAGAATCTTGGCAGTGTATAATGTTCTGAACAGCTAGAACAAAATGTTTTTAGGAATTTTACAATGGAATAGGGCAGAATGACGGATGAGAGAGTCGGCTGTTGAGGAGCTGGCTATTTGCTAACAGAGTGCACTGATTCCTCTTCCAATAGTTTAGAGAAGCCTATTTGATAGAACGAGGAAGAGAGGGAAAAGGATGGGGGATTTTCTAGTATCTTCATAAAAAAATATATCCCAATGTTTTACGGGATTGAAAAAGTGGCGACTGAAATTGACGTTAAACTAAAGCGACAACAGAGACGATCAAAAAAAAAAAAAAAACAAACAAAAAACAAAAACAACAAACAAACAAACAAACAAACAAAAACAACATTCAGTATTGTAAGGATCATAGCAAATCGGATCGTCCCACCCTTTCTCCCTGAGACTAACTAATGGAAAAAATCTAGGATAACAGATTAGGCTGCATTTCAGATTAGTTTACTACACATCGCATTTCAAAAAACCTGCGTATCTGAGTTGAATATGGTCAAAAGTCATTGTAGCTACATGTTCAGGATATCAGGGTAGGTCCAGAGGATGACCTTCATCTCCACGAAATCTTCGATACTATGCCGAGATGAATGAGGTATAGGGCAACCGAAGGAAGAAAATTCCAAAAAACTAGCAAACATTGCACCGATGAGCATCCATCCACCTGCCGAGCAATTCTTTGAAGGTCACATTTAATACGGATGGCATATGAAAGTTGTACCTCACGCATGAACTCCTTTGAAGTAAAGACGAGCTCGTAATAGATCAGCCATCTGGGAGTCTCCTCGAAGAGTGAAGAATTTGGATGGATATGCACTGTGTGTTTATGCTTCACTGTCTTATATAGACCACTGCTATCCAGCTTCGTACAATTATAGAAATA
Source organism: Baylisascaris procyonis (assembly GCA_037389465.1). Lineage (NCBI taxonomy): Eukaryota > Metazoa > Nematoda > Chromadorea > Rhabditida > Ascarididae > Baylisascaris > Baylisascaris procyonis. The sequence continues at coordinate 2,310,147 of JAZARR010000164.1, forward strand.
TCCCGATGTTATTGCTTTGCGTATTGCTATGGAATCACCATTCGATTTCTAAATCATTGATTATCACCTAACAAGATTATAAACATTTAACTCCACAACTTGCGTGAATCCAAATCCTGGTGCTTCACACTCGAAAAAAGTGCCTTAATTTAAAGGTTGTAGTTTTATCAAAGATGGTTTGTATTCTAATTCGCTAATGATCTTATTCACGAACAATTTCCTGCCCTAACGTGATTAGGAAAGCGTTCCCCAATTTGTAGATAACTTTCCTCGCTAGATGTAATTTAACCATTCTAAATGGGCTAACCAGTTGCTACTTCCCTTCCTCTCGTCTCAAAAAAATTCCGCGAAAAGTTTCGCCATCTTCTAACCATGAAATTTTAAAGTGCAGCGTCATACACGGGGAATATGAAACAAGTAAAAATACTGAAAAAATGGAGCAAACACTCAGTTACAGTAGCGTTAGTTGGTAGAGTGGAAGACATCCACGAGAAGATGGGAGATGGCCTTCACCCAAAAGGAACAAGGGAAAGAAGGGCAGTAACAATGTGACGAATTCCTAAGACATTACTCTGAATACAGAAATAATCACAATTGCTGACTGTGAAATGCGAAAAAAATAAGCAGAACGAAAAAGCAAATGTTGCTGAAAGAATCAAACAATTGAGGTCCAACTTACAAGCAAATTTAGGTCAGCACCTACGCTAAACTGTAATTTAAAGAGAGCGGCATACCTGCTCGATTTCAACCCTCTCAAGCAGTCCTTCCAATTGATCTCTGATATCTCGTGCTTTCTTCATCGTTCGAAATTGAACAAAGTTTTCCATACACCTAAACTTTTATATCATAATGACAGTGCAAATCAGCGCAGTTGACTGCTTCCATGCAACACTGACAGGAAAAAAACGGACATCGCTATGAAGCTTGCCACGGATTACAGAGTTCAAGAGATGGCGAGTTGATAGGTCGCGGCCTATGCTCCACCTAGATGAACCCTTCCCCTCCCCTCTCCCTCGCCCACCCTATCCGCCCTTTCTTCAGACGTTACATTCAACACAGTAATGTTCGAGGAAAACTCCAAACTGACATGCGTCACCTGAGTGGTGAGGAGGGGAAGAGCATAATCCTACCTATTGGTATTTTCATTCAACCATTTTAGGTTCTCGAAAACTTCTACTGAGACTGCCATTTCAATTCAGCTCCTCAGTAACTAAATACCACAAAATCAAGTTAATAAGACAAAGCGAGCTGAACTCATACAAGCAAAATTGATTAAACGGTGACAATATTAACTCATAGGGCAGAACAAGATCCCTTTTGATAAAACTTTGCCAAATGGCAATTAGTCGATGTAAGGAAAAGAAAACAATAACGTGAATTCTGACCATTGAGTGGAATAATTGGTTCCCTTCCAACGATTATAGACATTCAGCAGTGTGAGATGATCACCCCCAGGCACCCAAAATCCCTTCCTTGCCGCATCTGCATGAATCACCATTGCTTTCGGCCGATAAAACACCGCCGCATTACATGATAGCATTGCTGCTATCGTGATTATCTCTTCAGAACAACCATATCTAAAACAGTTCAAAATTCATTAGTGTTAATCACTGCCTTACAAGGATGAGCATATGTACAAAACAGCGCAACGCTTAAGGGGAAAGTACGAAGTGAAGTGCTGACGCCAGTTTCGAGGCCATTTTGTTCAAAAATTGTACCGTACTAACTGCGAAGTGCCCGAAAATCCGATGGGAAAATGTGTTTATGTGTGAATGAAACCATGTTAAAAAACATCGTTCGCAACAATAGAAAAAATTATCTCGTTCAGCTTCATTTAAGCGCAGACAGAAATTAGTTGGGGAAAATCTCCCAAATTACAATTAGTTATTTTTAGCATTCTTTCAAAACGTCTGATGCACCTTGTCATAAGAGAAATTTCACTATTTCATAAAAATGCGAAGATGAATCACCATTCACACATCGACCAAAAGCCGAATAATAGCAAAAAAAAAAAAAAAACGATCTTCAAGACTCACGATAACAGGAGTTAAGATTGATACATGTAAATCATTTGAAATTTAGTTGTTAAAGCATTCCATTTGTTATTCATTTCGTTGGCTTTAAACTAACCAAACATATTCAAATAAATAAAGCGAAATAAATGCATCTGGATTATGGTCGGGACTGACTAAAAAAAGAAATTATATCAATGAATACTATCTACTTCTTGAAATGACTTAACTATTCACTAAAAATAAGCCTAAAATGTTTTCAAAAAATTCTATAAAAGTACAGCGAAACGGGTCAATGAGGATCGATCAAAGAGAGATGCACTAAAACGACAAATTTAATAATAGCTTGAAGCTTCTTTTCAAAGATAACGGGAGAAAATGCAGCAAAGAAACGGACAAAGAAAATTATTTGCGAAAATAGAGAAAACTGCTTCTTATAATTTCGAGAGAAAAAAGATAGCTAACGAAAAGAATGAATTTAGGAATTTTTCAAAAAGGTGAAGAACCAACTTCTCTGAAGCGATAATCATTTTGCTCATGCACGGATCGCATGGAAATTCAGCCATTCTTCTTCCCAATTTGGTAAGTTCACCACGATGATTTAGTGCTCCCAATGCATAAAGCTGCTCCAGTGCAATAACCAATGTCTCCTGTGGTGGTGGATCCAAAAAGTCGAAATGCACCAAATCGTGGATACCCAAACTTTTTAGCATCAACACAACGTTGCCTAGATTTGTTCGTTGGATCTGGAAAGAAAAACATTTAATGACGTTTACTGAAAAGGTGAATACTGAATGAAGTTATGTTTGCACTGTCCGTGAAGTATATAATACACCTATGCAAATACTAATCGAATGAGAGGATTGAGGATTCATTCACGAAATAACCAAGACTAAAAGCCATCATGAACCGACGAACCGATGTTTATGAGTCAGATCGCATATAACTATGCAAAAAAAAGTTATAAACTGACGTAACTTAGGTGATGCGCACCGAAATATGTACGTGTAAACTGCTGATGCCTACAAAACCGCACGTGTAGTTAATGTGGTAATAAAAACTGGCACTGCCAACTCATCTCCCATTCAATTTGAGTGATGTAAAGGGAACACTTAAATTCCTAAACAATTAACTGGAGGAAGCAGGTGAAATACTGCTAAAGCTCCCGCAGACCCATACAAAAATTATGAGAAATATAATGACAAAAGAAAGAAAAAACGAAGACAACATTTGAATAGAGCAGAGATAAGATTGTAAAACATGGCCAAAAATAATTTGCGAAGCTTGATTGTTGCGCCATTTCTGGAACAGGGAGGCTCCTGTTCGTCAATAAGAATAGCATTGATAAAGAAATCTGAACCCTAATATATCCATTTTTGAAGAACTGAGTGAGAATAGCGCAGGACAGAAAGAACAATGAAACAGCCTTATGTATTAACAAAAAGCATTCCCGTTTACAACAAATCTTTTGATTATTACAATGCTTCTAATTTATATTTGTACCCCACCGTCCCTCCCCTCCTCCCCCCACCAAGTCAGGCAACCTTTGCATTAACAAATTGAACTCAGCGACAATCACAGTCGTTATTTTATAAATAGAACATCCTATTTACGAACATCGCCATTTGAAAGAATAATTAAATAAATAATTAAATAAATAAATAAAACTCAACGAAATCAAACCTCAGGGATCGGTTGATCTTCCAGCTCATGCTTGTATGCCCATGCCGTATACAGCCTGAAACATTTCCCAGGTCCTGTACGACCCGCTCTGCCGGCTCGCTGATTTGCTGATGCCTAAAAACGGCGATATTTTATTTCACACGACTTTACCAACGACATTTATTCAACTCGCACCATCCGAGAAATTGCATCCTCCGTCAAAGAGTTTTTCTTTAAGGATGTTCTCTTGACGTTTTTCCTAGCGATTACCTATAGCGCATACTTGTAACAATGTCTATCTGCATAACCTGCAAAGCCTTTTAAGTTGCACCTGAGATTGCTATCTTTGACACTTTGCACTGGTACTCTACCCTCCAGTTGTCGTAAAAAGCAGAAACACGCATCGTTACCACAACAGCTTGTCAGTGATTCGCCTATACTTTAGAAATAAACCACAAATCTCGCTAAGTGCCTTTACGGTTGGCGAAATGAACAACTATCGATCTGCGCAATACCATAATGTTGCATATGAATGACATCTTACGAATTTCGATCACTATAGTGAAATATTATGTTTCAATTAACAATAGTACGTTTCCGCTCAGCAAGAGGAATCGTTCCATGATAAAAGTATGAAGCTCCTTAAGTATTATCATGTAGGAACACCGCATTAACTTCTACAAGATTACGCAACCAAATCGTAAACTCTGAGATCGTCTACCTGTACACATTTCTCCTGCACATGAATGCCTCAGACGAAGACCTATCGTTTCGATAAGCTTAAAGGAGTGTCGATTACTCTGACTAACATCTAAATGCAGAAGCTGAATGCAATTTTTGTCAGCCAGCTTTCCCAGTATTGTGATTTCGAGGTGCAACGATGTCTACGTGCCTTGTTTGCTGATTGCGCACAATGAGGGGACATCTACTCCAGAAGCAATTCACGCCACTGTGGGATTGCTTAAAGCACAATACCGTGGAATATCCTGCTCAGCTATCGCAGCGCAAATATCCAGGCAATGGCTGCATGGCGAAATTTTCCGATTGAGGCGGTTTTCTGCTCACATGTGCTTTTCACCTTTTATTCCATTTTGACTCAATGTTCCTCCAAAGAGCAGTTCGCAAAAGTAAGGACTCATGTTATACTGTTGATGGTGTGTTTCAAAATCAGAATTGTATATCAGATTGAAATAACCTGGATAACTGCAAAATTACTATATATAACCTGCACGAAAATGAGAGAGCAAAGTAAACCTTAGAAATAGTAACGACGTGAAGATGCTCAACCCCACTGCGGGCGTCGAATGAGTTCTGCTTACCAAAGCCCGGATCAATAACATAGCAAATACCGTCGATCGTTACCGACGTTTCTGCGATGTTCGTTGCAAGAACCACCTTAAGCATCAAAATCATACATTTCAATTACAACTTTAATTGCAATCGAATTCCACAAAAACTATAAAGCACCTCATTCTTCCAGAACTTTCCTTTACCTTGGGCAAAGTTCTCATTTCTAGCAATGATTGGTGGGTATTAGTGTGCCTTATTAGTAGAAGTCGTCCTTACAAACAAAGAAAACAAAAACCTATCGGAATCATACCTCAAATACTTCCGAAATGGCATGTACTTAAGATGGTTGAAAAGAAGGTACTAAAGTGCAGCAAGCATGGGAAATTCAAAAGCTTTTCTGAGTTTCCCTCGGGCTATCAGCAATTCATTTACAAAAAAAAAAAAAAAAAATTGAAAAAAGAGGGTTGTTGGATCTTTTGAATCGCTCATACTTACGCGGGAGCAAATCCACCCATCACTCCACTTGCCATAACCACTAGTTTGTTCTCTGAATGCCACCTAAGCAGTAAATAGAATGAATGCTTGCCTTCCGTGCATTTGGCGGTGTTGGTTCGAAGATTTTCGCCTGTAGATCGGAAGGAAGATTTGCATAAATCGGAAGGACGATCAACTCTTTGATTTTATTACCCAAATGTTTGGTCCGGTCTATCAAAGATTCCTGCAAATGAGAAATATGAACTCGTAATTCATTTTACTCATTGCATATATGTGATCTTTAACTCTTGTAAGTGAGGGAAAATGCACAAAAACTTGAGTACAGAGAATGTGCGATTGTTCATGTTAAATATATAGCTGACTTTTATGTTCAATTATGAGTGGGACGTGAGCATAAAACAATTACAACCGGAAGTTTTTCAAGGGAAAAAAACGGTACGAAAATAACGCGAACGATGTATTATAACTTCAACGGTGCACCTTACTGGAAGCTTTCGCTGTAAAATTTAGAAAGCTGAGCGCTAAATTAAATAAAACTTACAATTGCCCCAATACTGCTTATAGCATCCGCGCACAACCCTGTGCTTAACAGACTACCCTTGATTTAATAAATGCCTCTATTACGCTTGTGACAACCGATTCCATCTGTGAATATAAACATAACCTCCAATCAACTTAGCTGGGGGCCATCGTTCTTTCAAAAGATTCAATGATTGCTTAGTGGCAGTCGACTGGAGTGTAGACCTCGGAATGTCTTAATCATAAGCTCACTGCTTCTTCCCCAAGTAGTTTCTAGGAATCAGGGGCCACCTCAGTGGCCAGTCATACCCCACGTATCCCAGTGGACATAATATCGTCAAAAACATCCAGAAATATCCACAACATAGTATCGCATGAGTAATGTCCCACACAAATAACTTGCGGGACACACAAAGGAAACAGACAACTTTTAATGCTGTTCCTGAACTCAAAGTAGTGACGAATAAGAAACCTGAAGTGTTTCGATTTCTTCCTGTCCAGTAAGAAAAACAAGAATGTCGCCAGGTAACGGTTGAGTTAAGTGAATTTGTAGAACCGATACCATTGCTGCGTCCAGATAATCTGCTTCGGGAGCTTTAGTATAATATATATCGACAGGAAACCGACGGCCTAAAAATGATTCCCTAACTACGGATACATCAAAAAGATGACAAGAAATTTTCTAAAAAAATTTAAAAGAAGGAAATGCAATTGCAAGTTTGCAATTGCATTTCCTTCTTTTAACTGCAAAATGACAACTAAATTTAATCACTCAAATAAATGAATTCAAAGCAAATCAACATAACTCAGACTTAAGGGTTTCCAAAATAAACATGGCGGCCTTACTCTCTCAATAAACAGGAACACTGAAAGGTCGAAACTAATAATTAAATGCAGTAGGCTAAATTAATGCGTAGTCGAGGACAGCACGCTTAATCAGCACTGTAGTGATGATGATTCTGCAATCGGCCCCATGAACACTTCCACCCGATCCCCTCAAAACGATCGAAAATACAGACGAAGACAGCAAATACTCGGTAGTTCAATAGAGCCAAATCGTGGAAAACGACTTTCAATAATAAATGAGCGCACAGTGCAAGATGATTCAGCCTCTTCGACACTTCGCATAAACTGCGTCTTTTGCAACAATTTTATATCACATTATCATGTCCTATAACGAGAGATTAAAAGAATAGGAAAATAAGCAAAAACGGAAACAAACGCCATTAAATTCTCCTCCACCTCTCCTCCCTCCTTCACAAAAAACCACAACTTCGTCTTGCCATCTTTACCTTCAACGAAACAAGCCTCTGACTACAATTTTTTGCAACAAAACAAACAATGGACCAATTCACTAAATACCTCAAAATGTATCGAATCATGCCTCTAATATATTAAAGCAATTAAAAGAATAAAATAATATCACATACCCGGTATCCTAAAAATAGGTGCATCATCAAAGAAAGTCGAAAACTTCTCCGCATCCAACGTGGCTGATGAGATAAGCAATTTGAGATCCTTTCGAAATCGAGCAATATCCTTCACTAACCCGAATAATATATCCGTATGAAGTGTCCTCTCATGTGCTTCATCTATCATCATTACACTGCAAATTAATAAATAAAGTCGTACACTGTGACGAAATATCCTAAAATATGAACAAAATTAAAGAAACGATTGTAGGAAGAACAATGAGAAAAAAACTTTTAGAAGATTCATAAGTGAGCTTTTTGTTTTGATAGTGCGACGATAATTAAAATCACTCCTCAGAAAGGAATCAAATCACGTTTGTCATATAAAATTCACTTTTAAATTACAAGCAAACAAAAAATCACACTGAATAGAGCATTGTGAGAATGCAACAGAACGTTAATAAACACTTTTGGTCTCCCGTTTCAAATAGCGAGAAAATAGCTATAAAATTGGTGTGAATATAAGAAACGAAAAAAATCGCAAATAGGTTCACATACACACAAAAAGAGGAAAAAATAGAAGGAAATCAGCGATCAGTAAAAACAAGAAAAGAAAAAATGTGATCAAATTAGAGCAATAAAAATATAGATCCGATTCTGAAACAGTCTGTTGTTGGACTTTGCAGAAAGAAAAGGCGACAACAATGCAATGAGTAATTCGATAGTTTTGATGGCATTTCTAACGTGATTCTGCATTAAACGTGTCACAGTTTTTGTCAGCACATCGACCAGATCAAAGTTGCGACGATCAACTTTTTATGTTTAATATAGAATTTAGGGATTTAACTGAAACTGCCCAAACAGCAATAGAATTTAAGAAAGTGCCAAAACTGTCATACCTATAACTGGCCAAATCAGGCTCGTTCAGAAACTCTCTAAGCAGCATACCGTCTGTCATATATTTGATCACGGTCTTCTCGGATGTGCAGTCTTCGAAACGAATCGAATAGCCCACCTAAACAAAATTGTGAAACTTCCAAAGCTCATTCACTTCTAATTAAGAAAGAAAGAAAATGAACGTGTGTTAAATATAAAAATTTTTTGGAAATGACGTCAGTTTTCAATGACATCAACTTACTCTCCTTCAACATGCTGACTACTGTTAATTAAACAAAAATTTGCTTCAAAATTTGAAGGCAACATTCAAAGCTCGTAGGAAAGAACGTTTTCGATAGCGAGATTATTCCAAAGGCAAAAAAGTAGCACATATAATTCACAAATCCCACAAAGCTATTTTCAATAGGATTTGTTCTGAAAGGAGTAGCTTATTTCCGCAGTTTAATGGCATTTGAGATCAAAAGCTTTAAACTTGCATTGATAATCACGCTTCCCACATCCACGTTACATTTTAACACCCTGCTCATCTAAGAGGAAAGCAAACTCCAACGGAAATTGAAACAGCTACCTTATTTTGCTTTGAAATGTAGCAGTAAAGCACATCAGATTAAAATACATAAAGTAAATGGCGAAAACATTGGAGTTTGGACTTCGGAACTGGTAAGCAAAAGACTAAAATATACCAAGCAAATGGAAACCGTTAGTACTAATTAATGTTCGCGATTCGCAAGCCTCCTCAATTTCGTTTGCCGAACGACTGAAAAGATATACCACCAAGTAATACGGAATAACAGCAATCTTGAATTACGCTTCTAGAACCTTCATCCAGTAGAAATTTGCTCCCAAAGTGAAAAAAAAAAGATTGCTACAAAGCTGACCTCAATACCCAGTTTGACTCCCATCTCTTCAGCGACTCGCGAAGCGACACTCATCGCTGCAACTCGTCGCGGTTGTGTGCAACCGATTTTCTTTTTATCCACACAGAATCCCTTCAAATATCATTGATTAATATTGCATTCATAATTCTATTTCCTTTGTCGATGTTCAAGCAATTTTTCTGATAGAGAAAATTGCTCAAGTGAAAACAAAATAGTTCTAGCCGAATACCAGCAACTGCAAACGTGTCGTGTGAATCTTTATTAAAACTCACTTTTGAAAGTGTCCACGATGCTCTGTACACAATAAAATGAAATCTTACATACCTTCCCTCTTATGTTCATAGATACAGAAATCTGACAAGTATAACTATTGTGATAAAAACGCTTTTCGAACTTCTGCAGAGAGAAAGAGCGAGGTGGAGATGGCATAAGGGAAATGGTCGATTGTGCACGATGTTGTTCAATGCTTCATTTGTACTACCACATCACTAAGACTGATTTCGATATGGAAACCTCATAGTCCAACACCAGCAGCTTTAATGCACCCATCCAATACCTGGAGGCTTGAAAAAACTGCACACACGCGGCGAAAACGTTGGCACGCTGCTTCCGCCTCAACTTTCCTAGAGTTGCAAGTAGTAAGCCGTGTGGATAGGCAGCGAAAACGAGGCTGCACTGATTACAGAAAACTTTCTAGTGGTGCCAAGAATAACGATCGGTGAGTCGCATCGATTCTAGCCACATTAGATGTTCGCGAGTTGTCATTAAGAATGATGAGAGATGATCATGCGTCCATGTGGGGTCACATCACAACCTCATTCTACTCAACAAAAGTGTCATGCCTTAAAACAAAAACAGCACTGTCAACCAACGATATGAATTTAAAAGCAGCAAGACTGTGCACCTAAAGCTTCTATTCCAAACCGAATAATATCGTGAAGTAAATAGCGACGTGTTAACGCAAACGACAATAAATGAAGAGTCCGTCTAGCCTTAAGTGGCTTATAAATTTTGCCCATTTCCTTATAAGATAGAAAGGCCAATTTGAAATATGAAACTGGGTAAACTCTGCAATTCCTCTCTCTCTCTCAAATCGAGGAGCACAGACTGATGCAAAATGTATCGAAATTAGAAAATATTTAAGTGCAACTTAAAAATGAGGCACAAGATATCGAAAATTGAGATGTAATAACCCATCAAATTGAGCTATCAGAAAAGTTTTGAAGCGATCTGGGAGACACGATCAAATGAAATTTAAGATAGCAACATGCTCAGAAGAAAATTGCTTGAAATGAGGAAAAGTCGTTATGGGTGAGGAGGCAGAAGCGCGGAGAAGACAAGGAAGAAGAGAGATGAAAAGAGAAATCGATCATAAAATATTTCAACTTGAACACCTATAAAGCATGAAAATGAAATTGCATTCGGTTACTGTCTGTCTGCATTGAGTCAGCAAGCCATCTAACAATTACCAATGATCTATTGAAAGCGGAAGGTCTTTCATCTGCTCTAGTTTGTTTTCCATTTCGATGAAACGGTTGATCAAAACAAAAACAATTAGTGACAGTATTTTTCCTTCAACATCGTTGTAAAATTCATCGTTAAACTATCGATGAACTCAAATATTGACCTGAATGAAGTCAGTCTGCGATCCGACTGAGTGTGCCCCTTGTATTTACCGACTTCTACATCAGAGAAGGAAGGAAGATCATAGCGTTCTATACAGTTGCATGATAGGACATACACAAAAAAAAGATGTTTTCACGTCACCATAAGGAGAGAATTACATTTCATTTCACTTTATGTTAGCAAAATTCATATTTGCTATTCGATTCCATAGACATTCGAAAAAAACGACTCAAAATTTTACGCAACTACCTGCTCAATAATAAAAATTAAACTTTCTAAACAACGATGGAATTCTGCAAACAAAGCATATCCACCTGTCCGTATAAATGATTCTTTAGCTGTGATTTCTGCAGGTGTCTTTTTCCTTCGTTTAGCAGACCATCACGAGCATTGATGAAAGTACCTTACAACGCTGCACCAACACTTTAAAGTTCTGATAAGCTTAATTATCCAATATTATGCAATACTATTTATAGTGTTCGAAATGCTCACCGCTTCATATAAATACTGTGGCAACTGTGTCGTCTTTCCAGATCCCGTCTCACCTTCGATGATGAGCACTTGATGATCTCGAACCGCATCAATGAACTGATCTCGAAATGCATAAACGGGCAATGAACGACGGGTCTCCGCCAATGTCATCTTTCTTTTTTGCGATGCTGATATTGCCTTGTCCTAAAAAATGACCTCAGATATGCTAATGTAAGCGCAAAAAGAAATTTCTGACAGCTAGTTGTTAGATTTTTATAATATCTATCCAATAAAAACACCACAAGCGAAACGAAAACATATTCATCAAATCCAGCTCAAATGTAATGTAAAAATAAACCTCAACATCAGAAGTGCCGGGCATCTGCAGTGCTTGAATGAAATCGATTTTCTCTTCATCGAATAACATTTCGAACGCATCTCTTTTCTGAAATTATAAACAACGTTAAAAAAGAGGTAGAAACAAAAGTGTTTAGAAATTGATGGAGAATGTAGCATCTATATAAGAAGAAAACTTCTAAGACATCTGCACAAATCCCTCTCATTATTCGTTGTTATTTTATCTCATTCAAAACATTTCACAATAATATTCTCAAACAGTACAATTCATTCCATTCAAGTCACTAGTGATCTATAGGCTAAGCGCAAACACTTATGAGGGATGAGGCCCCAATTCCGTTGAAGGAATTAAGCAAACGTCAAGAACATCCACCGACGAAAATTGATCAAAACATGAGCATCTCAGAAAGCGTGTGTGCAACACTTGCAAAGAAATGTTGCATTGGCCTCCCTGCAAAGAAATACCTCCCAGACGGAAGAAAAAATCTGACAGATTCGAAATCAGCATTCTTACCTAGCTGCTAATAACGCAACCTACGAATATGTAGAAACAAACAACAACAGTTAGCGCCGTTGGACCTCTTCCAGCCAACTGCTGGTAATATGTCACCTCCACTCTCAAAAAGGGAGAAATACGTCGTGAACTAAACACGAACTAGATGACCAGTTGTCAGTGGGTCTCCGAGGTTGGTGCGGTTTATGTCTTCCAGCTGAAGATGTGGTCATCTTTTAGCGATCCCACCAATGGCGTTAATCCAGCATAAAAAGTATTGTGATAAATTGCAAGTGCTTGACCTTATCTGCATCCTTAGCACCGTAAGTGGCGATAGCTGCCATCAGCCTATCGTCCTCCCACCGTCTGCCGTCCCCTTTCGCAGCCTCCTGTGCATCTTCTTCCACATAATCAGTTGGAATTGATTTCGTCTTCGCATCCGGTACATGATAGCGTTTAATTTTTAGAATATCAGCAGCCTGATCATGCTGTCGTGCATATTCCAATACTTCTTTCCGATATTTCATATCCGCTTTTTCACGTGCTGTTAGTCTGCAAAACTTTTATTCAACATAAAAGAGGGAAAATAGGAAATGGTTCGGGCATTATAAGTTGCAATTGGCAATTCTGCTCACTCCAACTTCGCATTCAATCAGTTAGAAATAGAAATGCAAAGAAATATGTAAATATCACGTTGAAACGCAAAAGCAACGACGGATGAGGAAATAAACAATTCTGTTACTTTGGGGAAGAATTAAGTGCCATGAACCAAAAAGTTTCAAAACTCTTTGCCAACACGAAATACATTACAATGAAATTTCAACCGCATACTACGACAAACGATAACTCTTTGATAGGGAGATGCAATGTGGTGCTAAACAGAGGAGGCTGAACATCCTTCTACTATATTTTAGAGTGAAGGGCACAGCAGGCTTCTGAAATTTGAAAAATAGCAGCGTTTTAAAAAATATGAACAACAATAAAATTAGACAAAGGAAGTATTCTAAACAAAATGACCTTCTAGCACTTATCGGAGAACAAATATAGGCTTACAGTGTAAAAAATTGGCTCTATTAAAGGAGTTGATCTTTCGCTGTCTACTCTTCTTCCTTCCTCCTCTCCCCATCGATGCAATAATTTGTCAAAGGGTAATAATTTAAACAAATGAAGAGATTACGCTATAATCATCGCAATAGAAAAAATCTTAAGCACCTCATAGGTAGCACAGAAAGAGAATAAAAGCGCTCCGAAAGAAATAAACGAAAAGGAAGGAAATCAATTAGATAGAACATCAACAGTATAGTAAAACAATGACAATCGTAGCGTTTCAGTTCACCTCGTTGACTAATCGTCCAGCCACCAAAACAAATGAAATGCAAGAAAAGAAATAAAAACTCACTCTTCTTCAGCGAAATACTCTTGATCATCCTGTACCATTTTCTCGAGTTCAGCCAATTTGTCCACTTTACGCTTAGCGAGATACTGCTTCCTGCTCTCTTCCCTCAACTGAGGTACTATCTTCTCGCGATCCGCATTCTCCAATTTCAATCTAGAATAACACTTCAATCATATCGATCATTAATGTTCAGTATCTTATATTAAATATTCATTCATATTTTCTATATTATATCGCAACATTTTGTAATATTCAACAATGAAAACAATGATGTTCCCAGCGTTTTAAACGTTACCAGTATAGTGTCATATAGTAGAGTACAGTATTTCAATTTTACAGAGTTTCGAAGACGCTTCTTATTAGGTTGAACATTCACAATGAAAACGGCAGCTTCCTTCCGGATACTACACTATACCGTTCTTTGTGCAGTTAAAGTGATACAAGAGTTGCTGTATCACCAATAGAACTACTATAGCAAACTTTATTGGAAACATATCGCTGAGGAATACAGGCATTTTTATGATAGGAACGGAAGATGATTCGTGAAACGAGTTTAAAATCTGATTGCTTCATTTTTTATATTTTTACTTTAACGTTCCGAAATGGGAAAACAAACAAATGTAATCTATTTGCTCCCCTAACCAATGAATTAAATTTGGCCTTTTTTGCAGTTCAACATTCGCAGAGATGTTCGTACAAGCAAGGAAGGCTTTAGGTGTGGAATACTGATCCGCGTTTATTAGATAGTAGATGCAACGTAACCTCAAAAGCCATTCACTCTCTCATGGAAATGTGATTTACTGTGCCTCCTCTCCCCCTCCCCTTAATATTAAAAAACCCGGCGCTCTTCTCATGCTCTTCGTTATGTACGTAAACTTTTTTTTGCACAAAAGCGGCTTTAAACCGCCTTGTTTCGTCCGCCAATCCCGACCAACCCTCAAATTTGATCTTTTTTTACTCGATACTAAAACTGTCTCGATTGACTCATATTAAGGTCATACACAACTAAACCTTTTTCCTCAACCGAAGTGACAGTCCCATACCCTTCATAGAACTTATATTCGAGAAGGAGTAATGGCCCATCCTTCGCTGGCATCGAAGAATACCATTCAACCCGAAGGATTCAAACCTATCAAGTATTTTAAATTCCAACCTATTCGGCTGCTAGCATTATAGGAAATTCGCTCCACTGACTCTCTTCTATGTGTATTGCAATGCTTTATTCTAAATTACCCCTCCCTCATCTCCTCTTCACCTCATCTATCATCCACTACTTAACTCACCCATTCTTTCATTTAATGTATTCGAGGTCTTTTCTGGAACTCTATGCATAAAACCCTCTCAAAATGACACAAAAAGATAATATCAAATATTCGATGAGGAAATATCAATTAAGAGGAAACCTTTTGGCGGCATCGGCCGCTGCCTTCTTATCATTTTTCTCGACAACGTTTCTTGTCCGTTCTTTATCTCTCTGTCGAATTCTCGCGGCTAATTCATCTCTCTGCCTCACATCCTCTTCCTCTTCTGCTCTTATACGATCCAGCTCATCTATTGCACTTTCCTTATCCAATTCTTTTTTATTCTTTTTCTTCGACTGAAACAAAATCACTAAACATTAACAAAATTTGCGCAATCAAAGAAACAAGCAGCTGCAGACAAGGACTAACGTTTCAAGATTCGTTTCAACTTTTTGGTCGGACTAGGCGGAAAGTGTGAACAGGTAGAAAAAATGAACGAAATTTCAAAATTCTTGCAAGAAAATGGCCAAGAATGGTCAGCAATATTTGATAATAAAACGAAATTTTTCAAAAATCGTGAAATTTTCATACAAGACTGCATAGTGGGAAGGTCATGTGCTGCAGGGATGGATGGCTAGGCACTGCAACAACGATTTTGTTATGTATGGATGGTAATAAAAGAAGGGGTGAATTAACAAAGAAACAGCGACAAACTTCTTTTCGCTTTTTGAGTGGTATCTCGTCTTCTTCATCTGAAGATACGAGCTTGAGTCGACGATTAAGATGCATCACTTCACGTGCTTTCATCTCTGCCGCTGATGGTTGCATTGTCTTGACAGCTTTCGGTGCTGAAATAAAATGGAAACTTCATCGAACAGCTCAATAAAATATTAAAGAAAAACAGAAGATAAACCCAAGAATGAATACCGCCGGACGAGAGAGTGAGAAGGTTCTATGGCGTATTGGAAAGAGAAGGCCGAAGCGAGCAAAGATTGAGAAGCTGAGGAGGGAGAAGAGGATGGAAGGTGAAGTTATGAAACTGTAATTCACTTCCTCTGTCCCTTTTGAAAAGATTAGGAAAAAAGAAACCGCCAGCACAAAGCCGATTTGCCAATGCTTCCAAACGCACGCTTTAGAAAATTAGCACCTCGGTTCACATAGTGGCAACTATTATGCAGAGAAATTCTATGATATTTTTGCTCTGAGAGTCCTTTTCTAGTTGTCCTCTTCTCACGACGAACCTTCTCCACGTTGGCCATCAAATTACTTCAAAGATTATCAAAATAAATTAGGTCCAAAAAGGTGTCAACCTGCATGTGGAATCATTGAAAGCAGCGATGAAGCGAAGTTTCTAACTTCGGGAGTGATCTGTAGTGCATCCGTATCACGAAATCGCTGCACTAGATCATCAGTGTCTGTCGACTTACGAGCAAGTGCCATTATGAATTGACCAATTGTACGATCACTGATCCCTGTCAACGAGTGCAACTCGTCATTTACCCATTCCTCCACCGATGATGCCATTCCAACTCTAAAATAAACCACACTTAGTCAAGATGGATGGAAGCAAATGCCGGACGGTCTACGTAGTTGATGTGCAAAAAAAAAGACCCAGTAAAGGCACAAACTCAGATCAGTGCAGCGCGGCCTGGTGAGAGAAATTCTCATCTCCATCACAGTTACCTTGCGCATCACCCTCTAGATGACGGCGGTTTCCCACCGTCGATTATAGAACGCATTCTACCTGCAGCAGAACAAGTTAAAAGTAACAGGACGTTTAAGAAAGCAGGAAGGAACTTCCGCAACGACTAACTTAAAAGGGCCTCAGTGAAAAACAAAAATTCTGCGTCAATGTTGGATGCCTAGGGGCTCGTCAACCAGTTAAGATCGCCGCGTTCCTTGCACAATAATGCGCTAGCTGGTATTGAGGGCTTTCTGCTCCGAGCAGTGGTCGGGATGAACACTGCTTTTCCTAGCAAAGCACTGGTCATTAGCACCTTCAGCTGAGCACCTCCTTCGTCTACAAGGTCCCTATCAGTTTACCATAAAGAAACCACTTTACCAAGACATAAAGAAAGACCTGCTAAACGGATGCTATAAGCGACTGCGCAATCTCCCCATTTTTCTGCTTGCTGCATGTCTCATTTCGTCTTTTCTCCACACATGCAACGACGTGTTGGTCACCACATTCGTCTAAATTAATGCCAAAACGACAAATTACTTGTAGTCGTCGATGATACACCTCTATCATTGATATCAGATATTGTATCGACAAGCAACATATCATTCTAAAACATGTATAGAAAGAAGATCTAACGGGAACGAATTTAACCTATTAAGGTGTTCGCGATGAAGTTTAAGTGAAATGGATGGGAAAATCTCGCCGAAATTTTGAAACTGAATTTTCACTTTGTTTAATTGCGTTCTCTCACAGCTCAAATATAGTTTTATAAGGCCATCTGTATTAGGATAAGGAAAGCACTGATATAAAATAAAACTTCAGTAAATAACAAAGAGCATAAACGTTGTGTACCTCGTAATGGTGTCTCTATACAATTGAATAGTACCTCCAAAACAGTCTTCCCTGAGGGGTCGATTCTATTTCTGTGGTCACTTTTAATAAAAGGATGGAGATATCCCTGAACGCACTCTCATAGATGCCCTCTCACTAATTCTCCCCATGAATATAGCCCTCCCCCTCCCGTCAGAGGCCTCTTTGAATTTTGCAAATGGCATGAGTCCCTCTCACAAGTCACCTCGCTCCTCTCAGATGGATCCATTTTCAAAGGTTATAGCCCACAAATTGAAAAACGAAAACACCGATATTAAATCAGTGCACACAGAAATGAATGCGAATAAAATACTAAAACTAGATACTCAATGAACGATGGTCATCATTGCAAGAAGAAAGCCACAAAAAAATATAAAAGTGAACAACACAACTCACAATTTACTTCCGAAACCAAAAAAATATTGAGATTTGAAATGGTTGGGTGGCTTTAGTCTACGAAATTTGCATATAAATGTAAAAGCTATGTAAATTAGCGCTAACTGTGAGCCAAACACTAATAGAACACTTTCGAGAGAATTGCACAGGTGAGAGGTGAAACGGATATTTGCCTCAAACCTTCCTGAAAGGGAAACATAAGTTGAAGGATAGATATAACGTCTCCTTCTTACTAAGACAATAGATAACAAAATTAATACAAAAATCAATTCTCTCTTCAAAGTTCCGGCAAAATACAATCCAAACGTTTCTTCCGATCTAAATGGAACGTGCCATATTGTTTTATATATGCACTCATTGCAAGTTCACATCGAAAGAAATGATGCCATACTTCAGCGATGAAATTCTATTACTGTGATATTCGTTCGTTGACTTCTATCTGCTGTATCAGATACAAAACGATCGTCGCTGCGAATGTCGTTGTGAATTATTGGTTCTTGAAAATGCAATAAGAGAAGCTAAGTAATCATAAAACATTTGCAGCATTAATGTCAGGTGTGCATAGAAGTGGAGGTGAATCGTTGAAATTGAAATTGAGCGAGTATTGAATCAATGCCTGATTACCTTCTATCGATTGTGCATCAAATTATTTCATGTTGTGTCCACGTCAAAATGTTTCATCCCTGAAATAAGTCCAGATCTCCTTGCCTGTCGCGGTTAACGCAAAAAGAAATTTCTTATATGGTTATAACGGTTCACTATAAGCGGTCGACAAGGCATTGAAAAATGTTGTTGAAAAATATTTTAATGATTATCTCAATCACTGTGATGAATACGCAAAGAACTCTGAAAGAAGTGTACTATGTTTCAATAATGTGATATCTTTTTACAAATATATTAACCGAAAAATAAAGGCAAAAAATGAGACTCATTATTTCATTAATAGTGTACGAGTCATTATTATTGATGGGTTCGCAAAGGCGGAATGTTCTCAGATATTTATAAAGACCGCAATAAAGCGATGTTTTCCTACAAATTTGCGATTCTTGAGGGTCTTTCCATTGATATTGCCATCGCTGATAACGATATCAGATCTCCCTGTGATAAAATATCTCCCACTCCTGATGGCTTATCTTCTTTTGTCTCGAAGCAGATCTCGGTTGTTATTCAGTATTCTTGGTCACTTCTCTTTAGGATACATCTTAAAACTTCCTTGATTCTTTCTCCATGGAAGACTGCAATAGTCACTCCATCACTCAGGAATGAAATTCCATTTATATACCTATTTTCTTAGCATCATCTGTGTGCAAAGTCATGGTGGTGGTCGTTCGGGACTCGCTTTACAATCGTTTCCTCCATAGCGCTTTATTCAACTCGAAACAGTTTGGTGCAACAACTTAACAACTGAGAACGGCTGGATTTTCGGGCTGAATAATCGAGCTCACATTAATATTGTATATGTCGATTACGGTAGCGCATTTGATACTGTCAGTCATAAAACTTTTAATAAAGTTATCAATTTATGGTATTTTGGGAAAACGTCTGAATTGGATTTGTTGTTTTCTGAACTGGTCGCGACTTTGAAATTAAAGTGGGCGAATCCATTCCTCAGTCATTTAGCACCATCAATGGCGCTCACTTTTTCCAAGTGTCGCGAGTTATTCCTAGTATATTTGAATGACGTCATGGCCGATTCAACCAGTACCTGCAATTTTTTACTGAAGACTCAAAAATTTATGGATCGATCAGGGATCCTCTTCTAGATTTAGAATAGCTTCAGTATGGTTTAGATCGTCTTGCCCAATGGTCCAACACGCAATAATAGTGGAAATTTCAGTTACTGCGTACTGGTTTGAAGCATGAATACTCGTTGCGAATCTCCGATGTTTTAATTCCTATAGCCAGTTCCATCCGAGTGTTTGTTGACGAATCTTTGCATTGGGACACCCATTGTGAGTCGATGACAATTGGAGTATTTAAGGTGTCAAATTGCATTCTACGAATAATTCAACATAGCCGCATCGAACATTTAAAAAGTCCTTCATCACCTATTATCGTCTCTTCTTGAATATAGTTGTCCAGTTTGATCACCGTTTTTGAAATCGGAAATAGAGATGTTGAATAATGTACAAATATGTTTCACGAGAATTATGTCAACAATCGGAATTATGAACTTGCCTGTGCATTTTCGATCTAGAATCGCTTAAATATGGTCGCTTCGATTAAAATCTCCTACTGTACTTCAAAATTATTTGTGGTTACACTGACAGAGCATTTGAGTCGATGTTCTCTTATTCCGATCGACGTAATTTACCATCGGCTCATTTCTGCTAGTCTCAACGCTGAATTCAGTTTATAATTCCTTTCCTTTTCCGATCCTCAGAGTGTAGAATAAAATAAACCTTCTGTTGACATTGTCTCAGCACCAATTTCTTCGCATTCATTGATCGCCTAAATATTTCGACATCGGTAAAAATCAGTGATTTTGTGTTTAATTGACATTGGCTATTCGATCAACATGATCGCTCACTTTGCTATTTCTTTTATTTGATTTTATGCTTCGAGTATTCGTTATTTTGCTTACGAAATGACAGCTCCATGACAACGTCTTGTCAAATTCTATCATACGCTTCTCCGTTTATTTGTTTTCCTCTTTTCAAATTCTTTTGTTGTTTTCCACTGGAGTTGTTGCAATGCACTAATCCCATCCGCTCATATAGTGATTACATAACTTTAAGAACTCTGAAAAGAATACTGTTGCACCACTTAATGAGCAGCAAGAAGGAAACGATAAGGAATATTATTGATGTAGGCAGTACTGCGCATATCGATGGAGACCACTAAACTGTAACGTCGAAATGGTCACGCTCACTTTTAATAAACTTCGCCTAGAATCAACTGAAATTAAGTCGCAACGAATGGAAAGTATACCTGTATATGTTCTAGAAGAAGTACAGTAAATTCTTCTGCACTTTATTCAACAACAGTTTTTAAACTTTTGAGAGAATTTTATAGAACGCTATTAGCAGATAATATTGTGTATTCTTTATTTAATAAATGAATCACTGTTGTGAGAGCAGAGAACATATTTCGACTTGCTGCCTTTGTTTTCTTGCCCTCGAAAAGTTCCGCTCCAAAAAAAAAGATCTCTTCCCTTCCAATACTGCCTTGTGCTCGAAATGTCATAGGCATGAGGAATGGGGATCGAATAAAAAACAGAAGGGGTCTGGCTTTAGGTTGGTCTTTTAGCTGCTCAAAAGCTATTTTAACGCTACTGGGCTGCCTTTGAGGAGAGCCATTTTGAGCGAAAAATGTTCAGCATTTCCATTGTTCCGTTTATAAATTGCTTATAGTCATTTCGTTGTTTGTGTTGAACGTGTATTAAGACACATATTATAAAATTTTTATTCATAGCCATTCTTTCTCTTCAATGCCCATTACATGTAACGTATAATATGACTTAAATGAGTAGTGGTGCATCACAAACAAACAAGGACTTGTACTCATGACGCATGCATATATGTTCAATAACAGTCGAAAAACAGTTGCCAGTAAACAGTCTCTGAAAGGACGTAAAGAAAAGGGGAGAGGGAAAGGAGGGGAAGGGGCCTCGGCCATATTTTCTGCTAATGACGAAGAGAAATGCCGACGTGCTTTCATGAGTAACGCATAGAATCAGATGAGTTTGTGTTGACTCGCAAGAGAAGGGGGGAGGGGGGGGGGGGGGGAGGCTATCACACTCAAAAATTGCGTTAAAATTTTCTGAGCAAAACAAATACGCAAAAAATTCCTTAATGCTCTTTGCCGCCTAAGCTGTGTGTTCTTAAGATGAAAGTACTCATTTCCTCAGCTGAACTCATAAACCTCAAAATCTGTCATATACTATTATTTATTTAATTCGCTCACTTTTATCATTTTTTATGATTGGTATCAACGTGCTTGTTGGTTATTTTGGAATTGATCGTCTATTCCTCGATATAATCACCCACACATAAATGAACACTTTTTTCTTTGTAGTCTGGTGTTTTGCAGGGGGATGAAAGTGTTCGTTTGAGTAAGAAGTGGGAGGAAGTGAGAAAATACGTCTCTATCCCTTTGAAGCTGGAATCTGGGGTGTTGACGGGATTCTACTAGTTTTCACACTATCTCCGTTGAAGATCTCAAAAATGAGTATGTTGAGGGGAGTCCCTGCTCCCTCTCCCCCGCCAAAAAAAAAACAATCTAGGTGGTCACGTCACTGGATATCAGTTTTTCCAGTCAATCCAATTTGTGCACATATGCGGTCCAGTGCATTCAGTGGTACCACCCGGCCAGATGCACATTATGACGTCTGATTCTAATTTCATTTGGGGTCCTTTCGTGTTGACTCGAACCAGCAATTAGAATTTAATGGAAAATTTAGATAACACTATTCCCAACTGAAAATTCTTCGTAAACAGTCTTTTCGGGAAAGAATTCATCCAAATAGATATTTGAAAGACACGTTGCCTTCAGAGTACTAAATCGGTATAAGCCGAATTTCTCATTTTGTCAAAAGAGCGATCGGCGATCGCCGAATGAGTGATTTCCACGATTTCTTCATTTGAAAGCCATTAAACGATTATCCAGTAAGTATATATCTGTATGAATTGACTGAAGTAATGCAGAAATGTTGATGCATTGATAATATTCAAATATAGAAGGGGACAGAGTGTTGGATTAAATAACGCACGATATACTCGAGCATCACCTATCGTCAATTAAATGCAGTTAGCCGTTGAAAATTGCTGATCAAAGATCACACACGTCCACTAGGGAATGAACCTCGCTGGACTTATGACAGGGATGACTGTTGCAACATTTCAATATGCTTTTAAATTGAAAATTTTATATTATAATTTAACAACTCGTAAACTTAGCAGTCTGGAATATACTATACTTCAAATATGCTATACTTCAGTGCTATGGAGTAAAGTTTAAGGATGAAAGGCTTTTGATAGCATTGGACGATGATGACGATAGGAAGACTTAAAAAAACATTTTCTGTGACAGTTCCTCTTTCGTAACGCATTTTAATTTTTGAAGTTTCCACTTAAGGATGCAACAGTTTTTCGATGAATGCAATAATTTATGACAAGCGAATGTGTATGCTTTGAATGGAGGTGAGAAGGAGACAAGGGGAGGGAGCGGGGAGGACAGCGAAGAGAGACGGAGAAGGGAGAGTCATTTCCCACCAAAACAGACAAACATGCTAAGTTAAAGAGTATCAGCAGCAGACAAAACATTCTATGATGTAAGAATGTGTTTTTTCATTGAAACGAAGAGGTGGCATGATGATTTTAAGTTCCATTGAATGCTGCTCGTTGAGTGGCGTACCCGGTGAGGGATGGAGATATATTGGCAGAACGTCGTCTTGAAAATGATGACTCGAGATCGAAGAGTGGTGAGCTAAACAAATAACTATTCATCGGTCGACGCAAAGTCGTCAACAATTTTCGCTTCGAACTCTGCAATAAATTCCATTCACTGAACACCCTTATCCGATACGCCAAGGTCTATTAATCATTCTTCAAGTATAATTTCTTCTATATCCCCCATAAGCCTTTCCACCGACTATACCATACGATCTCATGAAAGCGAATTTCTTCAGTTTTAGGTGGAAAAGTATGGACGATGGTTTGAATGTGACAACTTTTGTGCTTGATTCGGGGATGGATGAAACAAGGTTATCCTTATGGTTGCCAAACTTTTAAGTGGGAGGTTGGAACAAGTATACAGATCCTGCAGGTAGAAATATAGATAAAAATACATACGCTACGTGCATCATTTTCACGTATCATGGCAGGGAAGTTTTTGCAAGGGAAGCAAAAAGCAAGTGGCCATATACTGTTTAGGACTTTGCTAAGCTTTATGCAGAATTCTATAAGCAAAATGAATACCGAAGCGTTTCCGGTGTGAATGCACTTACCCGTCCATTGCGAAGACTTTTATTGGCCAATAATTTTTTATAGACTGGGATTGCCATCTGCGTCTGCGCATCCACTTTACTGATCAATAACTTAATTGGATCACTGAAAATAATTGTTCGGTTAGAACCATCCCAAATATTTGCTAATCACACCTCTAATATAAATAAAATTAGATATATTCGACGACTGAGGAACCACCGAACTAACAAAAATGCAGCACCTATCGGAGTGTCTATGAACCGTTATACCTATTTCACCACATTTACCACACTACCGAATCTCATCTTATTATCAGATGAGTGCCTATAGCAATTGATAAGCTTAGCAGACAAACGTGTTACTCTAACACATATTTCGGTTTTTGTCAACTAAAATACGCTCCATGTGTTAGATAACAAAGAAACTTGTTAGAATGGCTCTTTTGTTTGGTGTAAAGTTTGCAACCGATCGGCTACACCTATGCAATGAGTTGTTTTTAGCTGCAATATTGGCTTTTTGTAAATGACTGATGCATAAATATACTTTAGTAGAGTGGTCATATTGATGCTTCGTCACTTCGAAAGGATGCATCATGCTTGGTTTAAAATTGCATGGAAATTAGATGGATGTGGACCTCATATATTTGACAGTCTCCATCCTAGCTGAAACGAGATCAATAACCATGACGAGTAATAGTAATTGTGCAAATAGACTTGTATACCGCATAGTGAGAGTATACTTACCTGAAATGATTAAATAATTGAATAATTTCAACCCATTTCTGAGTGGTTATAAAACTATCAAAGAAATTCAGCAAGAAGCATTAGCAAATAAAGCAGTGTAAATAACAAACGCAAAATCCTGAAGAAACGAGCATAAATAAATGGAAAAAAAAAACAGCACTCACTACATATCTAATACAAGGGAATCTAAATGGGAAAATTATGATTAGAATTAAAACGAACACTAAATAACGGAGAATAAAAACTTAGATATATGCGTGGCAAAAGGAATAATTTGTTTACTGAATGCAATACAAAGAAAAACGTTCGTTTGAAAATAGAAAGCATCGTTTCAATGGCTAGCATCACCATTCGACGTCTTTAATCATCCACTCACTTCTAACAGGATTCCCGGATGAATCTGCTACAGAGAGGAGATTGTGACATTGTTTAGAAGCGTGATTGAGGAATGTCTAATAGGATACTAGTGATATTAACCTCTGCACAATGTTTTCAATATAATTCAAAAAGCGATCATATTGAAGGACAAATGAAAGGGTTTAAATAAGAATTCAACGCGAAATATTCAAATACAATTGATCGCCTATTAGTTCGACTTAAAGCAAAAACAAACGATCGATCAATGAATTCCTAACAAGTGTTAAAATATTCTCGCGTTAGACTCATCTTCAGTGAGGAGTTGTCGACAGCGAAACGTAAATGCAATTACTCGTTGTTGGCCAAGCAAGTAAGTGTCTTAATAAAATATCTAAATGTGCCCTTCTAAACGAGTGATCGACAGAGCGAAAAGATGAACGTGCAAATGGTCAATCCGTTTATATGCACTCATACATATACCACTGATTTAGAATATCTAGTAGCAATTCTATTCCGTTTTCTTGACGTTCCAGGAATGGATACGGATGATTCGGATTAGATGAAACTGCCATTGAAATTTAAAACACAGGTGTCATTTATTGGTTGTCATTGGCTATCATGGTTCGAAGAAAGAATAAAAAATTATATATTAAAAATGTTGAAAAAATTCAGTAACTGAATTACATCACATGCCAACAAAGATTTGATGAGTTTTGGATTAAAATTACCGTTTCTTTTTTTCTCTAACTTTTGTTGGATAATAGAGGCAATAAACTGTTTTATTAGAGTGATGCGTAATATTAGATAGTGTGGAATAAAAGGTCGTCGCAGTGAATTCCTGCAAAGAGTGGATGAAATGTAGGAAGGGCACTCAGTGAATGCTTTAGAAGTTTGCCACAGAGAGCAATAATTTGATGTTTGCGAGAAGCATTGTACAGAATGTGGGCGGAAGATGAGTGAATGTCTTACAACTTCATCCCCAAATGAGCAAGCACAGCGTATCATAATGCGTTCAGTTATTACGTTAAGAACCGTTGTGGAATGGATGGAATATAAGGACACAGTGGGATGGAATAGAAGGATAAAAATGGAATGGAACAGAAGGATGCAATGGAATGGAAAAGAGGGACACAAAATGGGAACAACAACCCTCTCCAGAATAGTATTCTTATAGACAATTAAGGATAGCGGCATCGAGTGATTAACTCACACAATGCAGCACGCGAAGCATTTCTTACAGGCGATATTCTTGCTTAAGAAATTATGCACCAAGTAGTGCCTCAGGGAAGTGT
Organism: Baylisascaris procyonis; assembly: GCA_037389465.1. Lineage (NCBI taxonomy): Eukaryota > Metazoa > Nematoda > Chromadorea > Rhabditida > Ascarididae > Baylisascaris > Baylisascaris procyonis. Next base: position 2,336,162 of record JAZARR010000164.1, read on the forward strand.
TATGCACCACTTCTATTCATTAGCGTAATGACGTACGGATGTGCGGATAGACTCTGCCTTCTACAGGACAGGATATGACCAAAGGTGTGCGGGGACATATCCTAAAAGTGCAAAGTTGGTATATGCTACCATGGTGTTTCCTACCATAAACTGAAGCAAACCACTAATTGGGGCCATTTTTTCCTCACAAATTTCGAATTAAATAAATTATCTTTTCTATAACTTTCTCAGTAATAACGCGACCCAACAAATCAACTCTCGGTTAGTACCAATGAGGACAGGTCTATGAGGCAGAGCTTGTGAGAATATTTGGTGTGTGCAATAATGCGAACGGTAGCAGGTCAACACTATTATCCACGGTGTGCCGAGCCATTTCTCTCATACGTTTTACGTTCTAGCAATTTGTTTTTGGGAACAAAGTATGTTTAGTGCGATCTATCATATCACTAATATCAGTTTAGTGCAGCCATATTCGTAACAGAGATAATCAATAGCGGTATCATTTTACCTTTGCGCAGACAGTGATAGTTTTTGAGAGTTGGATGTTGTTGGAAAGGAAACAAAGGTGATGTTCACAAAGTGGCACATATGAAAACAAAATGAAGTTCATTAATTTTACTTGCTTATCAGACTCGTTGACTATTCGCCTTAAAGGCTCACTGCTTGCCACCAAACGATACTTTCATATTAACACAAAAGTTTGGTTGCATAAAGGTTTCCGCCTCTACCTATACAAACATTCGTCATTAAAACTGACATTGATCGAATTTATAGTTTACACCACCTGGGCCATAGAAAGACGTTTATAAATAAGTTATTTGGGTAAAGAGGTTAGTTAAAAGATTATTTTGCTATTTTGTATACTTTACTTTTTGTTGGTGAATTGTAAAATTTGTTGGTTGAATAAAGGTGGCAACAAAAGCGCATATCGCGACAGTTTCTCCGATACAGCTGCCACTTGTTTTTTATTGTTTGTTACCTGAATCACCTTATATACAACATCATTTTCAACTGCAACTAGCTTATTTTTCATGAGAGGAACCTTCTGAAGAAAAAAGATGCATTGAAGAAGCAAAAAGACGACAAGAAAATACAACAAATGATTTTCTCTTGCAAAATTTCTTTTTCCTCAAATGGAAAGTGATTTCTTTAGCTAGGTCACCATCTTTGACACAGCGTTAACTATGGGTCTCGTTTGCTCTAACGCATTTCCCTCTCTAAGTTTACATTGCAATATTTTGAGACCTAACATAATTAATGTCACTATGGGTTTTTATTTGACATAGTTGTTCATACACCCAAAACTAGTGCACTTTATCAGGATATATCTAAAATTAGTGCACTTTACCATAATATACTTAAAACTAATGCGCTTTACTCAATGTACCAAAATTGTTGCATTTAGCAGCACAATTAGGAAAAAAACAATAAAGTGTGCAATGTTGCGTATAATAGCAAACTTAAGAGCATTCTTGAATCGGAGAATATAATAGCTTGAGAGTTTAAAAAAAAAAAAGTTAATATCGTAGAAGAATCTGATGTTTTGAACGAAAACAAGGAAAAATCTTAGAAGAATTGGTAAAATTAGCGTAAGCATTCAGGTGCACTGCATTTGATGCAAAGCAAGGTTAAGCAATATAGCCTATATATAAACAAATATAGTCGAGCAATGAAACGTTTAACGAGGTAAATAAAGGTCACTTAACACTCACTTAGGAAAGCAAACCGCCCATTCTCATCTCTAAACTATTTGATAGCCGTGCGCAATGGGTGGAGCTATCCTATCCATCCTTTTGACTAGCCTACACTCTTTCAGACTGTCTGCCATTACTGAATAAATTCAAAGAGGCCATTTGCGCAATGGAGAGTCTCCAAGTAAGGCATCTAATTAGGAAATTGTGCTGAAATAATCCCCACGGGCATATATTTGAATTCATTCTTTAATATTAAATTCCGCTGAAGAAACTCATCCCATAATTGAAGGGAGACTTCAACTTCACAAAACTAGTGCTTCTTCTATGCTCATCTATGACTCGAAAGAGTCATGAATAAATGCTCTCAATGAGTACTACATTTTAGAACATTAAAATTTCTTTAGGTGGACTGACGAAGGTGGCACAGTGAAAGAGATAATCCCAAAAAACCTAAATGTTTATTGAAAACCGCAATAGATCATAAAAAATTTAACACGTCAAATTTTCAATACCATCACATGGGTGGAGAGAGAGAGAAATGCAATTTAGCTCCAACTTGAGGAGCAACTTGAACTTAGCTCCAGAGAGGGAGAAGGAGATGCTTCAAGGACATTACAATCAACTGACGTATTTCCCCATGTATGCCACTTGTAAAATTCTTTATGAAAGATGTTCTATGAGTTTTACTACGGAACTTGTTATATCTTAATTAGAATAATTCATATGTAAGTATTCCACAATTAGACACTGTTTTCTTAAGCGCTTATATTATAAGTACATATCCAATTATGCATGATATTATTCGTGATGAGTTTATTATCCAAATAACGTTGATCTAAAGAGTGCATTAGAGTCGAACGAAACAATCTCATTATCTATGTAGAGATGTTCTACGTTTTTTCAAATTTAAATTATTCAACGAAGATAAAAAACCACATTAATAATCGATATATATTATTATAACGCATGAATGGACTGTTTCAGGAAAGAAGCTCCTCTTTATCCCCAAACAGACCTCAATATTTTATATTGTTTTATTGGTGCCTGCTGATTAAAACTGGCATTTGAATATATTTGATAAGAAATGTGAGTGAGCTGTTCACATCGCTCTATGAGTTATACTTTATCTTAGAGATACTCATCTCTATTCATAGATGACCATTGTTAACGTCATCTTACATATGTCAGTTGATCAATAAATGCACAATTGGCAACAAATGAATGAAAGTAAAATTTAGTAAATTTGAATTTGTTTAATTAACATGTAAAGATGATGCTCGATTAGAAGTGATTTATCTCCATTAAGAAAGGATTTTTTGTGGACAAGTTTTTTTCCTAAAGAAATCAATAAATAAATGAATAGGTTCATTAAAAAGTTTCAGCAATCCAAGCCTTTGCACCATTCTATTCTACTTGCTGAAAAAGGTTGTTGAAGTGTATTGTTAGCTCTCACTGAGCGCCCGTTGGATTGCTTAAACCACGACTGGTCCATCGGATCGCTGGAAACTTAACTATGAAAAGCTCCTTGCAGGACTTTAAGGAGCCTTCCACCGCTTATATATATATATATATATATATATATATATATATATATATATATATATAATTTCCGTACAGAGATGGAGTTTTCTCAATTGTATAAATAGATAAAACGAAAAAATATTTCACATTCCAAATATTTATTCATCTACGATCGAGCGCAATCGATTCGATTACCCATTGATGGCGACTCAATTGTGCAAAGAAATCATTTTGATGTGTTATTAAACGGGCAACTCAGATCATTCCTATATGGACACAAAATCAGATGAAATCTTATGTGAGAGACAATTTTTTAGGCTCAGATAACAACCACCATTTGTGATGACCAATTAAAATATTGCCTACGAACGGAAAAGAACTCATAAACATAATAGAAAACCGTCATAATGACTGCAGTAGATATTAAACAGATGAATGAAACAAAATAAAATGTGGTAAGTGTAGTGCTAAATTTGAGAAAAATTTGACGATGAGATTTCAATACTTGAGATGAGTGAATCTAATAAAGAGGGAAAATACAAAGGATAGCGGACGCCGTGTGTAAAAAACAAAACTCGCAAAGATTTGAACATGATTGTCGACAATCACTCATATATGATGGAATAAACTGCACAAACATCAACTCAACCACTAATCCATCCGTCCATACATCAACATCACTCTCAGTTGTGCATAATTCTTGCTGGCAAAAAACGTTGCTTTCTTTTCTCGCTCTCATTTGTGCAACGACGCAACTCTATACTGCCCACTGCTTCTGATAATTCCCAACTCTAATTTCCGCATCTAACGCTCCATCGAACATTTGCCTGTAGGCGCTAACGATGACATTGCGACACGATACTTCCCCGACTTCCGGATTTCGCGATGCAATAATTCACTGATTTCTTGATTTGCTGCCAGCTTGCTACGGTTTGAAAATCTTCGCATCTAAGCCTAATCAAATATTTAAACCGAAAATCAAGCGATTTACCTTCATGCCTATGACTGAATCAAACACAGATTGCAGTCATCTTCAATGTATTTGAATGCAGTATTATCTGCGATAATTATGCTTCTCTGAGGCTTAAAAGCGATAGCCAACCAGTGCAATTAGGAAAGCAAAGAAGAGCGGTATCATTCTTTTGCATTCAGCGCTCTCAGAATTTCTTCAACTGAAATATCATCTTTGGTCGCCTTCTGCTGAATAGAATGATCCACAAGTTTTATTTGACTTGCAAGATCAACGAACATAAAAAGGACTGCCAATCATAGAACGCCTCACAAAAACAGGAACAAAACCGGACTCACAGGCCCATCGTGTGAGGCGTGGATTATCGAACTTGCAAACCTCGCCATTGCACCCTCCCTGATTCATGAGTCGAAGTATCCGTTGTACGCATAATGAGACAGATAAAAACCAAACTGGAGAATGGATTTGGGAGGTATTCTCGTATTAACCAGAAAAAACGAAATAGTGCATTCGACATTAAACAATGGGACTGTTTGCTTGTGGTATCTTACAAAATCGTAGTAAACGACGCCACGTTGATTCCTTTTGCCGAAGTCGTCTGTTTTAGCGACTTCCCGCGGGTTCCAGTTCTCATTTTTGCATGAACAATATGTGCCAAACAATTAAAGAAAAAAAAATGGGGTGACAAGTTACATCGAAACAGCAACAAGAAATAAAAACAAATAGAAGATTGCGCTCCACCACCACAAAAATGCTTTGAAACAATTCAAAAATCTGAGCAAATGAGGTATCGAACGCTTGTGGGTTTTCAAATCTGAATCGGTAATTCATCTCAGTGCTCACTGGTGGAAACTCATTCAGGAACCTGCTAATAATAATGACAATCAAGCGTCTCTTGAACAGGCGTGGCACAAGAAGGAAGCTACCTCTACCACAGTGAAGAAGGAAACAGGACCGCTCCCTTATCAAACTATTATGTGTAAACAATGGCCATTTTTGGAACATCACAACAACCTATATATCTCAGCCACATCGTTCAAACAGTACAAGTTTTTCCCGCGAATTTCCAAGTGTGATCAAAATCTACTTTTATTTCACGCCGCTCCCGAGATGAAACCTCTTGTAAAACGATCCCGATTCTAAATGAAAAACTCTAGATGTTGTCTCCACCTCTTGAAAATACATCAACACTTCAACCCTACTAACAGTCCCTTTTCAGGGAAGGAAGAAAGCATGAAGACAGCGAGAAAGTGAAAGGTGGGAAGGAAATGCAAATTTCCTGGAGGCCAAAACAAGCAAAGTTCTTATGAAAAAAGAACCTCTCGGCTTTTCTGAGCAATCTGGTGTTCGCTGATTTATCAGATTTCTTTTCTCTCTCTTCCAGCACAATATTCCGACTTCTAATGCGAACAGCTTTAAGAGACCTGTTGATAATGGGACTGGTTACCGCACGAGCCGCTCTCAAACTGAACTGAATAAAATGAGCTCACACCATCTCAGACTTCTGTAATTTCTGGCGTGGAGCTATGTCACCATCAACTGTGATCGAATAAAAAGGCGATTCCGATTGTCTATTCGGTAAATTCGCAATACTTGATTTAAACGCTGGCAATAATCGACTGCACGATGCAATGAAGTTCTTAGATTCACTGTAGCATTGAAGAGGTGACAAATGGCTGTTGGAATCTCGATTCCGATTGTCTATTCGATAAATCCGCAACACCTGATATAAACACTGGTAATAATCGACTCTACGATATAATGAGGTTCTTAGATTCACTATGTTATTGAAGAGGTGACAAATGGCTGTTGGAATCTATGTTGTTAACATAGGATTTTGCCTACCTGTCTCACACCTTAATCAATTACCAAAAACTATCATCACTCAGGAATAAAAATTAGCAAATATGCATATATCAGTGCATAAAAGAGGACAACATTAAATAAACGTGATGCGCAGCGACAAATCTGAATAGCACATCACCACGTCGATAAATTGAAACGTTTCAACGCCTTCATTTGCTCACCAAGATCGAGCCGCACTTTTTCACGCATGTAGAAGATCGGACAATCACGCCTGTAAGATAAACGTTAACACATAAAATTCACGCTGCCTCATGCTGGAATCGAACCAGCGACCTTCTGTTTACTAGACAGACGCTCTGCCCCTGAGCCAATGAGGCACACCGTTCGCTCCCAACCAGGGCACCCATAGAGACTAAAAGCTCTTTCCTGCCTAGCATCCCACCGAAACCATAAACCATTACAGACCATTGCATCGCAACTTGTTCAATCAGCGGAATCAAAAATAACAAGCATCTAGACGAGAAAACGGCTGTAACTCTTTCTTTCCATCCTCGACGAATGCAAAAAAGAGATAAACATAAACATTTTAAACGACTAGATTGAATGCAACCCTCTTATTACATGCATACTTTTTTCCTTGGCAAACAATATACATATATTGTTTGCCAAGCTTTACATGGAAATAATCAAGCTTTTTTAACGCACTTTGGGTTTTCGATCGTTAAAATAGACCAATCAAGTGATATTACCAGGTAAATAGTATTAATTTACTCAGTTTGTTAACTAGTTTGTGAAATTAGCAATAATTAATAGCAAGGCCTACGATGAGCAAAGGATTTCCTCATTATTTGTGCCTGCACAATTCTGACACTCCGTCCATAAACGTCCAAAACGATTCTCGATTGTATTCATTAAGGCCATCTGAAATGCAATAAACGATATCAGTTCAGCGTCTGAAGAAAAAGGAGAACAGAGATGGAGTTTTCCCCTCCGTAGCAAACGAAAACGACGTGCCCTCTCCACTCGTCACCCTCAGTAAATGAGATGTGAAAATTATGACAATCTTCGAAAAGCAAGAGTACCACTTTCCTCAACTATGATGCGAGAAAGGTACAAACTTGATTGAGCCTACGTCAGCGATAAAATCTGCCTTTATTTTTTTCCACAACGTGCTTTCTCCAGATGCGGTTCTGAAGACTAACTTCCTCTCCCCCCAACAGGAAATCTGCAAAAGGTTTTGTCATTAATGAGTTTTGCTTCAGGTTATGAAACTAATGAAACAAGGTGCCCCGATAATAGCCGCCAAAAATTTTATGGAATTAATATTATAATTCGCTTCAACAATTACAAATTATTTCACGAAATTTTTAAGACGCTAATAGAACATACCTCAAAATTTGCAAGAACCCGACAAATTCCCAGCATTAAAATTGGTTGCACCATAAAACTGCTTAATAGCATTAAAATATTCCGCCAATTTGGGCGAAAATGATATGATCAATTCTTACTGACAGCAGAAAACGAATTCACCTTGAATTAACCCTTATTCACGCTTACCTGGAGAATTTTAGCACAAATGATGGGCACCTCAAATTTTTTAAACGGAAGGAAAAAATTTATATTAAAAATGAAATGGAAATTTGTTTAAAAATAAAGCATTTCTTCGTATTCTTGAATATATCTCTCCCTTATAAACAGCAGCTAGTCAACCCTTGGTGCCATTTTTTGCATCTCCTATACATATCAATAAATAAACATATTTTTGCGCATATTGAGAGCATTTTTCAAGTTCATGAACTAGATCAAAAACTTTAATTCATTAAAATGAATGAAAAATGAAAGCAAAAACAAAACTCACATGAGTAATATATGCCTTTCCCTCATTCGGTTTGCAATGGGCGCAAGTGGCGTCCATAACTCCCTTCTTCAAACTGCTCTTACACAATAGACATCTTTCCGTCTTTTGAAAGAACTGCGATAGTGCCGATACCTTCGACTGCGTCACCGATCGAACCAATGTGTGTTCGCCATCTAATAGCCGTAAACATCAAAATTAACGTCATTTCAAAATATGCAATAAAATGTCACTTATGATGAGGAGAGTTATTTGATTTTATTCTATTTCAACAATGCCCCCTTCCCTTGAGAATTTCAAATTTTTGAAACAAAACACAACAACGACACTGAAGACCGGCTATCACAGTACTATTAACGAAGCGAACATCACGGCCATTACTAAGAACAAACATACTGGTCATTACTGAGGTGGATGAAGACCACATATCGCACCTGAATGGTGCCATATACAACAAATACACCTCAAAATTAGTACAGCTTCCCACTACTATTTACTACTGTCTCGACACAACACATTTCCCATCTCTTACTACTTGCTACCATTACTACTGTCTTATATCACGCGCCTTGACAGTTTTCTGAACAAAACAATTTTATCTTTTGAAAATGTAAAATTGAGCAAACAAAAATGCACTAAGCAATCCAGCTGGAAAGAACTAATCGCGTTACAAAAATAAACCGCACGGCTATCACATTCAGTATTACAAAATACGATCCGTAAGGATTTTTCCGCTCATTTTTTCACATCTCTCAAACGCTTTACTCTACCAATTACTTCCCTTCACATGAATGCGCCTCTTATCACCCTCAGTGACTTATGAATGATACTTACCATTATTATAACGATGAAGCGTTGATATACTTCATGTACCTTATTTTTTGTTTTTCGCATTTAACGTATCATATTTTTTGCACCATAAATCTTGCACTTTAATTTATGAACGATAAATATAATAAACATTAATATAAGACACCAAATGAAGTACTACTGCTTACCATTAAAGATAATAAGAAGTAATATATTAAATAATACAACGATATCTAACCACTCCCCATTTGAAAAATCACCACTCATCTCAACGTTAACAAACCAACAACGTCAAAAGACAAATTTAATTGAAGTGACAGAAATTCAAGTGAAATGGATTAAAATATAATAAAAAATTTACTTATGAGAGCAGATTCGGCCTTATCGCCAAGAATTGGTTCGAAGATCCGGGCAAGGGGTTTAGCGAGCTGATTCTCTAAGTAATAGGACGTATCAATTGGAATGTTATTCTGAAGTACATAGATCGGATCCTCAGCCTTCTCATAAGCTGGTACCTGCAAACAACGCTTTCTAGTATTATTAAATTACTAAGCACATAATGACGCGTTATTCCTATTTGTTCATAGCAAAATGAGTGGAATGAAAACTAAAAATCAATGGAATGAGCACAATCCTCAGTTGCGATAAAGTTTACATTTAGAAAAGATGAAAAAGATCAGGCTATATCCCTGTAAAAATGTTTGCAGGATCTGCAATAGACTTTCTTTTGAACGGAGATTTAATCTCTGTTCGATCATCCCACCTCGTTCAGCGCAACCCAAAACGAATTAAAAAGAACCATTCCACTCTTTTTTAGGGCCTTCCTCAAGACGGAGACCTCAATCCTTACAAGAAAACCAACCTCAAAAGTGGCTTCAAGACATATTTTCTAAAAAACTGCTGGAAACGTGGGAACTTGAAAAAGTGCAAAAATGGTAGGGTATCACTGTGGCAGGTTTTTAATTGTTCAGCCTCAAAAACTATGACTACTTTTGAAATTAAAATAAAATAGATGAGCTTAAAATTGGTACCCCAATGTACATGACCCGTGAAGGCTCTGTCGAATATCATTTTACTTTCTGAAAATACCTCGCTCAGTTTTATGTGCTACTATCAAACAGACAATTTGAAGGGACAAGTCAAAATAGTACTATCGAGAACGCAAGTTCACTTAGTGGTTGTTCTCACATGCTCTCTCTATTATACATTCCAACTACACATTAACATCGCACCTCCCCAATGACCCTACCACTTCATCATCTCCTATCACCCCGTCATTTTAAAAGAATTGTTTCTAATTACGAAAAAAGAGCGCACCTTCTGACCCTTAGCAACGATCACATAGGGAACACGATCGCCGAGCCTTGGTGCAGAGCCAGCGTCACGTACTCGCATTCGATCTGCCAATACAACATGCGCTTGTTTTGCTTGATATGCCTAAAACCTTCGCAGTAAATTTTAGAAAACGACTGTAACAAGAATGTTTTAGAGTAGCTATTACAATAATGTAGAAAGAAAACGACGACTAATAAAATGATTAGCAAGCAGACTACAAAAGTGGTCAGTCACTGAAGTGAAATTTCAAAGGAGACTAGGAAAGATCTCCGCCTTCCACTAAGTCTACCAATAAACCAGATGTCCAAAAAGCATCAACCGGATGTCCGCCCCACTACTAGCATCTTCACTTTCACTTTCACCTCTTCCACGAACGCATACTTCCAGTCATTCACACAAATTCAATAGCTCGACTTTTCTCAGACTAGCTGTACAATATGAAATATAACAAACCGATGCTATAACATGAATTATAAACCACCTTCACTAGTGCTTCTTTTACTTACGCTACGACGATAAAACTAAGAAAACGTGATGAGGGTATTGGAATAACGCATGAAGTTTAAGCGCATTTTGTGCTTTCTATTATTACCATAATCACTTCAACAGATCAAGGAGAGGAGAAGAGAGCGATGATGAAACAACCCACAGTGCTTTGTCGAGTTAGCTCCTTCGAAATAATCAACTCGGAAATGTCGATACGATTGCAAAGTAAATCAGATATCACCTGAAATTTACTCTTTATAAATGATTCCATCGGCCTTTAAGTGGATGCAGAACACACAATTCTATGGCATATCTGCCACGCAGAGATTTCGAACAGACGAATACGTAGAAGGATGATATCAGATCATTTCTATAATACATTTGTTCGAAAGGTCCTTTTTTGATAAAACGCATACTCGTGTTTTTCTTCGAATCCATTACGTCACCAAAACGGTCAACGTTTTTAACAAGACCGCACAATATCAAGCAATACTTCTGGTCAATGAAGTGTCTACATAGAGGAACTTAGCTGCGTGGACTTTAGAGAGTATCAATGAATCCAATAAAACGAAGCAGCAACACAGAAGATCAAGTACCTTTTTAGCATGCTCTAATGCGCCCTTTGCGTCACCTTCCAACAACATCTTCTCAAGGCACGCCGAAAGCACCTTCGATACCAGAGGACAGTTATCTCTTCGCACCGTTTCCAATCCCTTACAGTCCATCTTGTCGTGTTTTTCTGGTCGAGTGAAATATAGACCAGCATATCGCTTCTTGTTGATCAACAGAAATGGACAATACACCTGAAACAACAAAGACATAGACCTATAGAACACCACAACAAGGGCTTCATTTGCGCTATATTCTCGCAGGGACTGTATGCTAAGAGATTGAAACGACGGTAACTCCTTCCATGAAAGCACTTACTGCAACTTCAAATCTCTTATAAATGACTTGTTTCCACACACTGAAAGAGAATTATTTCGAAAGGGTGGAAATTGCAATAGTTCAGATTAAATTTATCATACAATATAAGCATTCACAACTGCATATACTAAAATAACTTGAAATTAAACGAAATTAAAAGCTTTTGAAGATTGAATTCATCCTTAAAGTACTCAAGAGATAAAACCATGATAAGAACGAAGCATATCATAGGCGTAAAAATTTATCAGTGAATTGAAAGCTTTTGTTCATACCTCATACGAGGAATATTTTAAAAATTTTAATAAACCACCTTTGTTACAAAGTTGAAGGGGACAATTATTAAATTTTACGTGATAACCACCAAGTGTAACATCAGTTAAAAACACTCGAAGAGAAGTACCTTCTCAAATTCGAGTTTAATCGGACTTCTGAATTTCTTGCTAACTTCAACGGCCGCATGCTGCCCCAATTCCATTGCTAACGCAATGTCTTTTACACCGAACTTCACCATTACCGAATCCGTATCTCCATAAATCACCTTAAATCTTTTCGTTTTATATGGGAAACAGCAGAGAAATATTATAGCAACAAAAAACACATTTTATAAAAAGTCATTTCAGAAGAAAAACCACCTCGCATAATATTTCATTTTTAAGGTTTCATCTAAACAACAACATTTGCTAAGAAATCTGGGAAACATTAACAGAGAGGGGTCACGACAACGAATCGTATAAATGAACGAATTAGCATAAGCTTTGCAATTTTTGACTAACATTTAGTTCACTTCATAAACCGACCGCAAACCTAAATGCCACAAAACTCCACTTTTATTACCAAATCGTTCAATATAAGCTTCTATCGATAGCTTCTGTATTTCAGTGTAGAGCCTGGGTGTCTAAATGGTGATAACAGCCTCTCTCTCCTCACCGTTCCTCTTGCTTCATCCACCGAACATCCGGACGAAGGCTAGTGGTTGATCCGTTAACTAGCCGGATACCATGACAATTTAACTAGGCATTCTTTAAGCTCCTCCGAATATCTAAATAAACGCCAACTGATTAAAACTAAGTTAAACCTTTGCATCACAAGGACACTTTCCATCCAGATATCCTTCCTTATAGATCTCTTCAACAGTGTTTTTAGTGAAGTCGATCATTTGCCGTCCGTAAGCGGTGACCGATTGTGAGATCTGTAAGCACGGCAACTTCCCAACTGTCGCACCCGTAAAACCATACACTGAATTCGCTGATATCTTTAGCGCTAATTGTCGACCGTTCAACACCATGCATCTGCAATATATTAGCATTCAAAACTCGTTTCCCTCACCCACTGTTCGAGCAAAAATAAAACAAGAGAAGTTAAATATGAAGGGGGAAACGTCTGGCCGAATTAGATCATCTGGCAGTTTCCGCCTAAAGACGTTTATTCACTAGGTCATCGTTGTTAACGAAACCAACCGAAATGGATCCTTCTCGTTTTTGAGATCAGCTTTAGCTCTCTTCCTGGCCGAAAGCAAATCCTCAAGAATTTCAGGCAGCAGGCCACGACGTACACTCGCCTTCACAAAACGATTATTTGACGGTGAAACCTCAAAGTCGTCCTCTTTTAACCTGCAAATTTGAGTCCGCCATCATTTTAAATCTTCACCATTGAAATTCTATCTTAATATCTATCAACGTCTTCCCGATAAGATCCATTCAAAAATCACTATTCATAGGTGACTACATGTCACACTGTTCACAGACCTGATCCAAAAAACCACCGCCGGCTACAAGATTAGCAACCTTCAACGATCGTTCAATCGCTCGATGACCATCGGATTCCACGCTTAGAAAGCATAATTGAGCATTAAGATGGTTACGAGGTAAACGAAACCGAACATCTTATTTTACCATTTAAATAGCCCATTTATGCAGTTCGGCAAAAGTAGCACCTTAGAACAACATCCGAATAAAGCTGCAACATCCACCCACACCTGCAGAAACCTGAAAAACCTATAATTTTCGAAATCTGCATGCAAATATTGGTATACGCCATTTTTTTCTTGCAATACTAGTTGCTGCGAACGAGAATAAATAAAAATGAATAAATAAATCATAAAAGAGTCACAGAACTTGCCCTTGTGCTGATGGCTGCCCTTGAACAAGTGTTGTGTAACAAATATTATGAGCGATCATAACTGACGGATACAGTGATGCGAAATCGAGTGTAGCAATTGGAACCGCATAAAAACCGCGGATTGGCTCAATCACGGTCGCCCCTTCAAACGTGTCGTCAGTCTGTGTGGCGTCCATCACCGGCAGAAAGAAATGATGCGATTTTGCCTGAACATCTTGGTTTAATATGATCAAAAAGTTACAGGAAATAAATAATAAAAAAGAGATATAAAATTTGAATAGCACAAGATGAATCCAATAATGCAACTCGGAGGTTAAGCGGGATCCTTTTAAGAACGAAATAAACACTTCAGCAGTTCCATTTTATTTTAGAACGGTCACCCTATTCTATAGCTCTAATATGAGCAAATTACATGCGCTTCTTTTTTAAGTGAAAGAATAGGTACGTTACAAATAACTAAATTCAGCATTAAATGAAGTGAACCTTTCTCATAAGCTGTGACATGACTTTGACCTGTTGCCCTCTGGAGAGCAGATAGTCGAGTGGTACACCAGTGACTCGTGCCATCTCTACATAGTTGATAACAGACATCAACTTCTGCAGAAGACGCAGTGGAAGATATGCATCCTTCATGCAATAAACCGCAAGACGACGGCGCGTCAACGGAGTACCATTCTTAAATAAACAAGCATATGCACTGTTCATTTCCACAAATCGAAGCAATCCAAAAAACCACAATAAACTACGACTAAATAGTGGTCAACGCTGTTTACAGTACACGGAAAAATATATCATTCTAAAAAAGCGCAATATTCAACACGAAATGTTTTGCTAATCTCGATCCAAACTTCCGCCATCTGCCCCTATTAAAACCCTATCAAATCGAAATTTGTGGAACTTCATTACTGATAGGTACACTTAGGGGAAATGTAACCTAAGCGTCACTGAATTGGTTTCACATTGCAACTTGAGTGAGCTTCGAAGAGATCGACTTTCCTGAAAACCATCGTATTCTTTACAGATAAGAGCGTTGAATTTCGACCGACCTCAGCACCATTCTCCTGCGCCCATACCGAATCAAAAGCCTCCTCCAAGATATTCCTTGGAAAGCTAAGCCATCCCATCAAGTAGAATTTTTATGAAAATTTAACTGTTCAAGCAAAATAATAACGTGACGCAGAGAGTTTATAATCCCGAGAAACTTCAAAAGTTTTCTCAAGAAAATTTTCGAAACGGCGATCACTTCTAACCTGAAGATCTGCAATAAGTGAGTAATCGACATCCTCTTTCTGTTCGCCAAGAAAATGATAACTGACACTGTTTAACGAATAACTGCGTAATTTGTAATCTCGCAAAATAACCTGTAAAAGAAGGAAATAAGCTCTGAAAAGGAAATGCATGTTTTCACGATTACGGTACATCCTTCCACTAGCGTAAGCCCCTGTTAAGAGAAGCCTACAGTAGGCAACAAGTGCTGAAAAGGGGGTTCTCATAGTGGAAAACATTCCATACACACTATGCAATAAATGAAAGTAAGATAAATAAGCATGACGCTGCAAGATGATACAACTTGATAACCGATGAATCCGTTTTTTTTGACAAACAACATTTTTAGAAGGAAAACAAAGGCATTGAAGCGATAGCATGAT
The DNA here is from genome assembly GCA_037389465.1 of Baylisascaris procyonis. NCBI lineage: Eukaryota > Metazoa > Nematoda > Chromadorea > Rhabditida > Ascarididae > Baylisascaris > Baylisascaris procyonis. The sequence continues at coordinate 2,351,333 of JAZARR010000164.1, forward strand.
TTCATGAGGCGAAAACGTTCTTCTTGATGTTTTGAAGTTCATCAAGACAACAAGAAAACAATGTTGTACTTCCATCCTACTACTGCAACTACCCGCACATTCCATACACAACAACGTATATGTCGCAACAATCTTAAGCAGAATTTACGACGCGCTCTTAATGGTGGGACCACCCACGAATCACTGAGCGCTAAAGCATTAGGGCAGTTTGATATCGCGGGTACTTCCCGTACAAAAACGCTTGCCGAATGCAGGGATCGAACCTGCGACCTTCTGTTTACAAGACAGACGCTCTAACCACTGAGCTAAGCCGGCGACACCAACACCTCGCCCTCTTCCTCTCCGAATAGCATTCTAGTAATATTCGAGCACTCAGACTATCACCCACAATCCCATGAATTGATGTATCGCATAATTATTTGCATATATAGGCGAAAAATCGGGGTAAATGGGGAAACGCGAGGTGTCCCACAAAAGATGCGACTTTGCTATTCTGTCAATCAAAACATCTACTGCCAAAGAATGATAAAATACGCGCAATAATGCATTCATAACTTCATAAGATGTGTGCAATAACATCCATATTGAGCCCTTCGAATTTCCTACAAACAACTCGTTTTCCAACGTAAATGTTCTCAAAATTACACCCAACTGACGTAAAATGCGACTCTATCGATAGTGGAATAAATGGAAATATTTGGACACGTTAAAATCTCCTTAGAATTCGACGAAATAGCAGGGAAATTTGTGCAGAAAGCAACCCACCACCACCAAATTTTACGACCCTTGCACCAGTGCCATTTGGTTGAAACTATCAGACAAAAAGAGAGACAAAAATATACATACACGTAAATACAGTTTCGTCACAATTCACTTCATGCATGCAAATTTGCAAAAGGGTATAAGAACCTACTTAACCATCTCAGTACTGAAAGGCAAAACTTTTCTTCAAATAAAATGTACGACTGGTTCAGAAACAATAAAGGAAAATGAAACTCAATTGAAGAGCGCATTGAAATCAAGGAAAGGCTAAAGTTTGGAAAACGTGCAGGTTAAAACAAAATGCGCAAAAAAGAGGAAAACATAAAAAATCTTTCAAAAATAGAAATGCCATTAATGAATTTTTGTAAAAAAGTATAGAGTAAGTGCTGAGAGTTAAGCAGTCAAATAGTAACAAAAATTGTAAAAAACTGAGTCATATGAATTCGTTAGCTGTCTACGAACTGAGTGAAACTTCTAAATATTCTTTTTATGTCTTTTGTGCTGACAGAACTCGAGTACAGAAAAGAATGCCCAATTATGCTTCATTCTACTCCTTTGTTGGCCCATACTATGCACCATTCTACAAACATCATACTGCCTATATATAGAACAAACCATTCTGAGCTTTTACCTGGATTGTGCATATAAGATCCATTGTGCTACTACAGATAAGAGCACATGGCCTTTATCTAAAGAGAAAATAAATAAGCCAAAAGAAGACACGGAACTCGTTGAGTGAATTCTTCAGTGCTCCGTGATAAACAACCTAACTGTCCATTCTTCAAGAAACAGATGAATGGTAAGCGAAATTTTTTTAATATTTTAGCCACAATCATGAAAGACGTAATTTAACGCTTCAAGAAGTAATAGGAGGGAAGATTGTATCGCCAAAACGAATACTTAGCATAAATAAATTAACACTCGATTTCAACAGTGAAAATGGAATCAAATTAAACAAATTTTACAGCGGTAATTTCGTTATACAAAATAAATCAACATTCTATACTCTATTACACCAATAAAAGTTCTTTCTATTCCTCCCTTCAAAATACTCAAAATTCGAAGGTGGTACACGTTGATGGAAGTATCTATTTAGTGCCATGTGAACAAACCAACAAGAAAGGCATTGAGAGAAGCACCCAAACACGAAAAATGTATAAACGAATCACCTGCATAACATCGAAAATAACCCGTCCCTCCATATTTGTGTATTTGTTGGTACGATTGCCCATTTGTTTACTTGAGACAGGCATATCACGAACCTTTGAGAGTGAACTCGGAACGCGTCCCAACATCGTCACTTTGCTCTCTATCTAAAGTGCAAATTAAGCAATGATCCGCCAATATGATTCTCTATGAAAGTTGAGGATCTACGTAGCCTTTTTTAAATAAAAAAATCGACCTCTAGAGAAATCTCCCTAAATGTTATTCAATTTATGATCGCTTCATAAATTGCAACTCCATCACTTATGCTTTATTCAGTTGATATAGAGGTATCCCTTCCTCGATCATTATTGCTAGAATCAATAAAAGCCTTCAGTTTCGAACTTCCGAAACGAACTCCATGATTCTGCTTACTTATGAAGGTTGGTGCAGCAAAAACTGAAAACTAAGATAAAAACACATCCATATCCATATGCATATAAACCCTGCTCGTTTGAATTTGGTCAGTCTCGGCTGTCCCTTCATTTAGATGTTGTTCAAAAGAAAGAAACCTCCGCACTATTTCATCCCGTTTCTTGGAAAAGGCCAAATCAATGAATAGAAAAAACATTTCCACGCCACTCAAAGATGCTAAATTCGGTGCGAAATCATGACAATGCAATCAGCAATAACTTACCTTTAGAGCTTTGGCTCTATCGATGATATAGGGTATATCGAAGTTTTGAATATTATATCCGGTCACGATATCCGGATCCAAAGTTCGCACGAATTCCGCCCATTTCTGGAACATGATTCAAACATATCAAGTGGAATCTTGTCCTCTTAAATTGCTTCACATTTTAGAGGAGTGAAGGTAGACGAAGGTATTCAATCTTCGAAAAACTCAGCGGGGATATATCCGAAAATAAGGAGAGGAGGATCAAATATCATATAGCACACATTTTTCGATGAGTGCATCTACAAGCCATAAAGGTACTTCTTTCACCACAGCGTTTCCATTTCACCTGCAACATCGACCATATACATAAAAATAAAAAATAACATGCACATTTGTAGAGAGCCAAAAAATGACCCATATTTGTAGATAGCCACCGTATCTGGACGATTAGAAACCCCGGTGCTCCTGTTTCTCCAGCTCTCGTAAAAACATCCTATATTCAAAAAAGATTCCCATTTATTTGGTTTTTGGGAGTTTTCCATTCTAGTTTATCAGGTACTAAAACTATTTATAAGCACAACTTAAGAGACTTGATGCTTGCGTGAACAATTCGACTTCAACGTGGGTAGATGATGAGGAAGACATTCGACTAGGAGCCCAAATAAGAAAGGGAATAATATCCGAGAGGTGGCCTGTACCCGGAAGAAAGTTTCAAATACTTCCGGCGCTCCAGAAAGAGGTTTCACTCAAGCCGAGCGGCCATAATGAGGTGAATACGGTGTATAAACAGCCATCAATTTTCTAATTATGAAGCACAGGAAAATATTATGCGCTCATCTCAGCACTACGTCTAGATTTATCGCAAAAATATAACCACATTGAAAGCTGCTGTTTTCATTTCTGTAATTTGCAGCCGAAGATTATTTAAAATAATTCCAGTAAAATTTATTTCTTCAGAAAAGTTTTATTGCAACAAAAGTGGTCGAAAGATCAAGCAGGTTTTCATTTTATCTGAAGAGACATTTCGTTATTCACCTCTAGGAGTTCGTGCTCATTCCGGCAAACTATGATATCGCTGCCGATAACAGGTGTCGTATCGCCGATTACAAAACAATTGCGAATAAATGGGTCGGTGCCACCTTCCACCTTCACCATATTCGCTATTTGAATTACCGCATCCGTGTGAGCCTCAGGAAAAATACCTTAAAACATGTTGCATATTTTGATAATCCTCTACGACACTTTTTCAGTTTAAAAGATGTCACAACAAACTGAGTTCATGATGAGATGATCAACGAACATCGCAATAACATGTACGATAATGCTACAACGAGAGAAAATACTTGCAAAAAAACGTTCTAGTCATCAGCATCCAAAGGAAACTTCCCTTTCCTTCTTTCTGAACGCCAAAAGTATACGACTAAAGCCTTATTTACTACTGCAGGTGTAACGGGTACAAGTCTTTTAATTACCTCTTCGGTTGGTACATTCGATATCGAAGGAGAGGATTCGTAGTGGAGCAATAGCCGACCATTCGGGAGCGGATTCTGGTGCATGCACCACCAGATCGTTAAATTTTATTGTACACTAGAAATGGGGATGATTGTATATGAATGGAAAAGAAATTGGCATTAACTATAACTATGCAAATCATAAATCATTTTGTATTAAATCATCGTTTAGTTGCGGAGTGAAAAAGATGAATCGCTGAACTTATAAGAGCACATCGGGAAAGCAATCCAGCAAACTACATAAATAGGATTTCATTTAATGTGGCGTCGAAAGAGGAACGAACCGACAAAGAAATATAACCGACAAAGAAATATATTTGAAAAAACAGCAACACCTAATGAAATTCTGAAAACTGTAAATATATTTCTTCTCGGACAACAGTGCAGAAAGGGGGTGGGGAATTTAATCGTTTTCTTGCCTCTGGCAATAGCTGCATATAAACTTCCTTACCCTCGAGGATGATATGTGAATTAAATCAACGAAAGCGCTAACCTCAGATGGTAAAGAGCCACAACAGATGATGGAAAATGTGGCGGGAAGTTTAGCACGACGTGTTCTTCGCCATTCACCTGATCTAAACAACCAGCCTCATAAGCACTTAAAAGCAGTGTGGAATAATATATTTTTTTAACTCAAGTCTGCGGCTGTAGACTGTCAAGGACATGGTTTGCGGGTCTCCTCCTCCCTCCGCTGAAAACCGCGATTTCGGTGCAGCATCGAAGTATAGAGAAAAATCGAAGCGTCTAACCTCCAACTGACATCGACTGACCATCTGTCCCTCGGGAACGACATCATATTTATGGCTCAGCAACACTACCCAACCACAGCCGGCCAACCCCAGGTCGACCATGAAACGAATCTCGAAGTCGACATTCGCTTCAAAACAACTCAATGAACTGCGCTCTCCTTTCCCACATAAATCTATTCCTTCTTGAAAAATCCGTCGACCTGAAAAAGATAAATGTTGAAGTGATAAAAGACTAACACCGGAACAAACAGTGGCTCAGTAGTACGCAAATCTAATACATAAAAAGTATCGAAGAGAATGAAACAAAACTATAGATTCATCCCGCTTCACAATCGACCATAAAACGATATTGACAGTGTTTCTGAACGAAAACTGACACAATCAGCAATTATGTGCTCAAACACATATCACACCTACTCGAAAAATTTCAGCCTTATCAATCCCGTCGAATACAGTAGTAGACGCAACTCTACCAGCTTAGCACCTAAGAAGGGTACATAATAGGTCGGATGTGCACATTGGATCAGGTAATCTTATCTAATCATCAACGAAGGAGAGTAACGCCTTACATATTGGAAAGAGTTTTGGTGTACGAACAAAAACTTTGAGAAACTTTTGCTTTAGATTCTCACGATATCCATATATATCCGCTCCGGTAGTCAGCTCTAAGTCGACCACTAAATTTTCGACTCCTTTGGGAATGCCTATTCCTGTTGATGCTGCATTCTGAAATATGCATGATAAGGTAGAGATTTCATAAGATGGACCTGATTTCTCAAAAAGCAGAGAAGTTTTCTTCGCTGAGTTCTCCTGAACAACCCATCGCAATCGTTAACTCAAAGTGGTCAAATGAGAAGGAACCAGCCTCGAAAGTAGGGAACAGAGAGCAGTAGAAAGTCAAAAAGAGCAATTTCTTTCCCAAAAGTGGCAAATTAGTAAAAATTTTGCGGCGCAGACAAAATAAGAATAAGGTTTACTGGTTCAACAAATTTGAAATCGTCGCAATACGAAATCCAACGTCGTGCAAAATAATTAAAGCCAGCCTAAATCAAACGTAGCAATTTTGTAAACATGGAAAGGAGCGTGAGATGTGTAACTCTTAGTTCTAAGTAAAATTCCCGCAGAATGGGAGGAACGCTGCAAGGATCGCTCAGCCTGAATGAGCCATAGAAAGGCAGCCTAACTGAACGCTAGGAAAGCAGTTCGCACGTCTTGTTTATAGGATTGGCGTCTCTATTCAATAAAAGACCCGCACCGCCGCATCGAATATGCTCTGGAATGGCGCACGCTGCCCATGTTCTATTTATAACAGTAGTGGTACAAATGAAAGTAAGACTTAACTCATTATGCGCGGATCCAATCTTGAAAAGTGCTGCGTAAATGAGCATTCGATTCAGATAACCTCCGCATATCACTTGCTGTACTGTTCTACGTCATCTGCACTCTAATACTCCAAGACTATCCCCACATTCCTCGCAAAGTTTGCTAAGATGGAGTGTGGTTGAAGCGGAATTCAGCTCGTGCAGGCTATGTGGAGCTTCCCGGGTCGAAGCCTAGACAAATTGTTGGTTTGCTCCACTTGGCTCACTTCTAGTTCCTTTACTCATCTCACCTTGTCAAATCTTCGGCTTCTTTCAAGAGTCGGAAAGTGTATATTCAACAGCTACAACTGTCAACATGTTTGTCTCAGCATATTTTATGTAAAATCGGTTTGCATCTGAAAAACATCCCAGAAAAGGACGAAGTATTTTCCTGAGAGGAACAAGAATGAAGATGGTTCAATATTCCTGGCAGAAGGAAACATTTTTTCTTCCTTAAAGGTGAGCACGGGCTTCCTAGATCGGGCTTATGCTGAAACGTTCAAATATCCCTTTATTCTCTCGCACGACTTCGATTCGATGCATTCAACAGTGGAGATTTACCCGTGTACTAGTTGTCACTTCCTGCTGGTTGACCGACTCAAAAATATAACTGCGCAAGACTGACATCGAATCCCTGTAAGAATCAGTCCGAAATTGGTCGACAAGAGACGAGGTGCTCATGGAAGACTCGAATTATAAAATGCTCTCCAATACGAGGTTATGATCACGAATAGCAACGGCACGAGCATAAATCAATACAATTAATCATGCAATACTCAAAATGAAGCAACCTTGACGTTATCGTTGAGCACCTTTTTAGCACGTTCAATATACTCCGGCAGAAAAGAATCGCCGACAAGCACGTAGAAATAGGGCACGAACCCATGCACCTGGACGCACAATGAGTTCCCGTTCATTGTTACACCAAACAAGCGCACCACTACATCATCATGTTGGTCTGTAACACAGTTACCATTGAACAGCTGAAGATATTCGTACCAAATCAGGCATCTGAAGAAATGTGGTCACCCATTCTGGTATTTGGCAGTCGATAAACCTCACAAAGTTGTGACAGTTTCGACTGTGATGTTTTGCGATTTCTTAGGGCAAAGCGCGACTCTCAAAAGTGGGGCATCCACGAGAAAAACTGGTCGGGGACAGACTAAAAAATGCGCAGCATGTACCTCGCGAGAATGGAAGGACAATTTGCTCTTATCGTCGCCACATGCGGGACTACTAGGCTGCTGCCTCGGGCTAATACTTTCGCTGAGACTGCTGCAGTCTTGCCACAGCGGAAAAGTTCCCAGAAGGTCAATATTTTGAAGCCGTTGACTTCCATGATGGTATTTCGATGGTTGCACCACCTCAATTATTGGGATCACACGACTGTCACTCGCTGTTATTAATTCTAAGGAAGTGTGCCTGTCTTATAGAGAGAGAGAGAGAGAGAGAGAGAGACCAATGCATGAAGACACGTGACTAACGCCGACTCACACCATAGAAAAGCACATCAAATGCACGAAGGAGCCCTGAAATGGCTTGGCAGATAGCCGTGCGAAGAGGAAGGAAGAAATAGGTAGTACGAACGAACGAATGGCTTTATTGAGAAATAAAGAAACATACATAGTATGTAAAGAGATGCATTGAGTATGTAGTAGTAACACTGGCAAGAAGGCCAAAGCAAGACAAGCATTCATTAGTCACATATGAGCTGGCCATCTACGCCCTTCAAGGACGATAGATCAAATTGGGATAACTTTGATTTAAAACCATCAAGATTTCTAGCTTCAACAATGTCCGCCTGAACCTGCTCTATTTCACACAAAAATCTGCTCTATCTCGAGTAGTTGACGAAAATTCAGTCTGGCTGATGCTGTGTTCTCAAATTGGCTAATTTTGGAGTTGACAAATTGGCAATTACCGCATAATTTGTCTATCCATTCGCATCTAATATAACAATGATAGTTCTCGTTCAACTGTGAAACGTTTCCACTCATCACTACCAAAACTTTTTTTCATCTTAATTTTAGAAACATTTCACTTTAAGAATCATTTGAAATTTTAGGATATTTGTTGCGGAGCTTTTTCAAAAAGAATATTAATCTTCGGAAAAAATTACTTCAATATGTACCCTCAATTTACCAACAAAAAATCATACCCATAAAGTAATCGATATCAATAACTTGCAATGCAATATCCGACTGATTGCCTTCACCGATTCCATCAGGCAGTGGGGGACGAGCCCAATCCGACTCTTTAAAATAAGAGAAGAAAGCGATAAAAACAATTAAATATTCATTCGACAACAAAACTAATTACGCCTATAGCCGTTGTCAAAAACGGTGCCAATAGAGTGAAATTCTTTCCAAATATAGAGAAATAAGTCTCAAAATTCTCAATTCTTGCATTTTCCTTATAATTATTCAAATGGAAATTAAAATGCGAAAATGATTAATTAAAAACGACGCTAAATGAAAAACATGAGAGATCGGCCATTGTTTTCTGTTTAATTTAACGATGAATTATGATAGATCCCTCACTGAAGTGAAGCATTGCACTTTACATCCACTCGAACAGAAATATCGCCGTTTAAAAACTGCTTTGTTTCGAATTCTTTTTCTCTAACAAAGAAAAAAAAAACCCGAGATGCCTGTATCTTGTGCCGATATTTGTCGAAAAGCGCAATTTTCTACGAATTATTAATCGCTAAAACTACGCTTAACTATATCTGAACATTAGGTTCACAGGAAAATCGAAACAAGTGAAAAGCGAGGAGGACAGATGTGTGGCCTCTAGCAAGATAATTGTGCTAAAAACCGAAACTTGTTTCGACAATGTTTATGAAAGTTTCACTTCACTGTTAGTTATCTCCTCAGTCGCTATAAGACGATCACAAAGCCATCGACTTACAATGCCATTTCAGTATCTAAAATGCGAGCAAAATCACCTCCCCGTCAGCAACGAGAACTAAAATGCAATGCATCAAAAGTTAATGCATTCCGATGTCAGTTTTGCGCTAATAAAGTCGAAGAAACCCAATTAACGAGACCATCACTTGTCATAATTAACAAACTTTAGATAGAAATCGTGAGAGGAGCTCGAAGTAACATTTTATGCCCAGCGATTAATTGGTCTGCAAACTGGCCATTCACAACCATACCCCCTTGCCACGTTCTTCCTCCATTTGCCTGTTCATGCAATCCATTGGTGCGCTGGCTTTTTTTTTTTTTCAATTTTTCCTTCACTGTAGATTCATGATCCACTTCCGTCATTTAAAGAGAGATGATTACTTGCCTTATTGTGCTATTATTATAACGTTGAAGAAATTCCGGCACAAAAAAAGATCCTAACAGCGATGAAAAATGTTGATTCAAATCAACAACAATCATAAAGTTCTTACTTTGATGAATATCCTGACTACTTGCCGATGATTGTGACGACGATGATGCACCATCCTCGGATTGTGTTGCAAATGAGGCAAGACAACTCACAAAAGTAGATGGCTGCTCTTCATTGGGCCTCAATTCAACAACAATAAAGTTGAGAAAATAAAAAATTCAGATGAAATGCCGAAAATTTTCCAAAAGAATTTACTTTCCCATCTCAATAAGCTCATATGTTCACAATGATATGTAAGATATTCACGATACGAAAGTTATCATTGCAGCGTTCCTTATCGATATAATTGTTAACACTAGCTGTGCTCAAATAATACGCTCATAAATGAGTAACAACATATCACACTGCATTCATTCTTTAAAAATTCGTTTCTCTTTGCAGTATATCGTTCCTATTTTTAATCGATAACGATCATCACGTTGTTGCGATATTGCAGAAATTGTTTAGCCAACTTCTTTGAAGACACATCTTTACTAGTGCAGTTGGCAAAAAATACCGGTAATATTGGTAAGAAATTATACACTCGAAAGGTAAGAAACCTTTTTTTTTAAAAAAGGAACCGGTAAAATACACTTTCAAATCGTCATTGAAATTCGAATATAACAATTTTCAGAGAAAACGAACTTTAAAATTGACTCAATTAACTGAAAACATCTCAAGGACGAGGGCTGAGTTAAATCGTTTCAATTAGGCAAAATAAACCTTTGTAAAATATGAAAACTTGTTGAAAATTTGAGATCACAAAATATCACTACAACAGGGACATACCTGATTCGCTTTGATTTCGGTTGAGTCGATGGTGCAACAGTCCGTTTTCCGATTGGAGGAGCCATAGCGCTGCTGAGATCAATTTTTCACTGTTATAGAAATGACCCTATATAAAGGGCACACATTTGAAGTTCCGCTTACTGCTGTCTATAACTTAGAACACCTTCGATGCTCCGTTTAATGCGTTTGCAATTTTAGGAACTATAAAAACAATCGGAGCATGAGACGGCGGCCTACACTGCTAAGTCCGACAGAGTTGACCACCCAAATCCATAGCAACAGGATTAAGTCGAACATGAGGGGGAGGGGGGCTAGACCACTACGAAGAACATGATCGGCTCAGATCGGTGAAAGGAGACGAGACATAGGGCGCTAGACTGGCAAACGAAAAACGATCCGGAATCAGGATCACATCAATGGAAGTGGATGGAATATGAGAAGGGGAGGAAGGGTGGGACTGCATGGGAAATGTACCAGGTGCTATCCCGGTACATGGAAGCGAACAGATGAATGAAATGAGTGACAAATATGTATCCTTCTGCAGCTGGAGCTCTTTGTTGGGAAATTCTAAGCAACGGAACAAGAACAGACAAATGGAGAATCAAATCAGCTGGGCTGGCGCGAACTACGCTTTCGCTTGCAGAGATGATCTATAAAAGCTTACTCCTATGTGATATAAAATTGTGGAACAAAAGGATAGGTGAATATTTTAGTTCTTTTAAGTGCCCAAAACTCGTTTGCAATGACAGAGCGGTATGAAATGTCATAAAGAACATCTTAAGTTACATACTATACCCACCAACTTTCGCACCTCTAGTTTCAGTGATTCCGGAGCTGGGACTACCGAACACACATGAAGAAGACACTTCCATAACGTGTTTTTACAACAGGGAATTTGGCAAATGAAATGAAAACGATGAAATGACCAAGAATAAAAGGAGCCGATTAAAAACGACAAAACAAGCACAGAAATTTCTGAAATGAAAATGGAAAAAAATGGGTGAAAAGTGGGACAACGATGGAAAATATTCAGAAAAGGGTGGGTGGCAAGTGAGAAAATTGTTCACTTGCACTTATTTGTTTATGAATATGGAATTTCCTACGCGTGACACAGTCTTTTCCATTTATTTCCTCACATTTACATTTTTATTCTGTTGTTTCCATAAATTACCAAAAAAAAAAAAAAAAAAAAACTGCACAAAGAATGCACCCATTCAACCTAGGATTTACTATATTGCCCGAGGCTATGAGCTTCACCTTCCACAAAACTTGTTCTGCCGTACTTAATTCATATAAAGTGAACTTTTTGGACGACGGCATTGAAACTGTTGAACTCGATGTTATCTGCATGTTGAAGAGTTAAGTAATAATGTCTCTCTAACCTTCCCCACCCCCCCTCCCCCTTCGATTACATCGCATCAATACTTGAATAAAATAAAAAGACATCACGAACAAAGACATCACAGATGAGAGGATCTCAATTTCGAAAAATCACTTCCCGCGATAACAAAACAGTACGAATGAGAGCCTTCCGAGACATCCTTTTACATGTCGTCTTTTGCAGCATGGAAGTGTTGTACCCTCAAAGATCGCAGATGTGAAGAGTAGAATGTTGGGTGGATTGGAGTGAACGTAAAATGTGATCTTAAGAAAATGAAATGTTAGGAAGATCGGATACGGTAAATATATCTCATCAACCACCTGATATGTACTTCTGTATATATTTCCTCTCATCAACTATATTTCGAGGGTGAAATCTGCTTAAGTTGATATGACAGTCGATCGCATAATACAAATTCGATTATGACGTGCTATCAGTGGATATTTTTTGACATTTGAATCAAAATCGAAAATTTGAAAAGAACGGAGAAAAAGCTATGCCAAATTGTTTATGAATTTTATTATCAATTAGTCGAACATATTTGCACTCTCTCACTCTCACATTCTCCTTTCGTCCAGCAGTTTTCACTCTTTTCTCTGAGTGAAAATTTATGCGCATAACAGTATGCCTACTAAATCGTTACTAATCTCATTGCACAGTATCCGAGAATGGGGAAAGATACATATTGTGGCGAAGCAATTTTTCACTCATTTCAGAAAGCGTAATGATATCGAAGAAGCTGAAAGCTTTCTTTACAAACTTATATTGGAGAGCAATTTTTTTTTTTCGAAAGTACACTCAATTAATGATACAAAAGGTGAAAATATCAAAAAACGCGTAGTGTCATTGACTACGGAGACATATAAGGAACCTACTCTCTATCTTCAGCAGGCAATAAGCTATATAAGGCTTAGTTTTTGTGTTTATATTTGTAAGTTAGGGTATGGAGCATTATTATCCAACGGCTTATATAAATGAGAGGCGGTTTAAATTATCTTTTATGAAGTATTCATTTGCAAATAGCAAAGAGGAGATATTCGCTAAAAATATTTCGAGAAGAAAATTAAGTGCTGAGGTGTGAAACGATAAAAAGCGTCCAAAAAAAAAAAAAAGTTCAAACGGCAAACTAAATCGCACTAAATCATTGCTACGTTCTACAATTATTTGCTCTTAATAGAAGCAATGAAATGTTTTATCGCATCATTAATGGCGTTCTTATCTTATGGCGTTGCTTCTCTGTATTTTAATGCTTTTTCGCTCATTGATAAATTCAAAATAATTTGTTAGGCGCACATATCTTACAAAATGCTCAAATCAATTCAAACAATTGTAATATATTATGAAAACTTCTATAAAAATTTCGAACATCAGATGTAGGAAATATATTTATAAATGTGATTTCATTTAAGCTTTTATAAAGTGACACATCGTAATTGCTAATTATATTGATTACTCGACTTGTTTCGCCAAAATAACAAAAAATTCAGCATTTGAACAATAGCCAATCTCAATGTTATCATCTAAATGGTGCAACAAAAAGAGGTAGTAAAATATCAGTGCAGTTATTTTTGTGGTAAAGACACTGTGCACTGGATCCAACATTTGTCGTTTGCATCGTTCGCATCTTTCAAATTTAAAATAACCTCAGTGGTTTTTTTTTAAGTAAAAGTGTATTTTAGACAATCACTTAAACCCTCAGATTTGACAACTCTTTGATAAGACAATTTTGAATTGAGATAAATTATTTTTATTGCCTTAGAAATTCTTTATTCTCTATTAGATGAGATTGATTTTTGCTTTAAATATATTCAAAGACTTTTTTGCTAACGAATACTGTCATATTTCGAAAAATATATTTTTGATGAATTTTTTCATAAAAAGTTTTTTATAATATTCAACTTTCATCTAACAAAAAAAGAGATTTTATTTGAATTAAAAATATAATTTTTACTAAATCGAAATCATCAGAGAAAATAATAGTTCTTTCATAGCGCTATAAGCAAGAGTGATGAGCACACGTGTGTTAAAGCTGTTGCTGCATCACCCACGTTTCGATTTTTGTCTGATTCGGTCATTTTCAGTGATCATCCTATCATTGCGAATCACTAATCAGTGATCTCTCAGTCAAAATACAGTGATATGTTTACCATGAAGATGTCCAAATTATCTATGAAAAATTCTCAATAATTCACCTGATCTATAAAGCAATTACCAGTGTTCACCTATCTATGTGGGCTTATCCCCCTCAGTCGTTTAATTTGAATATCAAATTAGCACTCAACCAATTGAGTTCATTTTAACAGTCTTGTTAACCATATCTGCATATTCAACAAGATTTGATACATCGATCGTTTTCGATCTCATCGTTCGAATACCAAACAATTTGCACAATTTATTCGATGCCATTCAGATGACACTTCACCTAGACGTTGCCCACCACTGTTCGAACATCCTGCTAGTTTGCACAATAACTGTCGGTATTCATCGATCAATCATCTCCTCGCTTATTTACATAATTAGTGTGTGCATGTTCGCTTTCTTATTTAGATGCTAACTCACCGCAATTACATGCTAAATTTGCATCATTCTCACAATAAATTTTGAAACGTTTATTGTCAAAGCTATCATTTCCCTAACATATGTCCTCATCAGGTTATTCTTGGATGGGATTTGTTGAACAAATGCGTCTTTGAGCAGAGTTCGATGTTTAGAAAGCTGTGAGAAGCAACAAACCTCATCATTTATCAGCAGCAACCTTTTGTCAATCGTTCGTTTTCTTACAAAAACAATTCGCACCCGTTTGCCGATAAAGAGAAATTTTCTTGCTATCTTTACATTCGATTCATTTTCAAAACCTTTTCATAGGTTTCATTGCACACTCTTAATGGAAATATTATGCACTGTCCAATATTGAGGTGTTGGTTAAGCAAACAGACTCCAAGTTATAGCCTTCAATTTAGATTAATCGAAGTGAAGAATATTTCTTCAGCGCTGACTTCTTAATTTTTTGTGTGGTGGTGGATTCCATATACGATTAGAGCATTTTCGACAACAAAAAGCTTTAAAGTTCCTATGGTTTCATATTGCGATATGAAAAAGTTTCTATGGATATATCCGATGGGTTGTAGGTTGCTATCTCTATGGATATATCCGATGGGTTGTAGCTTGCTATCTCTATGGATGTATCCGATGGGTTGTAGCTTGCTATCTCTATGGATATATCCGATGGGTTGTAGCTTGCTATCTCTATGGATATATCCGATGGGTTGTAGCTTGCTATCTCTATGGATATATCCGATGGGTTGTAGCTTGCTATCTCTATGGATGTATCCGATGGGTTGTAGCTTGCTATCTCTATGGATATATCCGATGGGTTGTAGGTTGCTATCTCTATGGATATAT
The DNA here is from genome assembly GCA_037389465.1 of Baylisascaris procyonis. Classification (NCBI taxonomy): domain Eukaryota; kingdom Metazoa; phylum Nematoda; class Chromadorea; order Rhabditida; family Ascarididae; genus Baylisascaris; species Baylisascaris procyonis. The sequence continues at coordinate 2,366,488 of JAZARR010000164.1, forward strand.
CCGATGGGTTCTAGCTTGCTATCTCTATGGATATATCCGATGGGTTGTAGCTTGCTATCTCTATGGATATATCCGATGGGTTGTAGCTTGCTATCTCTATGGATATATCCGATGGGCTCTAGCTTGCTATCTCTATGGATATATCCGATGGGTTCTAGCTTGCTATCTCTATGGATATATCCGATGGGTTGTAGCTTGCTATCTCTATGGATATATCCGATGGGTTCTAGCTTGCTATCTCTATGGATATATCCGATGGGTTGTAGCTTGCTATCTCTATGGATATATCCGATGGGTTGTAGCTTGCTATCTCTATGGATATATCCGATGGGTTGTAGCTTGCTATCTCTATGGATATATCCGATGGGTTCTAGCTTGCTATCTCTATGGATATATCCGATGGGTTGTAGCTTGCTATCTCTATGGATATATCCGATGGGTTCTAGCTTGCTATCTCTATGGATATATCCGATGGGTTCTAGCTTGCTATTTCTATGGATATATCCGATGGGTTGTAGGTTGCTATCTCTATGGATATATCCGATGGGTTCTAGCTTGCTATCTCTATGGATATATCCGATGGGTTGTAGCTTGCTATCTCTATGGATATATCCGATGGGTTCTAGCTTGCTATCTCTATGGATATATCCGATGGGTTCTAGCTTGCTATCTCTATGGATATATCCGATGGGTTGTAGGTTGCTATCTCTATGGATATATCCGATGGGTTCTAGCTTGCTATCTCTATGGATATATCCGATGGGTTGTAGCTTGCTATCTCTATGGATATATCCGATGGGTTCTAGCTTGCTATCTCTATGGATATATCCGATGGGTTCTAGCTCATCGGTGTTCGTAACTCTGCCATATGCGCCTACAAATGGCATTTTATTGTTTATTTCAAATTATGAAGAGATGCATATAATCGAGACGGCGTGGATATGAGGTTCATCTAGACGAGGAAATGTTTGCCACAAAGTTTTCACTGCCGTTTTCTATGCATGTGGAACACTTTCTCTGAAAATATCGTAAAAACTGATGGTGAAATTCCTCGAGAAGCATAAATCGCTCTTACTTTCGCCGCATTGCAACTCTCATATTTCAAATGTCCTCAGTACTTAATTTATTATGACGTTGATTACGTTCCCTTTTTATGGTTTTGGTCATGAATTTCTTTGTGCATTTTATATATTAGCCGACAGGCGTAAACTTAAGCTCCTTTGCCGTTTTTTTCATTACCCATCCGCAATCGTTCTATATTTCTCAAATATATTTATGTGTATATTTTCCCTGTATATTTAATGAATAAATACCAAATAAGTGAGCCATTCTCCTGTTCAGGAGGAAATCAATTCTCATTTCATTGATATTTAAGCAGAGGGTTATCTTTATTCGATCATCGATCTTCTTGGGTCTGATCGGAAATTTTAGCTTTTTAGGATTCGGGCATGAGCACTGCTTTGCGTGGTCCTCTATTTGTGAAATTCGATGTAACCTTCGCAATATCAGACGTAGAGATGTATCTCAAAGACTTTTAGAGAGCCCTATAGACATGTTTAAGAGTTTGGCCCTTAAGTCACGGTACAGTTCATCTTATAGAGGTCACTACTAATGAAACTTCGCTTTCATAGAAATTCTGACTTTTCAAGTTTCAGAAATAAAAAACAGTTTTATCAATCAGTTATATCGATTGCCTAGGCAAAATTGCATTACTGATCCACTACAACAACATTCACGCCATCTTAATTCGCGTAGGGGAGTGGAAAAGATTGATTAATACAAAGCCTCAATGTCACCAGAGAATATTTAAAAGGTAATTTCCGGGTTTTGTTTGCTAAGAACGGCCATTTGTTAAAACTTAAGTAAATTTCTGTATAGAGTAACACAGTTTAAGCCATAGCTCCGAAATATTTACCAAATAAAACCGAATTTGGATGAAAATTGAGTTTTTATGCTTTCTGGGTTGTAAGATGCGAATAGAGGTGAAATAGTTCAAACTTGATGACTTAAGAATTTAAAAAAAAAATAATACATTCGATTAGTGAAAGTCGGCGCGATTGTGCCATCGAGCGGTAAAGATTGCTTGAGCAAAAACTATCTCAGCTTTTTTTTTTGTTGAAAAAATTTGCTAAAGAGACATCGTTGTTAGGAAAGGAATGTTCGAATCTTCTATGCGTATCGTGGTTGTGCTGTTGGCTCGGATCGATAGTGAGCAGCAAGAAAGTGCTATTAGCTTTGTGTTCAAACGAAAGTAAAACAAACGCAGTATCATGTTCAACTACCAGATCATCTCTGCGTTCAATAATTTCAGCCATTCTACTCTGATTTCATATAAAAATTGGTAGAAAAAAAAATCGATAATCTCGACTAATATTTCTATTGGATCAAGTTCTCGTATTTCAATCTTAAATAGAGAAACGATGAATTTTGTGTATTATATGCAGGATTTAGAATCATTCCATACTCGATTTTCACTGCAATAAAATTTAGAATCAGTTTTCAAGAAAGCACAACATAAGTTCATTTACAGATAGAATCGATGTTTTCTAGGTTAAATAAGAAGTTTTTTCATTGCTGAGTCTCATAAGATGTTCATCAAATTTGATATATCTGAATGGATCGATTTTGTTCGCCTGGTAAGTTTAGATTGGTTGAGGGGGTTTCGATTAGAGAAAGAAGTATGCCTAGGTATGGAATGAACATTGATATTTACGGATGGGATACTGTGGGCTGGTTTGAGGATGGCGAGGAAATAAGGATCTGTCACTTCCACTCAGATCTATTAAGCATCAACCCCTCTCTTGATCAAGCAAAAACTGTGGTGTGACTTTATAGCACGAGTATATATATATATATATATATATATATATATATATATATATATATATATGTCATCAGTCAGTTCTGTAGGTTATTTCAAACCGAATCATTGCCTTTGGGAAAAAAGTTGAAGCTGAAATAATTGACGTTTGCTAAATAAGCGGAAAGGCAAGTTTCGTTGAATTTAAGAAATGCAAAACACATAATCGAAACTCATTTGGATTAGCGCGTATGGTATTGCCTTTTTATAAATGCTAAATTATCCGCCACTGTATTTTGTTTTCCTTTTTCCCTTCTTATAAATACTGAATTATATCATTTTACACATCTCAAATTTCCTTTTCTACAAATTATCCCAAAAATTTACTTTCTAAACCATTTTCTGTGAATTTCTCTCAGATTTTATTCCTTTCAAAATACCAATTTTTAAATCCACTTTGCAACTATATGTGTTGAGATTTTTGATAGTTTTTGGATGCAGATTGGTGGCATAAGTCGATTGGAAAAAATATCACTGAACGCTTAGAAAATTTTTACACTTCGATGACTTCTATGTGATTCACAGTGCATTTTTTGAATCAAATTTTACAATAAGCTTCACTTTGACGTATCTATGATGTAAAAACTGTGGAAAAAGTGAAAAAAAGTGAAAATTTCAATGAGAATCGAAGGAGGTAGCAATTGTGCTGTCGACCAGATGGATCATTGAGGCGCTAGCTCAACATTAACAGCCTCTAGCACATCGTTTCTTCTCTTTTTCAAATATTTTTCGCACTCTTCCAAGTCATCTTTATTTTTAAGGGGAAAAAAATTTTTCTTCAAGAACACATAGTGGAAAACTCTTGATAACTTCTTTGCTGTCAAAAAATAATGATTTCATTTATTGTCGCTTCGCAATAAAAAACGAATTTTATTTTAGTGATCTCATATCCGCTCAGATATCAAAACAAATGTACCCATCCACAGCTTCATCGTTGTTCCTTTATACAACAATGTGTTATATGCTATTGCCGTGGCGAGTGATGATGTCTGGGTGCTTATTTCTGCAAAGCTATGAATGACACTACCTTTCAGATAACTCGTCTGTTTATTTAATACAATGAAATATCAAAAACTTTTGAAATCGCTGTTGAACGAACAGGGTTTCATGAACCGAATCACGGTGTCCTCACTGATCGTTTCTTTCATCGAGTAGCCGCTTTTTCATTAGCCATTCAACCGTCGATCCTTTATCACAGAGTGCCGACAAATGCATTAGTCTGTCGTACTCTCAGTAAAACAATTAGGTAGTTTGCAGTTGAAGGCTAAAAGATTCTGAAAGGCTACCATATTTCTTTATTTCAATGATAGTAAATGTGTGTTTTCCATTCCATTTAACTTCGCAGAAGCTTGTTATTGATGGATTCAGTTTATCCATCTCTATGCATACTCCAGCTCGAGCTCGCCTGTACTGAATCGAACGAGATTTGCTGTTTGGATATCAGACGCAATCTCGGCTTTGATCCAAAAATCAGCCCTTCAGCTCAATACTCTTCGAACTAACCTTCAATAAACCTTTCAACTTCCGTCTTAATTCAAGTGATGTTGCTTCTGAATCTTTCCAGGAACGAAAATTTTTCACAAAGTGTATTCATTAGTTGCTTGCAGGCTATGTTCAACCTTGTGCTCAGACCGAGCAGATTTAGAAGCATAAATAGCCATCCTCCCTTGTTGGGATCGCCTCCATGAATCGTCTCCGGAGTCATTGATTCTGCAGTACTACCTCCAAAAATACTTCCACCCTAAAAAGGGTGCCGAAAATTCAAAAAATCTATGAGTATTACAGTGACACACTTAAGACGAGAATGAGTGAAAGAGATCTGCTTTTCTTCGCAGAGACAGTTGATCAAAAAGAAGCACTGTCTTATTCGATTGAAACTAGCTCATACTGCATTGCATTATCTATTCACAGCCAAACTTATTACAGAAACTGGGTTATTGACCAGAGTTTTAAAATTATATCCTTACTCGATTTCTGGAGCCCCAATGATACGGTCTGCTCTCGGACAGAACTGATTTATAGCAATATTTTGGAAGTGTTCATTCCACATCTAACTTTTTCGATTTCATTCGGAGCTATTCCACTTTGACCTACTGCGTCGTTGTACTAACTGATAAGAGTTGGCAGTCGCTTCCAAAAAATAAAAACGCTATTCGTCCACCTTCGTTTTACACATCGTATTCCCAATTCAACTCTTTGAAGAGATATGCGAGCTGCACAGTGAACAGTTTTGATCTGATTGGATCATCTCGATGAATTCTCTTTGAGGTAATGATACAGCATAAGCAGTTGAACAACAGGATTTCCATTCTACAGTCGTCGTTCAGTTCCTCTACGAGATTTCCCTATTTACGCATAGGTCCCAAGCGGCTTAATTATCGCAACCGTTCTGACCGAACTGAATGCATTTTCGTATCCAGTAAAAGTAAGGCTAACAGGTATTTGGTATATTTTGCATATTTATGGCAGTTAGCTGACTGCACGTTCAATGACCGAGTGCCCTTCCACAAGCCGGCTTGCTCATGCCTTTTGAGCTTGTCGGTGTTAGTCATTATTGATACAAGGGGGATGTATGTGAAGACCTCACACATTTGAAAGAGCAGCGTGGTTGCCATTTGTGATTGCTGAGATTCTCTTCGTCACTATTCTTTAATAGTGGATTTCCTCGATTGGAGTGCCTTCTCACTTGTAGCATCTGAAACGAATGGCGAGTGCATTAAAAGGAACCCAGCAGCTTCCTGCTTTGATACGTTCCCGACAAATTTTGTCTCTGCCCGAGCAGCTGCATTTTTTAAGCGCAGCTGGGCATCTCCCTTCTAATAGTTCAAGACTCACTTTTTTACTGCCTCAGTGAGCATGTTTTTTTCAATGGCAGCCATAATCTTCTCTTGCTTTCATCCTTAGAGCAGAATTGCGTATCTTTGCTATTTGCAACTTTACCCTCAGTCTTCTCATATCTCCTTCTTACTTTCATTTTCGTCGTTTCTGACGACATCTGCCAATGTGCTTGGAATAGTGGACGACATTAGATATTCCCATGATATGATTAAGGTCATCCACAAATTGTTCATAGCTGGCATCATTGTCCTACTTTGGATTTATACGCATCTCGCTTGATGAAACGGTTTCGGGGAAAAGTACAACATCGAAGAGTGGAGTCGAGTGCTCTTTTTTGTAATCGTTGACATGTGAAATTGTTTCTTGATATTGATTACAGCTGTCAAACAGTAGAATTGATGCTCCGAACTTGTTGGGATAATACTCTCGTCGGTGGTCGATCCGTCAGTGAAAATCCTGAGCGTATCAGCTAGCACAAAGTCATTTTGATTAAGGATTTCACGACCTTCGCTTCCTCTTCCGTAGTCGCTTAGCGATTATTTAGAAGAGAGTGTTGATGATGGACAGACGATGCTACACGATGGACTTCACTAAATACCTTCTTATCTCTCTCTTCCTCTGTGCCGATTCCGAATCGTGCTAAGAATCGTTCACTCGCACCAATCTGAAGGCCTGTGATTACAGTGAAATCACCTCGTAGCATTGTGCAGGTGGAATTCGTTGCAAGAGTGTCCCTAAGTTATTTATAGAAACTCTACTTCTTCATGCCATCCTTCACAGTGGAAGCATACGTCTGTTTGATTTTAACTAACCGATTACCATATACATTGAGTTCGAGGATTGTCGCTCGAGGAAAGAGCGCTATAACCTTTGAGGCACATTACGATCGTTTTTTGGCGCTAAGTTTAACGCTTCCTATTCTCGCCACATTTGTTACAATCTTCTTCAAGAGCACTTCCTCTCCAGCTAGCCATCTTGCTGACACATCTTTTGATCTTGCTTTCTCGCATATGCCGATGATGTTTGCTTTTATCTTTTTGACCTGCTAGACGCAGACGTCAACATACGCATCTATCAAAGATGTCGTTCTATTGTGAAAGGCAATGTAGATGTAGATGAGTCCAGATCGTTTATTCGCCTTTTCCCTACGCCGACATGAAGGCGTTCAGCAGAAAAATGGACCCGTTTCTTCGCCCGTCTAGTGGGAATGGTAACCGATCTACCGTATTCCGGTCGTCTTTTGCAGGCCGAAATCTAGTTTTGACTTTTCCAGTTTCTTCAGTCGCAGCCGAAACCTGCTTTTCATCTAGTACTCTCTACCGGTAATCAACGAGCACTTTCGAAATCCATTCAATTTCAACGGAAATTGGTTTTAAGTAGTTTCAGTGCCTAACCGGTTGACTAAAAGTACCCATTCCCCTTACTCAGTGGTTGCATGAAACCTTTAAGTAACGTCGCTCATTGTTTAAGTGCAGTAGAGTTCCATTTTCAGTCACTAGTGGGGATTCAAGAAAAATGACGAGCAATTTGAATGAATGGCTATTCGGAAAGATCTCGTTAGATATGCAAATTTGTTTGCTCTCGCAGTATTTAAATCAGTGGTCTCTGTTTGAACTCTTGGAGAGCAATTCGTCCAGTTGGAACATATTTCAGCACACAAACAAGCAGAGAAACTACATGAACGCAGTACCCACACAGACAACAACTGACAGTTATTTCGCACACTAAAGTTATAACTATGCGTATTCTTAGGTTTTTTGATCGTTGCAAAATTCTTAGACTTCGATGCCACTAGAAAGGATACCCTCATTGGAACAATGTTTTTTCGTTCCTAGTAAAAGGTTTGACTGATGTGAACAGCAGAACTGAAAATAAACTTTTTTAAATGTTAATTCAAACATTTCCATTCATTAAACGATGTGATGTATCACTGCAAAATGTTTACTGAAATGAGATTGCTAGATATATATTAACTATTTTCCAGTGTTTACACCAATCCATTCTTTACAGTCCTATGTTGAAACTTTTTCTACTCTTATATTGCTTGATGCGTTTGTACCTACTTGAGGTCATTCTGTGATCAATTCAATGTGATGCGAATATGCTTAATGACCACTCAAAATTGCACACTATTTGTACCTCAGCTCTTTCAGTCTGTAAGAGGACAAATGCAATGAGTTAATCAACAAGTGCCATCAATCAACTGCACGCACTATTCAGCGATGCTCTTCGAACAGTTATGTATATTCAGGTAAAAAAAAAAACATTCTCACCCAATTTGTTGTGTTACAAAACAAGACTTCAAGTGAAGTTTAGGCACATTTTTGGGAGATTTTCGGAGGACACGAAGGAACGATGAAAAATTTTGTAGGAATTTATCTGATACACAGACCGCATTCAATCATAGACAGCACTTGCAATCTTGAACTTATTCTTTGTTCCATTCTTATGATTAAACATTAAACTGGGGAAGTCCAAAAATGATTGCAGTACTAAGTCCCTAAAAGAGCATCACCATTTCTCACACTAAAAGCGACCTTCTTTAGCCTTAGAAAGTAATCAGTTATTTTTGACGCTGAAAATAATCAGCAATTAATTGCGACTCTGAATAAAATCCTCTTTTTGTGGATTCAATTCTGCGTATAAATTTAAAGAGATTCAAATTGCGAATGACGAAATCCTGGAACTGAGTGATTGAAATATTCGATGATTTCTGTTATGATCGAGTTGCATTTTTCTATTTGTTTGATGTTTTTTTGGAAGTAAATACATTTCAATTGTTTGAAATGCCAGGATAGTTAATAATCAACAATGAATTGCTCATTCTATCTCATTCCTATCTGAGCAGAAACAAAGAAATTTGTTAAATGTAATCAACCCATAGTGTTTATACTCAGATCTCTCCAAAAAATTAGTCGTTTTGCAGCCTTCTTATGAGCGTTGCATTCGGCGCATCAATGGATTCCTTAAAGAAACTCATAGCGACACACATGAAACGACCACCACAGAGCGGATATGACCGTCCATTAAATGTCGAGATTGGTTTCTATTTGGAGAGTTTTGGCAATTTCAGAGAAACTCAAATGGTTTGTTTGAATAAAATTAAAAGATGTCTTGTAACTGAGCAATGAAAACAATAAATGAAAGAGTTTTATTGTAAAGTTGGTAGAAGCGTATATGCATAAATGCGTTGCAACTTTTTGTGACATTCTGCCGAGTGTTTTTATTCAGATTCAGTCGTTTATCTTCACCTGGCAGAAATATATCCGCCTTTTTGATAAGTGAATCAAGTAATAATTATGTGAACTCAAGCATATAGGCATATATAGGAATATAATTCATTGCAGACGACCCTCGGTAAGTTGTTCTTATTCGGCGATCCGAATGTCCTCCTAGACTCGCAGCAGCGCTCGCTATTGCTATACTGCCTGCTCATATCTATACATCACTTTATGCACTTCATATCACTATACGAATCAATTTCAGGTGTTACCTCATCACTAAAACATCAAACATAATAACGAACAATAATACCATAAATTTTTCTTGAGAGTGGCGTTGATGGACACTGTCGTCTCTCGCATGTTGCACCACACTTTTGCTTTGCAATGCTCCCAGGCAGAGTGTTCATAAGACAGAGGCATGCCTTTATGCACAATTGCATAGCACTGTGAATAATGTTGTTTAAAATATAAAGACTCATTTGAAATTTAGAAAAATATGAGAAAAACTCTCTTATGAAATTGATTCTCTTCCAATTGCGGAATACAATTGTGGAATTTCCATCGAAAACTCTCAAAATCTAGTACCAAAATGACTCGAGTTGCATTTAAGTTAAAATTTTAACGGAATAATTGCAGACATTTGACACCGATATGTACATGTACATGAGTTGGAGGGATTCAGCATTGAATCACAGCGGTGTGGAACACGTTATGGTCAACGATAACGACATCAGAAAACAGATGTGGTTGAGTGATTAATTATTGAAATATCAGTTATGCAAATTGTGGCTTATCGTATTTCATTTTGATGGTCTGTTTCCCAAGTGAGAGAATGAGGGAATACATAAGAGCTATGATATAGGAAACATAAGTTTTTCCAAAAAATTCCAGATCACTTGAGCTTGCTAAATCTGCTGAATCCTCCAAATCCTTATTTCTGGCTATTGCGCATCATGCACCGACTTTGAGGAATAGATGATAAAAAGCGCATATGCGCGCAATCCACTAATTGCAAATACAGGTTCACCTCATCATAGCGTTGTCTTCTTTAGAGTAGCAGTGGGGCAACCCAAGTTCGTGAACACATCGACCAGCGTGCATTGATGCCCCGCACTGTGAAGAGTCCTGCAGCAAAACTTGGAAGTGTGAATCGTCTTTCTCAGTTCCCATATGTTGTTACTAAATGTTCTCTCTTGAGGGTTCGGGATATAAGCGGATGTATGGCAACAGCCGCCACCGTTCCGGGATTTACTCCTTCCTCCTTTCCACCTCCTCCTATCCCAATAAAAGGATGGGATTTGGTTTGCTGGGCTATTCGACAAGTGACCACCACTCGCGCTGAATACAATGAACAAGAGCATAGAATAGACAAATTTTGAATTAAAGTACGCATTCTATTGGTTCGGTCATTTCTGATAAGTGAACTTTCAAACTTCATGATGGGTCAGAGATAAAGCGTAGCTAAAGTTGTAAAACATTGTAGCGCTATATATAGCCGGCATAACGGCAATTCTTCTGTTTACGAAAATATAAGCGTAATGATAAAAGAAGACGGTCTTATATAGGAAGAGAATTTCGACCCTTATCATTTGCAAACTTGAGGATATCATAGTTGAATTTCAGGTTGCCCGACCTGTATTTTGCGAATGCAAAGACTGCTCAATTTCATCTAGTGACGGTACCCAATTTCAGTATATTTATTGCAAAAGATGGAACCATCGCTTATTCATGCAGGTAGAGAAGTTTGTTTCGCATTTCGTTTTTCCTTCACTCAGATCAGCCTAAACCTCACTGGAAAGAACGGATGGGAAGATGTGAAAAATAAACTTACATGATATGTCCTTTTTGCAATCCTTTATTTCGACTAACCAGTCTTATAGGTTATCAACAAATATTAAATAAACTAAAAAATATTTCGATATTTTTCAGAGTGACTCTCACCGTTGCATGTAATCTTGACTTGAAAAACTATCCAATGGATGTGCAAAACTGCCAAATACGAATACTCAGCTGTAAGTTGGATTTATTTACTATTATTGCATATTCGCACGTTTATATTATCTTACCACGTCATGCCATAAAAGTTTGTCAGCAATTAAGGTCTTTCAATGATAGCCACTGAGTGACCCTATCCTCTGGATTTAGCGTTCTTTTCACCTCCTCTCTCACTGTCCCCTTCAAAAAATATCCCCTGAAACATCCCATTGTTTCATAAACTCAAAGAAGATTTTCCACCGAGTACTGTTCTGCACATTCCAAAGTTAGTTTCTTGCCACTTCCCTACGAGATTTCAAAACTTTTGCAAAAATCTAAATGAACAATCTCGACTGGCAGACGGAATGAATTTATTCATTTCGAATGTAAACACCTCTCTTTTGCCTCCCCCTTTCCCTCCTCAACCCCCCCCCCACCCCTCCCTCTCAAACCTCCTCAAACCGTTCCCCCTTCAAACCCTCTAAAGGGTAGTTGCAAAATTTGGTATGTTCCTGCAATTGGTTGCAAATTGTCACTGAACAAGTAAAGAAAGAATTGAAATTTTCAGAGATCTCGAAAGACTCACTCGATAATGCAAAATTTTCAGTGCTTCAACATTTTTCCAACCAAAGTCAAGCTAAGACAATTTCGAAACTCACAATTCAATCTCACTATGTAAAAAATAATCTATAATACTCTGCACACTACAAAGTCACAAGTCTTGTAGATTATCATAAAATTAATGGGTGTTTATTTGGTGCAATCGGTGAATTCTCACTTCACAAATGTTTTAGATGCTTATATAGCAGCAGCGGTGAATGTAACATGGTTCAGAGAGAGTGCAATCCGCTACAATTCTGAAATCAATCTTCCCGAATATGAGATCATCTCAATGACACCTGATTACTGCAATGGAACTTATCGATATGCAGTTATGGCCAATTCACATCGAGTTGGTAAGTTATAAGATTAGCGAATCAATTCGATATCAATCATTCAAATCATTTTCCACTCAATCTCTGCAATTCGAGTTGCAATTTAATTATTCACACCTGAGTTGGCAATTTTTAATGAAACATTTTAGGTAAGTCGTGTATTGTGCAAATAAAATTTTATATTCAAAATATCGTGTAGAATATTTCAGTGAGCACAAATTTTATTAAGTCATAAGTTTTGCAACATATTATGCTCACTCATTTCCATAGACGATTTGTGCCTAAATAGGACTATCAACGCATTTTTTATATTATTCTTTTGAAGTTGTTCATTATGCATATGTTATAAACTACATTTATTGTGTGGAACATAACATTTCTAGGATACGGAAATCGATTCCAAGGGGGAGGGGGAGGGGAGACTCGGAGGAAGAGAGTGCCTTGATCTTCCATCGCTAGAAGTTTGATGCAAAACACCACATGGCTATGCGGAAACAAATAATATCTTCAGCAGGGGCAATGGCGTGTTACAAAGTTGTTAGCACTAAACGACGGCGACTAGCAATACTTTCAAATGTTGAAATGCGTTATACTATTGTTTTGAGTTTTTTCAGTACGATCACAACAAATCATTGAAGTGAAAGGATTTTTTTTTTTTAAATTATAAGCGCAGTTTCAAGGTTTTAAATTCTGAAGGAAAGAAGGGAAGGAGGTTCCAGCTTGTTCAGGCGAATCCAACGCACATTACTTCTAATAGGCCTCAAATCGAGTTCAGAGTGGCGGTCACACGTAGGGGTGGAATCCTCTTATAGCTTATAGGACAAGTGCTATACTCTTGTCTCCTTAAATATTTCCTCTAAAACCTAAATATCGATTGCATACAATAATTTCATACTGCTTTCTTTGAATAACGCATTTCATAGTTTGTATAAGATGAAGTTTTTTTTTTTTTTTTGAAAGGATAATCTATAGAAACAATTTAAATACAATCGTTTCAATTTATTCTCATATGAAGAGACTAAATATTAAATTCAAACATATAAAAACATTATAGCAGCATAATCTAACTGAATTATAATAAATAATATATTATGTTAATTGAAGATTAAACAAACAACTATCCAATCATAATAGGCTAACGTTCTTAAAATGAGATCGCCAATAGAAGTAGTCAGTATGAATTTCAGATCAATTCAGTTGTCTTGTTGCAAATATTCGTCTACAAAGAAATATTGGCTATACACTCGTACAAAGCTATTTTCCCACCGGGTTAATTGTTATTATTTCGTGGGTTTCATTTTGGATCGATCGTTCGGCTGTGCCTGCGAGAGTGACACTCAGTTTTTCGACAATGCTTTCACTTACCACATTGGTAACTTCCGTTTCGATAGTTTCCACAGCCTTCTTCCACAATAACTTTCCACTTGTCACATTAAAAAATATATGAGCATGGCGGATTTCAGCTGATCTTGGAAGATTGTAAATGTTGTTGAAATTTTACTTGCAACAAATATATGAAAGTGAATACAATCCTAGCCGTAAACACATCTCAAAGGGCTTCCAATATCTCTCCAAAACAGCCACAAATGCCCTCAATGACTTCATTCATACAAGTACATTATCATGGCAGGCGATCATACATATAGTATATTCTATATGTTTTGAGGATATGCATAATTGTGATTCAATATTTTGAATGAATATCGCAAGGTGTTTGGAGCTGCGAAGAGGTAGAAAATTATGATTGTTATTTTTTTGGAAAAACTTCCGAAGTTAATTTCTCTTTTTAGCATTTAATGGATCGAGAGAAAGCGATCATAGCCAGTAAAGCGTTAGAGTACTCCCTGAAAACGGCTTTCGAATAACGGCTTAAACTGAACTGATTGAACAATACCTTATTGGTCGTTTACAATTTGAGCCCAATCAGAACAGTTCAAATTTTTTAAACAAACAGTTTTTAAACTTTTAAGCAAAAATTTCTCAAATTCGATATCGCTGATTATGGCGATGAAATTATAGGGTAATGGCCTTCGATATGGATTGCCTCAAGTAAGCTATGCAAAAGCAATCGACTTTTGGTTTGGAGGTATACTATTGGTTTGTTTAGTTATTGTTTACTCCTTTGAATAACTCGCATTTCGAGTTGTCACCTTTTTAAATAAGAAGAAGGGAGATTTAGAGAGCCTGCTGGAACCCTTAATTTTATCCACAAAGGTGTGTAACACTGTGATACACATTCATTAATTACCCATCCAGAAACAAATGTCATTTGTCTCCGTTATTTTTACACAAAAAAATGTGAATGATGCAATTAGTTTTCCGCTTGCATTCTTATAAAAAGAAACACTCATTTATGATTTTTTGCACCTTCCACTTCTTGCATTAATCGTCATTCTTTAATACACGGAAGCTTGGGCTAGTTATTAATAGACAAGAGCCAAGGCTAACTCATCTAAGGTAAGCTAGTTAAAAAGGGAAGAGTAAACGATAGCCGAATAATCCACAAGTTAATTTTTAGCGAATGTGTGAAGCAATATAAGAAAAACCGATTCTAATATCAAAAACATACTTTGTAAGGGTGCACTTCTTCTTTTTTTTCTGTGTATTGCTTGACCGTAATAATTGTGAAAATGAAATTTTCAAATTTTTGAAGTTTTATTTTAGTTTCTGTTAAATTGAATGAAATTCAACTTGAGAGCTTGCAACCACTCTTTGACAGCGTTAACAGTTTATTTTACTGACAAATGGTCATAACCCCACGATTGTACTCTATGTTAACAGTAAATTTCAACGGTGAACAAAGAATGACATCACAGATTTCTAGGATCTAAGCAATATTCTGTAACGGTAATCCTGTAAAAACGTTGCCCAATTATTGCCTTATTTAGCATGTATGTTATTCGTTTTCTGTTCGTTACTCGAATTCGCTGTTGTCAATAGTTACATGCGTCATTCGGAAAGGAACGATAAACTCTCAGAGAAATATTTGCAAAGAAAAGGTAAATATTCGCAAATGTTACATGTCTAATTATATTTGAGATCCCACTATACTATAATTAACTGATCTTAAATAGTTATATTAATTATCCGATGTGTTGTATTTATTAGTGTATCTTTTGCCTCAAAACAGCAATTCCATTCATATCAAGTAAGCGTAATTAGCGCCAATACCAATGGGCAAAAACATAACGAATCTAATTAATAATTAAACATTTACTTTATTTAAATTGTCACTTTAAACTATGGTGGATCTTATGAGAGACTGTTATCCCCCTTCCCTCATTATGCATTTCAAAGAATCTTGCTATTCAGAATAACTACTATAAGTTCTCATAAAGTACTTGATTCTAGAATTTCATTTAGTGTTATATAATTTGAGCGGCTTTAAACGATTCAGAAAATAGCTAAAGGGTGGCAGGTGTGTTGACATGCAGATTATCCAGAACAATCAATCTTAGAAGTTAAGGGGATTATATGGCCATTAACAAATATTCATTGCATCGTTTACGTAAGTTTAATAAAGAACTTCTCGAAGAGTGGAAAGCTTATAATGGAAATAGAGAAGCCGTTTTAAGATATAATACTAGAGAGAAAAGCAACAAGTGAAGCTAATAAACGAAAGTTAGCCAATATAATATGCCACCGGAAGAGAGAGTGGAGGTGCAAAAAAATGTTCAGCGGAGCGAATCGGGTGCTTCGAGACTTACGAATGTCTGCTAGCATGCTTTTGCGCCGTCACAAAGAATCTCTGTAATAATTTACTTGAAGCGATATGTAAGCCAACAGTTGTCCTTCCATACAATGCGTTTATGAAAAAAGAACTCGTACAGTGAATAGATTTGCATATTTTTAAGATAGATGAGCGTATTGTTGCTTGACCATTTCCGCACTTGATTTTAAACCTCGAGGAACTTTCAATTTTTTTTCAAGGGTGATGAGATTTTGATATTTGAGAGGAAGAAAATATCGACTCCCTTCCCTCTGATTTCAATCCAATTGGTTTATCTTTGTTTTGCACGCTCCTTATATTTTGCCACTTTTAAGGCCTATAATACTAACATGGCTCTACGACATTATAATTATTCATGAAGGATTTCGTATTTGATGAATAAAGAATTTCAAAGTATATTACAGAATGCGATAGTAAGGAAAGCAACGGGAATAAGACGGATGCAAGAGGTGTGCGAAAACTTGGAAGTGATTCTCATGTTGGTCGAGTGCTAATGGAAAGTCCTGAAGAAGTTTCAAATATAAGTTTTGCCGAACACTACGCTCAGGTCGATTTCAGTTCTTTTGTTATGGTTTTAATGCTCATTTTACGAGTAAAGACAAGTAATTCTATACACATTATTACTACCAAAAAAAACAGAAAAGAAATAAATTTTGCTGCTGAATATTAATATTCCAGTTTCAGAGACCTTAAAAATCCTTCTTAAATTAAGATCATTTCGGGGTAAACCCATTCGACAAAGTCTTCAAAGATAAGATATTTTTCCGTGGCATGTTGATAGTTACGAACCGTAGGTTAGTGTTGGAATTCAGTAGCATATGTGTGCGTAGCAATCACTCTCTCCGTGTTCAATTTTGTCATCTGTTTTTCCCTGTATCTTGCGCCAATCTTCCAATTAAAAACGATCCTACTTGAAAAGGACGTCATTGATGAAAACTTTAAACATTTTATGATGCTGTGCAACACTTCATTAAATTTTTTCTGAGAGGAATTCAGCAAATTGAACGGAGAGTCGATCTTGCTGGCTACTGATTTTTAAATTAACACTAAGAAACCCGTTAGATCATTCAAACGAAATAATTTAACCGTTATTTGGTGACCATTGAATGTCTGCTGACATTACCGAAGTGTTTGATGGGCAATGAACAATGAAAACAGTGTCTACAGACATCATCAAAAACATCTATGTTTTACCTGTTCACGAATACTGTTATAAATAGTTATTAATCAGCGATCATCATCGAATTCAGAGTCAAACTAAAATGTAGGATTTAACATAGACAACCTAAGTTATTTATTATATTCTCTAAGAAAAATAAATGAAGAAGCAGGTCTGAGTAGGTGACATGACGTGCATTTTGGTATCATGCTAATCCGATTGGATACCAACGAATAATTAAGGATGTAAGATACTACCTTCACTGATCGCTTGCTCCAATTTTCTATAAAAAGATCAGTTTTTCTGTCATCTAAACGTTCGACATGAAATGTGCTATTGGATATCAACATCACTCATCAAATTACCTAATCCAATAACAGTGGATAATGCGCTCTTGCAAAGCAAAATTGCAAAAGCCTATAGTAATTAATATCCGTAATCATGGTATTTTGATAGTTGCAAGTTGCAAAAACTGTTGTCTTTTTTGCAAAAATATCCACAACTGTCTGTGATCTGAGAAGAACCCTTAAGTATGCCAGCTTTCGTATAGTATTGCTTTTACAAGCATGTAGTCGCTTCTTCATGAGTCTTAGCAGTGTGGACTCGGTATATGTGGTAGAGGGGAGGGGGGGGGGGGAGGTTGTATTTAACTGGAATTTATGTTGAAATTAGTAGCATGTAGCCGTTATTAAACAAATTTTTTGCAATGTAAGTCCTACTGAAATGCAAAATGAGAAAAAAAGAATAATTGATATACACAGCTGCATTCTACATGCAGCATTTCCGTTCGAAGAGAATGAACGTGCTAAACGTCATAACCCTCCCATCCATACGCGCCTATCAGTGTCCACTCTGGGTACAGGTCTGCTGTCCACTACTTCGGCCACCTTGACTTAGCACATTTTAGAAGATCAAAATGCACTTAACTGCAAGGAATCTTACCGCATTCTAACTTGCAGTTGTCCAGCAAGTATTCGAACATTGCATTATCGATCGACAAAGCCTGCCGATACGGGTTTCCAATTGCGTTCATCGTATGGAACATCGCCTATTGGTCCTACTATTTAAGTGCAGAACGGTGGTATCAACCGTAATGCTGGGCAACCATTCAGACACCGGAAGTAGACGACTGCTTTATGACATTTTTGTCAAGAACACTTGCACCTGTTCGTGGATTACAGAGATCAGCAAGGACCTAAGCCGTGGGAAAGGACAGGATATAGAAGGGAAAGAGGCAGGGTGGGGGGTGGGCGGAGCGACTGCTCTCCAGTGCTCAAGTTGCAAATAACCCTTTAACTTCCAAGCAATAAAATATCCGGGAAAAGATGGACCGAACTGAATACAATAATTTGATCATTCCAACCAGCGGATCGAAAGAAGTCGGTCCGAATTCCTTTCAAGTTACAACGTAAACGTTTTTAAGCGGTTGCTATAACACTCTTAAAAGATGTAGTGTCTATATTTTATTTCTCCGTCAACCTATTCACGCCATTTTGAAAAAAGCAGTCAGATTCCTCTGAATTTTCGTGGTCCCTCAACCGTTGCTGCCTTTCATCACTTCCTATCTGAAATGAGAATATTTCATTTTTAGAAACTAGTGAATTTCACTCTATTATTGCTCATTTCATGAGTGTGGGTAATCTTGCTCTTTCTTGGGGTTCAATTAAAGAACGTTCATTTGAACTAATAGAATCGTTTCAAAGTTGAAGTTGAATTTCGGGTGAAAGAGTGGGGTTGATGAGAATACAGGAAGAGGGAGGGAACGGCCGTTTCGCAACCCTGGAATTCCGGTCGCATAATTTCTTGGAATTCTTTCGTCAAGAGTCCGTTAGCTTACTAGGTGCTGGAATGGAAATACTAAACACAATAAGTTGAAAATTCGCAATAAGGCGTTTCGGGGTACTCGGCTTAAGTGTCACTTAATAGTGTGGGAGGAGGGGAATGAAGGTGTGACTCATTTCCTTGAACAACGGAGTCACAGCCCATTCGTTTCGTATTTTTTTATCGTATTTGACGCCTTTATTTATTATCCTTCGTATACATCCACCTCTGTTGGATCTATTTCTTACTGTTGCATGTATAAGAGGTCTATTTTCCCCTTAAATCTTTTCCTGAATGTAGAAAAGGGTACAGCTCCGCCTGTATCAGTGGATGGTTGTGGATGCTGTGCCCGTCGACAATAACCGCTGAATCAGATAAGGCACCTCCGTTTAGAAGACTCCTTGACTGTAGGCTTATCTCCAATGCGTAAAATTAAACCGCTCCTCATTTTCTTCGAATATAGCCCTGTCTTTGAATTATATCTGCGACATAAGTGCCCCTCGTCTTGCAAGTTTCCCATCTCGAACACGGGTCGACTTCGAAAAGTTGTGAAAGTCAAAGGTTCAAGGCCTTACAAATGAGGAATGACTATTTGTTTCACCGTCTTTGCAGTTTTCTTTGTTTAGTGAAATAATAAATGAATGAAATGCAAACCTAAGACGCAATATTTCTCTCATTTAAAGCAATATTTCAACTTCGTTCTGACTGATTATTCATTTATAAAAATTCAAATCTCGATAAACATTCTAATCGTATGACAGTAAAGCGTTTTAAATGGCAAGATGAGCTATGCATCTATAAGCAAGCAAATGATTGTTTTGCGGCACATAATGATGCATAAATAACCTCTGCTGAATTGAGGTGTATTGTGCGGTGAAATATCTCTACGAAAGGACGAATCTTAGTGATCTTATGGGGGGAACGGGGGTGAAGGGAAGAGGCAATGACAACTCCGGTCACAGTGACGATTTTCTTGAGCTTCCACAAAGCAAATTATAAGTAGAACAATCCGAATCGTAGTTCTCAATAAGCACTCTCATCTGTATGCGGTTAAATATGACGAAAGCGAAAACGAATCAACACAATGTCAAATATTTTATCGTCAGCAAACATCATTTGCTTTCTTTATTTCTCAGTTATCTTCAAATTGAGCACAAAAAAACGTTTTCCTGAGAACTTCTTAGCGAAGTTCGAATTAGAATAAACCTTATGCTATTATCCTATGCTATTAAAGGTGAAAAATTTCAATAAAACGCTCACGACATTGCGTCTTGGTTTAAAGGCGTTGCGATAGTGGCACACATCAAAAATCAGTTAAATCGGCTCCATTTAAGCCAGCTGCTTTTCTTTTCCCACCTGTTGTCACTTTCTTTTAAGTCTGAACAGCATCATTCTATTCGTCATCCCAATGGCATTGCATTTCCGGCGTCAGTGTTTTTACCATCCTATCTGACAATCACCTTTTGACAACCCTCATTTATTTAGTCTTATTCGTCTGATGAATCCACTCTTGCAAATTTGTTTGCACTCTCCAAAATCGTCCTCCTTGATTTGACTAATATTGATATTTGAGGTTATTTTTAATGCTTCAATTCCATGATTAAGGTTCATTTCGCGATTGGTCACCATATACTTGAGCACCATTTATTCGACCACCTTATGAAAGAGAGGGATGATGCTTATGCATATAATGGATGACACAACTTACACAAGTCTGCCATACTGTAAAGGTATCATATTCTGCTCCCCGTAACGTTCAATGTACAATGCGTCCCGCATGTGTTCGTCAAATATGAAATCGTAATAATTAAATATTTTCATAAATAACTCCTTTTGTAGGGGGGAATTATTTGGGTGATGCCGTGTGCGAGGTTACACTGCATATAGAGTGAGTGACGGGCCAAAAGGTCCCGTTGCTGATGGCCGCCACTGAGCGGCAGGCGAACCTCCGATTGGTGCCTTGTTGGCATCCGCCGGAGAACTTCATTTTGGAGCGGTTGCTCCTAGGTCGAGGATTTTGGGTCTATCGGCCCGAGGAGTCGATCTGACGGATTAACCTATTCGTCTGCTCGTCCCGTCCCCCGAATCCCTTCGATGCCCGCTTTTATGCGTGAAGATCGTCTGGAGATAAGGGTGGTTGCTCACCCCTTGGGAATCGAAGCGAACGCTGGAACCGAAGTGATTCTGTGAACGGAAATGCAAGTCCATGGTAGAAAAGGAGAGTGATCGGAGATAAGAGGAAACGGCGACAGGAGCCTGAACGAGCATCACGTGCACAAGGGAGTGTGTGGATGACTCACCCGCCGCCGGATTTCCACAACATAGTCGTTTTGTGCTTTCATGCCATTTTTTCTTTTGTTCTTTTTCTTGCTCCATTTAATTATTTCGCGAGATTCGCGACACCTTTGATTAAAACAGATTTGAATGTGCCTTCGAATTAACCACCTCCAACGGCAGTTGTCTGACTGTTAAAATCACTTAACAAGAGAGTTCACATCTCACTTGAATCGAAGGTCACCTCCATTTCTTTAGGAAGGCCACACTGCAAATGCAATCAAATATCAAGCAATATGTATTCTACTTCCTAACCATTTCAACCGCTGCAAAGATATTAAGCGCTATGAGGTATATGACGTTTTACTATATATTTGTATACAAACAATATTGTTTATTTGAGCCGATTGATTCCATTGGTCTATCAATGCGAACAACAAAACCGCATAAAATAATACAATTCGACGGTAGATATCAGATTGCATTGCTCATATTTTGGGTGTACATATAGGGGGCCTAGGCTGTTTGGGCAACGCTTCAAAAACAGTCATTTTAATTTCTACTAATCCTATTTGATTGCAATCAACTGAATCTAAGCTAACAATGTCCACTGGTCAAGAATGATGAAAAAACAAAAGTAATAGGAAATAAGGGAATTCAGCTCTCATGGCATTCGAAAAGAACCCGATCGGATGAATACTGAATCATCATAGCAACAAGTGAACACATACACAGTCGAAATGCGGCGATTATCATAGAGATTCTAGCACAGTACTTTCCGTTGCTATTTTTACGAGCAATTAGCGATTTAAATTACATTCAAAGGTTTTAAGATTACCTGCATTAAGACTGCAACATCATCCGCCCTATTTCTTATAATTTCGCTTGCTATATAACACATTCCTCTGCTAGGATTGCTACTTGTTCGCAAACGAATATGCTGCATTTGCGTATCCTGTTAGACAAGCTGTCACTTCAACGAAATAACAACTTTTGGATTGCTCTTGACTTTGCTCAGCGTGTTGTTTAGCTATGAAAACGCATTCAAAAGTGCTTCCCTCATTTCAATAATGATTCCATTGTCTAGAAAATGGATTGGTGTAGTTGTCCACATGACTGACAATATCATCGGCTGTCAACTGCATACTGCCACTGCCACTAATAGGAGGCGGGGGGGAAGGGGGGAGTGGAGGGAGAGGGATGACGCTCTAACAACTAAAAATCATACTCTCTACCAATCAGCATTAACCTGAATCACGAGCGGGCTACATGACATCGCCGGCGGTAGACAAATCAGAAAAGTGGGATTCTAGCTGTCGTGTCTAAAACTGGCCACGGATGCAACTGCACTAACCATCTGACGACGTCATCTCATAATAAAACAGCTGAATAAATTTCTGTTTAAAAAAAATACTCTTGTTCGGAATTCAAGCAGTCATAAAAGTGGTCGATTTCACCTTCACGTTTAAGGCATCTGCAAAACTCACCAAAAATACGAAAAAATGCCTTCGTAAATTTTTTGTGCCGGATGCGCGACATTCCAACTAAATTACTATCGGCCAAGAGCATTTTCTGAGCAGAAGGAAAGGAAAGTGTGGGATGATGAAAATTTTGAGTAACCACAAACACATAAGAAAGTGGTAATAAAAGGATATCCGTGCAAAGAAAAGAAAACCCACTGCCTTTGAAATAAATTCAATTCTCGATGCATTTTTAAAAACTTAGAGAGACAGAAGTAACTCGCAAATAGCAACGTATAGCCACGAGCCAAGCAGTCACAAATACGCAGCATATAAATACTCTACAATCGAATGGCAGATACAAATTAAGGAACCAATTTCCTTCGTCGTCTCGGCACTGCTATTACCATCCAAGACTTTCGCAAAAGCTGTTCAAATTTCAATTGTTATAACAATATTTTCACTATTAAAGGCATTTTCGTCGTAAAAGAAACTAAAATTCTTTAAATCGCCAATTTATAGACATTCTTCATACTTCTATGATTTTTAGAAAATCGAAAAGGATCTCATATGGTTGAAAGCAAATTTTCATCAGCATTCCATCCAAACGTTTCATTAATATGGCCCGTAAGACTCCATTAGTGTCGACGTGAATCCATGAAAAATCCATAGTATTCACCTCTCCCCTCCCTTCCCCCGTCTCCTACATTCCTTTTTCTGCAGAAATAAATATAAAAAATGAGTATCAAAACGAAAGCAACTTATGCAACATAATCAAGAGGCCTGTTGAATCCACCCTTCCTGTTCATGTATTGTCGATATCGTCGTGGCTTGTTTATTTGCACTGCACCCTCACTATTGCCTGGCACCTGAAATCGAGTTCCATACTTCACTTACAATACCTACTAATCTTATGCAATGAAGAACAACCGAGTAGTCAGGCTTTGTAATTTGGTTAGCGAAACGATGAGATAAATCATCAGTCGACTGCATAAATTGTCGTCATTCAACCACCCATCATTAAAAATAAACGAAACACTATAGTTCGGGTCACGTTGAATATAAAAAAAAAGAAAGAACAGAATACTTAAGAAGAGGGTCTGCTATCGATGAGGCAAACAGATTGTTCATTAAAATATCGTTGATGCTTCGCAAAGTCGCCTTTTATACTATTACTTGTTCAGTATTACAAAAGCTCTTTTACCTCTAAAAACATTGTTTTTAAGCATATTGCTCTACAACCAATGAATTCACCATTCAAATATGACAATCCTTAAAGTGGAGACTCAGTACACTCACTTTTTTGTTTTTTGTTGTATCGAAGCCAACAAACCCCATCAACTTTGCCATCTCTTTATCGACACCTTTCAGTGAGTCGACGTCGATCGCTTCCTCTAAAATAATCTTTCATTAATAAAAGATTCTCCTCTTTCCTTTTTAAAAACAACAAAAAAGCGTTCAACAAAAAACTTATACATAATTTTTATCTTTCTTATTTCGAGACATTGAAATAAATAAATAAATAAAGCCAAAACGCAATACCGCCTGTACACTTAATAAGGCGATGGTTGCATCACTAAATAATCCTATATTATCTATCCCTATTTAATCAGTAAGACCTTGTACCAGTCGGCACATATTTCGGCCGTTTGTTGCAAGTGATATCTTATACGCACTAACGCTTTTATCTGATCTTGTTGAAATCTGTGACCTCGTTTGAACGGTAGTCTTTTACAGCAATCTCACGAATATAGTTTGGATACATATCTTATAATGTTTTCTGTTCGTGGTACTACCTTCTAATATCATTAAGAAATATACAGACAATAGAAAAACTATAAATGAAACTTACGCTCTTTTTCCTTCTTCGGCTTTTTCTCATCTTTTCGATCGTCACGTGAGCTGAATAACGACAAATTATGAGAAACTAGAGAATGTTTCACAGCACATGACTATCGTAAATAAGAGTCTACTCGATGCTCAATCACTCTGTGAGATATGCGGTGGATCGTATCGAAAGCAATTACCCTAATAACATCAAAAGGGTACAGTTTAGATCCACCTCTTATAGTAAAGCTTTCACTTATTTGGATCGCAATTTGTCACAGTGTACAACAACGCCACTATTTTCCACATCTGAAGATGCTTTTTAGACATCACCTACGGCACCACACCTTCCATATCAGTAAAGCTTTGCAAGAGAAAACATGGCTAGGATTGGAGATCAGGTAAATTTGTGAAGTCCGCTTGCCAAATAAGGTTCCCGATCAACAATAACGATGCCAACTGTATAGGAAATAATCGTTGAGTGGAATTAAATGCCTCAAGCGTATCTAAGGAAGGACACCGGAGCGCATTCAGTTCCTCTAAAACTGTTGAAGACGTAATAAAAACACCTCAAGAAAGAACAAAACATTCGTCGTTATATAGACTATATGTAAATGATGCCTAATAAAAAGTGTCGAAAAAAATCAAATCCCTGAGTGAAAACTTCTGCTTTATCAGATTTATCTATTTGCAGAACGAAACATTAAGTTCAAAAATTTAAAATTCTAATTCATCCCAATATAACCACATCCACAGTTGGAAATATATCTTAAATCACTTCAACAAATAACCCATTCCTATGAGAATGGAGTGTCGTCTCATGTTGGAGACGTTTCTAGAGGAGTTCATGAGTGGAACCAAGCAAGAAACATTACGAGAGATAATTAAGCACTTTGTTGTTGACCTAAATACCTTTTGGTTTCGGCAAAGAATAGCCAAACAAAAGCATACATATGAAATATAAGTGCAGAAAAGCGCCACGTGGTCTAGACCGCCGTGAGCTTTTTTCAATTCAATCCGTCACAGCCAATCTCTTCACAAATCTTCGTAATGCACAATTTTTTTCGGCCTGCTTCCAACCGACTATGAAAAAGATTTATACATAATATTCTTGCAGTACCTATCAGTACCAATAATTCATAACGAACGTGAAAAGTCGGAAGGAATTTTTGAGTAGAGAATATCACCCTATATTGCACATTAAAAGTGCTGTAATTTATAATGCACGTCATAAATGATGACTGTTTCCCGGATGGATTTAGGCTCGGCTGACCTCCAAATGGGGAATAGATTGTAAGAACTCTAGAGGATTCCGGAAATATAAGCTCGGATCCTCTCAAGCAACATCAGATCATATCCAACGAAATTTCACCATTTTAGACTTTTAGCTGGCAAGTTGAGCGCATCGCGCAGACAGATTCATATAAACATAAGTCGTAACACAAAGTCGACTTAATGCACTATAAGCAAAACTAACGAACAGCACGTAAAAATAAGCTTGAAACAAATAAAGATTAGAAAAGCAACCTTCTGGGTCTGTCCTCAGAATCGCGTCTTCTCAATTCATCCTTCCTCTCGCGACTTCGGCTCCGCTTTCGTTCCAATGGACTTCTTGAACGCCGTCTTTCCTGAAATTCCATCATCGAACGACAAACTATAACACTTCCTGCCCATTGTTTAGATTAACCTTTCAACCTCCTCAATGGCCCACAAATTGCAAACTTCTGATCCCGAAGGATTATGCAATTTCATTAAAAAGCGAATAATCACTATAATCTTGCAATATAAGAACGGCCTCTGTTCATGCAATTTACAATTCCTTCTGACTGGATATAACTCTCTCCTCCTCCTTCATTCTTGAATCGCCTCTTTTCCAAAGAACAGCTCATAATAAAGAGCAACACTTTTTAGAACAATAACAACAAATATAATCACTTCGACATGCGGGGGCTGGTTTAGAAAGCAAAATGCATTTAGTACGAGATCAAAGAACAAAATACGAATCAATAGAAACCATTACCTCCTGTTTTAGCCGAAAATGGCATGCTCAATAGCACAGTGGGGAGGAAGGGAGTCCATGAAAGCAAACTGCACAACTGAATACAAAACTAGTCTGTGGTACACCGTAGACCTCACACTGCAACCCCCTCCGATTCCTTTATAGAGGCGTCGTTCCGTAAACCAAAGACAACATCTTCTTCGTACTATCTGAGTCTTTTTACCCTATCCATTAATGTACCTGACTACGACGACGAGTCCTCTCCTTGTCACGATCTGAAGTAACGGCACGAGACCTGCCTGTCGAACGGGATCGGGATCGCCGACGTCTCTCACGGTCACGATCTTCAAACAATAACAGTTAAACAATATAATAAAAGTCCATAGGTGCAGCAAACAGCAAAAGTGTATTCAGTAAATTCTTAGGTCACAGTGCAGCCAGTACCTTGATGGGAGAGTGGTGAGATCTGCGTTGAAGTATCTACAGCTCATCTCTGCTCCGTTCATAAAAACAGAAACGCTTTCAAAAAAATCATGCTTTCAAAGGCATAGTTTGGGATCCACAGTGTTTAAAAGCTGCATGAGGTGAAGTGCACTGTTTCAAACTCCTAATAGAAACAAATAATTCACAAAATTAATTATGCCTTATAAAGAGGAAAAACCGAGAAAACTGAGCAGTCACATAATACGACATTTGTATATACGAGGTAGTGAATTATGATCGAAAGGTACGAAGGTGGAATATATGAGATGTGTGTGAGATCAGAAAGTCACGAGTTTTAAGGCTGTAACACATCCCAAATGATTGTTGTACTTGATTGAAACAGAGGTGACATACTGCGTGACTCACTGAAGGATACTTTGACGTGCGGTCGAGTGAAAGCGATGAATATAAACGACGCCATTCGATGCTTGCAATAAAGACAGTCAAAATTAGGACGCATTCTTGCTTATTTTCAAATAAAAAAGGCAATCTCGTGCATGCGAAAGGACAGCCGCTAAATGAAGACGAGACAACTGTCCCTGTGCAGGTATAAGTGGTTCTTAAGACGGCAGCAGCAAAACTGACCCCGTCCTAACAATAAACGCGCGGCCCAAAAGATAATAAAGGCTCCTGCTAAAGGCGCGTGGTGACCGCAACGTCAGGATCCCGGTGCAATTGAGCTAGAACGTGTAGATCACAAGACAGCTGCGTCCAGCCTAATCCTATGCTCTGCTGTTTCCTCAGGTCATAACTGCACCAGATTGTGCATTCTGGTTTCACTATCGCATTCATATTCGATCCAGGTCGCATCTATGCCCATAAGCTTGCTCCTCTTTCAAATCAGTTCCATATAGGGAGGGACGCAATAGTGGACAGAAAATGCAACGTAAACTCTACGTACCTCTGCTACGACTGCGGTCACGAGCCATTGAAGTTGCTTGGATTCGACGCTTTGCTGTCTGTAATAAGAACCACTTTAAAGATAAATAACGCCATCTCTCTCACATACACGTAATAGCAGAAGGACTTACCACGAGCATTTCTATTATATTAAAAAAAAATTTATTTTATACTAAAAAAACTTTCGAATAGAAAAATAAGTATAAATGCTGAAGAAAGACGAGCAAAGAATTGAAAGTGGGAAAATAAATAAAGCTAAGCTAAAAAGATCGATGTAATCTGGAGTATGAGCAATACTGGGCCGAAGTTAAGTGGATAAAATTTTCAGAATATTAAGAGCAGGTCACGTTGCGGCCGTCGTCCGTCGATGCGAACACCTCAAACAGATACCGATCACCGTCAGAACGGAATGCATAAATATGCAAATGTAGACATGGAATAAGGTGGATCGGGATAAACTCGACAGTCAAAACTCTAGAGCGATGAAGATAAATAAGGTGCAGAAAGTCAGCAGGAACGGAATAAGAACGTCAAAGAATAAGGAAATTGTACAAAACTGATTACGTATGAACGTAAATTTGAATGCAATAGCTATTAATTCACAATTAGTATTATTTATTAAAACAATAACGTTACAACAGTTTTATGGAGGATCTATACAGGTAAATATGAGCCCATTTTTGATAGTAGAAAATGGCGGATGTTTTATTATCTGTTAGGAGATGATAAAGGCGGAAGTAACATTTAAAATATATTTAATATTATTAAATACGGCTAAATAGATGACAACTGATATTGATGCAATTAAACTGAAACGTGGAGCTTGATTAAGCTGGTCTACAATTCTGTGAAAGCAAGCGATGACTGGCACCAACAGCGAAAAAGTGTGCAAGTAGGAAGTAATATATGCAAATTTTGCAGAAATTGATATAGGTGTTGCCAGTCGGGTGTTTATAAGGTGTCGGCTCAACAAACAACCAATTCGTGCAAACCTTTCAATTGCTCTAATGCATCGCTTCGTAAGTGTAATATGAAAACATCTAATCCATTTTATTAAAAATCAATTAAAAATGCTTCAATTTGAATTGAAATAATTTACAAGTGCTAAAATCGTTGCCAAACTTCATCAATGGGTTGTTTTCGATGGTGAAAATAATATTCTCTTTTTATTTTGTGTAACCATTACACTGAACGTTGCAATACCGATGTCATCTGCTGCTGTAATTCTGCGATAATATAAACACTCTCAATGAAGCAATGGATGAAACAACCCCACTGGGGGGCCAAGGATCCAAAATTTAGAAAAATCTTAGTTCATAGCATCTCTACAGTCGAAAACAATGTGATGAGATTTGATGGTGACCCCTTAGCGTTCTTTGAATCCTCGGCTTCTATTCGACGATTGCAACACCTCAAGTATACTATGTTAGTTTATAGATCTTCTGATGTCACCTTAATGAACTTTAATTTAAAAGAAACAAGCGCAATCGCTCTCAATGTAAGAACACAAAGCTCATCTTAACGCCTCTCTTTTTTTCGTGTGATGTCCACTACCATTGGCATTCGGCCAAGCTTTGGAACCGCTACTGATTTCCTGCAATTGCTGACTGCACTCGGCTCTCATCGACTGATCTCCGGCTCAACGCCATCTAGTCCCTAGGTGAAGCCTCAGTGCTGGATCCAACACCTGGAAGATAATCCTCCAACGAACTATCGCATAATCCTCGAAAAAACCACTGGTCATAACTCATTGAATTGCGATTTTGTTTTCGGTCATCTCTCCCTGCAGGCAAAAGGCGGGAATTTTAAATCGAAATCTGAGTTGACTCACGTCAACACTTTGTGTTTCATTTATAGAGGCTGGAGGCTGTGTTGTTATATGTTAGTGAGATTAACCTCATCGAGGATTGGGAAAGAGGGATGGTTGAGACCAGGAGGCAGTCTTGGCCATGAAGAGAGGCTAACTGCAAGAGGAAAATCTGATGTGATATGTAGTTCATTGGTTTAGTAAAGGGACCGGCGTGAACCCTTCGGCAGCAATTCCATGACACTAATAAAGGTGGTAGTAACATTTGCAGGAGCCCTAAACAAAACGGCGATTTTTCTTGGTAATGTTTTCAAGGTGAGCATCACGAAGGCTCGAAATGAAAAACAAGTGAAGAAATGAGCAACGATGCAGAGCGGGTGGGATTGCAGGTATCAGCAGCAACGGTGAAGATGAAAGCTAGACTCAGCCATCAGTTTAATACTCATGGTTTCTTCAACGTTTGTTCGCCAGGTTTGTACAAGGGTATTGCTTTATCAGTAACGAAGGTGGGATAATATGCTATTCTATCGTTGTAAGCCAGGATCAGGATGTTATGTTATCGGAACTCATGAATAAGGAGGGAATGAAGGTAAAGGGCTTATCAAACAAAGCGACTGGAGAAGCGAACAATACGGTATCAGAAGGAATGAGATTTCTGTATTGAAACGTCTGGAATAAGACTCGCTTAGGGATGGGTAAAGATGGCCGGGTCACGGTTAATCGTTGTGTTGTTAATAGACGAGGGTGAATTGGTTTCATTGGGGCCATGTGTGTTGGTGTAACACGAGTTCCTCGAGGTGCATCTTTAAAGAGCAGCCCTTTCTGCGCATGCATCCCTTGGGAACCCATGAACACGATGGATACTGGCATCGTGTTTTACACCTACAAAGGTGTGCATCCCTGCATATACTAGGTATAGTTCCATGGCCTGAAGCTCATGCTGTCCAATATCAGTTTAGTTCTAGCGTCATGTTGGTACTTCCATGACATCCAAGTACGGAAATTAAAGTAAGAACAAAACGTGAAACTTTGCATTCTGCTTTTTGAATTCGAATTTCGGCATTTGATAAAAGTGCTGAATATAATTCATCAAATTGAAGTGACCAGATGTAAATTACTTAAAATATTGACATCTCTAGTGAATAGACATGGTCCCATTCTCTTGCAGCATGACGCTAGACGGCATGTTGCACGGATAACTCCAAAAATATTTACCAAATGAGTCTCGAGGTCTACCTCACTCAACCTCCTTTTGGAAATTATTTTCAACAGATTATCACCACCTATTCAAGCATCTAGAGCCTTACCTGTAAGGCAAGGAGTTTCCAAATGAAACTTTGCTTCAACACGACATTCGTCGCTTCTTCAAGCCCACTAATGAAACTATTTAGGTTACAAGGATAAAAGCATTCTTGTCACAATGGCAGTATTATGTTAATGAGGGGTTTTATTATTTCCTAAAAAATTCCCCCTCTGATCTACGGTTCTCTTTTGGGAATATTTAAATTTAATTGCCTCAAAACTTTGTTCTACGAAACAAGATGCCTATGCACCATGAACAAGTGCTATGTGTGTGGTCAAGATCAGGCTTCTTTGAGCACTTTCTTTTTGTTACTTTTTCCTTTTGGATAGTCGAGAAAATGACGACGGTTTACTTATTCTGCATCTTTACTGCTTCCTGTATTTGATGCTTAATGCTTCTTTCTTTTGATGTTACAATAACCTTTTAGCGGTCATTGTTTAGTGTCTATTGCGTTGATATTATTAAAGTGAAATTATTTGATTTAATTACTTTTTTAGGCGTTTGCAGTGCTGCCAACAAAAAGAGTTCTCCAGCTTATAAGTGCTTATTGTACGGATACGAATCCGCCCACACTCCAACAGAGGTGAATCTAAACATCAACATTGCATTTGACAATCAGCAGCTCGCGTTTTGCATAAATATTTGTAATTTGAAATCAATTAAGTGAGAGAAAATTTACAAAAATTAGGAATTTGTGTGTTCAGCAAGAAGAAACCTGACTTGACAGGTAAACAGAAACGAGGAAAAACTTGGATTTACCGACCACTAGAAGTGGGGAGAAGCTTGAATTTGCGACTTATAATTGGACAAACTTCACAACCCACAATAGATCGAACTTTAAAATTTGCCGTTATTTAGACACTGTGATGTGATGTTATCCCCTCCTCGCGACTGAAGTCATTCGATCATTGCAAATTCACCTTGTTTATTGCAGATTATGTTGACACTTGGTCAATAAAGTTATTTATTGTACTGCTGTTTGTGCGTAAATGATAATACATCATTTATAAAAAAGAACGCCGGAATGCAGAGTATGGGGGAGGAGGGTAGTGGGAATGGCAGGGGACAGCTGAATGCTACAACATGGAGGTTGTAGCTGCATCGTACCCATCATCTGAAGACGACCGTCTGAAATACAATAGCTGCACATAATCGAGAAGCCGGATGTTAGGAAAACACTGGATATATACCTATCGAGGAACGGTTGCTTGTCATATCGTTGTCGCCGTTGTACTGAGAAAGCGGGTGGCAGCATGACGACATCTGCCAACTGTTCGAGAGCTCATTGCCAACTAGTCGGTGGTAATGGAAATTCGCATTCTCGTCTATTTCAGCCCAAAATCAAGAAGCAAGCTGCCGTGCCGAGTTGTGTAAAATGTCTTTGAGAGTATCTAACATCACCGTGCTGAATACAATAGATGTTTTGTCGACATAGTGCTCCGCACATTTTACCATACTGCAAAATGAGGAAAGCAGTTGGCACCTGTGAAGATATACCGTAACACCAAAAGGATCGTCACCTTAACAACTGAGACCCTCGAAGTCGTCGTCATTCTGGAAGGAAAATCGTCGAGAAAGCGAACATTTCCGATGCTCTGTATCGTCCGCACTGCTCAAAAATAAGATGAGAATATAGGGAACAGGAAATGTAGACCGATGATGGTAAATTCATTTTCATAGAATCATCAGTGGCTTTATTTCCATGTAACATCTGATAATCGAGCATTTCAATCGTCGAATTCCTATCAACGACCAGTTATTCCACTGAATTGAGGCATTTGTCCCTGTACCCGCGGTAGTTCCCCATCATATGTTCCTGTCGACCTTCGAATACTTTTCTGAAAACTCACTAAACGTAGATCGTCCGTAATCCTTGCCGATCTTTCTGGTCATAACAAGACTTTCTACTCAGGCTTCTGATCCCAAACGAATACAAGCTGCCTTAGGAGTGGTCTGCTACGCTTCCACCATTATCCTATAGTTTCTAGATGCGACCGAGTCCGGCGTGTAAAGGCGTTTCGGCGGGGGGGGGGGCAATCAAACTCGTTCACTACGAGTAGCAGAACCACATGTCAGTGAGTAGCGAAACACTCACTGATTAGCAAGCAAGACCGCAGCCTATTTATATCTTCGTCTACGGCCCCGAAAGCATGGGGAGGTCATAATTCACACGAGGGAGATCAAGCAAGTGTGAGCATACAACCTGTTACACAAATGAAGATCACCACGATTACTGCGATCACAAAACTCATTTGATCACAATAGATCACTCGTTGACGTAGATCACCTGTTAACACTAGACACTGATTAAAGTAGTGGATTGCTTACTTGCTGTACTCTATCAATTTCGTGTTTTCTATCAGCTTTGAATTTGACGTCGAATTGTTTTGACAGCGAGAGTGTGACAGCTCGGTGGCCATCCCAAAACATCACGTATTAGACGTCAGGTTGTGATATAACCACATGTTGCGTGTTGGTGGCATTCTGCTATTAAATTGTGATGTTATACTTGAAACGAGAGTTGAATCAATCAGATGCTAGATGGAAAACTCGTTTCATCAATATTATATTTAAGGAAAAAAAACTGTTCAAAGTTGTAAGATATATTTTGCGGGATGTTAATCGTAGATTCGCAGATCAGTATCGGAGCGCATTCACAATCTATCATCTCCCATCATGGAATATTCCCTTATCTTACTCACCATTCTTAAAATCTGACGTACCTCCAATATGTACAGAAAACTGCCTTTAGTAAAATATGTGAAGACCCAATCAACCGCATTGTTAAATTCGCGAAACTTTGGAATATTTACGCAGTGTTCGATTTGACCTATTGCTATTGAATTATCAATAACTTTTCACCTAAACCTATGAAAACACTCTATCAGTTCACTGCCATAATCTTCAACTGATATGAAGGTCGTCTTTAATGTAGCATATTGTGTTGTTGGCATTTGGAATGATCTACTATCTCGAGCTATTCAGGTCGAGAACTCCTCCCTCTAGTTCTGTGTAAGGGGCATGTAAGAGAGATCAGCAAAATGCAGATCAACTACCTTCTTGCAGAGCAGGGGAAGGAGCACTACGCGACAGACCAAGCTATCCACCAATGCCTTGATGATCTCAAGGTAGAACAAACTACCTATAAATGCCTTGAGGCACGACTCGGGGTGTATAAAAGGGGAGCGCAATTGCTTGCAGGTTCAGTGTGTGTACCGAATCGTCGTCGTCTACTCGGGCTCGTTGCGATCACGTCAGCTTGTAGCTGCGTGCTTGGTCGTTGGTCGTCGTCGAAGGTCGTGCAAGGGGGCTCTACTGATAGTGCTGGAGCCATGCTGAAGCTGTCATTTCCGCATCCCCTGATCTCCCCTCTTTTGTTTGTGGTTCCGTGTAAATTTGTTTTAAGCTTTAATAAAATTTTGACCCATCTTATTTTGCCGGCTCCACGCAGCACCTGACAAGCCTCAAAAGAAACCACGCAAACGTTATAAAACCCTAATATCTGATCTTACGTCCGGATACACGCATTACTGTAGTTGATTAACTGTCCTAGAGCTGTTGCATTTTTTATTAGCAAAGTTTATCTGTATTATGTTTAAAACTGCCCTATTCATGCCTGTTTCCTTTTCGTGCATTACCTCTTTATCTATTCGATAAATAATATTATTATTATTGTTATATTACTAATATAATACAAAATCTCTGCTCGTACGGGATCGAACCGTGCAGATGGAATCATCAAATTGACCAAAACACATTTTTGTGCTCAATAACTATGAGAATATTCACCTACAGCCATTGTGATTTTTGTTTCTCTTGTCCTTTATTCAAATTTTTTAAGAGATTGAACTCTCGTTGAGCCATTATAAAACCTCAAATATTTGCTCGTGTTCGATGCATTCAAATGCCATCAGTATAGTAAAATCTGTCAGTCAAGAACGCGGTTACAATGTGGAAAAATCTCCGCATTGTTTTACTCATCCTGAAATGTTTTTTTTTCAGTCAGTACATTTTGTCTTATATTCCAGGAAGCCCTTCACAATGAATAAATAAATACAGGTAATGACTGCCTGTGTCTTTCTTTTCCTCTTCATAATCGCTGATTAAACGTTCAAGTCAAATTCCCTGCTTATTACATTAATCAATAGTCATATACTCGCGGCAACAATAGAATGAATTTTGCCAACTAGGATTTCGCAATTCTTCCAACAATAATATAAAGTTGCAATAGGTTGATTCTTGTAAAACTTACTCTTGGCAATGTGCCGAATTTCAATCCCGCCGTTAGCTTCATCGCAATCGCATTTTCAGTTTGTTAGCCCCTTATTGCGCGGGAAGTTACTTAAGTTATGCACATGCTTATGCAGACTTGCTTATCTAAACATTAAATGCATGAGTTGTCTCTCCGTTCTGCGGTTTGTTCGACTACCCGTAATCTTTTAGTGTTTTGATATATTTTAATAAAGTGCAGTCACTGTTGTTGATATGCGTAGTTAAATTTATTCAGAATCAAATTGTGAGGTGATGTCGTGTCTGTGCTCATACGTGTATATTTGTATGTATGTGTCTGTCTGTTTGTTGGCCATTTTTAACTTTGCAACCGCAAAGGTTGTTAATGCGACTTCATATGTATAATCGCTGCTTTAGTATCATTGGCTAAGCCTACTATCTGTTTTATCATCTTCTATATCAGTTGTAAGTAATGAAGGTGTTCATTAGATGACCTATAATGGCACTAAGTTGAAGAGGTGAGTTGAGGTAATCTCACAAGCGTACCTGAGTTCTTTTGTTCGAGTCTCTTTTTTGTGATACCTGTCTCAAAACGTTTTTCAAACCCAACTTTTATTGAGAGGATGTTTCAAATGTTTTTGGAAATTCAGCGAATTTAATTATCTTCTTTGCAGCATCCGTTCTCCTCATTTCGTTCTTCTCTCGTTTATTTAGCCTAATCTTTCACAAAACTCATATTTTGCAGTGTTCACTCTTGCATAGGCAACATCGTTGGGAGTGAGCAACGCTTCTTTCACTTATTATTTGTTGTTTATGTAGAAATTTCTGTCAATCTCATCACCCTGAATGAAGAAAAAATGGTAAGGCAATGATCTCCATGCATCCAATTGTACTATATCTTTGGACAGAAACCGGAAGTTACAAATGTCTCAAACATTCTAAAGGGTTTTATTGAGATGAGCTCATTTTTCCTGTCAGAAATTTAAAAGAGGGAAGAATGGCCAAGGTAGTAAGCAACCATATAGCTCCTCTCTATGCCATCCAGTAGATCCAGAAGATAGCTCCAGAAGTTGAAGGTGGCATCTGCCAAGTGTCGACTTGCTTTCCAGTTTGCCCCGTGACTTTGTTTTGAAGAATATTGTTCAGAGTTAGATAACATATGAAAAGATGCCGAAGTAGCGGACAGTGTATGGTATACTGATTATATCAGTAAGTTTGTTGCTTTTATTGATTAATTGGCCAGTCGTTTGTCATATTCAGGTATTCAGTATTAGGAGCACAGTGGACATTATTGGGTCATTAGAACGTGGCGATGAAACGAACGGTGTCCGCCACAGCACGACGTCGAGCTGCAATGTGGAGCCGTCGAAAGGTTTGCTTTCTGTTTATAATTTATCTATAGAATATAATTCGATTGAAGAAATAAAAAAGCAAAGCTGATGCAATATGCATTTTCATAATTGCGGCCCTCAGCTATCCGCTAGTTTCATTGTTTAATACGACCTCTAATAATGTGTTTTACGGAATCGACCACCCACATGAATTATCGGCTAAATCTCTATTTTGTTCGCTATTGCAAATTTGTATTCACTAAACACTTATGCCGAGGTTGTTTCTATACATTTAGGTTTTCATTTTTATGTCGCAGACAAATCCCCAACGTTTATTGCTCATTCCAAATAGAAATTAAAGGCTGCTGCACTGAACACTGAACAGAATCAAACTGATAACGTAACTAATCAACGCCCGCTACCTGCAATCTTTGAAATATTCTTTTGATCGAATTAATTCCTCCTTTTCACTTTTGACTGTTTCATTTTATCGTTGACGGATGGATTGTCAAAGTATCAAGTGGTGAGGTTATTACTCATGGCTTATGGTCGAATTGGCCTATAGACGGGAAATGATTAGATCGAGCGGCCTTAATTAATCAAATTTTAAGGGCGAGCAGGTTTCTAGCAAATAACTGAAAAATGGTTCCGGCACTGAATAAGTCGTCAAGGAACTTATAACAGATCTCGTTTCTTGGTTTAATGGGACCGATTGTTTGAAATGTTTCCGCATAGCCTTTATATTTGTTTGTTGTTTTGAACATCTAGCAGACCGAGTGGACGAGTTCTACAGCGACCGATGTCTTTCGATCATGAAACCGAACTCAGTTTTGCTTTATGTTTTCATCTCTCGTTTTGTCATGCTTTTCAGAGATGTTTGATGCTTCAGTATTTGCATATCCTTTTAAGCGTGGACTATTTTAGACGGTGGAGGAGTACGATATACCGGAGGTATTGGATTTGGATGCAATATGGAAAGTATATATGCTTCATAAGGCGCAATGCCCCTTGCACTGCGTTCCCAACCCAAGGTACGTCTTTACACTTATAGACTATTGTAATATTATGAGGTGAGGATATGAGTGGAAGAAATGCATGTGAGAATTTTGAGGCACAGTCATTTAGTGGATTTTTTGCTTGCTAATTTCCTTAAATAAGAATTATTCTCTCTGTCGTTAAGCAGAAGGAGTGGCTTGAGGAAATGTAGTTTTCGTTACTATTTTCTCCGCCTTTAAAGAGCTAATGCCACTGCCACATGTTGCATCACGTCACAATATGTCTTAGGAACACATTCTTTCAATGGAGAACAGTTATCAGCAAAAAAGGATGTTCCTCTTGAATATATCCTTTTTTGCTGACTTTATTCAAATAGCTCCTCTTCATTTACTTCGATATGCTTCTCTTTTAAAGTAAACGAATGACCTTATTGCTGGGCCCTACTCCTTCGAATGTTCAATTTTCACATGTTTTGAGGCTCATAAATGGCAGATAGAATGCTTGTTATATGTGTGTTCCCACTGGCTCAGCGACAATGCCGACATGCAAATCGAAGCATAGTGACACGTAGCGTCATGTCTTATACGGCCTGCAAAAGGCGAATCATTGAGACATCAAAGATTTTTTTTGTTTCTCTCCCTATTACTTCCTTTATTGCTTAGTTCTGAATAGATTCCAGTGATCTTTTATCTTCAGTATTTTCCAGGTCCCTTCTTTAAGTTTTTTGCATTATGTTGGCGGACAGGGGAATCAAAATGTTTGGGAAACTTCTTTAAGGACTAAGAATTGCCGCGACAATCCGTACTGTTTGGAGCGACTGGGGTCAGAGAAGTGGGAGAAACTGATGCAGAAGATGGAGAAAGAAGGAAAGTCTAGCGAGAAGTCGAATAACAGGCGCGAATTGGCGAGCATGCCTTGTGGACTTGTTAACTTGGGCAATTCGTGCTACTTGAATAGCTTCCTCCAGGTATGTTCTCTGCCTTTTTCTTTTATTAGGCTTCATTTGTAATTTGCCTCTTCATGAATGCTTTGTGAAAAGGGCTGTCTCATAATGTTTTTGAGGCATACTTAGAGAGCTCCGATGTCACTCTTATACATTTTGCTGCTTTTTTTGCTCTCTATTTATGTTACTTTCCGGCTTATTGAATTTAGCAAATCCTTTGTCATAGTGTTTTAAGTTAGAGTTGTGGCTTTACAGAATCGTTCTCTAAGTTTTACACTGTCTGTGTAATTTCGAATATGCATCTTTCTATTCTAAAAATTGTTTCATAAGTCACTATCCATTGATGAGTTGATTACGAATTGAGACGAAATATTGGATGATTCGATGAATAAAGCAATCTTCGTGAGTGCAATTACAACTGCGAGGAAGCAATCACTGTTAGCAGCTATTTGGTGATCATTACAATGGATAAGTCATATTTATAACGAAATGAGAAGAGTGTGATAGCTAATAGGAGGGGAGAGATATTCATCGGTTATAATGCATGACAGGACAGCTGAATTTTTCAAATTTGATGCTCTTCCATTGCCTTTTTTTGAATATTAATATCAGTTTTGGTAATTCTCACATTACTAGCTTACTGTGTTTTCGAAAGGGGCAGAATTTAAAATGCAGAGCAATAGTCGCAGCAGCGATCTGTCAGTTTGGGAGGGAGGAGAAGGGTTCCTCTGTTGCATTGTTCAATTTATTCCGACTGCTGTCATTTCGGAGCACTTTTGCCCAAGTTGTTTGGCGTTTCCCTTCAATTTATTAAAGTGAACGGCCGCAATTTGATCTACGCAGATTTCTTCTCAGATGCATTTTTTTTTAGATATTCTTTAGTGATCCGGTATTCCGTCGATGTATTTACGATTGGCGTCCAGTAAAGAATTTCGTGAAGCCGGAATGCGAGAAGATCAACGTTGAGGAATTGATGCTGTGTTTGCAGAAGCTGTTTGTTACGCTACAGATAACGCCTTACGTATGTTTTTGCTGTTTGCTCTTTGCCATGATGAATAGGGACAGACTCTTTTTTGCGTGACTTCGTTTCAATTTGAGATGTGCTCAAGCAGATGTTACGAAATCTAGTGGATATAATATGTGTCACCAGGTAACTTCCTGCAA
Organism: Baylisascaris procyonis; assembly: GCA_037389465.1. NCBI lineage: Eukaryota > Metazoa > Nematoda > Chromadorea > Rhabditida > Ascarididae > Baylisascaris > Baylisascaris procyonis. The sequence goes on from JAZARR010000164.1 coordinate 2,405,746, forward strand.
ATTTGATCCATCAAGTTTAGAAAGAATTGTGGCCATCTTAAGATTGCGTAGAAATTTGCTTCTGTTTTCATGATGCTGGGTTTTCTTTTTTGCGCCTTTCATTTCACAAGAAACGTTATTTTATGATAAATGTTTATGGGCAATCAAATTATCGATGCAATATTGCGCATATTTTATAATTTTTGGCAATTTATGCAACCGGCTGATCTCGAGAAGGGAACTGACGCAGCGCATATTTGTAACAGCTCGTCTGGAACGCTTCTGCACAACATTTTAATATGAAAGTCAATCTTTTTGCGTTTGGCTTTCATCTTCGTTCATTGGCCTATAATCATTTATGCTTCGGTCAGTTTTTGATTTAGTCATATTTTTTGTTATCGTAAACTCTTCTAGTTATTGATTCAATTCGACTTTCCAGGAAGATACAAGTGCGGAGGCATTGGCCAACCTTTTGAAATTAGATGATGAGCAACACGACGCCCTCGAATTCCAGATTCTTCTTTTTGGAAAGATGGAGAAATTGTTGAGCTATCGAGAGGAGTGGAAAGATGTAAGGAATGCAATTATGAATCGTTTCAAGGTATGCCAGCTTTGCAAGTGGAGTGTTTATGTGTGTGTTATTATATTGTTACTGATGTGCTGAATGATGGATATAATTGCAGTGTAAGTAACAGCTGTTATGAACTTAACGCATGTAGCGGGGTTTCGATTGTTCTAGGTGGGAGGCGGAATGGTGAAGACAATGAAAGCAGAAGGGAATATTCGTCATTTCTTTGAATGTATAAAATATTTTTCCTTTGTTTTTTATAATTAGTTTTTGAAGGGATTTCTTACAGCTTTATAAATTTTGCTTCGATTGAATTTTCGTTTTTTTTTTCTGAGCAGCAAATTTTGTTTATTCGATTTTGAGCATTCGATTGCTAGTTGATAGATGGACTAATCGAGTTTTAAACGCAATTCTTCTGGTCAACTCGGGCACTCGAGGAAAGAATCATTGTTTACCTGAACGCAGCATTTATCATTTCAAGATTCAAACCTATAAATCTATTATTGTTGCATAACGAAGAGCATTCTTTCTTCCTTTGTTGTGGTCGTTGACTCAAGATTGACTAAATGAGAACGAAGAAGAATCATGGAATGCTTAGATTTGAACAAGAGAACAAACATTGAGCTGCTTGATCTCGAAATTTTGCTGATGTTTAATCGTCTTTAAAGCATTTAGATCTTTAAACCTTAAGAGGAGGAGAGTGTATGCTCACGTGAGGATAGGTCAGCATAGGAATTTTAAATGCTGATTCCTTGGATGCGCATTTCATCTTTTTTTCGAGACCACCATTGCGCTTCGATCCTTTTGTTCAGCCTGCACCGAGCGAAAGAAAAGGTTTCGACCCGTGAAATATGACCATACCATTCTTCTCTACTTTCTCATCCTTTGATACGCCAGATTCAATTCTAAAAATATGTCATCATGGGGTTAACTCCCTGTAAAAATAATATTTCAGGGCGTTATAACTCAGACAATTTCGTGCAAAAAGTGCGGAATGGTGCGTGTCTCCGAATTGCCGTTTAACCCGCTTTATTTGGTGATCGACAAGGTCAAGTCCCTCTCAAAGGCAATTGAGACCTGTTTCTCGCCCGAGGAGTTCGTTTTTACGTATTTATTCTTGAAACATTAGCTACGAAGAGGGCGTTCTCGGCTCGCCTCTCATTGATTTTGCCTACGGAGAAGGCTTTGAGCATTATGGATCTTTCAAGTAGAATTGTTAGAGAAAGCACCGAAAAGTACTTTATGTGTTGGTTTTTTAATATTACACATTCCAAACGTTACGTATTGCCTCGTAGATCTTGAATGTCTTAATGTCATATTATATGTTCACTTCGAGATTTTAGATGTCAGGCACTGATTTTTATCGTTGAGATGCAAATCTTCTTTGATGAAGGCTGTGCGGAACTGCTGCTACCATTTACCGTGATTGTTCCTTCACTGCCGTTATTTTGAAATTTTTCAAATGAACAAATATTTGCATAATTTGCAGATTGTCGGACTACAGATGTGAATGTGGGGATGCGGGCTTTGCCGAGAAGTGCCTTACTGTGAAGGAACCACCACCTGTTGTAACCGTTCAGTTGAATAGGTTCACATTTGACGCGTAAGTTCTGCCATTCTCCGGTTACCTTTGTCTTGCATAAAGAAGTTGCTGTGGCTAAAGGAAGTGAATGGATGCGGTTCATCTTTGCAGAATTGCTTTCATTGTGATGCAGCAACAATAAATTTTTAGTGAAAGTTTCGGTGTCCGATCGTCCGCGTTGAATTCTTCCTTTCTGTAGATTGTATTTGGTTTCAGTATCACCGTATTTGGTATATGAAGTGATCATGGTCATATACGTTGTTTTCAGAGCAGGTCGCAAGAAGAAAGTACAATCGGCGTTGCAGTATCCGCGTGTTCTCGAGATATGTGGCGTCACATACGATATCTGTGCTGTCATGATCCATGAAGGGCCTAACGCAGATAGTGGACATTATTATGATCTCATTAAGCATCCCGTTTCGGGACAATGGTTCACTTATAATGATGCGGTAAGTTACGCGTTTTCTTCTATTAGTAATAATCATGTGAGTTCATAAGGGAAAACATCGTAGTTTGGGAGGGGTGTTCTGTGTTATTACTAATAGTAACAAAAACCTGTTTTAAAGCCGACCTCAGGCTGAACCATTCCCGCGTCAGAACCTCAGCGAATCCAGATTGATGTATGGTCTTCGGCTTCTTCAATTGTCGATGAAGGATTTTTGATCTTGCGATGGAGTTGAACCTTGGCGTGTTGAAGACTTGAGATTGAAAACCTAGTCACGAGAGTTAAAAACCTGATCGGTCACAGGCTTGGGCAAGCTCGCAACCACTTTGGCATCGATGACCATTCGCTTTATTCATAGTTCCTTTGTGGTATTTGCTATGAGAAATAATCGAAAGGAAAATGAGCACTACACCACATCCACTAAGTTAGTACTAGAGTCTTGTTTTTGTTAACGCGTTTTGCAGTATACCTTGTTGTCTTTATGTGTGGAGCCTCTTTGAATGACTATGCTTGCACGGTAAATGATATATCGTAAAATCGGAATTGTTTAAGCGTGTCATCCCGTCAGTGGCCCCTGGAGTATCGACCGAGAAGGATCGCATCTCGAAAGTGACCCCCGATATGAAGGGGTGCTATGCGCTTGTTTATAGACGTCGAAGTGAGGCTGATGAACAAGTTCCTGAAGTGCCCGAACATATCGAAGAAATAGTCGCATTAAAGGCAATCGTTCAAGTTTTTAGTGGTTGAAAGTAGAAATATGAATGCATATGGAACAATGTATCGAATTCTGCGAGATCTCATTGAAATGTTTACCACTTTTAATACTTTTTTGCAAGTTTATAGGGCGTAATGGCAACATCAGCTTTATGCGTGTATGCGTCTGTTCGTCGGCTTTTGGTCCATCGGCATCATTTTGTTAATATAATCTGCACCATAAATTGACGTCATGTCTCCGGTTCTTAACGGTTCATCGGTTATGTATAAGTTGCCGACGCTTTGAAACACTACGAAATTTGCAAGTCCGGTGTGTTCTGCTATCGATGGAGATGCTGTACAAAAGTTTTTCTCCTCACATTTGTACAGTCGTTTGGTTTTTTAAGCAAAGTGCACTGCTCGGTGTTTTCCCATAATCTTCTTTAAAACAGTACCCAATTATGGAAGTGAGCTGAAATGCGTTATTGCACGTTATCACAGTTCTCCCCCTATATTCGTTAAAGTTGCATCCAAAATGCCATACGGTATTCTAGGTATCTAGATAAGCGGTGACATCGAAGAAGTTTGAATAACTGTTTTTAAATGAGAGCAGCCAACGGTAACTTTTTTTATATTGAGGTCGAAACGTGTGAGATGTTAGAAAATGTATTGTTCGCTTGGGGGAATGATATAAATAGTAGAGATGTAAACTGATGGCGGTTATCCTTGTGTGAGATGTGCAATCACTGATCCATACTAAATGGAATGTTATATGTTAGTGAACGAGGTATGTGATTGCAGTTAGAGGAAGAGTTTTTGGCACAGACGAGTGCAACAACCGAATCACAACAGAAATGGGCAAACGTGGTGAAGGAACATCATGAACGGATGAAAGAATTTTGGTCTGCTCTTCAGGTTTGCAATTCAGACTTGCTTCATAGCGGTATTTTGTTAGGTATGATGGGTACGTTAAAAATATTTGCTGATATGCAAATGGAGAATTGTTATGATCGTCATTTGAATGAAATGTGTTGTATAGAGCAATTTCCAGTAAGCGTCTCACAATTGAGATCATTGAAAGCTCCCTTGTGACAATTTTTAAAGCGTATTTCTGAGGTTTCTAGCCGAATGATGAAAGAATGTAAATACTGTCCATTTGATGCTTGTAATGTTGCTGTGTGTTCAGATTTGTTATAGCACTATACCAGATATTTTGGTCCTTAAAGTACAATACAGATACTGTAGTTTTTTTGCTTTAGATTTTTCTTGATATACACGAACAAGTAAGCGGAGATTACTTGATCAATGAGTGGAATAAATGAAAACTATCGGAAAATGTGACCACTAGTTGAAAAGGTCTTAAAAAATGAAACCGAAATAAGCTCCGTAATAAGTCATTATTTTCTTCATCAAAAACGCAATGAACGCAACCGTCGACGGAGTGGCTTTCCCATACAGTAAACGGTAAAGGTGTTTCGGGTCTTAACACTCAAACTTGAAATTGGAAGAGCTCATTATTCGGAATCTCGTTTGGATGTAGTAAATTTAACTACAAGCACAGTGAACAATTGTTCAATAATCGTATTTTTTTTCCAAAATTTCGGTATTATACCATTCCTCTATTAGCCTCCGAAAATTGGACTGCACTATATTTATACTGCACTAGGGAATATAAATTTGCTACGATACTCTACTATGCTTAGTTTTAGAACAGGTACAATACGAAACGTACAGTACCTTTTGATACAATGATATCACTGGTCTGCGGTATGCATTATTGTGGGATGGGTGCAGAAGATATTCAAGGTTTTTCATGGATCTCTCTGGAGATGTTATGAGTTTTTCATTTCCGCTATTCCCTCTTTACCTAAAATATAGCGCAATATGCATTTCATATTCCTCCGTAATGTTTTTGTCGGTATCAGTGTTCATAGGTGGTATCGGATTCATCGAGCAGCATGCACATCTCTCGAAGGAAAATGCTGTATTCATCTTTTATAGTGATTTGTGATTACTAATTGAAGTATTACTGCTACTATAATTACTGCTTATGTGCCATTCCTAACTTTTGAGAATTGTAACCGAACGGAGGCTTTGATGTAACGAAGTTTGAACGATTGGCGGGTGGAGGGGCTAAGGCTTATAACTTCATCGGTTGTGGATATGTTCATATTGTTTTGATAAGTATATTCGATCCAGACAAATGTCCAACTCATTGCCCTGTAGCTGCTTCTATCGTTCTGCGATGCTGACAGTTTTGTCTGATATCCAGAATACGATGAGGAATGTTTCGTTATGTCACTGTTCGCTTTTGCAGGCGTCTGAAGACGTCATAGTTCCTCTTTACAGGAATCTGAAGGTGACGAAATATGCAATATGTGGTACTAGAGAAAAGGAGGGGTGTGTTTAGCTCATAAAGCTATATCACGAGAATCTGAGATTTCAGATCTGAAATAAGTTACTAAGTCTTCTTTAAGCTGTTAACTTTCTCTCATTGACATTCTGTAGGGAAGGGGGATATGGATATTGTGGGGTCTTTATTTAATGTGTTGGACTATCTAGATTGTTGGAGCTCTTGTTCATTTTCCACTGTTCGCTTAAACTTAAAACCAATAATACGATAGGCAGCGTCGTGCGTTTGCTGTCTGCAATCTTCGTTGTATAGTATTTTATCTGTTCATAATCTTTGACAATATGCATTGGCTGGAGAAAAAGGAATTGAAACCGAAAGATCGATAATATGGAGGCAAAGAGTGAGCTTGAGGTTTGAGCTGACTTTTGCAGATCAAAGATGGTGCATCGATGATAAAACACCCGGAAGAGATGGTCTTTTTGCCAACAAAGCTTTTAAGCGATGTGCAATCGAGCGAATTCGAAGCAGTTGCTGAAAAGAAGGAGGAGTCAGAGGTTTGACTGAGCTTATCCATCCAGCAGTGGTTTTTAGGCATTCGTTTGCCAGTTACCCTATAATCTCAGTACTCTTGCTCAGTATGCCTCCGTCTACCAGCTAATTAATAGGGTTTTGCTCGGCTTCCTTCGCGCTTTCGATGTTTTACGTTGTGTTTTTGACGGGGAACGCTAAAATTTAAAGCACGATGGATTTCTTTCTTCTATTGTCTTTGGATGTATTCTATTATAGTGGCAGTTTTGTGTTGAAATCTCACAGAGAAATTCGTTCTTTGCTAGCGTTGCTTCGATTGAAAGAAGAGGTCTTTGGCAGACTTAATTGGTATATCCGTGATCAAGCCTTTATTGATAATAATTAGCCAAGATATTATTTATGTTAGCTGCGATTAGGCAACTTGCCCTCTGCCGGAGATAATGAAAGGGGAAGACTTTCATCTGTATTTATAATAAAACAGATGACTTTCATAATTTTGATGGTTAACTATGCCACATTTTCCACTCGTTTCGCAGAATGGTGACAGTGGTTTCTATGAGCTTATAAACCCGTACATTCTTCTCTCTCGTTTAATATCGATGACTTTTTGATGCGAACTTTCGTTAAGTGACTCATAGTGTTTATAGCCAATGAAGAAGAAAGCGAAAGATGTGGATGGTAAAGAGCTCGAGGAGAATGGAATGGTCGATGAGGCTGCACTCTATAAGGTTTTTGCTTTCTTTATGCCCTTTTTTGATGAAGTAAGAGAGCGAGATATGAGAATATTCAAGCCCTCATTTCCCTCCTTTAACCGCTTATTGATTAGCATTGGTCAACGATAAAAAAAGAGTGATATATTTAACGTTTGATTGAGGTGGAAAGAGGCGATGGAAGAGTCAAATTTTTTGCAAAGAATTTACGGTCACATTGACGATGAATGGATGTGTATCATAATCTATCGTCTTTTATATCATTTAAAAAAGTTACGAGTTGAAAAATGCGTAAAAAATTGATCAACTTTGTGGTTTTTCGAAGAAATATAATATTTTTCATGGAATCAGATATGCGTAGACTTTTACGGGCTTCGCAATATGATACTTTAATAATCTCTATCCGTTTTTCATAGAGTCTATCACTCTATACTCATATTTTGCTCAATTACAGTAGTCGGCAATTAAGATTATTATTTCTCAGAAATGGGTAAACTTTGATTAATTCGACAGAGAAAAGACAGTGTCGCCCTTTCTGATGAAAAGGCAGTCTATGTAATGACCGATAGCTGTGATGATACCTCGTACTGTTTGTCGTACGAGTCTAAGAACAGCCAATAAACGAAAGATATTATCTCTGTTGGCGATTTAAAGTGTTGAGTATGTCGTCAGTGGAAGGATCCCCTTGTTGGCCCATGTCTGTTTTATGAATCATTGCAAATTAAGGTCAACGCTGTTGCTTCGAGCTCATATAGTCTGTGCAGTCATGGACGTGTTTCCCTGGAGAGTGTACGTGGAGGTGTGGTAAAGGCAGTCAATAAAGATGCAGCTAAACGGTTGCTGAAGCGCTACTGTGTTCAGATAGCTTCGTCTTGCGGTGATTTACAGCACAGTGATTTAATGAATGGGTAAGTTCGATTTTTTTCCGTTTTAATGCGATTAAATTGTAGCTTCAAAACGAAGTATGAGTGAGATATGGGATGTGCTGACCGATGATTTGTTTTAAACTTCAATAGGCTGAATTCTACATTATGACGAATAGTTGAGAGTTTATGAATGTTGTTTGCTGATGATGTATTAAAAGTTGAAGACCTGTAGGATTGCATTATCCAGTCTGCAGGTAAATTTATGGGTCTTATATAGATTAGGTTTTGCTTGGTTCATGAATTTGAACTCATCAAATCTCCAGCTGCTCCCTTTTTGTGGCGTCGATTATAAAGCCAAATTATTGTAATATTTTTCGGGGTCAATAATCTCCTTCCCTCTCATTGTTCCCACTTTGGTGTCAACTATCTCTCCCATCATCCCTCTTCGTTTTTGTTGCTGCTGGTGTTCATCTACGAAAAGTTTACTTTCCACCCAGTTATAAGGTAGTGGGTAACATTAAGTTCTGCTTCGAACATAAAACACTTTGTTAATTGTTGCAGCACGGACATATGTGTGGAATGTATAGAAGACTTGAAGAGGGAAAGCAGATTCGCGGCGACGGTTGAAGCAAAAGAAAAGTTGGCAAGGCAACTGCTAAGAGAGAAAGCGAAAAGGCAAGCAGTGCTTCATTTCTGATCTATGCGGGTGCCGTTGTGAATAAGTTTGACTCTGTGGCCCACACTTTACTAATTAATTTATCATTTTCATGCAGCTGCTTTGAAACTACTAATTTGTTCATCATTTTTATGCATTTACTGTTGAAACTTCGTTGAACAGAAACCACTCTTCTCAGTTTTGAAAAATTTGAGGTCGTTTCTTTGCTGTAATCAGAAGGAGATATGTTTTACCATTGTAAACGGGCAGTGTGAAAATTGCTGAGATTGCGAGACTTAACTCAAGATATCGAGCGGGATAAACCGAATATCTTTAATATATGACATTTTGTTGAAGTTTAGCATCGAGGGGAAATCTCCGTTGAATAGATAGTCTTCATCGTCACTTTCTATTAGAAAAATAGAACACTTCAGACTTTGACTGGAAGAAGTGCCATGTTTTAAGTTTTGAACGCTTTCTTTTGAGGCATTTTAGTGGAAGGCGAAAGGAAGTGATGGGATGGGGAGATAAAGATAGAATTGAAAGAAAGAGCAAATATAATGTGTGTTGAGATGAGTAATATGTGAGGTTTCAAACGATATCTCGAGATTTTAATTCCCGTTTTGCAGCTATATGTTTGAAACGTATTGTTCTAGCTGAATTGCTTGGTGCGCTTATATTGCTTCAATCTTTCTTCAGCACTTATTGTTGCCAACCTAAACTTAGGATCTTCTTCAATGACATATAGAAAAATGAGAAACATTCAATGCGAAAGGAGCAGCATGCACCCAATAAGTGAATTTTTATTCGTTTGCAGGTATTATCATTCAGATGATTGCTTCTGGGTGTCAATTCGAAGTTTACAACAGTACCGCAAGTTGGCTATTCGCGCAAGGGAGCAACGACAGAAGCCTACTGTTGACTGTGTTGAGATCAGTTTCATTGGACCGGAAGGTGCCGATGCGGAACTCAAGGTTTCTTGTTATTCGAACTCGCACACTTTCATAGATCTCAGTGAAAGTGACACAGACCTCATATTCGGAGCAGGTAAATGGGGATCAGCAACCGTTACAATAGATCATATTAGTCTAGAGTGATGGGCAGCAATTATATTAGATTCACATCTACATCTTTGATATACACTGATTAAGGTTGAATGGGAAATGTGACGATTCCGAATATGCAAATAGGGAGAGAGAAGAATTCGCTCTTTCAAAGTCGCGTTTTCAATATGCACCTCTCTGGCCGTTACGGATTAAAATGATTTTTCTCTAAATTTTTCGCTGTTGGGCTCACTTGAAGAGGTTGACATGCGAAGGATTGGAAAATGTAGCTGTTTCATTTGCAAGGTACCTTGCTTTTTGAACCACGCTTTAAATTTTTGCCTCTCTCTCTCTCTCTCAAAGTAGTCAACTGAATGCTGGCAACAGCTTATTTACGTTAAGCGAATTTGATTTCTAGTGTGATATGGAGATGGTATCAGAATGCAATACATCGACATCTGAACTTGAGCAGAAAATGGATTCTGATGTTGAGATGGTGAAAAAATTCGATGAATTTGGTCTTCCAGATGTGAGTGCTCATGATTCTTCTTAGGCGAGTACGGGAATTGATTTACCCTGGATTCTATTTCGTTTTCAGTATGGCCGTTTGTTTTCTTCCAATAAATCCATGTGAAAAGTGACGGTAGGGATTTGGACGAGCCATTTAGTTTGTCCTTCAAGTTTTGCCTCCATAGTTCTTGCTGTGCGCTAACGCGATGAAGAAACATCTCGGCGTTTTCTTGAACTCGTTTTGGCTACATCCTTACAGCGTCTTTTCTGCGAGATTCAGCCATGTCTGCTCCCTGAAATCTTGTTCGGAATCGGTATTTTCATTTGCAATGATGAGTAGAGAAAGGCTCACGAAGCATCAGTGGATAATAAAGTTTCTGCTTCTGCCGTTTTTCGGAGAGCAAGCACTCAACGTAATGTAGCAAAAATATTAAACCGATTGTAATGTTAAGGCATGAGTTTTTATAAAATTTCTTTACCTAGACTGGAAGTAATCTATGTTTGGATATTAATTTTTATATTACGTTTTATAGCATTAGTAAAAATTGCAGCAAGTTAAAAAATAGCGTTCACTGTGAATTTGTGAAACAATGTTGGTTTGGCATCTCAGATGGGATACTATGTGGTAACTATAACGTCTTTTTAAGATCTTGTGAGAAAACATGTTTGCCGTAACTGTTAGCTGTGCTACGGATTAGCGATTCGATTTTTCCTCGATTCGTTTCTTGTGAACAAGATCCGAATAACTCTTTTTCTGCAGACTGTGGATAAAGTTTTTATCTTTAAGGATTCATTCAGAAGTATTACGAAGGAGGAGCCGGAATCGGAGTGCGCTGCTGCATCGGAGGTAGGCGGCGCAACGTCACCTACTGGCAAAACGTTGTCTCGTCCAGCTGATGAGGTAGTTTTTGATGAGCTTATTTCCTCAATGTTTTAAAAACGGGCCGTTACTTCGTTCTTACCTCTTCATCTCCAGGTTTTTTAAAATGAGGATTGCCACGCTGCTCGGTTATTTTCGATGGTCTCTACAAGAACTGATGATTGCATTTTTATATTTCTAGACCGTTGTAATAACCCGCCCAAGAGAGTGAGGGAAGGTATATCGGAGATATGATATTGTGGATTTATCTCGGTAACTTGGTTTGCGTCATTATATGTTTGAAAGTCAATCGAGCGATCTTTAGTTTCGGATTAGGGTGGGAGTGTCCCCGATATGGATGGAGGAAGGAGCGGTAATGTCGGAGATCCATAAAATACAGGCAGATTTGCCAGCGAGGAGGCATCCGGATGAGCTCATTCGTTCTCATCAACTTAAGTGTGCATTTGTGCACATTTAAATGACACAAGATGTAGCACGCCGCAGGAAGGTGCTCAATTAAAGCAACAATGATTTGTATCCAGATGAGGCCAACTACTCCGACTGTATGCCTGTCAAAAAAACCGAACGATCGGCTCGAGGACAACAAAGTTGGCGTTAAGAAGAGAAGGGTTGAGCCAAATGTGATTGAGGTAAAACCTTTCATGGTGGTTGTTTGTGCTGATCGAGAGGTGGTTTAAGGGGGAGGGGGTGTTTACATTGAGAATATTACAAACAACTTAAGCGCCCTCAAGTGTGAACCTAAAATATTTTTATAGTTTAAGGCTATTTTTATTGTAGATAGCTGTATTCTTTTCTTCCCGCATTGTATTAGTGGGTGATCAAATAGTCAAATATGTACAGGAGCACTTTATTGAAAAACTTGCTCAAAAATGGTCGAACATGTTGGAGATTCATAAAATATGGGCGGATTTGTCAGTGATGCATCCTGATGGGTTCATTCATTCTTGGTACCATATGAGTTTTTTTTGATTTTCTACAAAAACGAACTTTCCGTCAGACATTTTGTAATAAAATTTGTTCCTCAAAGGTATGAATTTCAAAACATTATAAAGATATGAGAATGATTCACGGGAAAGGAGCGGGAATTCGGTTTATTTGTTTGTCTTTGCTTGTTTTTCGTTCGCTTATATCTTTTCGTCATTCTCTTTGACCATTAGTTTCAGTTGGTTATCGGAAAACGAATGGAAAACGTTGGTGGCCAATAACTGTCTGATTTACCTAACCAACAAGATTTGTAAATGGATCGATTAATCTGATTTTGAAAGGCCACTTGCCAGAAATTAAATTGTTTGTGATTTGAAAGAGTCACTTTTAAATCGTTTGCAATTTTTTTAAATTTAAAAATTCGCTCCACCCTCAGAATCGTCCATAAAATTTGTTGAAAAGTCATCGCATCGCAAATTTTTTCGAAAGTAAATCGTTCCTTTTGTTTTTATTGAAATTCTGCACCTTTCATATCGTTGAACTTCTTCATAACGTCTTATTCAAATTTCTTTTATATATACAAAAATAATCTCGAAGTTTGTAATCACTGAGCTCAAGCACGAAGTATTGGTCGACTTTTAAAGTTTTTGAATTAGGTAATATAAGTGACTTCCTGTTTGGCGATTATAATGAACTTTTGGCATGCATGGGATGGCAGTGGGTAATTGCTGCCATTTTCTTGGCTCTCCAAAAATGTGGTGGAGAGCATAAGTTTGTGCGGGTCGATTGGTGCGAATGAAGAATTGTGTATGGTGCAGATGGTGAAGGTGGGGATAGGTAGTCGGATGCATGGGAATAAATAAGAAAGTACACATTTCTCACTGAACTTTTTCCTGGTTGTGTTGTTTTATAAATTACTACATATTTGAAAAGAACATTGTGAGATGTTTTTTTGTATTTTTCCACCAATAGGTCATCAATGCTCCAGTTGAGCTCAAAATTTATAACTTCTAGTCGGTTTCCACGTATATTAAACACGGTTATGGACATTATATATATATATATATATATATATATATATATATATATATATATATATATATAGATGAGATGAATGGAAAGCTTTGCAGATCACGTGAATGAAACCCATCAGCGCTGCGCTGTAGCTGGCCAGTGCTTTATTCAATCCATAACTGAATAAAGCACTGGCCAGCTACAGCGCAGCGCTGATGGGTTTTGAAGGATGACTTTTCAGTCATCTGATCCGTAAGCTCATTTGTCAGAAGTTGGGGATTAAAAATTTTGCAGCGCTGGACGACAGTTTGAGATTTAGAATGTTTCAAAATGGGGATCCTTGAAGGAGTGTAAATATGATATCGGGACGAGGAGTTCCATCAGAACGATCAAGTGTTTAGAGGTTTCCATATGAATTAGTCCTCATTTGAGGATATTTCTTTCTGTTGCTGGAACTAGGGGGTAAAATGTTGGAAATGACCCATATTAACACAATTTTTTCGTCACCATATTTTCTATGGGATATTAGATTTGACAGCAAATTGCACATTGGTTATTGGTGTTGTTGAGGTATGTGACGTGCTATCTGCTGAGAGTGCCGATGGAACTGTGCTGTCTGAAGAACACGAACGAAGCGTTTGCGTTGCCGTGGAGAAAGGTTCTGGTCACTTTCATTCGTCTTCTGCAGCTCACTCAGCCACTCAATTTTATTGCTGTGATATGTGGAGTTGTGTCTGTTTTTGTTTATCTATCTCGTCCTGTCCCCACAGCCATGTTCGTTATGCAGGTGAAATTTCGCTGCTTTGAACCACATCACAGGATCGTAACCTCGCATCGCCGAATCTACTTCCATGTTTTACACTGCTGGGTGAAATATCAACGCCTTAAATTTCCTCCACAGTTAACACTTGCATCGAAACCTCACATGTAGTTTTTATTCCTCTTTGTTTGCAGATATGAATTCTTGTAAATGATCATAATTTAAAACATTTTTGTTTTATTTTTAGTTGATTGTATGTCAACAAACGAACGGGAGAATTCGTCGATAAATGTGCCAAGTGATCGTAGTGGTCGTAGTAACGGTGAATTAGGTGTGAGCGATTGTGGAGGGAGTCCAACAAGTCGACCCAACAGTGCCGTTGACAAAGACGCTAACCCGAGCGAATGCATGGAGATTGATAGGGTACAATGTTTTCAGTCTTTGACGCTTTCTGTATTTCTCTTTATAACTTTACCAAATAACTAAGAAACTTTTTAGAAGATTATGACTAATTAATAATATTAGTTTGCGTTTATTCTTGGCGATATGCAACTTTGTTGTTGCTATGCTTATGCATTAAATGTTGAGTATTCTTCTAAAGTTAATTATAACACATTTATTGCTTTATGAAAGGAGGCGATACCAACAATAAAGCCCACCGCACTCTTTTATTTGCTCATACCTTTCCAGATTTTTTCGTGCTTCGCTCGGAAAATTCAAGGATCCGAGCACAAAAAAAGTGACGAAAGATTGCTCGATTCTGCAGTTGAAATTTCTGTAAAGCCGCAGAACATATCCATTTATAAGACAATAAGAGCTTGTTGTACTTGTTAAATAGGATCGATGAGAGTCTAATTTCTAGGAAGTAGAAAACGGAGTGGATGTAGATGAGGAGGCGGCTTCATTATGTTCACGACCTAAGTCAAGATCAACTCGAGATGATGCTGAAGACGAGGCAAGTGAACGCAGCGATGAAGCAGATGAGCGCAAACCGGTATTGTTCAATGGAGAGCTGAAATGCGAACACGGTTCGGTATTTCACTTCAGGGTTTTTCATTGTATTGCTTTCGGATATGGAATATTTGCGTTGTTATGGGTGGGGGAGTGATTGTGACATTAGTGCTGAATTGAGAAAGCCGAGAGTGACCGAAGCTCAATGAAAAGACATGATGTCAACAATAAAGCCCACCGCACTCTTTTATTTGCTCATACATTTCCAAATTTATTCAACTGAAAAAATCCAAAGACCCGAACACAAAGAAATGACGAACGATTGCTCGGTTTTGCAAGTGAAGTTCCGCTAAAGCTGTATTGTATTTGATTACGATTTTTGGTAATTTTTAAAGGTAAATTTGATTACGAATCATCCGTTATGAACAGTAAACGCATTGTGGTCGATGCGAATGAATGGCAAACACTTGTCGAGGGAATGTTCGATAACGATCAACTGTTCACGTTGAATACCGACCAGTTGCCATGTGCAGACTGTGAGCTGATCTATAATGTGCGTTTTTTATTTGACTCTGATCTATTGAATGTTTCTGAGATGGCTTTATTTTCCGATCCATTTGCCTACATTTTTTTGAGCTATATTAAATGATTGTACTATTTTTAATTCGATCTAGAGAAATGTCGTCAAAAAATGTCGTACAGATGAGTAAAGAGCCATCTGATTGACACCTTAATAAATGAGCAGTTTTGTTTCCTGGTTGGACTATTTAGTCAGCGTAAGCGGCATGAAATTTTTCTGAATATGCAAATTTGCATGAAAGAGTGATTAAGGACAAGTGTTCGGTGAAGTACCACTTCATTATGTAAATAAGCAGAGAGATAGATAAAAATATGACTAGATTCATGGACGAACACCACCAGTTATTATACAGAGTTTGTTGCCGAAACGTTTAGCTCTGTGTAGTACGCGTTTGCAAATTTGTTCAGCACACTACGGCAGTGTCACATCTATGCGTTGATATGTTGTGTTTATAATTTCGATTCATGAGGTGGTGGGGTTAGATGTATGAAATTTGATGAGTATAAGTCGCGCCATAGATTGACCTCATATACCGCACTCCACACTGCCCCACCCACTAACTTCACAAGAAGCTCCAAATATTCCAATGCTGAAAAAGATTTCAGCGCATTTAACACCAATTGAATCTTCATTTAACGATTTTCGCTTCCCCTCCCCTCCTACCACTCAAAAAAGAGCATTTTTGTTAAGAATTTGTAGAAGCAGTGGAATCATCCAGAATATAGAGGCATCATAGTGCGTATTTTACTTTTTCGCAGCTCTTCTTTTGCGTTGCTAAATTTTTTTTAATGTTGTGAAATTTTGCTCATTGCGAAGAGTTTAACGGAAATTGAAAAACCATTTTAGAAGCAGGGAATTTAGATTTGCTCGTGAAAATGATGAATATTTTTTAGTTACAAGTAAATGAGACTATGCACATCTTTTTTTAAATAAAAGAACCATCGTTACAAAACGTACGATAGTTGCGAATTATTCTTATTCTTGAGGACATACCAAAGGAAGGTAGGTACCTGCCTAGCTGTTGTAAATTCTTTCTGCTCCATCTACTCTTGCTATAGCAGTGTTTCGAGCTTTGTTCATGTTTTTCACTTCTTTCACTATTGTTTTATTGTTGATTTAGTGCAAACAAACGGATCGCGAAGGTCAGCAGCGTCGTGTGCAGGAAATTCGTGTTGCAATTGGGGAATTGATCCGAAACATAGTGCGAAGGAGGAGAGCGCCTCCAACTGGCGAGCACGTCTACTCGAGGGTTGTTTGCGGCACCTTCCTCAAAAATATGCTCTCACGCTTCAAGTAAGATTCTTGCAAGGCTTAAACGTAGCAAACGGAATATATAGTGCGATCGAATGCTAAATTTTTGCATATTTCAACATAGGCTCGTTATATTTTTATGTATTCGCATGAAAAGTTTTGTTGTAAACTCGAAAGATTTGGTAGTGCTGAATCGGTAGATCTAGATCTGCCTCGTTGAAAAATCCTACGGTTAGCTCTATAAGGCTGGGACTGTGACAGCATAGTGAAGTGCCAACATATGTGCTCTCCTGAAAAGTGTCAATGGTGTTTTCATTTCCCTATAAAAGTGCTTAGTTCATGTCTTAACAGTGTTTTTCATCCTGTCCTGTATTTATCAAGACGTTATGTTACCGTGCACCTCATGTCTGACTTTGAATAGAAAAACAATATAGTATAGTGCTGATTTCTGTTAAATTAATTTAGTAATACTTTCAAGATTAATTTCTTTCCTTTTCATTAAATAAATCTCTTACTTCCTCGTGTAAAAAAATTGTTCTCACCGGCAATCTTCAAACAAATATGTGCTTTTGATGGTTTTCATTGCTTTCAGATCGGGAACTACACGCAGCGTAAACACTCCGGATATTTGCCAGGAGTGTATTCTTTGTGATGAACACCGACTGCCTTGTGTTCCTCTGAGTCCAGATAGTCTCGTATGTTTCACCCTGTTCTCTTGCTCTCAATGTTTATGGAAATTTGGGGTGAGATAGGAGCTGAAGAAAGCGAAGGAGCGCTTTAGCTAAGGACCGATAATGTCAAACAGTTATTTGTACCAGATAAAGTTTGTCATTTATTCACTTCTCATCTTACATCTTTTAAAAATCTCTTTGTTAAAAGTTTTCGCTGTACATGGCCGCTATGGGGCTTTTTGAAGGAGTCGTGTAATTTCCAGTAGGGAACTTTGCAGTCAATAAATATATCATTTTATGTTTAAAGCATGTTGCATATTCCTGATTGGTAAAAAACCTATGAGAGACTCAGTTTGAACGAAGGTTTTGTGGCGAGGTTGACAGATTTTTCTGGAAGATGGAAAAGATTTTAGCCTTGGTTTTGTTCTGTCATCAGAAGGTTATTTACCAAAGTATTAGACATTTGTGCAAAAAATTGTGGGTCAGATAAAATATGTATCATGCGTTTTGATGCTGCGATGTTGTTGTGAGCAGCGAACATTAATGATAACTTTATTTTTGAGCTGACGTTTCAATTAAAAACTATTCCTATGGCAGTGAAAACGACTGGTGATAACAGGATAAAAATAACACAGAGAAATACAAAAAGCAGCATATGCAGTGAAAGATCACTAAAAAGAGAAAAGTTACAAAGATTAGACATTATTTGCGCCATTTACATACTGATCTCTCGCACAGTCGACATGCGTTTATTTGTGTAATGGTATTTTCTAAAGTCGTCTACTTTAGATTAGTTGAACTGCTTCAGTTTGTGAGGTTTGTATCTACAGCCGGGTCAGTAAACGTTATGATTGGCATGGTGAGAGTTTAAGACTGACAAAAATGTTTAGAATATAGGCTTTAAAGATTTGAAGATTCTTGTATTTTTAGTCTATTTGGGAGAGAAAGTGTTGAAGATATTTAAGGCGGTGCCAGTAACGTTGGAGGAATGGGAAAAGATAATTGCAACGTTGCAACCGAACAAGAAAGATATCTTTGAAATTGTGCTAAACGATGGTGAGTTTCGAATTATTATGAATAATGGTTGGGATCTGTGATAACTGGGCAATGATTCAAGTCTTAACTTAATTCCATTGAAGTACTTTATTAGTACTGCCTATTGATTTGATAACTAAACGATCGATGAATCCTAATAAACTATTTCAGTGGATTTTTGGACAGATTAAATATTAAATATTTTTGAAATAATGCACTCAAAAGGCAGATATTGGTTGTATGGGTGGTGTTTGTCAACTCTTGCATATTGCAGCTTAATGTTCGTTCACTTTATTCTTACTATTGGTTATATGCCGCTTTATCCATTTACGCATATTCGAGTTGTGTTGATATATGGTTTAGTTTCATACTAAGCTTATTTAAGACTATTAGCTGTTTTATTGTTGAGGGGGCGGAGGGGAGCTTTGGAGGGTTGGCTTGTGCGTCATTTGTCAGTAGAGTGGTGGAAGGGGGTGGGATTGTGACGTTTATTTTTCAGTTTTATGGATCAAATGTCTTGTAGAATAAACGATCGGATTTTAGTCAAAAAGGGGATGGTGTTTTCGTTGCAAGTACTCTAAGCAGATCCATTAAAAGTATTTAAAGGGAGGAAGCGTGAAAGGCAGATTGCTATAGAGGTTTGTCTCATTAGTAGCTCTCTACTTGCAGGTCTTTATGAACTATTTTGTCAGCCTTGTTTCGAACGGCAACGTCAACAAGAGGACCTCAAACGTTATATTTTCAAAGCGGCCGAGATTTTTGTTAAATTGGTCTGTTTTTTATTTATTTCTTTCGAGAAACGTGCAAAATCCACTTTATACATGCATATAAATTTGTGCATCTTAATGAATATGTTGTGTTGTGTTTACCAGTTCTGCGAGCAGAAATTTTTTATTTGGGCGGAGAAATGCTGCTGATAACGTATGGAAGTGGTTGATTGAATGAATGACGTTACCTACGATTCGTTGGTCAACTTTCCGTCCGTATCGATTTTTTTAAATTTCACAGTAGGCAGAGCCATTGTTCTATGCCCGAAAATCGGGAATTGTTGAACAAGATCATACATCCCCGAATTTTGGAAATTCTCCAACGAAACCGAGCAAAAAATGCTGTAATGGAGAGGGTGATGGTGGATTGCTTTGCGTTTTATAATTAAGAGCTTTAAAGGAGAATACCATGAAATCTCAGTTGAAAGGTATATCTCAGTAAGCACAACTGTCGCCTATAAACGAAATGTCCCTAGACTTTCTAAGAGTAAATAAACTGCTCGGCAGAGAAGCAAAGTAAAGGACAGAGATCCGATAGCGTGTTTCAAAGAATTACTCTTGCCTTTATTGTCGCTGGCAGTTCTTGCCTACCTTATCCCATTCCAAATACGACCTGTTTATTTCTAAATGAGTGTTTGAAAAAACTATATTTTGAGATGTTTTATTCGATGCTTAACATGCCATTATGTTTTAAATTTTATGCTTTTTGAACATGCTTATGACATGCGGTGATGTTATTGAATGAAAAAGTAGTTATCGACTTCGAGAACTTGAACTAAACGATATTTCATAGCATGATAGTAGTAGTACAGCGCTAATGAGAGAAAACCACGATTTTCTTTTGAACAAACGCTACACCATTCTTGCGGCCTTATTCGCAACATGGTTGCAGTTCGAGTGTGACCGCACATTTTAGAGCCTAGCCGATGAAAATTTCTGTCCAAATTTTTTTACGGTAAAGACTAAAAAGCCGTCCGTTGACCACTCTATCTCCCACCTTCGTCTCTCACCTCCCTCCTCTACCCGCTGGATCTGAGCATAGCAGTTGTACGAGCGTTTTGCAGAAGGGTGATGAGAACGAGGAACCGCCAAAAATGAATGGCGATTATCAACCAAACGAGGGTGAGACACCGAAATTGCCCACCGTTCGCAGTACACCGCATGCAACTACGAGACGAGCAATTGCAAAGAGTTGTATGAGGTTCAGGGTGTGTTTTGATTGCTTTGCTTATCTTAATCGATGGATTGGGCACCTATTTGCTGTATACATACTGGGAATTGAACGTTTATTTAAGCAAATAGAGTAGGTGATATGCTGCTGAACTCAGGAAATTGAATCATCATAAAAAGACGGAGATGAAAAGATTTTTAAATTTGATTCTGCTCATAAATTGTTTTAGTTCATCTATGCGTTTAGAAAAAATTTCTTTATATAGCTCAAATGCGGTTTGATTCCAGCTTCACCTGAGAAATGTAGTATTGGTAATGGTATCCATGGTGTAATCTTTATTTACATAAGTGTAAAAGAAATTCCTCACGAGCAATGAAAGAAGATGTATGTAATTAAGCTAAAGCGACAAAGCAGTTTATAGACATAGTTAGAAGATAGGGCAACGTAATCAAAGCCGACAAAGTTAAGCGTACATTCATAATGTCGGCGTTTGAAATAAAGAATGGCAATTTTGAGGATACAAAAGCTTATAGGATCGAATTGTTAAACCAAAAACAGTTCAGTTTTTCGTTTGCCGCCAATTGATTGATACGCATTCTTTTTTAGATACTTCTGAGGGTCTCATTCGAACGGTTACAATTTCGTTAAATGAAAATTTGGAGCTTTTTGTTTGTAAAAATAGCTAACTGGATTAAAGGAGCTTTGCAATTGAAAAATCTAGTATTGAAGAGCACATATCGTGCAATCTCGATTACTCGAATAATTTTTCCACTTCACAGATGGCTTCGACCGATACGATTATGAAATTGAAAATGAAAATATTTGAGAGAATTGGTCAAACGCCAAACGATCAGCTAATATATTTAAATGAACGCCTTCTCATGGACACCGTAAGTTGGCATTTTGCAGTTCAACAATGAAAAACTTGCCAAAATGCTTGATGATTAGATATTCATCTGCGATTAGCAGCTGAAGAGTTGAAACGTTAATTGATGGGCATTGGTTGAAATGAAAGGTTAGATACGGGTTACAGTGCAACAGCTCATTGATGCAGAGGTTACTTTGTCTAATTGAAGAGTAACGAAGTATGAAATTCTTTGTTATTAGCGATCTCACTGATATTGAGTTGTTCAACAAAAAGGAGAAAGAAAATTGTTGTCAAAGTTTATCACGTTAGGCCATCATAAGGTCTCCTGCATGGCATTGTATGCTAATCAAGTAAAAGTAGAGTATAGAAATACAAGTAATTGATTAGGACAATAGTTCTAAGCTGCTGATCTTCTTTATAGATCTTATTATCTATTTTTCACTTTGCTAGCATTCCTTATAGAGAGCTACGCTTCTTATACTTTGCTTGCGATCAAATAGATACCCAGCAAGCTCAAACACTCAGATTCTAATTCGGGTTCCCACATTTTGGATATTTTGTCGATAGTGTAAGCATCAGGATCAGGTGTTCAGATTAGAAGAGGAAAGGTGAAAGGCAATCGCCATCCCTAACAAATTTTAGGCAGTATGCAGAGAGACGAAAAAATCGTTGCAAAGTAATATGCGAGCACCATTGCAAAAGAGTTCTCCTTTCTTCTTTGTCGAAAAATTTTTTGCAGCTGCTCCCTTGGCATTGAATCGTTTTCCATCGTTCGTTTTGTTACTTTAAACACTAAGCATTTCTCATGTTTCTAGGTTTATTATATTTAATTCGTTTGATTCTTGTAAATATTTGTGAGGAGTCCGTTTTTTCATTCCGGAGCAGTTCGCTCGAGATGGAAAGCAGGGGTAGCCCCCAAATTTCGCATCCTGAATCTTTTTAAATTCTCCATTTCTTGGAAAGATTGGAAAAGCAGCCGTCAATCATATGTACGATTGCAGTGTGACATTCATTGATTCTGCATTTATTTCATAACGATCATCGATAAACAACTCGAATATAGTAGAACAGTTGAACTGAGATTTCTGAACCTTAGTCGTCAATCGCAGTTAACGGTAAAAACGCAACAGTGGTTGCATGTGGTTCTTTGTAGCTAAACAAATAAACTTCGAGAAGGACTTGAAGGTTTCTTGAGCAGATGGGTGGTTGCGTTTCGAGATTGAAATTTCTGACTGGTCAGAAATACGAACTTTTGTGCTAAGTGAGTATTTCACATATCGGTTCTGCAGGACATTTTGCTGTTGATCTTGCAGGAAACACTTGGTGAGGCTCGTATCGATCCTCATGAATTGGTCGTCTGCCCACTCACTTTAATTGTTCAATGTGTTGGCGACGTCCAGATTGAGCCGCGACGTCTCGAACGAGGATTTGCTGACACGGCACTCTCACATGATTAAGTTGCTGATAAAAAAGAAGAGGGATGGATCTCGTCTAGGTGCTGTTGATGACGTCGGAGAGAGGAATATTGTTAGGAATATTCACGCTGTTGGACGGCAAGAGGGAGAGGCGGTTGGAAGGACATGGCGACTTACTGGGATTTGTGCCCGCCATATAAGATCTGCTGATAGTATTCTGTTGAGCAAGATTTCCTCAGTGCCGGACCCAGGTGAGTGGGGAGGGGGTGGATGCCGAAGATCACTGTTTTTAAACGCTTGCTTTAAATTGTAATGCATTACCCATCATGCAGTGCTTAGCTATACACTGAAGTGCCTTGCATTTTGCTGTTCATTTGATATCAATATTAATTGATTTATCCCTTATGTTTCTTGTTTTTGCCCCGGAGGCAACTTTATGTCACTTCAGAGTTAGAAGCCTGTTCTCTCGTTGTTTTACAGTTGTTGCCACTAAAAAACTGACAGCCGATATTGCACTCTTCGCGGCTTTTGTGCATTTATTGGCCATTTTATAGTGTCTTCCTGTTTGCTTTATCGAAATCGCTTGGATTTGTTCCTCTAGCCACATTTTGCTTCACTGCTAAGGTGAGGCAATACAAGCAGAATGAGGCAATACAAGCAGAATGTTCGGTGTCTCTGATAAGGGGAGAGAGAGAGAAGTAAAGAAGGATGGGTAAATAAAAGAATACCCGCACCAGTTACTTTGGAGGCCATTTGTTTTAACGAAGGCAAATTGTGCGTTTCTTCATTCCGATTCACTTGACTTAGCTGCGAATGCAATCTTTTTCGTTGCCACTTACATAATTTTTTTTTCTGTCTAGAGTAGTGGACAGTCTCGGTCAACCTTTCAAAGCATCATCTATTTGTTCATTTGATGGATGGTCACCCGACTTGATCCTGCAAATATATGTCTCAGACATCCATAACTGAGCTGTAATTGTGTTTATTTTAATGGATGCTCCCCTTGACTAGATCTTGCAAATGTATGCTTCAAATACTCGTAATTGACCACGTGGTTGACCCATGCAACATGGAGTATTTTCAAAGCGTTCTTGCTGATTGCAATATGTGTTGCAATTGGTCATGGCTGAAGCTGCCTGCATAAAGTTTCATCTCAGTTTTCGTATCCCAGTGTAATCTCGTTGTGTGATTCGTTTTATTCTTTGATTGCCTATTTCATTTCATATGTTATTATTGCTTCTAATGGTGAATCTTTTATGATCCTGTCGTTTTACCACTTTTATTTATTATTTTACGTATTATCATGACAAAGTATACTATTATTTGTGAGGTTTTCAATTGTTAAAGTAAAATAAACTAAAATATTGTATTACATGAAAGAGCATAGGGGATCTCTCTAAGTTGGCAGCACTGGTTTGAGAAATGCATTTCTATTGAATAGTCCATTGCTCTGAAATCATATTTTTGCAGGCAGCTCTCTTATTCCTTGCTGTTCTTGCTATTCTGAAGGTTTTTATTGGCAAGTCCATATAATCGGATGGGATTTATCTTTTCATTGGAAACTCAATTACGTGGACTTCTATTCTCAATTCTACGATAAATTTTCCCTGATTGTTTAAGTCAATTAAAAAATCACAAAAAAAAATCCTAGAGAAGGATATGGATTTATGTGATTTGCCTGAGTCGTTTTTTGTATTAGTTCCATTGCATTCAGCCATAATTATATTGATATATGAAATGTGCAAACGTTGTGTATGTATGCAACCCCTTCAATGTTCCTCCTTCTTTTTTAAAAACTCTCTTCATTATTGGCAAATAGGTGTTGATTTTAACCTTTATATTCCCTTTTTTCAAACGTTTATTCGCTGCGAGCAAATTGGCGTCTATTTTTATCATAATATTCTGCGATATTTGTTGTATAATGCGTCTATTGGAAAGTGCTGATCGAATGCAGATTCGGTTATCTATACAAAGATACTACTATCATAACCGTCTTACGATGAGTCTCCGCCCGTTCGAAAAATGCCGCATAAAATTCGCAATTTCACTTGCAGCAGTTTGCTTGACATTTGCGCCGCCGTTTACATATCGCATATTTTCACACTAGAGAGAAGGATGTTTGTTGAGCTACAAGGTTGTTATAACAAAGCGTCGAAGCGATGCCCTTCCCTCTCTCCCTCCCTCATCCTTCTCCCCACTTAAGTGTACAAGGTGAAAGTTCTTGGCGTGACTTCATTGTGTATGATTTGTTGAAGTGTAATATTCTCCAATTTGCATTTGTAATTATTTTTGCATTCTTAATTGTATTTGTTTAATGCCATTATGGGGATTTCTATTCTATCGTCGAAATTTTCTATTTTTTAATTTTAGTGTGCGTTTAGTTTTTATCGATGCAAATGTGAGTCATCAATCTCTATGAGTTTTCCCAACTCATCGATTTTTTGAGAGAGGAAATCCAGTTAAGGAAATCATCGTTGTTTGCACTGATTATCGCTCAAATTATTTCATTCCCGCTTATCGATTCACTTTCAACTGATGGGTGATCGAAAGTGTAAAATTATTTAAATATAAATGGTTAGATTTTTTACACTATTACTTTCTAAAATCAAATTTAAATAATGCATTATTCGTTGTGCTTGAAGGATTCAATAAACTGACGAGATATCTGTTGATAAAGATTTATATCAGTTTTATTGAACTTGCATATTGCATGGTTTAATATGGCTTTTATTACTGGAATATTATTTGCTGATGAATTGAGTAAATATATAAGAGTTGCTCTTGTAATTTGTAATCACGTTTTTTGATAGCATTGAAGTAAAAAAAAATTCTCTTCGTGATTGCCTGGATGGTTCCTAACCGTTGACTATCGATTGGATCTGTTCTGCTGATCCATATGTACTATTCGTTAACAGGTTAAGTGGGGAGGATCGGTGGGCTAGGCAAGGTACCAATGAATTCTGGTCGCGATCCTGACCACGAATTGATTTTATAAAATAGGGAGTGACAGGAGCAAGGCGTTTTTTGTGTATTTATTAGGGGATCAGAGTCTCCTCCTGTGGTTGTTTTCTGTTCTCGTAGTGTTGTCATGATGGATTTCTTGGTATTTGTTGAGTTTATGAACGACAGTTGTTCTCAACTTGTTTAATTTGCAGATTTTGCAACGAGCACCATCCCTTAATTAATTGTCAAGAACTTTCATCGAGTCGGCGGGATTACATTTTACTAAGTTTATTGAACTGTTTTCGCCACATCATTTACTAAATATCGATCCCTTCATAAATTCGCCTTATCTTGTATTGCAATTCCTGCTCGTTTTGGATGAATATAAATGCTTAAATGTTGATGTGCATTGATAAATAACCGATCTTTGAAAGTCGGAACATCAAATATTGAAGATGCATACCTTGGAACTGCCAGTTATTCGAGGGGCGATTTGGTTTAAGGGGACAGAGATTGAAAGAAACGAAGGTGTTGTGATGAGGATGTTAGAGTCCTTGTAAGCAGTCGAGGAACTACACAACACACTACCGAGGCTCTTGCATCGCAGTCCTGACTCTAGGACCCGTCGTCACATAATTGGAAAGCTGGGTAGGACGAACGCATTCCAACGGAAAACTGATTAAGAACTATCTCCAGTGCACGTAAAATCAAATAGGTTTGTCAGCATGAAAAGCAGAGAAGTGTCCACAATATAATGGAGCAGAGAAAAACATGTCACTGAGCAATATGCAAAAGAAGAGTCGATGCGTGGTCGTTTTCGACGACATACATAATCATAGAGGTTTGAGAGGAGCGGCAAGCCTCCGATGATTTAGCAGTTCTAGAAACGAGAGGATGACTCCATACCTTCATGATCCCGGCATAGGACTAAGTTGAAGTGTTGGGGCGATGATTGGTTAGCCTGTTGCATTCAATTGCACTAAATTTGCCATTTTTAGCTGATTACTTCGATAATCGGAGAATATATTGCCGAGGAGGATTCTGGACCAGCTAATGATGTCAGAAGTCCGAACTTGTTAAGGGGAGGGAGGAGTCTGCAGATGAATACGGCCACATTGACAGGCTCGAGTGGCAAAACATTCTCAGTGGGCTCATGAACAGTGGGACATCAATACTGAATCTGGGACTTCTGAAGCTGTTTTGTCGTCATGAAAGAGCCTTCTAGCATCTGAGACTCTAACCTATCTGTAGTATCACCTTTAAAGATAGTATATCTGCGGATTTCAGTTCATGCACAGAGAATAGTCCGAGATTTTTGATTTCCACACTGCGCCATCAAATCTTTAGGTGTACGGGGGCTCATCAGGGACTCATCATGCCGGGTGACTTAAAACAGCGCATTAAAGAACTTTGCATTTGCATGTGTGTAGTTGGTATATATATATATATATATATATATATATATATATATATATATATATATATATATATATATATATATATAGAATTAGAACAAATTAGATTTTGAATTAATGTATATATATTAAATTGATGCATAATTAGTTTATTAATAAATTAATGTATGTATATTATTAAATTACAATAAACATTCATGAATGTATGTATATTATTAAATTACAATAAACATTCATGTATACCGCAAAGAGGTGAGCGGATCCAGCTCAACTTCAACAACGTTCAATAATAGGGCTGAATATGCTTTAGAATTTGACGGAAGGATGATGTAGATTGTTTTTTCCTTTTTTTTTTTTGTTGAACATGTGATTTGAGCATTCCAATTGCTAATGCCTGAGCAGATATTCATTTTCTTCCCTTTTCGTTTCAGAAGTGTCCTTCACATACAATACAATATTACATTACTAAACTTATGGTTTGAATGAATGTTGTAGGTTATGCGACAAAAGAGTTGCGCTCGTCTTTGCTCCAAATTTTTGCTGCAGTATGCTGCCTATTCGAAAAGTACTGCATCGACCGCGTTAGCTGTTAGACGACGTCTAGCGCCTCCTTATTATCGACGCACTATGAAGGAGCTTCCACCTAAGCACAAGTTGCAAGAAGAATTTCCAGTAGGTTTTTTCCTTCTTGAATTTTGTCGACCGAAATCAAATAGTATCTTTATGACAATGTTGAGAGGGATTTTTTTTCAGACTGAGGAAAAGTGCGTATCGTTTTGAAATTGATTCTTGACTGGCCTTACACAACGGCTGTTTCTTCACTATCGGTCTAGAGCAAAAATTTCCCTTACAATTGCACATGTGAAATCACATTCGCATGTCTGTCTGAAAGTATATGTGGTCACAAATATTCCTTGTCTGAAGTCACATTCACAAGTGTTACAGGAGTGAAATGGGGACTGCATTCCTCAAATAGTCTTCTGAAACATTACATGTATGAATGGAATAACGGTAATCATCGACGTAATTGTTTTCTTATTTGCTGTTAATGAATGAGATTGTAGAATGCGGCAGATGCGAGCGGTGCAGGTGCAAGGATGTTTGACTATGAACAGATGGGAGATATGGTACGTGCATTGCCGACTGTTGCTGAGAAAATCGACTTTGTGAGTCCTTATGAACGAGAATGGACAAAATTCGAGACTACCTGGCACAGGTTAGGGGCGCCTTTCTGTAAACGATTGTTGGAGGAGGAAGGTGAATGAAGGCACATTAAACATGGCGGGTATTGCGATCAATGGGCAATTCAAGTGGAAATTTTAGTGAACTTGTCAAAACTGAAGAATTTCGGGAAGATAATATCTCAGCCACTTATTAATTGTTGCTGTGCCTTCACTTACAGTCAATTTTTCTAATTATTTCAGTAACATACCGAATGAACTGAAATCTAATAGTTGAGTTTTCAATGGGAACATAAACTGGTTTCTTCTCTTTAAAAAGGATATTCTATCCACGTTTTTAATAGATACAGAAATTAACATTTTTTTCTTCGTTCTAATTTCTCACGTTTTATCTGAAACAGCGTGCATTGCAGGACGAATGACCATCACGAATGCATGCCAGTAGTATTTCCAGTAGTGTTTTATCCGTTAGTGCAACTCTATAAGATGCTAGAGTTAGAAGATTTTTGTCTAAATGACCAAAAGACTTTCGGTTGGGAGATGGGAAGGGAACTTCTGTTGTATTTAGGGGCGTTTTCATCTGTTCAGATCCGATGTCTGATCGGACTGTTGGACGGTCGGCTGAAGTATGAGTTTCTGTTTAGCTGCGCTTTTTGCACGCTTTTTTTGCGAATCAGTATTTCAACGAAGGGAAAATGAGGCTAGAAACTGTTGTATTAAGGGGCTGCAAGATGAAGAGCACTCTTAAGGTCCTCGAGTGGCAGAGCACTATGCTCAGAGCTCGAGGACATCTACCGGTAGGGATTTCGTCAAGGACCTCAAGCAATTCGGTGTTGGTGTGATGCTTGGGACCTGTGGCCTTTCCCCTTTAGGATCCGTGACCCTTAACGAGCTGCGACTCAAACATATTGCAAACTTCTAGGGCATGGCATCCAAATCTGATGTCTCCACGAAAGGCATGGAATGTGCCATCCGTACCACGTTATTTTGATGCGCTCAATTTTTACAAATACATCACGAAGATGCGTGTTGTGGACGGCCTCGACCAGTGGTACGAGGGTCTTGTACCCCCAACTACCAGCTTTCAAGTAATTCTTTTGAAATGATTTTGCTGATTTTGTTTCGTTCTGGTATATATTTTTCGGCTCGTAAAATAGGGAAAGAAATGATTGGTCGGTTCGTCTAATTTCACTCGTCAAGCAAATACTGACTGGATCACTCATTCATTCCTTAACAAAGTTTGAAATGTTTTTTAGCTCTTCTGTGGGTCAATCTGTAGAGGTTAGTTGATGAGAGCAAATGCGGCACCTTCAGTTGGAATTGCTTTTGCTTCATGAACGATGAACCAAAGGTTGTTTGAGTTCCACTGTGAATCGACTGAATGCTTCATGATGGAATTCAAACAATATCTGTGACAAAATTCCCTACAATGCAAACATTCTGTTGATGCGATTCTTATTGTCCTGATGAAAGACGTTTAAAAATAGGAACAGAGAGATGGATATCTTCGATGAAGGTTTCCAAATATTTCACTTCATATTTTTAGACCCTGATTAATATTCATTAGCTGGATTCATTCCTTAGCGTCGAACTTTGTTTTACGGGTTTTTGCTCTGTAAAAGTCACATATCGCAGGGATTTTTTCATCTTTTCAGATATTTCACCGCTTGATCCACTACATCGATTTGGATGAAATTTATAAGATTGTTATTCATTCCAATCTGAGCACCAGTTTCATAAGTCAATCCTCGAATGTTGACTTTCTATGATTCCTCAAGACTTCAATTTTATTGGAAATTCCATGTTTGAATGTAATTAAGCAGGAACGATTTTTAGCAAAATATATTGGCGCAAGTGAGTCAAAGGGATTCGTTGATTGAGAATCCTCTCTATGCTGTGAACGTCATCTCCCACAAGTCAATCCATAAGTCGTCGTTCATTCAGCTGTAGTATTATCGGCGCACCCTTTTTTGTTACATTGTCTAAGACTACACAAAATGATAATATTTGCAGCGAAAAAGAAATATGCATAAAACTTGATTTTATGAGTCAAATGAAGATGTGATTTCGTCAGGAGAGTCAGATAGCACTCTCGTTTTTTGGAGTGCTCCTCCCCTTACCCAGCACTGTTTCTTCTCATTCAGTCACTTTTCAAAGAACATTGTTACCGATTGTCTGGGCCTTTTCCCGTTTATTAGATTATATTATATCTGATAGATTGTGGTCGTTAGGAAATGATGGCCCTTATTGTTTTCTTCATTCCGCTGTGTATGTTCTTCATCTCACTCTGATGGGGGAAGGGAGGCTACTAATACTGACAGCCGTTGCATCTCGCAAATGAGCGCCCTATGTAGGTGAATGCTACAACTCAGAAATTGATACCGGCGACTGGGGGCATAAAATGGAGGGAGTCTGCTCGTGTATGTGCTCGTACGAAGTGGTCCTCTCTAATATTAGATAGCGAGCAAGGAATAAAATCCATAATCATTCCTCGTTTTCTTCTCTTCTACTGCTGTGAAATGCATGTTGCTCTCTGATATACTCGTTGTTCCAAGTAAAATTCACTACAACAGAATATCTATAAAATTGTTAGGCTATTTCTTCAAGAATGATTATGTCTATCCTTGTGAACATGGGCAAGATAAGAAGCTGTGTCAAATGTGGAAAGTGGCATACTGTATTATCGACTATGGCCTTTCAGATGCGTCTGATGGAATCGTTTATTGCACACTTTGAATCAAATCCACTCGAAAATGAAGGCGAACGTGCAACAGTAATTTTGAGAAGTGTTTTAGATGCGGCTATTCAATGTTTGGCACATAATGTGCAGCGATTACGCGATTGCAGGGTTTGTTCCATTACAGATGTTAACAGAATTAAATGAATTTTACATTCCTTGTGTTTATTTCTTATGAAATCCATTCCTTTCCTGCTCTTTATCGGTTGAGGTATCTTGATTCCCCGGTTGGCGCAGTTGTGGATGAGAACTTCCACAACTGTGTCGTCCGTGAAGTCTGATATAAATGTATATATATATATATATATATATATATATACATATATATATATATATATCAGTTTATTACATTCATCGATCATATGCATATGAAAGGAATGTGTGTATGAGTGTATGTATTAATACTGAAGGAATGCTGGAAGCGCCACTAGAGGTACTGAACGTGTGAATAATACGTATAATGGATACGTCGATATTGCGTGTTTGTAACTGACCGGGTGGATTGTGGAGAGTGCTGGTGCGAACGAAAGCTGCTCATGGACAGTAATAAAGGATTAAGAGCTGAAGTCTGTTGCGGTTTGTTCTTTAGGATGTCTTTTTTCGCACAAGCATTTGTAGAGCCATGGTTGTCTTGCATGGGGACGCTATTCCTTGACATCGTTCTAAAACCGTTTTTTTGGGATCTGTAATCAATCGAATCTTCCTCCCTCAGCGTAGTTTTTGACTTAAAATGCCTCACTTCCCTCAAATAATAGTAGTGTAGGTGTTGCATGATGTTATTCAGATCTCGTTCACGCCGCGATGTGAATCGTTTTGGATTCGAGCAGGATTTATGCAGATGTATGAGAAGAAAGAATTAGATGAAGAATTACCAAAAATCGATCATCGTTATGATAAGAAATTTATCGGCGATGATAGGTGTTCCTTTTACCTATTTCATTTTTGCTTTTTTACAGTTATCATCTTTGACCTTTTTTTATTGTGGTTGTGTGATCGTTGATTGCACCTTTTCTAGTTTTTGGAAATGTCATTTCTATGCATATTTGCTGGGCAATTTCAGTTCCTCAGCACAAAAACTTATGGTGAAAGAACTTCTTAAGTTGTGGTGGAGGAATTTCTTGGGTAGAAACCTGAAGTGGCTTTCCGAACTCAATTTCATTCCTATTTGTCACCTCATTCCTGAATTTAAATGGCTCAAAATTAATTTCAAATTTGATTTTTCAATTTTTCTATCGATGGGATGTATCGCAATGGTTCCCTGTCGTCAACGATAAGATATACCAAAGTATAGAATTAGTTTATTCAGGAGAAAGTTGGGTGAGCTGGCATTCGTTCTGAGAGATCAGCTAGCCGCTCACGTTCGAAGTAAACAACCAATTAGGCCGGTTCGTTTTATTGTTTTTTCCTTTCTGTGTTCTGTAGTATGCTGATAGCTGAAACACAAGGAGAAGGCCCGAAACATGCCTATTTCCTTCAGAAGAATCTCTTCTCGTAAAAGTTGCTCTGAAAAGAAAATACCTCATGTTTTTTCAATAAGTCACTAGTAAGATTTGGACGGACGATCCGCTCTATTGTGTCTGGGACGGTATAAATCTTGGAGTTGCATGGCCGGCCGAGATTTCCGGAAAATAGCTCTCCTTATCAGTGCTTCAATCGAATAAAGTTTGTGATCTCCAAAATTTTTAGTCAAGGTGATACGGCGCTTTTGTCTCGTACATTCGCTGTAGTGTTTTTGAATATTTTTTGGTTATGTTTGTTCCAATTAGAAACATGTAAACATGTTTGTTTGATCGCCATTACGTTCAGCTGTACTTGTTCTTTGCAGTTGTTCCCATTTTCAAATGAAACTGAATTGAATGCACCTGTATTTGATACTACTGTTAATGTGAAAGAAGATGTAATCTATTCGCCAAAAGTGTACAATATGTGGCCTGATGGAGAGCCTCTTTGGCAGTGTCCAGGATTCGAACCCGATTCAGGTTTGCTTTTAGGGAGTTCCATCTAACTGGCTTTCTTCTTACTTTCCTTTCTCAAATTTCTGCTCATTTTTATGAACCTTTGACTGCATGATTGTGTACGTTATGAAGGTTGGATTTAATTCTGAATTGTAGTGGGAAGAGGTATAAATTGAAATTGTGAGAATGGACGGAGGACTGTTTTTTTTTTTTTTTTGAATAAATCTGTTGCCTTGGTGGAGTTTTCGTGCACTTCTGTTCTGCAAATGGAAGTACAAATATACTAAGGAAAAAGGGAATTTTGTTTTTTGTTAAGAGTATCATCGTGTTCCGCGGAGCAGACACCGAACTGGAATTGTGACAGATGAAGATTAGGATAAACTGGAAATTGGAAGTCAAGAAGGGTCTCTAAGATAGAGCGTTGGATGATATGTTCAAAAAGAAGAGGGAGTGTTCGGGCAATTCAAAAAATCCAAGTTAGTACGGTGCATTGTGGATGTTAACAATTGAGTTGCTATGGATTCTGTTAAAGAGTAGAAGAGAATAGTGAATATATGCTAGCGGCAGATGGGAGGTTTAACACCTCCAGGAAACGATGAAAGTCCGCCACTATCCCAATATAATTGCAAACTCGTCGAAACAAAATATTGGCTGATTCATTTGTGCAAGCTTTTACGGCCCATGCAAATTTTAGCTTTACTGCCATATTTATGTGAATATGGCGTTTATTTAGGAGAGAAGCATAAATACGGCATAGTGGCATTCAAAGATATGAGCGCGTTGAATGATTTGTGTGCCTATTGGAAAGTTCAAGGAGATGAAGAGCGAATTGTTCGAAAGGAAGCCCTCATGGCCACTGCTCTCGCTTCTCTATTCTCATGGCTCAACGGACAGGCACATTCACTTGGTTCGTCATAGTCCGGTTATTTCTAGCTTATTCCTGACGATGACTGACTATAGTTATCCGTTTAGTAATGAGTAGCTAACAGCATAAATATCACGACTGATTCATTTTGCGTACTCTTTTAAGCTTTTTAAGGTGATTATTTGCCTTGAATTGTGCTTTTTTCCTCAGCATTGGAGTTCCCATTGATAGATAGAGATTGATTTGAACAATTCAAGAGCTTAATTTTGGTCAAACTCTCTAATTTCTATTTGTCTATTTAATTCTTACAAAACATAGGATTCTGAATTGGTGCCTTTTCGTATTTCGGTTCGCTGCCACTGCCAAGCTTGCAAAATATACAATGAGCACGTTTCCTGTCATTGGGCAATCCTTCACACCTGTCATATATCACATCTCTCTACCTGCACAGCTCTTTTGTTCTATAATAAATTTTTTTATAGGTAGTCGTTGGAAAAGGAACATAAAGAGTGAATAGTGTTTAGGTTTTACTCAATACAACGATTTGGAATGGCCACTTGTATCTCAATTGATACTCTCAGATGGACGAGACTTCTTTTTCGCTATTGCGCAACTCAACACTATCGCAATAAACATCGACGTTGATGTGGGTGGTCTCTCATCATGACCTTTTAATTCACCCTACATATACTGCGTATTTAAATAGTTTTGCTAACGTTTAGCTAATATTGTTGGTGAGCAGCTGCAGACTAGTCATTGGGCCACGTCTAAATACTTCTGGTCTCAGGTTTCCATCAAAAGTTGCTCAGGAGTTTTTCAAACTCAATAAGCACAAGTGTCGACTTTGTTTTCGGCTGCAACCGCTCCCACAAGACGTCCCCATATCTACCATCCGCGGGACTGACAGGTTTAGGTTCCAGGTCTTCGCCAAAAGTTATTAAGGGGTTTCTGAAACACAGCATCTCAATATAATGCTGTTGGCGGCGATCACTTCTAGGACGACTGAACTCTCTCTACACCGCCTTCTATATCAAGTGACCTTCCGTATGAATAGTACTGGAGGATTGAGTCTTGCGAGTGGTCGTATTCAAAAATAGAGTGCTTCATATGCTCAAACTTTCTCTTCCCAAGTTTTCAGTAAAAATTTGAGGTCCAACTTTGTGACTTATTATCAGACGGTGACGTGTGATAATAACGGAGTCGAATGAGGTAAGGAGCGAGATTAGCGCAGTTCGGAGGGGAAACGAGGAGGAGAAGGGGAAGGATTGGAAAACATTTTTCATTGGCTGTTCATTTTCTCCGATTTCATCTCGGCTTCAGTCAGTTTCGTTAAACATTGTGTTGTCTGTATCGGATATTGAATTGCAGGGTTTTGTGAACGATCGCAGCAATGCTTGTTATGTAGAAGGCCCTCTGCGGTTATATGACCGTTATGATCGCGAAAAGGGCACATTTTATTATGTGACAGCTGATGGAAATGAACTTGACGGGTTGAATCCGCAAGTGATGGCACGTATTTTGCAGATGCTTATAAAGGAGTAGTGCAAAAATCTGTGTGTTAAAATGAAACTATTCGTGTCGATACTTGTATATCTTAGAAGGGTTTTTCTTCAAATGCGATATTGAAAGAAATGTTTATTCTTTTCCGAAAGCGTTATCATTAAGAAATTTTGACTGCTGTCTTGTCATAGCGAGAAATATCTGCAGATTGCCTCTGTCAGTACTGCCAGTTGTTTAACTATTATCCAGCTACCTGCGCTGAATTATGCTGATTTTGATAATGATGGAAGGATATGAGAAATTCTAAGAAAAGAAAGAAAGCTTATAGAAGATGAGAGACGATTTCCTTCCATTTATTCACTTAATTCAATTATTATTTTTACAACGCATCAATAATGCGGTAGAATCGGTGATGTCCAAGAGCATTTTTATTAACCTGTAAATATGGTTGGAGGGAGACCTATTTGGACATTAGTGGAATATAGTAAAATCCAAGAGATGCTCCATCAAAAAAAGTTCTCTAAAAAACGCTGATTGAAAGATAAGTTGTTATTGGTGGATATTAAAGGATTTCTGATGGGGAGACTTATTTTGAGAATTGTTCGCATAACCTCTTTCTGTGTTGATAAAGCAAATCATTGTTCCCGTCAATGCAATAGCGTTACAATGACCGTGTTGCATACCATGATGAGTTCAGCGCAGTATAGTGCTTTTGTTCATTCTTCCACTGATGCCTTTTAGCGTCCAGGGCTTGTCGTTTAATGCATAAATGAATATAGGACCAGTGTGATGCCATATGGTGAAGTATTTTAGAAAGTCTTTCGCAAAAAATGATTCATGTTTTGCAAAAAAGAAGAAAGTAAACGCTTTTTGCGCTAGTTTCGACGAAGGAGGCAGCAGAATGGGGGACGTGAAAGGGCCGGAAATGATAAAACTGGGATGGTTAGGTTTTGAACGACGCAGACTTCAGACGATACCCTTTGTTGTTTTTGTGGAATGTTTCACATTTGCTAAGCTTTTGCGTTGAAAAAAGTTTGGTCGTTTTTCATTATAGAAAAGGGCTTTACTCCCGGACCTTTACCCTCACTCCCCAGTAATGAGATGGGCGATACGTGAGTTCAACGCAACTGGTAGTACTGTTGCTTTATGTGCATAAGTAAATAATACAACTTTAAGTATCATAAGAACAAGAAATTATTAGTACATAAATGACACATAAAGGTTTAAAAGGACAAGACTTCGTCACATTGGTTGTGAAACGTTTATTTCGCGAGCAATATTGAGAACAATGAAGAGTGAAGCATAGCCAACATCAATTAAACACAGTCTCATAGATTTTACCGAGATCGATGTGTCTTAGGCGATGAGTGAGTGCGAAGGCATTAGGCGCCGAGACAACATCAGCAGCAAATTTACTGCACACTGTAACGACCAGAAAAGGGAAGCAGTCATAACTCGCGGAAATAATTGAAAGCTTTGAACTTGTAAACAATTTCGTCGACCGGAGTAATAGAACACTGAATCAGATACGATATCAGAGTAATCGTTAGCAATTTTGAAACTGAATATGAAAGCCTAACTTAAAACCGCGGTATTCAAGGGTGTAGCAAAGAGATGAAGATTTTCAACTGTTTGCGAACATATGAACTTTAATTGATTAGTTGTTTCCCCTGTAGGTATGGAGGTGAAGATGTAATCGTGGTAATGTTTATGCACAAATAAGCGCGGATACAGATGAGGTTTCCAACACAACAGCTTCGCAGTACAAGTTCATTGTTTAAATGGCACAATGTGGCAATCAGGATTTAACCTCACGTAACTTTTTCACACAAAGAAAGGGTTTTATTTTCGGATCATGTGGGTCTCGAAATTCGGGTGAGAACTTTAGCTCTGTTTGTTTAGCTCTCTATTCGCTATGAATGAATATCGGATCGTTCGAACTTGATAAAAGAAAATTCGAAATGTCAAAGATCTTAAACAGGCCTGATCGCGGGCTCGTCCACTTGTGCCCCTTTTTGGGTCGGTCACCGTTTTCCCGTCCCAAGTTTGATAGCTTGGTACTGCGGTCTCGCCACCAGTCGGACCTCAAACTTGGGTAATCAAACCCCGTACTCGAGTAAACAATGAAGCGATATCCGACACAACAGGTAACGTGGTTTAGTGAATCAGTGGCACCTCAAGCAGACCTAGTAAAAGCTAATGCCTGGAGTAGAGATATTGTAGGTCTGGTGACAATTCGTAACACAAATCGTACGAACATCTTTACAAGAAGATTAACTGAACAAATACACGAGCTAAGAGCTAAATGAAGAATTCGGTCGAAATATATAAGAAGCTGAGCCCAATGCGTCGTCACTGTCTGGTATTGGGCGAGTCGAATGAGCGATTTAAGCTTCTGAGAGGCATGAACGGTTTAGGGCGTCATGAGCGGCGCATCTGGTGTTATTCATGGTTGCTCACTGTGAATTAGCATTTAGCGATAGTCACTTATTCTTGTGATTTACTCCTCTTACGCCAGTTACGATGCCCTCTTTGAGTGACGTTTCCGATTCGCCAGTTGCATCGGTATCGTAAATAGACGTAACGGTTTCGCGAATATTCGCGACAAAGGGATTTTGGATCGAAAATGCGCTGGCAAGCTTTCATAGTTCTGATGGTAAAGATCTGCAAAACTTTTCGAAAAGATATTCTCGTGAAACATATTTGTACATTATTCAACATCTCTATTTCCGATTTCAAAAACGGTGATCAAACTGGACAACTATATTCAAGAAGAGACGATAATAGGTGATGAAGGACTTTTTAAATGTTCGATGCGGCTATGTTGAATTGCTCGTAGAATGCAATTTGACACCTTAAATACTCCAATTGTCATCGACTCACAATGGGTGTCCCAATGCAAAGATTCGTCAACAAACACTTGGATGGAACTGGCTATAGGAATTAAAACATCGGAGATTCGCAACGAGTATTCATGCTTCAAACCAGTACGCAGTAACTGAAATTTCCACTATTATTGCGTGTTGGACCATTGGGCAAGACGATCTAAACCATACTGAAGCTCTTCTAAATCTAGAAGGGGATCCCTTATCGATCCATAAATTTTTGAGTCTTCAGTAAAAAATTGCAGGTACTGGTTGAATCGGCCATGACGTCATTTACTTACACCAGGAATAACATGGGGCCAACTACGCTACGCTACCTTGGGGAGTGTCATTGATAAGAGTATATGATAGCGAAAGGGACTGAACCACTCAGGAAACAGCGAATGCACTTTAAACCCTAGGAGGACAACTTAAGTTTTATAAATGACAGCATCAAATGCTTGGCCATAATCGACATATACAACATCAATCTGAGTTCGAGCATTCAGCTCCAACATCTAGTCAATAGCTGTTGTAGAGTGGGAATGGGAAACTGTAGAGCGGGAATGGGAAACTGTAGAGTGGGAATCAATTGGCTTTATCGCTACTATCTACTCAGGCTATAAATAATGAAACCGTTGCAGTGATGTCAAGTGTAGAAGGCATTGAATTAGATAACGGCATTGCTGTATTCACAAGCCGTTTCTCATCTCTATTAGAGGCCCTCTCTTGTGAAAACTTTCGGTGAGGCATTCACGAAGTAGTTCTGATGGAATGTTTAAAGCAGCTAATCCCTTTTCAAGCAAGTAAGCATACTGCGGAATTTGAATATGCAGTGGCCATGCGCCTCAATTAAATAGCTAGGATAGGGAAAATACCACCCGTCAGTGAAACAGCGATGCAGGTAATATTCATACGCAAGCATTCGTCATCGTCTTCCACTCTAACATTTCAATCTGGCAACTGTTTTAGCTGCATACAATGCCGGAATAGAACCGTTTACGTTTGATGTGTTGCTTTTTTATGCTTTTCTAGCAAATTTTCTTTGCAAAACGTCTATGTCAACGTATGTGTGTTTATACGTCCGGAATTTAGTTCGCGAACTGCTGGTGTTGATGAAACTTGATGGGTTTAATCACATCAAAGATGACATAATACAATTCTGATAACTTAATTGCACTAAGGATAACTGTTGCCATTATCGTTCTAACCAATTCATTTTCTTCATTTTCGCACAATAACGACAAAAATAATCTCCACCATCCTAAGATACAAATGCAGCAAATTCAAAGCATCACTTTCAGAGACATTAGATAATAATAACTACTCCATTAAGATGATTGCCTTGAATTAAAAAGGCGGTGATCGCAACTTGTCACCTACAAAGAGTGATGGGAACCGCTATTCACCTATAATTGCAAAAAGAAGTAAAAGTTGGAGCTGTTAATAGATGGGGACTTACGTCTCGAACTTCACGAAAGTCCCCTCTGATTCTGCACAAGCTTGGAACCTTTCGAACAGCTACCTCATAAACAAGTCTGCAACAAAATAAGCATACGAAAGACTCACCCTTTTCACGTAACTGAAGCCTCATGTTTACTCCAATGATTTCAGAAATGCATAATTTGTATTTTATGCTTCTTTTCATTCAAATTTTGTGGGTATATAAATGGCGCCTTGTAAAGGTAAGTGTGATTTGCCATTTGCATTGTCTTACTCTGTGGACAGTTGTGGAAGAAACACCGTTCTCTTCCGCTGATTTCGATGTTAATGAGTCTCAATATGGGTGAGTTTATATGTTTCAATAGAATATATATTCCACGTCATGTTTAAGCTATTATTGTGAATAATGCCCTTTCTCGTCATTCTTTTTCCATCTACCTCCTCTTCCCCCATCACTCCCTTCTCCATCCTCCTTATGGCTGCATCCAACTTCCTTCCTTATAGGTAAAAAGTTGTGATGTCGCGATTCATTATTATCATCTCCTTGAGGTTATACGATGGACAAGTATGGTAGTTCGAGTTGTTAATCTGAATTCGAATAAGAACAATTGTATCTGTATTCATTCTAAGGTGGTATTCATTTGTTTCATAGCACTTCTGTGAGAAACATATCCAAACTTCTGATTAATCACTGCTCATTTTTGAAATTGACAGTCAATTTTTCGCTCACTTGGGCTACTTTTTTCTGAAATTTTCCTATCTTCATGTGTATTGTCACATCTTTTTTTCGCCGACGTTTAATCTGAAGTTAAAATTTTCAGCTGTGCATATGAAAATTTCAATGATGGTACTCATTTTATCGTCGCTTGCTACTGTTCATCCCTTCTCATCGGTGCGTATGTTTCGTCCAGTGCAAATTAAATAAATAGATCCTTCTTCCCTTCTCATTTTGCTTCCATTCCCTTCCCTCATCCATCATCGTTCATTCCGCCTACCTTTTATGACTTTGGATTGATTTTAGACATAGCAAAGGTCATTAAAAATCATCAAACGACAATACTGAAATATTCGCGGGGATAGTTTGAATGTTTCTTTAAGTATGCAACAATCTAAAAGAAAGCATTTTGTTATCATACGTTAGTTACAAAGAGGAAAAGAATTTCTGCAGAATATCAAAAATTTTGCAAACAAAATATACCAATGTGGGCGATTCCACTGCGTAACTTCGAACGTCAGAATACATTAAATACATTTGAAATTCTGAAACTGCAACGCTGAAGTATCTTGGAACGCTGATGAGAGAGGATTTTTGGATTTTACGGAAGTGTTTGATTTTCGGAAACTTTTCTGAAAGTGAGGGAAAAATGGTTTTCAAAAATTCTATCGTGCAAAAAAATCGTCTCGAAGCGTGCAAATTGCAAGAAATCGTCATGAAATACTCAGGCCACTAAAAAACCGTTATGCAATGTGAAGATTGCAAGAAAAAGCATGCTCAGGTTGCAAAAAAACTGCCTTAAATTGAACAAATTGTAATAAATCGTCTCCAAATGGGCAAAATGGAAAAAAAAATCGTAACGACTAAACTATGGTAAACGCAAAAAAAAAACTGCAGCAAAAATTCAACCCTATATATAGTGTTTTATATCGCTTTCATATAATGTGGAATTGGTTACATACAAATTGATTCCTCTCAAAATTTCCATTATCGGCGTTCTGAATTGTTATCGGTTTCAAATCTATGCGTCGCTTTGCAAACAAATATGAAATAAAAAATTTGAAAGAATTTCCCCGTGAAAGAAAATATGTAGTGAGTGAGATAATAAATACCCCATGAATTATGTTATCATCGAAATGTGAAAACTTTAAAAAATCCTCAAGACCCATGCATTTCATAGAGGTGTGAAGGTGGAGGGATGCATGAGTAAATTGGAAATGACGTTGCATAATCGGCAACCTTTTACAGGCATTTATTATGACATCAACGCAGCAAGTATCAACCCAACAAACAGGAACGATGAACATTACGTTAAGTACGAGGAAAACAACGCAGCTAATGATCAACGATACCGTTACACCAGCGTTTCATATAACTGAAAGAAGGAACGCAGCTCAAAATTATAATAATACTTTAGAGTTGCAAAATATGACAACGGCAAAAAGTGTCCTCATTAATAATGCTGATATGACAACAGGATTCACTACAAGCGAAATGGCTACGAGGCCCGCTACGGAGAAGTTTGTTGGTGATGAAAGAGACGACTTGACGACAGGTGTTGAGGTTTCCAATATTACCTATGCTGAGGTGACTGCTGTCACCATCGAAGACAATAAGAACGTAACTACGCAACCGTTTGATATGAGCAGCAACTACCAAAGGAATGCCAACGAGACAAAATTCACGACTGTTGCGGAGCCAGAGAATACTGAAGAGGCAGTCGAAACAGTAGAGCCTGAAGAAATGCCATCGTCACCATCATTCCTGTCACAAACACATTCAGAAACGCCATCCTCACTATCAACATCGACACTGGCATCAGAAGAACCATCATCACAAGAAACAAAAGGAGTAGAAGTCAAAGAAACGTCGACGCCAATAGAAGAACAGCGGAAAGTGCCCGGAAGGAAAGGGACCAAATTGCATAAGGCGCCAATTGAGCAAACGAAACAAAAAAAAGAGTCTTGTTAGTGCTCCTGACGTTCCATGTTTGCTCATACAGCAGCTTATTTTTGCTTATAATTTGCAACAGTGAACAATAGCAAAAGGTAGTGATTGCAGAGAACAGCGAATGACAATAGCACTAAAGGACAAATGATTTACCTGGCTACCTGTAGAGGAGGGGAATGCAAAATGAATCCTTAAACTCTTACAGCTCAAAATTATTATTTGGCAATTGCCAATACGAGCAGTACATGATTATATAAACAGTAATACTGTTTTCGTTGAACCTGTGATCAAGACAGAACTAATGTGCTATAGCTTCACGGCAGTAAACAGAACAACACAAGGATTGATTGCTGCACTTCATTCATCGCTTCTAGCAATGCGACTACAAGTGTTGATTGTTCGCTTCCTTGGTAGAACAATCGGTTCGCACGGATCGAATCCATGAATATCAGCTTTCTTTGAATTAGAAAATGCCATTCGTTAAAGCACTAAACAAATGCGAACTGAACGCTTGATTTGAGGTCATAGAATATTTCACATTTTATTATTACTTAATGAACTTGTTCCTCACCTCCTCGGAACAAATGACTCGAAATTTATAAAATAATTCGTCACAGTTATAGTTCATAGCTCATATAGGCGCTAACGTAGAACAAGTTTGAATGCATAATGGCGTCAAATATTATTAAAAATATGTTTGCTTTTTGATGGTAAAGAATTTCAGCTCGGTGGATTTTCTTTGGAGTCGCTGGCTTTTCACTAATGGCAGCTATCGCGTCGGCAGCAATACTTGCACTAACCTATACCGGTGTCATATTGTCTCCTCCACGAAAACCTACACCTCCAAATGTGCTGCCACCTGCGATCCTCTAACTAATTCACTGTATCTGCGAGATACGTTGTTTGCCTGCTATGAGTTCTCATTCCATCGTCCAATCTCATCTCCTTGCCGAACCTACTAAATCCCTCATTTCTTTTCTGTGTTCTGAACTGATCACGGTAAAATTCATTGAAATATCGCAGCAAATTCGAAAGGTACGAAGCCGGCATTGTAACCGACAGCAATATGGAGTGGATTTGCTCCCTTTTAATGGAAAGACTTCGATAGAGCAAGACCGACTCCATTCAATA
Organism: Baylisascaris procyonis; assembly: GCA_037389465.1. Taxonomy (NCBI): domain Eukaryota; kingdom Metazoa; phylum Nematoda; class Chromadorea; order Rhabditida; family Ascarididae; genus Baylisascaris; species Baylisascaris procyonis. Next base: position 2,448,664 of record JAZARR010000164.1, read on the forward strand.
CGTTGTTGAATCGACCATATTCAAAGAGAGCTGGCTAGAAAAAAGGCATAGTCTCATTTGACTTTAAGTTTAGCCAGACATATTCATGAGCTCGTGACAATGATTATTAGATTTAGAAGCGATTCATGCAGCTCTTCAATGCTTCATGCGAGCATATCGTTCGATGATGTTGAACCTCTACAGTACTAATAGCAGTCAGCTATTCCGTCTTCGTTGCATCATTTCTGTGACCCAATGGATTGTTTCATAAATGTGTGGCTTCATCTCGTTGACTTGCTTTATCACTTAAACAGTGAAGAATCGCAGAACTAAAAATTTCATCATATTCAATGCGAATATCGTATATATGGTATGATACTGTAACCGATATGCTCCGAAACTACGTGGCAAAGCAGATTTAAGGTGAACAATTGATAAAATAGATCAAGAAAAGCATTTTGTCCGTATCGAATTGTAATTACCTTAGGTAAATTGTTCACAGCCACTGTTTTATCCATGCAAATTATTGTTGCCTCAGAGATCTTCGACCCAGCAGTTGTTAGATATCGGAGTTCTCAGATCTCGAGCAAACAGTAAAGAGTAACTTGTAAATCCCGTAAAATCACTCATTCAGCTGACATAAACGACGAACTCTAATTAGAGGTTTTTCAGAGAAAAATCATTTTTTTGTGTATTTGAGTAAAAATAAATGAGCTGTGAGAAAAAGCAGTTGTCAATACTTCAATACTTTTGTTCGTAGCGAAGTTTTTAAAGTCAATGAAATCGGATGACTAGTTTTGCACTGAAAGATGCGTCAAAATCTGTAAACGTCAATGAAATCGCATGCATCTTTCTAAAATATTCTCAACTCTATAACTTCATAGCAGCACAGTAACTCATGTTGGCGTCGATTTCTCCAGAACTTTGCACACTTCCAGGCCTGTGTAAAAATTTGACTACATGGGAAACTGCTCGAACGAAGGCCAAAACATATTCTCATCACTGATTTCGTTGCGCAGAATAAAACTGGTGTATATTTGGCTGAAGTTATTCGCTTCAATCGCTGAAGTGACGGTAAATATTACGCGGAACGCTTCTAGGCTTAGAAGAAATATTATCTTAAGTTATGGGCAGTGAATGATTTCCGCAACCTGTGGTAACTATACCTCAGTAAGCCGTGCGGAGTGAATGAGAAATCTCACTCGCACTTTCATTTTTATGGGGGTTGATTATGAGGCTGCCCAACGTCTGACGATAATGGACGGAACACACTCAGCATTTCTCGGCTTCCATTTCCGCCATTCGAGGCGCTCTTGATTCATCGTTGCACCATGTTTGTTTTTGCCGCCTAATCGGAGTCGTTTTCGTGCCTCATCAGAACCGCTTTAGCGCTGGGCTTATTCATCGCAGAATGTGGGGTATAAAGATGCCGGGATTTGAAGAAAAAAAGGACGGTAACCATGAGTTACAGTCGAGAAAGTGGTATGATGAGGGTTTTCTTGGGCTAAGGTATCAAACAGACAGAGAGACCAGTTTAAGAGCACAAATTACAGACACAATGGTATGATGTTGTCATATCGCGTTTCTGCAAATATTCAACAGCATATTAAAAGCACTATTTATGTCACTATTGTGACTGCATATGAAATCGCATCAGGTATATTCTAGCGTAGTTATTTTTATATATTTGTCAATGAACAGTGGATAATATAGAAAGCTACGAAAGCATGTAGATTGTCACTATTAGGATTGTGACATAAATAGTGAGCAGTGCTGGTAAAGAGGTGTTATTAGCAAGAAAGCAATTGGATATCTTCAAATTCTATTAAATAAAATCTCTTAGAACAGAATAATATTCCATTAGCATGATGCTATTGACTGAAACTTCAATTGTTTAAATTCACACAATCCCTCAATAACTGTTCTAGGAGTAGCCCGCATGATTTATCAGATAGCTCCATAATAGCTGTTCTTTGGTGTTTCACACCATCACCGCATGGCATGCTTGAACTGTCCTTGAAAAGTTGAGAAGCAAAGACGGATGCGATGAAACTGCAAGTCAATTTGTTGGCATCACAAGCGTTTTTCACTACACAATGTTGAGGACAGTCTAGCTCTGCATAAAGTTACGTAAGCAACAATTTAACGTGTTTACTTGCTTACCAGCTATGCAAGCATCAAATCGACCAGATCGCAGGTGCATCTGTTTGGATGATATTTGTGGATGGCGGCTGTGCATTTCACATATGATGTATGCATATCTGGCGAGCAAAAAATCTTACTGCATCGACAACACTGGTAGTCGTGTTTGCTGATCTGTTTATTTAAAAGTGTATTCGACTACCGATTGCCACATATGGATCAAAAGTAAATAGTGAAACATATGCAATAATGCTATTGTGTTACAACAAACCGATCCCCGCAGATATTTCCATGAAACCGTTTAGTTTGCGACCGAGTTAGTATGAAATGCCTACAATCTCGGCTAATTCGGTTTGTGCTGAACATATTTGGAAGCTGATTGGTTAAAGTGAATGCTGCTACTCCGCCTGCAGTACCAAAATGCCTTAAACCTTCACCGATTTCCCTGTTGCAAAAATACGTGATTGCAATAATGCTTGCTGCTGACGCAAATTTACAGATGCGCGCATTGAGTCAGTCCAATGAATCATTGAGGGAAGTTGTGAGTGAAAACTGAGCAGAATGACATTTTCTTTTCAGTAGCAGGCCTTTGGTCTTTTCGTATAGCCTTGTTCACACACCGACCTCGAACTGTATCTGTAAGGGAGATCAGCAAAGCTACATCAACTTCTTTTCGTGTAAATCAGGAGAAAGGGCGATTACAGAACAGATCAAACTGTCTACGAATGTCTTGATGATCTCAAGATAGAACAAACTGTCTATAAACGTCTCGAGGCAAAACTCGGGGCGTATGAAAGGGGAGCGTATTTGCTTGCAGAGTCATTGTTGGCTTCGGTGTTCCTCACGGGTTCGAACGGTAGCGGGTGCGCAAGCGTTGGAGTGGCGTGCTGTGGTCGTGGGTATCGTGCAGGGACATTTTGGACAGTGTCGATGTCCTGCTGGGTTAGCCATCTCTCGACCTCCTATTTGTCTGTGGCTTTATGTCGTATTTTTTAAATGCTGAATAAAAGTTAACCTCTTTACTGTGCCGGCTCGTGGAGTCCCTGATAAAGCTTGGAGAGAAACCTTCACATATCGAATAATGGAATACAACCCCTGTGCAAAAAAGTACAGCGCAGAATAGTGAAGGATAGCATTGTAGGCTGCAATAAAGCACAGCACAGCACAGTTTGGTAGAATATGGTGTTGCACTAGAACAGTTAAGGTATAGAACAGTATAGTATAGCAAAATGTAACATGGCACGACGTCTACATTGTAGTATAGCACATCATCGTATGGGGCGAAAATAACCACGGAGTACGGTATGCTGCAGTAAGACAACCTACACTAGAACAATAGATAATACAGTGTGGCATAGTATGGTACGGTATTGTAAATCACAGTAAAGTAGCAGAATGTTGCATGACAAGGCACACTATCGCTATACTGTAGTATAGCACAGCGTATCGTAGCAATTGCCTGTATCAGGGTAACGCATAACGGTATCAGTGAGATATATCGTAGTACTGCATAACACAGCATTGGAATGCAAAGTATCGGTGCAGTATGCAAAAGCATCAGCATAGCATAGTAAGGCTCTCGCTCACTGTGATGAAGTAGCGACATTAAAACGGTGTAATGGCATGATATACTTTTTAAGAAGTCATTGTATACTAAAGTGAAGCATGGTCTAGTATAATATGATATGATGTAGTATGGCTGTGGTAAACATGACACGTTATTGTAAAGTATAGAGTAGTATAGTATAGTATGATACAGTATGGTACATGGCGGTTACCACTGTGATGTTTCATACACTACAGTGTGACATTGTGCAGCACTGTGTTCTACAATATTGCTTAGAAATTGCAGTACCTTGCTGCATACGGTGGCATCGTCGCAGCAGTAAGGTGTGATGTGGTGATATATGCCATAGTTCATTAAAGCATTACAGTGGTATAGCTTTAGAACAATATGGGGCGTACGTTACTAGTAAAGGATAGCACAGAGCTATCGTCGAATGGTGCGAACGGTACATAGCTTCAGTATAGTATGGTACGAAATAAAATAATGTTGGCATAGCCAACTGAAATAGGATAAGGCAAAATATATTATGGTATAACATAGGATATGGTTTGGTACACTATTATATCATAGGACCATAGAGTATATTACTACTATAGTACGGTGCAGCACAGGATAGCATTTGTACAGTGTAGCAAAGTACAGTGTAATATCTTATAGTATAGTATTGTATAAAATAGCACATCAGGGCATAGTGCAGCATAGATGAGATAGTAAAATATAATGAGGGTGGTATCTATTGTGATATGGCATAGTGCAGTATCCTGTAGCTGAGGGCGGTATAGTATACTATAGTAGAATCCAATACACTGTAACAAAATAAACGAGAAAGAGGAGGGTGGAACGTTGAAATGCGTTCAATTATTCGGTCACATCACATTCACGCACCCCTCTGCGGTGATGCCATGCGATCAGATAATAAAGTATGTATTTACAAAACACACCATAAAACGGTAATATTTTCTCTCCATTTCTTCCTTGTGAAATGGTTTCGATACCTCGTAGGATATCAGAATGATATTTAACTATGTTAAATCGAATTACACATGAGTGAGACAATCTCTATGGGAAAAGAAATATTTTCTCGAGAAATGAATCGAAAATGCAACTCTCTGTTAAATAAATGAATTCCTAGACTGATATCCCTCTTCAATCATCTATTTTTTATTTTTAATAAACGCACCCATATGAGGACTTCAACCACAGCTTTCCTTCGCTTTGCCACATAATGTTTTCATTATTTACAGTCTCTGGGTTTCCTCTTCCATTTGAGGAGTACTGGATTATTCAACAATTGTTGACTTCTGAGTGGACAGCTGACCAAGGTTACGCCCGTGATTTTGAGTGAAGCCTTTGGTAACGTGCTTTCCTCTTTCATCTATAAACTGTGGACAGATATGCGAACTTTTCGTAAAACATTACAGGAATATCCATCTCATTCCATTCTTCCACAAAGGACGATAGTGTGGAAATACATTCCATGACCTCACACGTATATGTTGAATTTTCGTCAGCTTTTTTGCTGCAGTAGAAGATCAAATCTCCATCGCTTCAATGCAGGTGATGTTTGTTCCGTGAAGTGACTAATGTCGCTTGTCTAGAATCTGTCGTCAAAATGGTTCATTTGTGCTCAGTGTGTGTTAAGTTTAAAAAAAAGTTCAGCCGTATCAACAAAGACACTGTGATGAATCTGGCTGATGCCGTTGGTATTCAAATCGCTTTGATATGACGTATGGCTATGACAGAACTGTTGCATAAGAGCATCAGACAAAGCGTTGCATTCGTGATGCATTGTGCAGTTCCGCTCGGCGTTTGCCTTTTCTGAACACAGCTTATAAATCTCGTTTTTATCGACGAACAAAGCATATTGCTCACTATAAATAATCGGCTTCCGAAGACAGAAGCAGCTGTGCCAAAAGCAAATTTGTGACCAGTAAGCGACTTTCACAAATTTTTCTCTTGCAGGTAGGTTGATAGTAGGTTGATACATAATCAATTTCTTGCTAACGCCGCACGGCAACTTTCACATTCTTTTCTAGAACTCCTGCACACTCGTGTTAATAGCACCTGTTTCATATTCACTGTTTTGTGATTATCTGCTGGTTTATACAATGGCAGACAACCCTTTTTATCTTTATCATTTCTGCCACGAGACATTTCCGCTGCGAATTAAACTCCGATAGCTTGCTCCGAATGGCACATGATCGCTTGTTCCAAGTTCAGAAATTCGAATCACTCACGCCGTCATGTTTGATCTCAGTGGGGACAAAACACCTATCTTGTCACACCTCAGCAGGACACAAAAATCGTGGTGAAAATGTTCGCCGGCAAAAGTGACAGTCTTACTCTTATTGACACCGTCTCGGTGATTTGTCAATAATTCCCTGTTACTTCTTTACCAATATCATCTCCTTACATGAGCGACTGGAAAGTGCGTCAGAGAAGGTGGAACGATACGAAGTTTTACGCTTCCTTCTCCTAACCAAGTGGCTTCATTACGTAAAAGCAAAATCTTAAGTATGTTGCATAATGGCTTCATATCTAAGCAGATGGGTAAGTTAAAATGAGAATCAAGCGAATTGGAATACAAAAAATTTATGACCCGACTCGTTTGAATCAAAAATCTGAGTAGCGTAAATTGCATGCAAAGCTCTTTGCACTTTCGAATGTTTATAAACTATTTCGAACAGGATGGATCAATGTGAATGGAAGTAGACATGCAGCTTTACGGAATGTAACACGTCTACCAAATTTCGCAACTCGAGCTTCAGTGATCCCCGAGTTGGAGGTGCCAGATGAATGGGCAGATAAGCTAACACAGTACATCTTGTTTTGTTCAGAACGTTTCCACGTCAAAGGACGTAACCCTGTGGATGCGTTGAATAAGCAATGCTCCAGCATTTCTGCAGTAACATGATTCCATGTCCTTCTGATCTTTTGAGTTTTTGATTACAAAAGGCAACTCTTCATTTCAGCAGAATGTATTTCACCCTTCTGTTGGCCACAGTTATATCTGTGAATGCTCAGTTCTTCCCACCACCGGTTATTGCTTGCAATTTTTGTGATTTTTTCCTCATAAAACTCTACATTTACCATCTGTGTTTTATTACGTTTTAGTTCACCAGAGAGATGGCTAAATTTGAGAGGGACACTGAATTTGAATGGAGTACTTCTTATTATATAGTCAGCTTAAGCAATGAGGCGCCTCAGGAGGAAAGGGGAGAGAAGAGGGAAAGTGCGAAAGGGAGGAATGAGAAAAATTTCCATGCAGAGCAGAGTTCTAACAAAATCAGCGACAAAATGCGCCGAGATGAGCTGTTTTGGCCTGGGGAAGTGAGACGAATTAGAAGTGGGTTGTTCATAGTGCCATTCCTCAAGGGTCGCTTGTATGTATCGGGTTGGTTGTATTCAGGCATTACAGAAGCCAAATGACGGAAACACTTCACTTCCTGCCGTAGTAACAACAACGTTCACTGACCATCCTCGTCTCTTTCTCCTCCCGTTGAAAGGGAGGTGGAAGGACTGAAATTCAAGCCTGCTTCGGTGTCGCTCTTGTGCATTTGGGCTTCCTGTTAAGGCTTTCTCCCTTAATACGTATTCAATCACAAAACATCGATTAACTCTATGAAGTCCAAGGCGCCAACCAAACTTTTCTCTTAAATTTGGAGCCGAAAAAATAGCACACAGATGATCGCAAACCAGTTTAAACTTAGCAAAGAGTAAGAACAGAAGAAATGAAGAAATTATTGAGAGAAATTTAGTTCAGGATCAAATGGGATGCGTGTCAAGCAACGATCCCATGGCTGATTGCTACGGTGCACTATACACACCCACGCCAGCCGAACAGGAGTTTGTGTTCTTAACCATTCTGCTTATTTTTTTCGTTTTCTGGATCTTCATAGCATCAGAGATTGATTTCAATTACTTAAACCTCAGTTACTCTCAGTGAAATAAGGCATAGCAACTGAGCATGTTATGAGCCTTGAAAACCTCGAAACTCGGGAAAAGCCATGTTTTAGGAAGTTGCTGGAGTAGAAACACCTGGATGGATATGCACTGTAGTTTTCATCCTTTCAAGAATCAACAATTTGTCGCGGAAAGATTTGTGCGTGTAAAAAATGTTTTAACTTTGCAGCATTAGTGACATTTCGAAGTTTTATATCACCTTCAAAACTTCATTCCGGAGTTAGTACCTTCGACGAGCCCGTAATCCTAACTGTGTGGGATATGCTTCAGTAGCTCAGGCAGATATATCATTAGGTTGATAGCCTTGGTCCATGATCCTTATCTTTTTGAATAACAAGCGGTCTTTGCGTACAATCTGGCCGAAACCACCAAAATCTCTCGCCATTTGCGGATACATTTTTGGCACTAAATATCTCCAGTAGCGTCAGTTTTGTCTGATGTGACTTCAATGCTTTCACAGCGAGCCTTGCAGGTTCCGCCCTCAAGGATGCAACACTCACAGTGATTGCTACGCTATGAGAGAGCCGCCATATTGGTGTCACCTCGCTCCAAATCAGGCCTGGGCGTATGTTTAATTTTCTACTTCTCACTGAACTGAGTGGGTGAAGAAAGTTTTGAGTCACTTATTGCAAAGTGTCCTGTGCATCTTTGAAAAATATTCCTGCAATACACTGAGGGCTGTCTACTATAGCAATCGACGATATTATAGGAGAAATAAATGCTCTTTGTATGAGGTCTCCGTTCGGAAATTTGCTTAGAGTTCGCTGTCTTCAACAAAGTGAGTAGGGGTGGAGCGCATTTGCGAAAGTGGTGAGCAAATAATTGAAAATCCAGTCAAGAATAAAGTAAGTGCGAAACTTACAAATCTTTCACATTTTGTCTTCGTATCACATAAGTGCGTCCATGCTACCGCAACACTATGTCTCAGTTCTGAGTCGTCCTCTTTTAAGAAGGATAGACTGTGCCAAAAACTTTAAATTTCGAACAACTAGATCATATCAGCAAACTATTAGTACGTTTTATCGGCTCTCTTAAATGACACTTCCTATCAGCATTACATCCTTTCTTTCTTGCAGCAAAGAAGGCTGTCACTGCGATCCTAAACTCTCGACATGTGTTGTTGACCGTATAACGCAAGACTCTAACGGTCGATATATGGAATATGCTTTCTGTTACCCATCTGCTTACTGGTTTTGCGCCTACTAGTGCCGTTTAATCGGTAACGATGTCTTTAATGAAGACAGCGATGAAGAACCTCCTTGCTAGATGCAGATTTCGTTAAATAACAAATTTTCCTCCTTCTGTACTTTACACAAAGAATGTAGGATATTAAATCATGAATAAGTGTAAATAATTTGTAGAATATGCGAAGCGTCACGCTCGTTCGAATGCGTCCTGCCTTAGCAAGAGTTAAAATGAGTGCAGTTGAACTTTGAAAACACGGGCTCAAATAACTATGTTTCTTGCTGTTTGCACGCTGGCGTCGGGAACGAAACACAAACACGAATGTTTGAAAGATTCATTCGCTGAAGGAGTGTAACATGTTGCAAATGGTGGACTTACTTCCATTAATTTTATGATTTGTCGACAATGGCGTTGAATCGATTCCGTGCGTTGCTGTTTAAAAATCTCTACACAACTTTGTAGACAATCCTTATCAAATATTTTATTTAGTATTTTAAATATGCATAAATTCACATTGGTCGGTATTTCACGTTTAAATGAGTAGAACAAGAGTGCACTCCAATAATATTTTAGGCAAATAATGTACGATAATCAACACAAAAGGGCATATATAAGTAAAATAAAAGAAGGAAGAGAGAAAATAATGCAGTGAAAGAAAAAGATTCCTCAGAAATCTTTACGGAGAAACCAACGATATTTGCACGATGCAACCAACCTATGAGTACACCGATGAAGATCATCATTGGCATAGAAGAGAGTTGTTTTGAAAGGAGAAATAAAGCGACAAAAAGGACAAGGTTGAATTATATAATAATTTCGTGTGACTTTTTCACTATCGATGAGGAGTTTCATTGCTCCTCTATAACTGGCAAAGAACGTTCTCGAATCTTTATGACATCATTGTCCACGCTCAACAAGTCTACCGTTTGGATCTCGCGAAATTCTATAAACCTAAGCAGAAGCAGCATTTTCTCTCATTTACTTATATCCAGACTCGTTTTAGAAGGAATTTGAAGAGGCGCTCAGACTGCCGTCAGGGCTAACTATGTGGAGTAGAAAAACTAGAGTACTCATGAATTCTTCAATCGGTGCTAGCAAATTTAAATCCATAGAAAGAAAAACACTGCCGTTATTAGTGTCAATCGAAGCTTTAAATTTAATAGCGATGCGGAGGAGTACGTTGACTATGATAACGTCAAAAAAAAGAGACGGCACAGAGGAGTGAAGGGATTAAGTGAAAGTATTGAAATTATTTCATGAAGAGCATGCAGGAAATATTTTATTCTTTTTGCAAATGAATCTCACCACTGTTGCATTTAAAATTTTCCACTCATCCTCCTAATGTATGACGGGTGAATTTAGCTCTGCTCTATGCAACATATTGGAAGTGTAATGAGCTATGAAAAGTAATTCGGATAAATTGACTGTTGGTGAGAAGGAAAAGAAATGATAAGTTTTTAATGACAGACACGAAAACTCATCGCTAAAATATGAATTCAGCCCGCTTTCGTAGAATCTCATTGCTAGTGTCATTCACATATTTTGCGGCACTGCTTCATCACTTTTTGAGAACTTTTTAGCGCGCAATGATTCAAAATTTTTTACCCTTTGTCAACCTGCGACATCGATGCGTTTAGTTGTCCACGCCCTTGAAAATGGTGGTATCTGTTGGAAAATGTTTTCAGAGGGACCTTCTAGCGAAACCATTCAAATGGCGCCTCGTGAGCTTTCTCTGTGGTAGTAAACGAAATTATAATTGCTCACCACGGCACCGTAACTTGCATCTGCTTATGATTAAATGAATTGCTCATGCGTTTCAACATGTGTTTAATAAGTCATTGTGAAAAGTGCGCATCTGTTGGTGTGGCTGACCACTGGCTGGAAGTGGACGTGTAGTTGCAATATTGGATATGAGCGACACCAAAGAGTCCGCTAATATTCAGGTTTAGTGCCATGGGCGAGCGGACTTCAAGGAGTTCAGGTTTACTGCGTGGGTATGAGTGGTCCCTGGAGTCTGCCACAGCAATCCATTGAACGTGAGGCATTGAGCGCTGTATTCATGCAAAGTGTATGTGATGTTATTCGTCGCAAATATTTTGGAACACCAACAATCTATGGAAGCCAACCGAGTAGTAGTAGGTCCTCTATCCTAGATCTCCCGTGCAAGAACTCAGTTAGGCGAAGAAGCCACTGGAGGGAAAAATTAAGCATTCATGCACACTATGCATAACTAATGTCTTTGAGAAGATCTTGTTAACGCTCAATTTTAACGCAACCTGCAACATCTGTGCGCTGAGTTGCACAACCTCCTTGAAAATGATGGTATTTGGGAAGTTCTTGTTCTAGTAGTGAATCACATATACGACAGAAGCTGATTAGATGACGTCGTTTACAGACGCTTGCGCTGACTGCTTTTTCCATTAGATGGCACCATTATTAATGTGGCAGGATAGAAGCAGAGGAAGTGGGAAGCAGCGGTCACTTGAAATTCTTAAGTTTCGCTATATGGCGGTGGGCATTTATGAGATGAAACTCTAAAAACTCAATGTCCGAGGACCAAAACTGCGTAAGCAGTTATCTTACATCTAGGGAGTGAATCACCCTCTAAGAAGATCAGATATTTCATGCTGTTTCATTTGTTCCTGCTGCGATACTTGCTTCACATTCTGATGTTCTCAAGCATGACTTTGCACTGAGCTAACTTTTTAAATTCCTTTGCGTATTTTTGTCTAGAAATGATAATGAGCATGATAAGCAGCAAAAAGTACGGTGATGACTTAATACGGTAGCGGACGACGTATGGCAGTGACCATTTCGTTGAGCGAAATTTTTGCAACGAATGACTATATATATTTTCTCCGAAAAATTTTCACTTTACTACCTAACATTTCGACAGTAAATTTAACTCATAGTGCACAAATGTCATCATGATAATGCTATATAATATAAAGGCAATGTTTATGATGCGAAATCGTGCTGTTCACGTTCATTGACAATTAACATCTAGCAGTTGCTACATGCATCAGTTTCCATCCATAGATCTCCAGGTTCGTGTTGTGCACAGATTTACGCCTTGTTAAATTACCTTCCATAATAATTGCTAGGAACAACAACCATGAATGCATCAAAAAAGTTTATATTTCCGACAAAGCAGACGAAAATAAATTTGCAAATGAGAACAATGGCAACTGAGCGGAAATGCAACAAACGAATTGATGAATTAATAGAACCCGTACAAAACACTTCTCACTACATTTTGGCATCAGAACAAGAAAATAAGCCCTGATAAACATGCGCATAGTAAAGAATCGAAGGATTCAACAAAGAAGATTAGTTTTTTCTTTTTACTTAAAATGCTGTTTAACGGTTAGATGGTAGAGCGGTGGGAAGCGACAAAGAAGAGGGAGTTATTTTCTTCGACGGAAAAGCAGCAACCTCTGTCTTATTAGAGGTTTGTCAGTTCACAACTAGGAGCACCTCGTTCGAGAGAATTGTATGTAGAAAAAGCAATTGCATTCCGAAAACTTTTAGCCAAACCAACCTAATTGCATACAACGTCCTCCTCTCTTGTGGCTTGAAAATTTTTGGAGTTATTATAATAATTGGTACTTGACTACTTAATGGCTTGAGCACAAATCCGAGAACTTTAGAAAGCTGAAGGGAAATTTCTAGTTTGACACTTTTGCTGATTGAGCGAATAGCGGGATAATGCGCACTCAGCGCAAACTGAACCTTCTTCTTTATTATTGCTCAGACAAACTACATTATCAATAATTTACATCCCAATAATCAATAACATCCCGTCCTTTGCGTCATTGGTCATTCATCGAAGAAGTAGAGCAATGATTGCAGATTTTGATAATAAAGACCAATGATTGCAGGCTCAAAGACAAGAAACGGTCAGGACTCATCAGCCACATAAGTTTTTCATTTTCTGCTATTTGGTGCCAAAGCATCCAAGAAAATTGTGCTGAAGCTTTCGAAAGCTACTTCGTTATTGCAGCAGAACGCCTAATCTACTAGGAAGACGAGTTGAGTCATTGGACATAATCAGTGAATAGGCACCACCGTGGTTGGCTGGGGTGATCCATGTTCCGAGTGAGGTGGCCGATTCGACAGCGGTTCGTTGAGTGAGTGAAGACGATGAGAGCGAACGTTGGGTTCGTACAGAGCGTTGCGCTGGGCATACCAGCTCAGTGTGTTTGTTGAGGTAGCTCTTCAAGGCAAACAATTTACCGCAGCCGGAACACTCGTGCTTCTTCACTCCTGAAAATACGTACCGATGCAAATTGAATCTTTAAGCAGATCATTAAACAGATCAGACTACTTTGAAAACGGCTATCAGTTGCTACTTCAGTTTTCGACATAATGACAATTTGTTATCAATTCCTAGATACGTCTATTTTGAGGAGTGACCGGAAAGAAACGGAAGTAGCTAAGAATAACAAAATCAGTTTCATCTAAACATTAAATCATATTTCTGAACGTTTTTTGAACAATTTTTTGTGCTGTCCCACGCTCCTACTAGAGTATGTGATCAAACAGTTCCGAAGAATGCAGAAAGACCGAAATATTAGTGTAGGAGAAAGAAATGGAAAAAGTCACCGAGCCCGATTCGAGGACTATAGCGTACTAGATGATACAAAACTAGATGATACAGAATGTGAGTTCCTGCCTTCGTTCTTGATGGAAGCTCAATTCAGTCATCTCTTTTATGCAAGGAACATTGCGCAAAAGAAATGAATGGATACAAGTATAACACCGATGCAAGCAAATTAACATCCAAACCTCAGCTTTCATCTGCATGCAATTATCTGATATTTGTCTTCTTCGAATGCAACCATTAAAAGCACAATTTAATTCATTCAATATATATTTCTGTAATATTTATGAGCCCATTTATAGATATTTAACTAGATATTATTAATTTTCAGCATTGATAAGAAATATCATTTTCGAATATTTTTCACTTGCCATCCAATATTCCATGTCTATCAATTAATCAGGAAATTTTGTATCCTCTACTAATGAGAGTCGAAAGCAGCTTGCATGATGAATAATTACGCATTGTTTAGGTTGCGTTTCTCACTTATTAAAAAATTTTTGAAAAATGCATATAAAACTGCATATGACGACATCGTAGTTGCATACGTTTGTTTATGTGTAAGCCGAAAATCACAGGAAGTAGCGTTATAAAATTTGCTGGAACGTTGCAGAATGAATGTCCTCTTAAAACATCATCCACAGTGATTCACCAAATCCTGAATGATTTGATGACCAGCAAATATAGCATTAAAAATTTGCATGCATTTTACATCGTCGGGTCTACAAGAGAGTGAATTCTTTGGAGACGGTTTGCGCGAGCGAATGACTTGAATAAATATGATGGAATAATTTTGTGCAGTTTATTTTCTGTTAATAACCTGCGAAAATGATTGTTCTAGAGAGTGAAGTGTAAAAGTGCATACCGCGCCAATTGCTCTAGCGTGCTTTCCCACATATCAGTTTCATAGTATTTGCTTCATTTGCGCTATCTGTTTCAATTCCTGTAATATCCTCTGCCGTATGTACACCTTTTTTTTCTCTTTTAAAATGGTTAAATATAAGAATCTGCAGATGACGGGCCTTGTATGGTTGCTGTGCTCACGTTAACGAAGAGCAGAAGCCTGATTTATTTTCTATCCATATCGTTTTAATTCCTCTCCTGTTTATCTTTAGGCAGACATCGCTCTCTTATATTCAACTGTGTGCGCCATATAAGAACCGCCATCATAATGCACTGCACATCGAAAACACTGGAACATTTGATACGACAGAAATACTGTATCCAATGAGGTATTCAAGGCAAAATGAGTTGGAAACAAGAACGATTCATACCGAACTGAGATATTTGCAGGTATTGAGTATAAGTATAGTTGCCCCTAGCCCCACTACATTTTCAAGATCTTTCGCGTTTCAGAGGCTATGGATTTTCGGATGCTCCTGAACGACAAAAGTGCGCAAATTTTGCACTCGACCTTAGCCTATGGACTTCAGCAGTCCCCGAAAGTATCTGTAAAGTCACCTCCTTGCGATTTGGATCACAATTTTGGACCATAATTTTCGGAATCCCGATGTTCGGAGTCCCGAATGTCACTACCGTTAGCGAAGAGTGATGAGTGGTTCCGGAGTTCGATTCCCGAAGAATTGGCTCTGAGCAAAACTATGGCCTCGAAGTTCTTGTTTTAGATATTGTCAGGGTTGAGCCGGAGTTAATTGATTTTAAGAAATTTCCCTCACTCCTACTGAACAAAAGCCTCTATTAAACATCATAGAAATATTTGAACGAAGTCGTCCTTTTGTAGATTTCGTAAATCTGTGAATAAGCTATCGAGTTTTGTGTGACCTCTAACATTTCAACACTAGTTGTCCTTATGAGGCAACAAGTGAAATCGAAGCTGGTAAACTTCTGCAGTCGCTATATATTCATATTTTACATTTATATCTCAGAAAAGCGTGAAAATCATACTCAGATCGAGCTCATTACTCCAAATTCCCCTGGCGATCTTGTGAGCTCATCAAATTCTTTTCTTTTGTGCAGCCTCTCTGAGCTACAAAGCTCACTGCTATCACAAGACAGTGTCTTAAATTTGAGAGTGCATCTTAAGTTTCTAATTATTGCGCTTCAGCTCACACTCTGCTTTTTTCACTGAGCAACGTCCAAAACGGACGAGGTTATATGCGTAAACTGAAACGTTTTTTATTCACTTGTGACTGAATGCAATGAAACTAACTATCTTCATTAATTTTACGGGTTTCAATTTCCGTTGGCCTGGTATTCGAATCTCACATCATTCTATCAGAAGCACATTGGCTTCCTGCAATAATATCTATCGCCTTGCCCAATCAGCTGAAAGTTGGTATTCAACTTCATATAAGAACGAATTGGCTGCTTCACTTGATGAGCTACACGCCTTACGGCGGAGGACCCATTTCATGGATCTTATAATGCCGATTTTGATGGGTGGATTAGTGGTGCAGCATGTGGTGCTGTTGAATCTGTCTTTGAGAACATGATCCACTAGGATTTAGAAAATTCGCAAACTTGTTGTGACCGCATCGCTATTCATTTATCAAGCGCCCACACTGACGTGCATTTGCCGCTTGAATGGCAATTGCTTCCAATAAGAACGCATAAATAATCCGCGTCAACGTTCGGTTATAATACAGCGTCGGCAAATCATCTTCCATTAGCTTATTTCTTTTGCGGCCAAGAACAAAACTATAGAGTGTGATGAAATTCCAAAAAGGCTCGAAGAGGAACAGAATACGAGAAGCTTCCTACCTTTCCTCCTCTTCTCTCATCTGCGATACAGAAATGTACGAGCTGTAAGATTTTCAGCTATAAAATTGCACTTAAAGAAATGCGACTTCTCATTCTATTTCACATAGCAGTCAAAAAGAAAGAATATTACTTTGCAAGCACAGCGGTCCGTCTGCTATTTCTGCACTTGAAACTTCCATTCCCATTTTAATTCGGGTCGAAGACCAACGTCTCATTCTGATTATTTCTCCTTTGATATACCAGTTTTAACTTTCTATTACCCTGAATTTACATAGTTCTTAATGATGTCCCCTCTGCTGAGTTGCTGCGAATTGTACTCTCCAGAAAGCATCAATAGTGCGAGGAATTTCAATCCTAACGAAGGCTCTTGAAATTGTTGTGATAGCTGAACAATATTTTGGCTACTCTACTGTAAATCAGTCGAAAAACTGCTAAGAAATACTTGGAAAGGACGAAAACTACAGCGTTTATGGCAGCCTGTAACTCTACAAACTCTACAAATAATGAAGCACTTGAGGTTACCGGGGAAACTCAATACTTCCTAAGATTAAGCAAACTGTGCGCAGATCATTCATTCATGGTATAAATTTGCTGAAATAGTCTGCATAACAAACATAAATTGGGCCATCGATCACCTTACTGAATATTTGCGACTCATCTTGGAATTATAAAATAAACCTTTGTCTATTGCCTTATTGCAGCTTTCTATAACAGCGCTCCAACTTCGTGACTGCTATTCACATTCATAACATTGGAAATTTAAAAATAGTGCGAAAATGGCAGCATGTTGAGAACTGTACTATTAGAACAGAGTGGCAGCATGTTGAGAACTGTACTATTAGAACAGAGTGCAGCTTGCACTTTTAGTGGGTTGCAATGGAAGAATGAATTATGCAAACGTGAGAAAACAGCTATCAACTTATATTCAAAAAGCTATTGCAGTTAGACGACTTCGTCATGCGGAATCAACTAACATCTGCCGACCACCTAACGGTCCCTCAAGGTGAGTTTCATCACAGAACTATGATGCGACAAAAATTATAGTGGACTGAGTTAACTTTTTGGCATTACCTGAAAAATAGGATGCTTTCATGCCCGCTGAATGAAAGATGCCTCCCTACTTCCCAGCTGATAACATAGTTCATGACCGCTCTTTCGTTACAACAATAATCATGAGATTTTATTACTGGAAGCTCGAAGAGTACGTTTGAGGTTATTACCGAAGACGAAAGCAAACTCTGCTTTGGCGAAAGCCTACGTCCCTCTCCTTTTTGGCCAAAACTAGTTCGGATAGCCAGTGATGAATCGTATAAGCACCTACCAGAGTGAGTATGCATGTGAGCACGAAGGTTGCTCCGGTCTGCGAAAGCCTTTCCACAGTGCGCGCATCCATACGGCTTTTGGCCGGTATGTGCACGCATATGTCCTTGAAGCAGCCATGGCCTCGAGAAGTTCTTTCCGCATATTGAACACTTATGTGCTGCCTTGTGTGTTAGAAGATGCATACTGAAATTACGGTGTCACATAAGGAAGCAACGAAAGATTAGAATATAGTATTCGAGCTTGCACTGTCGTTGACTCTGTAGTAGTATAGCTCCATTCACCTTTCATAACTTAAAAAACTTATTCTCGCCTCTGCCACTATAAGAAACAAAAATCGGCTGGTCATTATCACAGTAAGTAGTAACATGAACCTTTTCCATATGCGATTTTTTATCACAGTCACTGTTGCTGCACGATAATTTATAGGGAGTGAACTGACAACCATGACTTTCTGCTATTGGAACTAAGAAAGCAATAAGCAGCTCAAAAAACTAAGAACAACTTGTTTAAGCATGAAATAAAAGCTCGGAATACAGTGATCAAAAAACGAGGGAAGAACATCAGTGTTGCGATACTTTATGCGCAACAGAACTGTAGCCAGGGAAAGTATTTCGCAACGTTTCGCAGCCAAATGCAGTTATCAGTTGACAGAAATGGAAAGAAGGAGCAGAAAAGAAATGAAGTTAAAGCATAGGAGGTAAATAAGAAATGAACGAACTGAAGGAATGGACAGATGAAAAGATAGAAGGACTGAGAAGGAAATGAGGGGGAGCAGCAAAAGAAATAATTTCTTATAATTTTTTGCATCTACCAACAATTCAGCTCCCTCCATTAAGCATGATCGTCTTCTCACAAGCTCCGCCTCCACCACTTCTTTTGATTTTCAGATGCCCCATGGCATTAAGCGTAGTGACATTGATTTCCGTAGTCACTATTCTCCCATACAAAAATGTGGCTCTTCTTTTGTTTGTTTTTTAGTATCATGCAACAAACAACTATTTGCACTGTATTACCTGTCTCTGTGTCAACGAAGTTTGTGAAGCTCACCTTAAGGCTGGCATGCTAACATACACGCGATCGCAGTGAGGGCATTTCTTGGCGTGCGGACTGTCCAATGGTCTGTGCGTCTGTTTATGTCGTGACAAGTTCGAACTGGTTGCATAGGATTTTCCGCATTGACAACATACATAACGATCCTGGGAATCGCTGGCATCTGCTGCCTGAATTTCAATTTTTTAGACGATCCATTTGTTGCATTCACGTCATCGCCCATTCTCAGAAAAGGAGGAGCCACTAGTCCTCATTAACTGTCCCAAAGACATTCTCATTCCCTTCTTCTGTGCACATCACAGCAATTCAAATGATGGCGATGAAGTCACTGACACTTTGAAGTATTCATAGAATTTAAAAGTTCTGCACTAATGAGGCAGATGTTTTAGTGTATTCAATCGAATCAAATATAAAAACTGCTGAGGTTTTTTGCCTTGTTTGGGAAAATGCAAAGTCGAAAGTTTGAATATTCGTGACTTGAGGTAAATCAACCATTTCAGTAAATTATTTTCGGTAATTCTGGAAGGTAACCATAAAACATAGCATGAGAACTGATTCCGGTGGCAGGTGATTAGTGTTTATGTGCAATATTCGAAAAATTAGATAGACGTTGCTAGCTCGCCAAACTAGCAGGGAAATTGCAGTCAAAAGGAAAGCATCTGCTATAAATTATGGTTTAATTCAATTTGAACTTCTCCTAATAAGATATTTTTGTTCATGCAATCCTTTCCATAACATCATTACTCTAATAGATTTATCTTTGCTCATTTCTTTCAACTCGTAAGTTTTGTGTGGGTTCATCTACAGCGAGTTCATTAAGTTCGATGATAAAGAAAAAAGACTGAATTTGCCTCTTCAACTTTAATTGAGTCGCGCCTTCGTTTCGATCGTCCATCGCACGACTGAAGTGCATCAATTGTGTAACCAACTGTTCCGCCAGTGTCCTCAAACATCAATATACTTTTTTATATTTACTACACATATAAATTATTTCAATGCACTCTTTACACTGTAAATAAAAGTGAAACATTCGTAGTCAATTTGTAAAGTATTATATGAGACTCAGTCAGAAGCCTGGTTAGTGGACTGATCATAAATGAAGCACACCGTTAGCAACTCTATGAGTTAACAGCGTCAAGCTGCAAAGGCTGACTAAAAATGGCCCAAGCGAGCTCTTGAATCGTCCCATTGTCTAAACCTTTAATATTCTTCTGTCTTGATTATTTCAGCTTAACAGCTGCAATGTGCCTACTCGCGGTCTACTCAGCCGCTCGCTCCAAACATCAGATGCATAAGCTTATGTCAGAATGGTACATATCTAGAGAGAAACAGTACCAAACAGCGAGTAACGTTGAGGGCTGTCCACAGATTAGATCGCCAGGAATCAGATCAAATCCAACACTGCTCGACCCTAGCCTGTGCACTGACTTGACACATCAAAGATGATTTTTAATTGTTGAGAGAACTAAAGAACCGGTGGAGAGGATGAACCTTAAAGTAGCTGTCAGCCTTGGACGTCGAGCGTGAAGTTGACTGTCGCTCGCTTCCATCGCAACCCAATAACCGTTCTATCGAGAATGCGTCCGAGCGACTTTTGATCTGAATCGAACATTGTTTCACTCAAAACAAATATGACTAGGAAAATAACAGCAATAAAAAAAGACAAATCTAATTGTTGTATCGCACAATACAGTTAAGCATATATTGTGCACTTTACCTTTAAAGAAAGGCAGGAAATCTGAAGATTTCCTGCTTTCTGAAGATTTCCGAGAAACAGATGGGTCTACGACAGAGAGATTTTTCTCACATGAGCTCGCAAATTTGCGTCTAGAAAGTGCTTTACTGAAAAGTTGCCACGTCTTTGCGCTCTTATACGCGTCTGCCTTTCAAGTAGTTTCACTTTATTAGCCATTGATGCTACAGTTATGGAATCTGCTAACGAAATGAACACCTATACCATCTCGTTAAGATGGACCCTTCAGATTCAGAGGTCACACTTAAACATGTCCTAAATGATATTCAGCTTCATTTCATATCAGCTGAAGCAAAAAGTAATCAGAGAACCGTGTCAGAGCAGCTGACTCAGTATACGACTTTGTATCTCACTCAAGTGGCCAACCGCTTTCACAAATTGCCAACAGCGATAAACATGCACAATAACACCTTCAATTTTTGATTGATTTCACATCCAATACAAAACATGAACTGATCCACCGCAATGTTCTTTTCGATGGCTCCATCGGTGTAAAATAAAAATTTAACCGCTGCAAAACCGATGCAAAATTTATATCACCTTTAAACGTCTATAGCTCTTTTCAAGCTCAGACGAAACCACTTTAAGCCGTAAATTGTAACCAACAATTTTCGCAACTACAACTTCGATGTTCTACGAGATCAGGCTATTGGACAGACGAGCGTACAGATGTAAAGGCACAAAGATGATGCTGACGTAATGAGCTCTGTGAAAACAGACTTGAAAAAGAAAACAAAACAAATTTTTGTATAATATCTGCACTACTGCAAATATTCTATTACTTGTTGACAATTTCTGAAACTGAGTGGCCTGGCATGGAACACTGTAGCAGCGAGCATTTGCAATTTCCATTGACATACTTCGCAGCTTGTTTTTCATCTGTGCCTCCTTATTCCTTTCATATATTGTGTAGCCTACTGTTTCTTCGAGTATTGTAGCACTGCTTTTCAGAAACTTCTTCATAAAGGCAAATCTCAGCTGCTGCATTTCTCAATAACATATGACGATTCTTCGCTACTCATCTTTTAACCAATGTCTGTACTAAAATACCCACAAAATTGCACATGAGTCTGTCTATACAAGCGCATAAATACTGTTTATCTTTCTATAAAAGCGATCAGCATATTGCACACTCTTCACATGCCTAGACACATGCCTAGACTGATGTCTTATCGGCGACTTTTGTGTATGCAAAGAACTACAAAAGGAAATATTGATATAATAGTTTCACTTTATCACAAATGCCAATATGATTAAAGGTTCTACATGAACTCCTTTTATATTCATTCGCAAATGAAATTATAAATGCAGATGCAATTAAGAAAGAAAAGTTCAAGACGTGTTGTGCGGGGAGGAAACGTAGAACGATAATGTGATCGCTAAAAACATGCCATTTAAGGTATCGTTCTATTCTTTGCGGTATCTTAGACTTCAACTGGAATAGCTGAGGCAAGCCAATTTATAGCTTTATATTCGAAATTTAACTTGAGAGCTGGATGATATTGCAAACCCATTATCGATAGCTTTTTTCACTACTGACTGCTAGGTTGCTGTCCCATATCACCTTGGCAAATGGGATATTTCACCTCTTTTTTGTCTAAGGTCATACACATATGTCACCATATCTCATAATTTTGGATTGCTGGTCATCCTACTCAACAGGTATTATTGGTCAACGCTGCTGAGTGAGTGGTATTGCATCTAAACGGCTTTGCGAATCCATTTCCTTGCTTTTTTGTTTGCCACTACAAGACGCGTATGTTAGTGCGTCCTTGAAAGTGAGGCCATGCAAATCGCCCCAATGGTGGTGGTTTCCTTCCGGTAGCTGTCATTGAGTGCCGTAATTGTTGCATTTGGTGCTTTAGAGCAACATGGACACATACATGCTGCATATGCTGAATTATTACGGCCATCGTGCCCCATGCTAATCGGCCGATATGCATACTGACTGACTTAAAAGCTCCATTCGTCAATGTTTTCGCTGAACGCGGTTTTGCGTCAATTTAGAGCAACATGAACAAATAGAAGAAATAAGCTCATTGGTATCGTAGCAGAGGAGAGGCTAATGCCGTGTAAAGGACTTTGAAACAATTCGTCTTTCCAGCCGTTTCTTTGCAGGTCTGACAATACACCATGGCAAATGCCACCAGTCTCACAGTCCTTTATTGTGGTATTTGATCAAGCAAGTTGCACTAAACGAAGACGTTAACAGATCCTTCAAAGTTGGAATATCATGTGAAGGGCATTAGCAAGCAACTGAAAAAGGCTTTCCAGAACAGCGAGCGTCCGTGGTAGATGTTTTGGCTGTCGCCTTCATCATATCCAATAAATTCATAAATTGCCGACAAGTAATGGGTGCAGCAACAAGTTCGTATTTTAGTCAAGCAAATCGATCATTTATGCAGATCTTTTACAAAGATTGCTTTTCGAATTGATTGGTTGTAAAATGCACTCAAATTTGATGCGCTTTTAAATAATGGTAGATACGTGCAAGTTGAAAGTTGGTGCAAGAGATTGCTTTACATTTGGCTTGTTTTAAGCAGGCTTTACATCTCTAAGCTCAATTCAGACAAACGGATACATATTGCTACATATGCATGCAACACAAACGAAATCGATATAATGAGCTGGCAAGCGAAAAACTGCATAAGTGCATGGCGCGTTGAATCGCTTTTTATGTTCTGACCGACCATAATGTTTCGCGGACATTGAAAATCTGACCAGTTTCAAAAAACGAGTGCTTGTATTGAAAAAAAAAAAACAGAAAAAACTGAGGCTGCTTGATTTTATCTTGCGAATAAACCACATG
Organism: Baylisascaris procyonis; assembly: GCA_037389465.1. Lineage (NCBI taxonomy): Eukaryota > Metazoa > Nematoda > Chromadorea > Rhabditida > Ascarididae > Baylisascaris > Baylisascaris procyonis. The sequence continues at coordinate 2,471,759 of JAZARR010000164.1, forward strand.
AATTACTCACTAAATATACTTTAAAAGCGCTGGATAAAGGGAAAGCTGGTGAATATTTTAAGAAGGCCTTCACAAAATAGGTAAAGCTTGCACGGAAAGCATGCTGGATCACCAGTTACAAAGGAGGAATTGCAATAAAATGCGAACAAAAGTATGCTCATGCATTTCGCAACTTAAATTTGTTTTGTTTTTCGCAATCAATGTAATTCTCTAGTAAATATTGTAAGAAAATCGAACAGATTTCGATAATTGCGTCATTGCACTGATGTTTTCTTAAGGTTGTCAACTGTTTCGGAAAATACCAAGTGAGAAATCATTTCAGACAAACGTGGAAGTGGTGACGGCACTGGGATCTGAACTATGTGGTAGGAAATTTCTGGAGGCTCTAAGCTTTAACTTCGAAGGCGCTCGAAGCTCGGAAGCCTCAAATTTCGGAACCCAACTTTCCGGGACTGCCGAACTATCTCAGCAGAATCGCGTGTTTGTAACTAGTGCTGATCTCTGAACAACATTCACTCGATGCTCAAAAGAAATTTTTTCAGTTACCAACGCGGCACACCTGAATGCGCGTCTTGCAAACCGGCTAGCCAGTCTATCCTATTGCGGATCGACCTGTCAGGTTTATGCGTGTTTTAGTACTGATGGAGACGATAGTAAATCTGACCACGAATCGTTCATAAGATCGTTCTTACATTGTTTGTCGATTATATCGAATTTAAGCGTCGTTTGCTTTGTGCTTCGCAACTTCATACAACTTCACACATACACACTGAGACACAAAGGCGGGGAAGCAGACAGCATGCGCAATACAAAAGGTCGAAATGTTATTTTAAACCTATTGGTTGCGTAGCAGGCGGCACAAATATTACTCAGAAAAAACATCCATAGCTGCCAGTTTTGCAGAATACTGTGGACTAATAAAGCAACGCAAGAAAATAGCTAGCCAAGCGAAATTGAATATGAAAATTGAGAAGATGAGATGGAAAGGGCATGTGCAGCAATACAGGGCATCAATCGAGTGCAATATTTACCATTTTATGTGCAGTCGACTCTCTCAGGGATTTACTGAATATTTTTCAGAGATAAAAAGGCAGGAAGAAATCTTCGCCAATGCAACGAGGCAATTAGAGCCTGAAGACATCTCAAGGTAGAGCGGTGAAGAATTTCGAAGGCGAAGATTTATCAGTGCAAATGGAGAAGCAGAAGAGGTAAATGGCAGGCAAGTTTTAAAAACGAATGATCGGCCTATGTGTTCAATGTGATAATGAATTTTCAAACGATAATAAATTGATAGCTGAACGTGAGCTTTGTTCATCAAATGAAGGAACCTGCTGAACCATCTATGATGTTTAAAAGAGGGAAAAACGTGCTTTGTTTGAGACATTTCATAGTCATTTTTGCAAAAACCGCTTGCACTCCTGTGGTAATCTACGGGAAATCTCGATGTTCCTCCTTCACGGCTTGCTCATCTTGTGGGTACGGCATGTTTGATTCCACAAGAATGGTGGCGAATAATACACGCTATATTGCATACTACCTCGTCTACCTTGTTCTGATCATAACAACCATTAGGGATAAGCACAATGGAAAAGTGTATGAAACTGGGTCTCGCCAACTCCGTTGACAGTTGCGCTGATATTGAAGGAAAAAAGTAGGCGAACGTTAGGACACAACACAAGCAGCGATATACATATCGCATCAAAATCAAATCAAATCAACCTCGCAAGGACTTGTTGATGGTGATTTAACTGAATCACTCTTCACATCCGCACTAGACGAGGAAGACGTCGGTGATGAGAGTACAGGAAGTGATTGCTGTTTCAGGTTGGCAAGTAGATATAGTCCAAAGCTTGGCATGAGACCTGCAAGCAATGTCGCCTTAGAATCCATTACTTCTGTTTCACAGATAAGTTGTCCAACACAATTCGCATCCCTAATTCAAGCATGCGTACCTCTCAGGCTGGTTCAGTTACATGAATCGTTTATTACCTTTATGTGCATGACAAGAAAACAGCGATTTCTTCACCCTTGCCAGGCACTATACTCCAAGGTACAAGAATTGAGTCAATATTCGCCTTATTAAAGGAGTTTCGTGAACGAAGTGATTTGGACAGGTTTCCAATATCAAGACTTCAATGCAAGGATAAATTATGCATTAATACGGAATGTCATTCATTATACTGCTTTTGATTAGTATTTGTTCTCCTGCACCAACCAAAACCATCCAATCCAAGAAGCAATATGTTTGAGATGATACAGACTAAACAAATGCATTGTTTGAATTTATTATCATTACCATCGACGAGTGTGATGCATTACATTATACAATAAACATCATTGACGTTATAAGCATAACCACAATATCCGCCGAGGCAGCAGGAGATGTGCTAGCGTTGTCATAAATGAATTATGACTGCGGATATAAGCAGAGAGGTTCATGTTTTTGTGGTGTGATAATTTCGTCCCCATGCATATGCGATAAGCAAACATGCTTCTTTTTAGTTTTGAGTTAGTAGTGTTCATGCCTGGCATTAGCGTTTGAAACTCGGAATTTGATGTGCAATAATCATAGAGAACCCTTGCGATATGCTGCTGTGGGACATTTTCGACATTCTTCACTGTTTTGCTTTTACAAAAAAAAAAGAAGAAAGTGAAAACAAGCACTTCAAAGATGGCATAAGTTGAACTTGTCCACTCAACTCTCCCTCCATCCGCCTATCTACTCCATTTTCTTTGTCTGCTTCAATCGCCTTCCTACTAATCTCATGCTTGATTTTTCCACAAGTAAGTATGTCAAAAATGCTTATCTTTCACACGATCAAGCAGCTGCCTCTAGTGGTTGCTTTGGTCAAGATCATCTAATACAGCTTCAAATATCTGGAATTGCAGCTGGAATGAGGACAATCTGTAAGCCTCTGTAGGTCACAATACAAAGCACAGACACATCACTCTTCACGAACGAACTAAAAATCGATCTCCGAAAATATTACATTGTTTCATAGCTCGAATATGAAAAACAATAAGCAGGTGACTAGTGATTCCAACCGATTGCCTGCACCATGCACACAACTATTCAACCCTTAGGTGGACACCGAGATATAAAATACTAAAAGCCGAATACACCTTCAACTCGTCGTGGCAGATAGTTCAAAAATTATGTCTACCTAATTCAAATAGTACATTGGCCGGAACTAGCTGTGTTTTCTTCATGAGCAACCAATAAAAAATGATAACTATGAGAGGGGGTGTCCCTTCTAAAGTCCCGATCAATATTTTCACCTACCCTGACTTCCGAATCCTCAAAACTTTTTGTGAAATATTCTTCAAAAAATGGAGTCAAGGCAAAAACAGCTTCATAAGATCATTACGTAATCTGTGCACTTACAATTGCTGATGAGCAATCATGAAAAAAGTGCTTGAAGATGAACGCAAATCTTAGGTCGTCAAAAAAACGAATCAATGACCTTTCAATCACAAAAAATCAGCAAGTGAGTTTTAATCAACACGTTGTGAATTCAAAATGCACAAAATTAATGATGAAATTGCGGTTGCGAGAAAGAACCAAAATAGTGGTTGATATTGCCTAAAAACTGCACTGTGTAGAAGTTGAATCATTTAAATATCTAATTATTCTCCTTATTAATCTGCAATCGTTTCCTTTTATTTCTCTTTTCTCCGAATTTTCACGTTGGATTGATGAAGCGCTTGAAAAAATTATTAGCAGCAAAGATGAGCGAACGGTTGAAATGCGAATTGTGGTTATTCGCAGTTCGCGATCGCTCGTTTTCATTTTATGAGCCTGAGCAAGACTTCAAAGTTGAGTTTGAAAGCACACAACACTTCGTTGGATCCACAATAGAGAAAGAAATGAAGCTATGAAAAATCAGTGACGCAATTCTTTTAAGTGTATTTAAATTGAAACGGATTTGGTAGTGGCCATTGAATTGAATGGAAATGACACCTTAACTCCAATTGCAATTACCGAAACTAAGCCAAGGTTGTTTTACGAAGGAGAAATTGTGTGGACAGCATGTTGGTGAGTTAGTAAATTGGACAGAAACACTTATGAAATAACCTGAAAAAATCGAGAAGCAACTAAAACTGAACATTTTAAACACTAACCGTACATAGTGGTAAGATGCTGAACAACACTCGCATCAGGCACATCATGCATTTGTGGGCGCATGAATCTAGGTGCTTGCACATGAGGTTGTCGTGACTGTGAAGAAATCGTAGATGATAGAACGAGTGGGTTGGGACGAGGATAGATGTTAGGCGATGGAACAATAGCTGTTGGTTCGAGAAGTTTAGGCCACCAGCTTGTCATTTTCGATTCGAATTGGATGTGGGTTAAGGAGCTCAAGATTGGGCTTGAGCAAATACTAGCAACACAACAGCAAACGGTGGCATCTGTGAGCACAGCTTCATTATTAGGGCGTGGCCAAAGCGCGGAAGTCGAGCAATGATTGGTGGAAAAAACGTTGGCCACGATAGCAGCCAGTTCGTCCACAATTGCGCAATTTGCCTGCTGCGTGTGTTTAATAGGATTATTAACTGTTGCTAGATTTTTGCATATGGCAATCATTTTATGTGTCAATCAAGCAGTACTCTTATCAGAGATGAGATCGTCTTTATCAGACAATTTGCAGTCAAAATTAAGCAATTTTCTGGCAGATTTTCTCTGACAGTGATTGTTTTTTCGAAGCAATCAATTCCTTCAGAGAAAGGGATTATTTCTTAACGATAACATAACTTCTTGGGAAAATAATGCTTTCAGGTGTATTTTGAAGTGAAATTGGGTTTGAAAGCGAAAAATTTGACAGGTATTGACGACGTTCTTCTGATTTCCTTTAAAAAAAACCTATTCAAACCGAATTTGACTTACGAAAGAGCTACTCCTCGCCGTTAAAAATTTTTGCCTTTGGATATAATTACTTTGAGCGTCTCCCCTTAGTCGCGTCTTGATATTTCTATTCCAGCTCGACGGGTACTTATTCCAGCTCTTGAGAGCATCTTCACCGTCACTGACTCTAAACATGAAAATAGCTCTGAAATTCGTGTGTGCGAAGATCATTAACGCATAAAATTTGTAACCATCATAGAAATGCTACGGCTATTCAGTCCTCCACTAAAATGTTCTCCAACCATCTCGCATCTGGTGGTGAGCTCACGCTTGAATCCACTTCGATGCTCCGATCCATCACATATAACCTCATCTTCAGAAAAACTGCCCTTCAGGCCTCATCGTAAACTACACCTGCCTCTGGGAAGCGGATAGGGTGGAAGGCGCGAAGGATGTGGAGGAGTGAGCAAAGGCGCTTTGCAGGTCTCGGTTGCGCCGAGCTGCACTCACCTTTCTGGTGCACTGGCGATGAAACCCGGCTCTGAGAGTGAACGACTGTGATTCGGCTTCTCCTCTCGTTATTTTTTCTTCAGTCGTGCCATTCTTAGTATCAAAACTTGAGAATCGGCGTTCATTCTTACTTACTGAGCTTCATTGCACTCTGGAAGTATCCTTTTGTACCTCAAAGATTTTTTTCAGCTGATGATTTTGACTACGATCGTTTTCAACAGCATAGTGTTCCCGGAAAGTTCAAAAAAAATTTTTTAAACTGTTGCAGAAACGAAGTCCGCTAAGGCGAGCAGCTAACATATGAATAGCTCCTGAAAACAGCGATTCATTCTCCTGCTAATACCTTAGCGCACTGGCAGTGGCGATTTCTGACGAAATTTTCAGTAAGCCATAGGTTGTATTCGATTGCTTTCTATTTTACTGCGACCAAGGCAGTTCATATTGCAATGTTTTCATCAACTTTATCGACTCAAACTGTTAAAGATTTGAAAAGGGGTACCATTGGATTCCTGCCATTCACTGTCTTGATAGGGCAGATGGGTAGCTCTCGATTTCAGCTCTGAAGGCAAGCAGTTTGAGCTTTACCTACATGTCGCGTATATCAGTCAGTGATGGCACATGATTCGCCCAAATTGCTTGTTCTCTCTATGTGCTAAAATATCACATAAATGTGCCGTAAGCAGTCGGCGAACAAAGGAATGTGTTTACTGCGCACTCATGGTTTGTTCCATGACAGTCTTATGTGCTTTCAGTTCACTCTTCCAACTGTTCACGTTAGCAAGTGATTCTCAGTACGTAGGCAATATCATTGTCGAACGGTTGTGGCTAGTGCGTAGTGGGGATGCATCGCCCTCATGGCCACTAAAATGCCCCATTTGCAGAATGCGTTAATTTGGTTGATTGCTTGCAAATGCGCAATCACCATTCCTCAGTCATATCACCCTGTCGTCACCTTTTTATAAATGTTCATTTCCTGATAGTTTCTATGCTTCGATAAGTCAATACCATACAACCACAAATAATCACTAAATGTCGCCTTTCAATTGATGTTTATAAATGCTCACTCATTTCAGATGTCCTATTCAATGATTTATGCGCTCATCTAACATCCACATGAAATGAAATGAATTTTGTTCTACGGTGGTGACATAAAAGAATTTCAAGAAAATTCACCGAAAAATAGCATGGTGTGTGGTCAATCGCAGTCATCGAAGCATATTAAATAATTGCGTTTTCCAAAAAATTTCTCGTTCCTTTAATCATTCGCCATATTCGCCTTTTATGATTATCATTCATATTTAGCATGAGTGGAGAATTTCATGTTAAAACAATTACACTGATGTTCATAAATAAGAAATTTAGTTGGTTACTCAAAGATAGTTTTTGTTATGTTGAAGGACCTTTTCAGCTTTGTCGATGCAACTTGGATTTTTAAAGTAACCTCAGAGAGTCAACAATAATCGAGAAAAGAAGGGCGGGGGAGGGTTGCTATTATCCTGATCGACAGACGTAAATCCTTAGAAACCTCCGAGGCATGCGTTATATCGCTCTGAGTTACTTAGGCGAAGTGTGTCAAAGGCGAACAAACCATTTTTCAGTGTATGAAATCGATTGAGAAAATGAATTATGTAAAGGAAGAGCCATACAGTACATTGATATGAGGCACATTAATGTTACCTTCAGCGAACTTCAGAATCGAAACAAACAAATCGCTAATGAAACACCGATCTTCATTTGAATGCGTCATAGATAACTGTCAAGAGAAAAAAGCTCCGAGCTGCAGAACCGCGGTGCTAGTTTCTGCCCTAAGAAGACGGTGAGGAGTTAGGGCATTGTACCATCATCAATCGACGTTGAGTTTTTATGTTTATAAGTTTCCACCACGTAGTACATTCCGAATTGCTTTAAGTGTTTTGACAACACCATACAAGCTATTCATAGATACCATCAAGCGCTTCTATCGAAGCGAACATAAGAAATTTGATGAGTTTTACCAGTCGATCGAATGAAATCCTAAATTCTCAATCAGGGACAAAAAATTCAGACATTATAAATTATGCCATCCGGGGGAATAAATTGTTGCCGACGAAAACTTGCAATTGTAGTCTCTCACTTCAACGGCGAGCCGCAGAATGGGAACGTCATTGCTAATGTGTTGCATTTTCTCAACAATATTTCCATAATCAGGAATGCATTAAGAAATACCGCATCACTTTTGCTGATGCATACTTCGAATCGAATCTAATGGAAAATAAGTGTCAGCTGGGAGTGCTATCTGTTTTTAGTAGTTTTAGAAGTTCACTATTTGCTGAATGAACATTCTAACTAGCAGTTGTCCAGAACAATTATTATGAGATGTTTGCGGCTTTTCATATCACGAAGGTAATGAGGGAAAAGATGTAAGTATCAGATCAAAAAGAGTCAAAAAACTGCAGCTATTACTCAGAATTCATGGACAAATATATATTGTAGTCATAAGTCGTTAATGAAGGTGCCATCATTTGGTTCCATCAAGCTATGAATGTGCCATATGTGTTTTTAAAAATAAGCAACTTTAAATGATCGCACTTGTAACAAAAAATCACTAGCAGCCTCGGTAACATTGTCAATCTTTACCTTTCATTCTTCATTTCACCTCTCATGTGCATTTATTCTCGTATTCAGTTTACATTTAACTTCATTGTCTTCAAAACCTCATCTGCCATTATTCCAAGTCTTTTTCATATTTCTCTTAATAATATTTCAACCTTCCCCACTGTCTCGTTCTCATGACCGCTATTGCTCAGCATTTAAGCGCTCTACATGTATCCAATAATTGCATCTCAATGGTTGCAGCAAGCATTCTAACGAAGCTCACTCATGGTCACATATATAAATGTAAAGTTAAGCATATAAATATACCTCATTTCTGCCTAGTAGTATTTACTCCAAATTTCGCTTTCCAGTTACTATTTTCATACCGCATTTATGCTGATTATAATTATAATAGGAGGGAAAACACTTGCAGCGCTTAATTCTTTAATGATGATATTTGCAGTCAAATGACTTTAAGAAATTCGAAATTTTTATCGACATGCAGTCTAGGAATTCAGCTGATAGAATATTCGCCATCTCAGAAGATAAATTAAACGAATGGCAAAATTCATCTAGTCGAACCGATTTGCTGCCATCATTTTTTATAGTGCGTACCGTATTCATCCACAGTATACCTGTCCGTTCTACCTCATGGACAGAAAATTGTGCAATTGAGCAGGTCCAACTTGTTGAATCTTACGAAATGCCTACTTTGACGTCTATCAGGTCCCGAAGAAGGTTGCTTAGAACTTCCCGGAGTTCAAGGCATTTAGCACGGCTTCGAAATAAATTACGTTCCCATTCATTTAGTAATAAAGACTCATAAACATGAAGGTATCATTTCGGTCATCAAACAGCAGCTCCAAAAGTTCATCCCAAAGGTGGATCGTCATCAGTGAACTGTTGACCTCTGCTTAAAGGTGCTCATACAAGCGTTCTTGTAATCGGATCGGGCTCCTCGACACGTGAAGACGATTGCCGCTTGCGTAGCATAACGCAATAGTTGTATGAAAACACCTGTACACGCTGGTCTAATGATACCCCTTCATGGCGTTCATCCTCTATATTGCAGCCGGCCAATTTTGCATCCTTCATTCTTGAACGTGCCTAATCGAAAGAGAATTTTTCTTATCTGAACTATCTTAGAATGAGATAAACTCCACCTAGTTGATAAAAAGTATATTGCAAACTCGATCACATGCACATCGTGCATTTTGAGAGCACTTTATTCCAATTTCTGAAAGACCAGAACAAAGTGCTTCACCGAATGAAAGAAAATTGCATTGTAGAAATCCATGGCAAATGATATTGACCCTTCAACTTAATGCTTAGACGACCGGTCTCGACCGAATGGTTCTTCGGATTACACATTAAGCCTTATTTCGAATTTCTTTCCTCAAATTTTGTGTCACTTCAAAATATGTCTGGAAGCGGCGAAAAGTTCGCCACCTCATTACCTAAAGAACATTTCACACCCTCGCAAATATGGAAATTCAACTTTTTCTCTCCTATACGTAGTGAATGAGACAGTATAATAGATCGAATTTAGAAGATGAATATGTCAATTCATTTAAAATGTTGCAGGCATTCGTACTCGTATCTCTCCAACTAGATGTGCAGAATGATGAAAGCCTATTATTTAGCTTATGGGTGCAAAGAAATGTTTGCTCAGCAGTATTAAGGTGTGTTTAGAGGAAATTATATATTGTTGAATAATGCGAAGAAAAAGAGCGATCGAAAATCGAGCATTGGTAAAGATTATAGTTGCCAAACTCAAATCCAAATATGAGTTTCCACTCTATGTTGAATGAGTGAGGATTGAAAATTTGAATATTTCAATTCAGTGAGCACTGAAAGTGGGTAAGATACTCAAAAAATAAGAGTGCAACACAACCATTAATTTGTCTTTTATTTTCTTTCAAGAATACCACTCCTTTCCACTATCGCAAGAGTTTGTAACATTAAATAATAGGATTAAAATCAAGTAGAGAGTTCGCATAAGAGATATAGAGATATACCCATTGCACAAAGATATAGAATCTTCACCTCAGTGTTGCTCGATTTCGAAGAAGCAACAGCTTCGAGAATTAAATGTATGCAAATAAGTCGATATTCACTGTTGTCATCGCTTGCCTACCGTATGCAATTTGTGGTGCAGATGGTTTTATGGAAGCGCTACCGCAGGTGCTGACCTTTCACTGTATACAGGATTGCGTCATCGCAGCAAATCGCTTCTTTTCACGTCTAGCATGCCCTCCTCGCTGAGACAATCTTTCCTTTAGTTCTCTATAGCAGGCAGCATCCTTTCACCCCAACTTGTTAATATGTGTTGTGACTGTGACAAATCATAGTTTCTATGAAAGGCCAATAGGCCAACTTATACTCTCATAAACTATTCACCATTATTGTTGCTTTGCATATGTTTTACTGCCTCTAAAAGATGACTCAAGCACACTTTTGCGCATTCATATTGCATAATCAAACAATAATTTTCTGCCAACTCATTCTTGTGAAAAGGTGGACAAAGGTAGCCAATATTTACGCTGCTACACTTCCTGCAGTCATGCATTCAATCATGTAAATATGCTTAGTATCTTATGCCTGCGCTATCAGAAAATTGTATCATGGCATTCGCATTTTGCAAGGAAGAATGCAATCCTTAACCACTTACGAGTTCGTTCCATGCTGGCTCCTCTAATCCTTCGCAATGGAAACACTTTGATGCCAGTGGCATTCAGCCCATGAGGTAAAATCCTCATTGGTATAGAACTTCAGTGTGAAAGAGACACTTCATTTGCTTGTCATATTCTTATTCGGTGGGATAAATGCTATAAATGACTGGAAGAATATAAACTTTGTCCCTTGCAATGCAAATTCATGAAAGCAAGCACTTTGTGGCAGTTGAATGCAGAGCGTTGCATAAGGCTGCGGATACTTGAGTCGAATTGCGTGTGCCATCAAATTCAACACTTCGTGCGCACTGCACTCAACGCTCGAGTGAGCTTTGTTTGTGGCGCTGCTCATACTTAAATGCTTCTCATTGTAAATATGACGCTTCTTGAATGCTTACAGCCACTTTGCACACTCAGCAAGTTGACAAAACCACCACCACATTGAAAGATCCCTTAGAACAAATTTGCGCAGCAGTAAATCTAGCTTCTTAGTCTCTTCTTCCGGTTAAACTTTCCCCTGGCGAAGACGGAGCGAAGAGCTGAAAAACCATAATTTCCGGAAATCATTCTGCGGTAGAAAATTCTCCGATCACATCACTTCGTATGGAACATACATACCCACATCTATCCTCGTTCGGGAAGCAGGAGAAAAGAAGCAGAGGAAGTTGGAAGAGCAGAGGAAGAGCCATACGTTGATAATCCTTTAACGCTGCTAATTTGGTGATCTTGCGTCGACGATGGGACGTTCAAGCGCTGGCATAATTGAGCGTCAACAGCCTAGCACTTTCATATAGGTATGCTTTAATACTGCTATGTACTGTGCTTGAAGCTGGAACCTAATAGCAATACTTATCTGGGAAGTGTGATTTGAAGTGCTTTTCTAAGAACAAAGGGCTGTTCCAAAATCTACTTTTGTCAATCCAAAGTCCAAAAACGTTCGAATCCACCTTTTTTTTTCTATAAGATGCTTTGTTTTTTGCAGAAAGGAAAAATCGTCGAGGAAAACCCAGTTTCGAATATATACGAAATTTTTTGAAGCAAATATACCCCGCTAGGAGAAAAAATGCAACAAGAGTGAGGAAGGCAGTTTTGAAGGCTGCGATAATTGACTCCTCTCTGAGTTTTTTTGAAGATTCTTTCCGATGTTGATGAGTACCATTCCTCGGGTATCTAAGGCAGTGTGACGGATTTCACTGCACTATTTTTGTCTGCATCTGTATAAGCATCTCTCTATCAAAGAGGCAACGCTAAATTTTGCACTGCGGAAAAAAAATACCGCTTCAAGCGCCTTAAGAGAAATATACCCCGCAGAACATTTTCAAGGAAATTGAATCAAATTTCTTAGGAAATTCTTCGAATAGCTTTCAAGCAAAATGCAACCTTTCTAACGGAGACATATCTTCGTTCGTATTGTGTTCAAAATTGCAGCGAATTTTCTCTCAGCACCGATCGCAAACGATTGCAATGTTGGGCTTTGATTCCATTGTCATATAAGAGCTGCATTGGGGAAAAGTATCACATAGCGAATACGGTATAACCACTTCGTTCCATCGAAGCTGGTCAGTCACCTCTATCTGTTATCCTCATCTGCATCTTCGCGCACTGCGTGCACCCTATTGGGCACGGCTCCTTAGCGGCGAAAGCTGAACGAAACTTGTCGGGTGCCGTCTGTTGTTTGCCGACAAGCATTTCATCCTCAAGATTCCAGCCAAGATTAGTCGCACACTATGCGCAATCCTTAATTTGTCAATCATTTCTATGTGACACCATAGGTTCGAATCAGCCATCATATCTTCATCGCAGTGCTCCATAAATGGCACTTTGACTTTGTCAATAAGGCAAAATTCATTGAATACAGTATCTTGTCAACTGGTTAATAAGTCAGCATTTCGAATAAGATGACGTGCTCTCTGTCATATTTGATGGTTTGCCTATGAAATTCGGCACTCGGAACGCTGCCAATAAAGTTTTTGAAGTATCTTTTCATTGCCTAATTGATTATGGCGCATACTTATGATCAGATGCATTTGTTTAATCAGCATAAGGGTTTCTTGTTCCGCACATCAAACTTATTTGGCATGCCTCTTATTGGTTGATATTTTGATTTTATTGAAGATAAAGATACTCCTTAATAAACTAGAGACTCTGTGGCATGCTATTTTCAACGTCCCTTTGCATTGGGTAGATTAAAGCAAGAGAGAAGGATCATTTAGGTAATGAATACTGAATGTCGCCCAACGTTTATTACCTATTATGTTGTGGAGCCTATAACTTTATTATTCGAAAAGGTGTTTCGAAAGGAAAATAAAATCTCACACACTTTTCAGTGCAAACACTAAAACTCACTATTCAAAAAGTTCATTTTTACTAATACACTTTGATATGCCCTCAAATTGCACTTGTGGTCTAATAGGCATGGTGCTATAGAAAACTATCACCTTCTTTCGCAGGTTACCATCATAATCAGGAATTAATTGATGTTGCATGTTTTGTTCTCGGATGATGCCTCCTTCAGAGATCATAAATTTCAAATTAAATGAAGTACATATTATATGAAATAGTAACTGAAATTTTGACTCTGAAATATCAACAAAAAAAAAAAACAAAAACAAATAGAATTCATCAGAAAAGTGCACTTCGTTTTTGAAGGTGTAAATGTTTAGTGCGAAGTAATTTAATTCAACATTACTAATGGGTCGATGATGAAGCGACTATGCCGCGAATGCGTGGAAGAGCTAAGCAATACCGAGTGATGAGTAAGGCGGTAGTCTTTGAACGATCCTTTGGTTAACGAAAAGACACGTTAGCGCGCAGCAGATTGCGACACCCCGTTGCGTGTGTCCTCAACGTAAGACGCAATATCAAAGCACATCGCTAATAAGATTGAGGGGTTGGCCGCTTGCCTTTATGGAAGTCACAAAAAAGCGCACCGACTCAACGAGCCGCAACCAACCCGGATATGTGCCACATACCCTTAAGCCCTCATTGGATGGATGTACGCTCTGCAGGGGGCAAGCATTAGCCTCCCGAACACCGGATGATAGAAGCAAAAGCAAAACTCGTTAGCATAAATTTCTGAGCACAGCTAATGCTGCTTGAAGCGGGGGAAGTATTGAAAATAACGGCAACTGTAAGCGGCACATAAGGGATAGCAGGATCACTTTAGAGATAACGGCCGCCAGGAGTAGCTCGAGTCCACTCCACTTCAATGCACCTTTGAGGTTCACTAGCTAACCTGACAGCTGAACGAGCAATCGACGAGATCACTTCTATTTCAATGGTGGAATAAAGTTCATCTGGAATTTATGTCCAGCAGTTAACGCCTGTGCAGAGACGTCGAATCTACTTCATAAGATTAATTTTTTCCACTGCAGTGCAAAAAAGCAAAAAGCAAGAAGTGGACTTTTTGATGGAGCTCAAAGGAGATATCTGAACCGTATTGAGTCTGAGAGAGTCACCTCAAGGATGTTCAAGAAGCTGCTTCTATTACTTTAAGGTGATTTCAAGGTAAAAAGCGCACATTTCCAAATTGCTACCATGATTTGCACAGTACGATGATTGGAACTAAGAAGACTTTGAACATGCTGACGCTGTTCAGCTTGATTGTGCTGCAGTATTGGCGTTCCGAGGGGTCATGTTAATGTGATGCGATATGTTCACGAGCTGTGGAGCGTAGAAAGTTTTCTGGTCTCGGGCTTAGGTTACCGGGCTTTAGTTTAACTCATGAGCTCCTTCATTGGCAGATAGAAAGCGAGAGTTTGAAAATGAATCAAATAGAGGCCAATGCAAGTTTTTTCATGTGCACATGACGACATATTTGTTGCCACTTACTCAAGTTCGTCATAAATTCCTAGAAAAAAGCACGTAAATTAATACAGTGAACTAAGCAAGAAGCAGCAAAATTCGATTTTTTGAAAAAATTGAATTCTCTCGCCTTCATAATTTCGAGATTGCGGATGTGCTCTCTTTCGTGAATATTCGCACAAATTTACCCTTATGCAACAGGCCAAACTTTGTCCAAAAACGAAATACACTTTGAAGATTTTTTCGGGAGGCCGACCATGTAGAAACAAGCACACAGGGCACTATTTGAACATGATAATATTTGAACATGGGTACAATCCTGAGTTTGCTGGCTTCATGCTGGATTGCCTACCATATATAACCGCTCATTATTTTCATGCTCCCTTGCGAAATTACATCCATGAGTGACAATGCTTTGTCGGCACTGTGACAATGCTTTGTCTGCTCATATGCATTTGTGCGCCTGTTCTGCACTTCAAAAGTTCAGAAGTCAGTGGAACTGAGGATATAAAATTTCAGTGGATACAACCTGCATCATATCATGGCATTTCTATACCTGCTGCTACATCAGCAGGTCAAGAAAATCAAGTTGGAAAGGAGTTAGGGCCATCTAAATCGCAAAACTCTGCTGTCATTTTACATCGACAGGATTATAAAAAAAAAAACCCCGTGTATTGCAGAAGAATTGCATGATTGACCGGATCATTGAGAACAAAAGAGAAATGTTTCGCCCATTCTATGATTTGTCAGCAACTTTTCAAATCATCCGATGGGGTTAGTAGGAAGCAAAGATATATAATGCATCTACCCCTCCGACTCGCTTCTCCACTTCTTTTAAACAAAGCCTTCGCAATCGAGCCCGGAATAGGATTGTTTGAGATCAATTACTTCGGTAAGTTTTCAACTTCGAAGGCCATCGGATCAACTAGTCGAACAAGCAAGTGAAGTGACGGGATTGCGGATTGAGCATGGATTTCTTTGTCACTGTTTTATGCGAGACAAAAATGCTCGGGCAGCACAATGGAAGGGAAAGCAGTGTTGTGATAAGAATCTTGACAAATGATGCATTAATTGTGGCGAAGTGAATATGAATGAAGACATCCGTCAAGCATGTCCTCTGCAACTGCGGACTGTGCTATGCAACGGGTGCTTCAATGCTCACTGAAGCCGTACAAACCAATCGGCAACCATTTGCCAGTGTTCAGGAATCGAACTGCGATTTTGGCAGAGTGAATCAACCAAAAATGCTGGTGAGGAATTGATGAAGGGGAGGGAAGACTGAGAGGAGAGAGCTGTGACGATATTCTGAAAGAAATTTTAATGTAGAATTCAGTAAATAACATGGAAGCGTGACTGAGTCTGAGACAAAAGTTCATTTGAACCTGATGCCAACCCCACAGCAACGAACTCTTGGCTCATTTTCAAGCGACACATTTTGGGAAATTTTCATCATTCATTGGTAGCGGCACCTCTCAATAGTCTATCAGGACGGAGACAAAGCAGCCACTTTGATTTGATCTTTATGAACGCAAAATATGCGTAGCTCAAATACGTGTTTTCAAAGAAATAAATGCACGTAAAGTATGAGGCGAGAGTTTTCGATGAAAACTGCTATTAGCAGAAGAGACAGCAGCTGACAGAATGGGATCCTAGAGGAACTGTTTAAAGGAATGAGGAAATGCTTAAAACACAAAATGCGTAAACAACGAGTTCTCGCAATGCGCCCTGCAAATGCAGCTAGCTCTACGCTTGAACACGATTGCAGTTGTACCAGTAGTGCTGAGCTGCAATCAGGCACTCTAATATTTCACTGAAATTGAAATATTTCGTTGAAATATCCCTTATTTCAATAAAAAATGTTGTTCTTTCCCGTTAAAGCAATATCCAGTGCGGGTGAAAGAAGTTTCACAGAGATGATGGGAGGCGCCAAGTTGAATAAAGCCGGAGTGTGGCTTTGCAGATGCTTAGCTCGGAGAACATGAGACCGGTGGCGCTTTATTGGGAGCTTGAATCATTCCACGCTTTCCTCCTTCTTTGGTATGATTTCCATAGAAAAATTTCTAGCAGTAAGGTCTTGATTTGAAAGCACATTCGAAATGGCAACCGGATCTGAGGATGAGGATTGCTCTACACGCCAAGTTTCATGTGATGCTACCTCTTCAATAATACGAGCAAAATACATCTTCGAACAGGTGACATGAAAACATTCAGGTTGCGTAGAGAGGTAGCAAGGACATTAGAGCAACACGGAAATTATCGAGGTGAGCACTATTCCTCTGGTTGAAACACTCAAATCAACACCTTTGTCGCGAGGCATTTTTTAAATCGCTTCAACTTATCGACGCTTAAGTGGCACACTGTGGTGGTTGCATGCTCAATTGCCCTCTAAAGGTCAAGCTGCAAATTCGCTAGCATGTGGTGATTTTCCACGCCATGCTCGTGCCAAATCAAGACCCTCTATTACGCAAGATTGTCTCTCATCGTCTATTCTGGTCATAACACTCTCTCTGCCCTCACTGTTTTGCCCTACGATAACTACTACATTTTCCTTGGCTTATCGCATACCTCTCGCATTTCTCGGCACATCCTCGTTTGTCTACATGGCACAGTGTTTCCTATGCATAAGTCCCTTTCTCGAGTATCATTATTCATGCTGTAAA
The DNA here is from genome assembly GCA_037389465.1 of Baylisascaris procyonis. Taxonomy (NCBI): domain Eukaryota; kingdom Metazoa; phylum Nematoda; class Chromadorea; order Rhabditida; family Ascarididae; genus Baylisascaris; species Baylisascaris procyonis. The sequence continues at coordinate 2,488,822 of JAZARR010000164.1, forward strand.
TGCGAACAGCACATGCATTCTTTTCTCGGTTACTCTTTGAGCCTCTCAAGACAAAAGATGAACCAAAAAGAGTTCCGCTATCCGTGTTTCTATCTCTTCATGTACTGCACGGGACAAAGGTGCAAAGTTCACCTGGAAAAACGCACTCTTTGAAAAAAAAAACAAAAAAAACGAGAAAACACAGCAATCAGTCTGTAATTGGCGGCACGCATTGAAAGTTTCGTTGTTCTACGGAATATTCACATTGCTCTCAAATCATAACAACTCGATGTTTATGCTTTATGTTTTTCTTAGCTAAAGGCAGTTTAAAATCGATATTGCGAGGCCCACAAACAGTCAGACTTTGCCAAGGGAGAAAGGAGGAGCGGGGAAGGAGGAGCGTGGGGAGATTCAAAAGCGCTAAGTACAACAGTATTTTCTTGTGTAACAAACACGATCATAAGTCTGATTTGCTAAACAAGAGTGCCAATTTGGAAATAAAACGATAGAAATTAGATATCGGGAGAATCTTTATTGAAGAAATCAATTACATTGGAAAAAGGATGAAGTGGATGGAGAAAAAATTATGTCTATTAAGCGAACATAGGTAGTCATTAAAAAACTACGCTGCTGACAGATTGTTCTATTTACACAGGCTATTCGCGGATACCGTGACAATCTAATGCTCTTCATGCTATTTACTTCCAACTAACACTTGTTGAGAAAAAGCTATCAACTGGACATTTTCGAGGGCGAATTTGCATATCTCTTCTGACATAAACGCCCCGCCGCTTAGATACTTTCAGCTATTTCAAATGATGCCAGTAGAGCATAAAATGCCATTGGGCACACAGCTATTTGGGCATAAAATTTATCTCAATCTTGGCTGGCACCTTCATCGTCGGGAACTTTCGGCCAAAATATTTTCAGTTCCCACACGCATATTTCGTTCGTCGTAAAGCGTGAAGTATACTGGATACTGTCACCCAGTGAGATCACCGCATTTCCGCTCTGATATTCAGTTCATTGCAAAAGTTCAAAAACAGTTCTCTTGCATCACTTTCACAAAATCCTTTCAGGATTTTGCGGCCCAGATTATCAAACCCCTCTTTGGATCGTCAGAAAACCTTGAATGTTGCTGTGCTTAATATTGTAAAATTGCGAAACACTTCTCTCCAGGTCTCATCGAAACGATGTTCACATTAGCTAAGCGATGTCGGGCAGTGGTTTCTAGTTCAAGCATAAAAACACTGAACTGTGTGTTCAACAACTTTCATTGACGAGATGTCCGAATTTATCATTGGCTGCAGGAAAGAGTCGATGGGAACGAAGCTTAAAATAATAATTCATAGAGAACTTTGTTCAAATTCTAATTAGTGCGGTGTTGATTAATGTTCTTTGTAGTCATATATAAACAACGGTTTGCATTTCTTTCCAAGAAATGTGCTGAAAAAAAAAAGAAAAAACTTCTTCGAAATCGAGTAGCACCGTTTTACTTTGTCAGCTTTGATTTGCATTTCATTTGTGTTTCGATTTATCGAATAAAGTACATATTCGATCTTACAAAATGATTACTTTATATGAATGTGTTTCAGTATTTCATCACCACTGATTGCTGTTGTATGCGTGTATATACGTTCTTTCTCTCAAATAATTTTACCATCGCATTATTGCAGCTTCGTCTTTTTTGTGGATTAAGGCAATAAAGCTTTCATGACTACAACAGCACATCTCTTGGAAAGATGCAAACCGTTGCTCATATATGATTACAAAAAACATTAATCAACACCGCACTAATTGGAGTTTGAACAAAGTTTTCTATGAATTATTATTGTCACAAAAAGACGATTTCCACATCCATTTCGCATAACGCTCATTACTGCAATGAGAGGACTCCAATATAATGCACTCTTACAAAGCATACTTGCAGAAGCATTTGAAAACAACTCATTGCATTGAATAATGGCTTCGACCCTCGGAGCGGAATTAATTGTTAGAACGGTATGGGGAAATATGCAGGATATTTTTGAAAACAAGGAACAAGAAAATGGGAAAGCAGGAAACGGAAAGAGATGGCAAAAGGGTGAAAAATAAGGAATAATACATCTCTGCACACTAAAATAAGGCATCTATACCTGTCTTAGTTGCAAATACGAGTAGTGGCTTTGCGCTGCTTTCATGTGCTCTCATAATACTTGTGCATAAAGGATGTCATGTACAGCTCAATGTGATAGTATTAGATAAGACATTTGGAGGAGACATTTGGAGGAGATCAGCCAGAAATTCAAAACTTAATGTAGTACACAAGAAGCAGTGACGGTATCAAAGCTTCACTGCATGAGAGGAAGGCACTTTGTAACTCTTTCACTATGTTACCACCTTTATGTTGAACCTTTAAACCAATTATTGCAATTAATAAAAGTCATTCTCATCTCATTTTATGTGTCGCCCACCAGGTTCCTTTTCTCCTTCGCATTTATATGAATGTTACAACTTTCTTCAGAACCGCCTAAGAAGATCCATATCTAATCATTTTGGAATCTTGCCAAATATCCTTCGAAAACTGTCGTATTTTTCGGTTGATACTTCGATATCAGGTCATGCTGTCGTTTCGACAATTTGCACAATATGAAATCATTTCAGAATGTTTATTCATAACATTGAGATTCAATCGCTTCGTATGCAAACATGAACAAAACATATATGAAAAAAAATGTTACAGTGAAGAGAAAAATGCGTTACAATGGCTAGCTATACAAACAATTTGAACATTTTACGCTGTTTTTCTATTACTTGCTCCATTCTGAACTCAAATCCAAACGCTCTCATTAATAATGATTTGCGTAGGACAAATGCTATCACACTACCACATCTTTTATGCGAATATTCTCATTGTCATATTTAACACAGAAAGGATTTGAAAGACCTATACTTGTTGTTTGCTGCTTTCTCGCTTCTATGAATGGAAATTATTTGTTTCATCTTTAACATCTCGTTCTTGTGTCCCAATACAAAAATTTCGAGTATATGGAAACGGCTATAAATTGTATTTGCTGAAAAATTGCATTCTATATAATTGTGACAGTTTGTAAATAATGAATTTACGTATGCATTAGCGACATCATATCATACCTTATGGAGAGAGTATTGAGCATTCGGGTCCACCTAAAGCCATGGATAGCGGCGTTGGCAGTGCGCAACATGAGCCATCTCCACCCTTCCCCTCCCTCTCTACCCTCCAGCTTCCACATTCTCCAAGGAAAAAAGAATTAGTACTTCTCCGTGCTGAAATTCCTCTGTCGATCTAGTGAAATTCAAAAATTTTTTACATGTTTCGAAATGAACACTCGTATCCAAGCTATGAGGTTTTCGAAAAAAGAGGCAGTACTTAATCGCAATTCCAAAAGTACCTAATAACCTCTAAATGGAAATGCGTGAGACCGAAGTATGCTTGAGTCACTAAGGTTTTAATTAATCCGGTCCGTTGATGGGAGGAAGATGGCATTGGTGTAAGTTGAGTTGGCGCTAGGTTTACATTTGTTCAGTAAATGTAATCGGTTCGCGTCTGTACTTCAAGCTTTCGACGTGGATCCAAAAATGAGAGGTCCGATTCAGCATAGCCAATCGATCGTTGGACGCTGGCTGTCTCTTGTGACGCTCGTGGTACAACAGCTGCAATACCTTCATATCAATAATGCGCTGCTTTATGTGGTAGCGACTAGATGTAACAACTGAAGAAAAGAATCTTGATAGTCTTTGCCGCTCTTTGCAGTCAGCCTTATACAAATATCCGCATTTTAAACGTAAAAATGTTGACAACGATGAAATAAGATCACAAAAAAATTGTACTGTTTGCCTGCTGATCTCAATCGTGACTTTTATTTTTATCAATTGCGAATGATGCACGAATGTATAGCTGTGGTGATTATATTTTCGCTGTGATACGTTACATCTACATTAGCGATACTCTTCATAGAGAGGCTTTATATTGAAGTCGAGGTTTCCTTTTCGCGTCCAGACACTTCACAGGCAAAAGAAATCCTTTGCATATCGATGATATGCTACGATTACACTGTACTGTTATGATTGTTGCATTTACAGACATCATGTTCTAGTGTTTTTCAAGTGGAAATGAATGATGAAAGGAGAGCATATGTTCTTGGAATTTTACTCAAAAAACTGTGAGAAAATTCGAGTTGTGGAAGAGAACAACGCAATGCAGTATCCCCATTGCCACATAATCATCGAATGATTTTCAATTTTCACAATTTTCGCCCTCCATATTGATGCATCTCAAGAACGCTTTTTGAATTCGATACCCAAAATGAAACAACACTCGAAAACGTCACAAATCGTTAAGTGAATTTCATATCACGATGACGATTTTATGACAAGAAATAGCCGAAAGAAATCTCCATATAATCGAAGGGTTTTCGCTCTCACCGCTTCACATTTCGTGGCCAGAATCTGTACCAATAAAATATCCTATACTTTTTTAAACAGGCTCTACTATCATTTGAACACCAGTTATCACATGATGAGTCTTTCTTGCACTCACAGAAAGGTACACTGATTACAAGCAAAGTGTTCCTTTCAGTTGGCTCGTAATATACTCGAACACTTCACGAGTGAAACGGCAATACGCGATGCCTGCCATCAAAGGCGCTTATGTTGATTAAATTTTTCGAATATATGAAGGTTATTCAAGTGAGGAATGCGGCTCACCTTGGGTGGTCGATGCAGTGGAATTTCGCTCAACACGTCTCGCCGAATCAACTGGTGTCGAGTGACCATTCGTCTGAATGGCAGCCTTTAATAGAATAACCTAACGCTTCAACTTGAATCCCTATGAGCTCAGAAATACGGAGAATTTTCACCTTATTCCTATTAAGGCGTGGAATTCGCACAACTGATCGATTAGCAATAATTTTGCTACTTAATGAGCCTTACAAAACGATATCAAACGACGTTAAAGAATTGCTACTAAGTGTGTCATGCTGCAAGATTATGGTTTTTCGAAGGTAGTATGAACAGCACCAAGACAAAGAGGTATCCTGAATTTTGAGATGACCTCACATTCGAAGGGACACTTTGTTGAAGGACGCGTAATGAGGCAGCGATATTGGGGCTCTCGAAGGAAGCGCTGCTCAAGGCAGTATTTTTGGCCATTGACTTCTGTACTTTTTCTCTCTCTTTGCTCTTTGGTCGTAGTTGAGAGCGCTGTATTTGTCCAAAATGAACTTTTATTTTTCCATTTCACTTGAAAATACCCAAATTTTTCAAGCGCGCGAGCGACATATGATCGATGTGAACTTATTCAATAGAATTGGAATGCAACGCAATTACTTGATAAAATATTTTCATTCAGCAAAACCGATTCTATGGCGATTCCCTTCTAGCAGCTGGACTTTATTTATGAGCCTTTTCATAAACATCAAGAAGTTTGGTCGACCACTTTCTGCCTGTCGGGAAACATCAAACCAAAGTATGAAAGAAGTATGTGAGCGAACCAAAGGCATAAATTTCACTTCATTTTCGGAGAGGTTTCTGAGAATCCAAATCAACTAAAAGTGGCCATGAAAAATAATTTGCACACATTTCTCATATGTAATAGACTTCAATATGCAAAAGTGTTCTCATAGATCTCTCTGAATTCAGTGTGTGAAATTTGATGGACAAGACTTTTTAACCAGGAGTGGGTGGTTTAGCTAGTAGCATAAAGCAGCTAGCATGAACACATAATCAGAGCTTTATGGTAGGCTCAAAGTATTCTAAATCAGCCGATTCCTCCGCTTTCATAATAACACCTCGCCATGACCGTTAATGTTTTGCACATATTCATTTATATGTCGCGCTGAATCACAGAACTTCACATCGGCTGGTTGCATTATCTTATAGGCTAACCTGTGTGAAGTCATCGACGTGTTGGCTGTCTCTTCTACTTCTTGAGGTCGGCGTGCCAGTGGGTGTGAAACCTCGTGGAATTGCGCCGTGCACCGGTCGGATGCGATGTTTATGGGTTGATACTGGCGTCGCCGACTGAGAGACGCTGGCACTCCGCACCGAGCCTCCGTAGATGTCAGGACGAGGGGCACCGAAATGCGGTGGAGGCAATGGTGTTCCTGCAAAACCAGAGTTAGGAATTTCAGCGAGATACTATAAATTTCCACCTTTTCAATGATTTCGCAAAGATGTCATTTTATGAATATTAAATCAATGAATCAATTCATTCGCAACTAGTCATTAAACGAGAACTTTGAAAAACATATGAGTAATGGTGTAATCCGAAAAAAGACAATAATCTTTGAAAATGAGTGTAATAGATACAGTGGCGTGTAATCCGATGGCGGTGATAACGCATCGTAGTTGTGTCTTTTTTTGAAAACCTACATTGCTGCGGTTCAACATATAAAGACGATACCAAAGCCAGTGATTGCAAAGAATCAAATCTAGGAGGGAAGGTAGAGGTGCGATGGACAAAAAAGAACAAGGATAACAGAACGGGTACTTGGAGAGGAATCAGAATTACAGAACGAATATCAATGTTACACTTTAGGATGTGAAAAATGAAATATGAGATTATACGATGAGTAGAGACAGCGAAGATAGGAAAGGAGACGTTGTCAACTGGAAATCCTATATGAAAACCAGGCCGAATGCGTATAACTAGATTTCTGAGGGAGACTGGCATGAAGGGATTGAAATTAAAAACAACCCCTGATGAAGAGGCGTCTGGAGAAGATAAGAGAAGCCTCCTGTTCTTCGGTGAAATGGTGGGTGCTTTCAACTTACCAACTTACTCGGAAAACCCTTGCCTCCATCTCAGTGAATCATTCCTTTCCTCTCTTCTACGTAGTCATAATAGTTGGGACCTGTGACATTCGCCTGTGATTAATGGTTCTGCATTTTTTTCAGCTCCTCCGTTAAATTTGTGATAATCGTTTTCCCTTCCCTAAAGAAATAAAAAATGCGCCTCGAATGTCTTTGTTCACTCAGCAACGGATCACTTAGTTTTTCGAGAAATATTACATTCATTCGTTCACTCAGTCTTTGCTAACTGCTCTTCTTCCCTTACTTCTGAGCCTCTCAGTGCGACAATAATCTTAATGGAAACAACATCCCGAACACAATCTTCGATGCGACAAGTAAATCCGCGCTCCAGAAGCCACTCCCTCCTGGTCCCCTGGCCCCTCGCGCTTTGATTCACTAGTTTTATTTAGTCCTTAAACTCCTCCCTCTAGCAAGACACCGAGTTCAGATGCGGATAGCGACGAAACTTTTTGCAAATCAAAAGGATTTCACAGGAATGAAAGTATGCCCTCCCAAATGGGCGTCATCCTTATCTATCAACCCTGTCAATCAACTTCGCAGCGATGATACAGAAAAATTCCGCTTATAAGATGGCAGATAAATTCAAAATATCACAACTCTCACCGTATTTTGGCGAATGTCATGAAATTTGTCGGTAGGCGATAAGTTAATGAATGCTTTCGTTCATAGGATCAGAGACGGAGCTATTTGTGGAAAGCATCAAGGATTCAACCTATAGAACTTATAATAGGACGTCTCTTAGGAACTGCTCCCGCCCTCGGAGCCAGACAGGACTCGTGCTTAAGGATGCTAGCAACCTTTTTGAACACCCTATCTTCCGATGTTATGCAGCGGTGGGTATGAAATTCTATCTTAGGAAATGAGTTAGGAACTCAGGAGCGTCCTTCGCTCGTGAAGTCAAGCAAAACCCCATTTGCAGGATGCCCTCTGAAGCGATGCCATTTCTTTTATTCACTAAGCTATTCTGCGAAAAAAAAAAACAAAAAAAAAACAACGATGTTAAGAAAAAATGGCGCGTGTTAAAAGACTTGGCAGATATTTTAAGAAAGAATGAAGAATATGATATCAACGCTCATATTTTGAATGAATATTTTTTGAAAGAATCACTCCAAATCAAAGTCAACGAAATCATATAGTACTCTGAAACAAGAAGAAACTTAAGAAACTTACAATGAGTGAAATTCATTTCTCTGAAAGTGCTGCGTGAACAGGGCTCCTGGTTGAGATTGTGAAATTAATCACATGCTCAAGCTTGGATGATGAACTGTTTCAACAGGTTAATTCCAGAAGTTTCACCGGAAATTTGAAGAACGGCAAAAATGTCCCGACTTACAAAAAAACCGGAGAATGGTATGAAGCAAAATTATAGACCAGTTAGCAAGCAATCGACTCTGCGGAAACTTTTCAAAGAATGCACTGAAGGAGAAACAGGTTCACGTAATGGAAAAGCGCTTCTAGGCATTCAACACGGTTTCACAAAAACCATTCAACTACCACAACCCAGCTTAAATCAAGAGAATGGTTTATGAAGTAAAAGAAATGCAAAATGGTAGCGCTGATGGTACCAAGCTTATAATTGTGAGAATAGAAAACTCATACTAGCAATAATGAGAAAAACTCTGAACAAAAACGAAAGGGTTACTCGCTTCGTTCTCAAGCAGGAAGAAGGAATAAAACATCATTTAAGAATGTCCATGTGAATGTTTCATTTGGCTATTCGACTACCATATGAGAGAGGTTCTATTCAATGCTTTTCAAGGTTATTTTTGCTTATTTACAATACAATGCGGCGTGAATGTGCAGTTAATACTCAATAAATACTACGAAATATTGCGAACATTGCAGGATGCAATGCATGACATTCCCCAACTAATTTTGATGCGCTTTCTGAGAGGAAACCATCCTAATGTTGCAAAGACAATGCCTCTGCTAGGGCGAAAACGGACATCTCGCACAGAGAAAGCCATTCATGTTGCTGCTGCGATGCATTGGTATGCTTTTGTTGTCATCGAAGGTAACAAGCAACACGAGATCATCGCAGCCATACTGCCTCTAACACCTATGAGCCAGATCGGTGTTGCGCAATATAAAGATTGTACCAGCAAAAGACTTATTCGCATTAGCAATATGTGGCAATACTCAGCAGGAATAGCTGCATAATATTAACCTGAATATGGCGTGCTATAGATGACATCGCTATGTGGCCCATGAATTCGTTCGTTGTGCGGTGGCGTCGCAATGAAGAGCGGTTCGATCGTTTTATATGTGGGCATCGTGGTCACCTGATAGGCTTCCTTCTTATCCGAGCGTGCACAACAACAGCAGAATCTGGCCAGGAAGAGTGCCAGAAGCAACGCCAATATCAACAGTACAATTATCAACGCTATTGAAAGCCCAATCATCGGCTGCAAGAGACAACAATCAACGGAACAATTCCTCTCAATGTGGATTGGAGAGCCTCTTCTCCCCTCCTATCCAATTCCACTATGATCTATCCAAATCTACTATGAGCAAAAAGCAGGTTCAAGCAACACCGTAATGCAAGCGAGATTCTTCTGCCGCATAAATAAGTGCGCGCATGCGCAGACGCACATGCTCATACACACAGACACGCACGGGCATATACAGATGCGAACACACAGAAAGTTGGGCCTAGATCACGAAATGTTGTTGCGCGGTAATACGAAAACACTTGAAAAGCAGTTACAAGTCTCTTCCAACCAAATCGCTTTGAAACAGTATCCCTTTTGAGAGAAGCAAATACAGTTTTTACGCTGTTTGATGTTTCAAGTACCAAATGGAGCACAGAACGTCACAAATAATTTAATAAATGAGTGTCAAGGAACGGTGTCAATTTCAGTGCACTTAGCTGTTGTTATATTAGTCGTCAGCAAATATTCCGTTCAGCACAGTCGCTATATGGAAACTGGTTATCGCCCCGATTGCCTCGACGCGATTCACAATTGGTAATACTCCAGATGGAAAGCCAAAAAGGAATCCTTTCAGGGGATTTCCGAGATTACAGTGAACATATCATTTCTTTTGCTGAGTGACAAATTATAAAGTTGTTCCTAATGAGGCCTTTTGAAAGTTCTGTATTTTCCAGAATAATGAGGCGATCCTTTTCACTGTCTGTCACATGGGTGCTTCGAAGACATAGTTTAAAAAAAAGTTTTTGATCGGATAAATAAATAGGTTTTTAATTTGTTGGAGCGGCTGGGTACAACATTCTTTTATCAATACGCACCAAACACTGGTAAATCGAAGCTCCCCTCGACGCAGTATGAATTGGTGAACGTTCATTTCCTTTACCGTTCGGACTTAGAATACCGTGACTTTTCAATGACATCTTTCGATTTAGGCATAAAGCAACTGAAAACGAACAATCCGTCCGTGTTACTATCGTTTTGAAGTTCCCTTTTCGGCACGTAAATATTTTAAAGCGACCCGCAAGGAATGAGGATTTTATTAGCTTCTTACCGTTTAAAATACATTACGTGCCTTCTTTTTTTTTTTACGCGCTGCATATAAACACAGTCACAATGCAAGTCGTCGAGCTGTACCATTCTGTACCAGTGACACGGTGCGGTGCCCTCCCCCTCCCCCATGCACCCCTATCTCACCCCCCCCCCCCCCTGTAGCACCCGTTCCGTGCACAAGTCAACGGTTTTGCACACAGAGTTTTGTACACATGGAGGATCAAAAAAGGAATAAGAACACATCACTTCGAAAGTTTTCTCGCTCTACGAGTGTAAATATCGAATTTAAAAGCAACCGTCCACGTTTCCGCTCGTTGTATTTCCGACCTCATCACTACATTCTCGTAATTCGCCAATAGATACTGCAGTGCTAATGTGTCATCGCCTGTTGAACCTGAAAACTTTACTGATAACGTCTGATGGACTACGATCTAACAAAACCATCACTCAGCAAATCGCATGAATAGTTTCCTAGAAATAGCTCGACTATGCAGATATCTCAGATTTGAACTGAAACACTTGCACTTCCTACTTTTACATTCTTATTTGGAGGAAGTATTCCACAATCAAACACAACAGTTTCATTATAAATAAGTGGATAAGTGCGCCATAAGAACTCCAACAATAAGCGTCCTTGCATCCCATTCACTTAACCAACCGACTTCACAAGTTATCAACAAAAACAAAATATGGAGAATGCTGTCTTCATATTTTAATTAACCTGACTGCCAAGACAAACCTTCGCAATCGACCAGTTTTTATGCACTTTGCAAAGTTCCTTTGAAAAAGTGTTTCGCATGGAACTCTCATATCAATGTAAATTAACCATTTAACAATAATCATAATACCAGCCAAAAGCTTACTACTTTTGGTCGCCAAACTATGGAGTTTCGACATGTCTTCGGATTTCAATAGGATGAAGTTCCCAGCTCCTCGATATGTGGCCAACTGAAAAAAAAAACTTTAGATTGCAAGTTATGTTGTACCTATGAACGGAACAAAATGAAATAAAGAGGCATTTAAAAAGCTTTTCTTCGAATACCGCATTGCTTGCAAGGAAGCCTTCATTACGTCAATAAAGTCACACTCGCTCCTTTTCCGTTCTCCCAAAATAAACCCACCTGTTTAACGAAAAACGTCGGCCTACTTCTTCAATAGTATTGCTTCCATCATAGAAGTTAGAAAAACGGCTACACATGTAGATCTTTTGTTCCTGTGTATATAATACCACAAGTAGGGTTATTAATAGGCACAAATATCTTACGGTCTCCATTACAGCCCACATCGAACATAGTCCACTTTTGCATATTTCTTGAAAATGGACTGCGCTTTCAATCGAAATACTTTTCTATCGTTCTGGTAAATTTGCCCGAAATGTTATTGTTCAAGAAGAGATAGAAAAAAATTCTCAACAAGCTTCCCCTCAAGTTTCCTACCATAGACCATTCTTCTTGTTGAATCCTACATGCAGGTTCTGTTTCTTGCCGTGAAAAATTCGGTCTACTCTCCAAATAAGGTATGGTGCGGAGGGTACAGCGGAAGTAATAGGGAATGTGCTGTTGAACGTACGTAAAATGATAAGAGTAAATGAAGTCGTATATTTGTGTTTAATGTTTTACCCTATCCGAATAAGATAAATCCCTTCGAAAATCATGTGAGGACGAATTTATAGCCAGTAAGAGTTTCGTTCAAAGTTATTTATGTAGCGTGCACGCATTACATCCCGCATTAATCAATGGATGCTTTATATCGCCTGTATAGCAACCAACAAAGTCCATCAGCAGTTCTCAAACATGTTCAAGCTCTATCTTAGTGCTGTTAAAAGATCAGAAGGCGATTTTCTTTCTATCTTATATGCTGGGTTCTGAAAAACGCTCTATATTCACAATAATTCTATTTTTTTCCACAAGGATTTTCGCTCCTAAGAATAGAGTTATGAATCCAGTTGATCCAAGCCTACGTCTGCACTTGTGGCACGATTTCGACTATCAATTTACGATTACATTCGACGTAATCTAATGAGAGTAATGTACAGCATCCCCATACAATGAACAACTCGATGAGTTGTTGGAATAAATATCAGTAAAATCCGCTAACTAAAGGAACATTCGTAATGCGAAATCCGCGAAAGAAATATGAAACATTAGGCTTAACGACAAAATGTGTTAAAATAACACATTTCTCAAGTGATACTCTTGCAACAAACGCCACCCACTGTTTGAAATGAAGCTAATTATTTTCATAGTAGTCCGTTTTGTACGCAGAAAATTGTTAGGTGAAGCATTCTTCAGAATGGTCCTTCGAGCAAAAGTAATCATAAGGAAAAATAGAATTCAAAAATCCTATGCGTATTTGATTTGATTACCTAGTGATACTACCATTTTCGAACTCATTGGTAAAGGAAGATGATTTGAATGAAGGCAATAAACTCCACCTTCATGCACTTTCCAGTTGCAGTTAAAAGTGTAGAATTGACACCACTTCATTCTCGGGAATGAATGACCAACAAAATTAACTGGATTCTGAGAGTAAGATTTTTTTCTCAATTTTTGTGTTTCTTCTTAAGAGACTCCTCACTTCCAAATGCTTTTCACCACCGTACAGGACCATATAGTTCACTGTTATTCAGCATACTTCAGTAATTAAAGGATTTACATAATCAGCTAGCAGCTAAGTGGTAAATTTCTCGCATACAGATCCAAGCCACGGTCAGTTATATAAAAGAATACTATGTTTAGTAAGAGTAACCTAAGAATAGAAGTATAGAAAAGGCAGGAAGAAAGAAATGAAAAAAAAAATCGGATTCTTCCGAAAAGCAACACGTCCCAATAGCTGTTGCAAAAGCAAACACCGATATATCCGCACAATGTGGTTGACACCATCTGCCAAACACGTTTTTGTTGGATGCCACTCCATTCAAACAACTAAAGACTCGTTGTGTGTTCATTTCAGGTGCTTCACAACCGCAATCTTTGTTTAAGCCCAGAACATCGCAGATCGCATTTCTTGTTTGCCGTGACCATTTATTAAGACTCTCAATGCAATCAAACGCCGTCCATTGGCACGCTAACGAAACAAACAAACGTCAATATTCCTCCATTATTTTGATAATGTGAAAACAAGGAGAAGAGAGGAAGAGCTAGGTATCTGATGAGAGCTGCTTATCGGATGGGATGTGAGAAAGAGAGAGACACAAAGGTGTTACGCCATTCCTAAACCAAACAATATCATTTCCATATACCACTCGACATAACAGCAGAAACAGAGCTGAGTACAAATCAACTAGCTTTACCAGCTTCTTACTACGGTGGAGGATCAAAATGTGAAAGCCGAAAGGAAATAAGAAACTGCTTTAAAAAAATCGAAGAAAAACCTTTGTCTATATACTTGAATATTCCATATAATATAATCTGAAGCTAGCTATTAACTTTAAATATAATGGCTTGATATATGCACAGTGCATTATGTTGAAAAGGAAATAGGTTTCTCGCCATAAACCAATCATGATTAACTTTGTAACTTCATATAAAAAGCAGGCTACAGCGGTGGGAATAGGATTTAAGAATGCTGACAAAGAGAAATCAAACAGTTCATGAAACCTATGCAAAATCACCAAAGCCGATGCAGCTTTTTGAAATAAGAAGCGTAATAAAAATATGATTCAGAATCGTTCATACAGCAACATTATTCGTACGCTGCAACTACTTTATTTAGGTGCTTTGTTGTTGACTACCTTATTAGTGTCGAATATTTCATCTACAGCTTCGAAGCTAAAATCTCAGCTGAAACGTGATCACTTCCACGAGACACTCTCCGCAATTTTATGCAGTTTCTAGCCAATATGGAAAACACTTTCTGAGAACCACTAACGATTGGCATGATATGCTTTTAAATCACAACTAAATATATATTAATTTGGTGCTACTATTTGTATTATTTCTATTTTTTCGATGCAAACTAACGTGCTCAGTATTAATGAATGAAGTCAGAGGAAAATGGATTTCAATGACACATGGGAAGCGATGTTATGCGTAAAACCTCGTTATTCAGCGATTTGAATAAAGCGTTCTACAAAACCAGGCCAATTATTATTATTACTGCATCACATATTGGATTTTACAATTACGTGAATATGTGACCATAAAAGGTTGACAACCAATAGATTCCATGGACGAAAAGATTCTACCAAAAAATGTCCAATCAGCTGTGCTATCCAGCAAATCACCTTAGTCATCCTTTACGCTTCTATGTACAAACTAACGAAACAGCGAGTTTCCAGAAATCCGATCTCCAGGAAAGGGAATCTGCAATTTATACCACTTAAATGCAGGAAGAAGGAATGCAACGACTGTTAAGTGGATTGTAAAATTTTGCGTTCTTCTTGCAATTCGCAAGTTCGTTTCTTTATGAAAAACCTTTCCCATTGACGTTGTAAGGAGGCAAATTTAGAACGAGCAAAATGTGCTGATTTCTATCGTTATTGCAAAGAGGAATACGGAACAAAAGACAGAATAACAACAGCAATTAAGTAACTGCAGAATGTATTCAACGCGAAAGCAATTCGATTGGAGTGAGGTCATAGATTAAGTAACAATCGCTAATTAGACGTTGCAAAGTTTCAAATTTGTGTAAAAAAGAGCAAAGATCATTTAATCACTCCGCTCATGCAACCATTTCCCTCATGTGGAAATTTGCTTTCGAAATGAGTCTATTCAGCATAGCTAAGGTGTCAAAGCGAAGATTATTATTTTCAAAGCACATTAATGAAATTGCTTCTTTTAAAGAAATAGACAAAATCCAATATCAATAAATCTACTTTTTTTTCTCAGCAGTGAAAATGGTGTAACCTCATTCGTCCAGACTTCTTTTAAGCCTTATACAAGTCACAATTTCAAAAAAAGATAGCTCAAGCTATGCTCATCGTTTATTTCAAGATCACCATTCCTCTATCCTCTCCTTCATCACCCCTTGTTTTGCCAAGCAACATGAACAATCTGAGAGTGAAAACCATTTATACTAAGCGATATAGGAAACATGGACAAGCGTGTAGACTCTAGTTCTTATAAGCTGTTATTTTCGCTTTTGAAACCGTCACAACTGTTACAGCAAATACGATGGATTAGCTACAGCGAACTGATAGCAAATATCTAAGCAAATGCAAGAGAATTTAATAAATAAATCCCTAACAATTCTCATTTTGTCGATCCGAAGTTCATAAAGAACGCGTTAAAGACGAATAATTTGTAAGATACGAGTGTGACGAAATGCGCTTCTTTTTTCGTTCACGCCATTTAACTTTGAAAACTGATAAAACGATTGGTATTATTGAAAAGAGAAATTTTTTTATCTGCCAAATGATCATTTAAGAGCTACACTTAAGATTAGAAGAAGATCTTGCACTCCAATATGACAAAGGAAGTGCGAAAGCACACGTGAGAGGTTGGTTGGTACGACCTATGTTCTAACA
Organism: Baylisascaris procyonis; assembly: GCA_037389465.1. Lineage (NCBI taxonomy): Eukaryota > Metazoa > Nematoda > Chromadorea > Rhabditida > Ascarididae > Baylisascaris > Baylisascaris procyonis. The sequence continues at coordinate 2,504,578 of JAZARR010000164.1, forward strand.
ATTTAGACCGGCAAGTCAGCCCCTTGCCTAATATTCAAAAAACTGATGGAGCACATATAGTACACGCCTGCATAAACCAGATCACCTATTAAAACCTTAACCAAAAGATATCGTTTGGGTTACGAGTGAACGAACTGCCCTATATTCCATTTGCAAATTTCATTTCTTTTCTAAGTGTCAATGATTCATATACGGGCTGATGGGTCGCTAAAAAAAACCGGAAAAGAGAGATCGCTCAATGGCGTTGATGATATCAATCAAATTTCATCGCAGCGGCTTTGGTGGATTGTGGGTAAAAAATACTGAATAAACAGACAGATATGCTCACATAAGCGCAACGTGACGTCATCAACATGGAATGAATGTTTTATTTGTACTAAGTTGGAAATAACTCGAGTTCTCATGGACTGAGCCGTTGAAGTCAACGGATCTCATCACCGGTGAACGCGCATGTGTGAGACGAGTCCAATTCGGGATAAGCATGTCCTGTTGCACCTATCGCAGATAAACCGTACTCCTTGACCAGGCCCACTTGTGCCCAATAGTCGTCGCGATCTTTTCTCTTCCAGTGCTCGAACTCGACATCCCTCAAATCGTGCAGTCCCCTCGCGGCATGCTCTCCTCCACAGCTGTCTGTCATGTACTATGTCATCCTTTAGCTCCATTTGACACGCTTTCAGCGTTGCCTTGACTCCATCCTTGTATCGAAGCAGCGGACGTCCTCGTTTCCGTTCCCCAGAGGCGAGTTGTCCGTAAAGTAGTTGCTTGGGGATGCGGTTGTCCGGCATTCTGATGACATGCCCAACCCAACGTAGTTGGGACGAGATGATGTATGCTTCGATACCAGTTATCTCGCACCTTTTCAGCACTTCAGTGTTCCTTACTTTGTCTTGCCACCTGATATTTGCAATTTTGCGTAAACATCGCATATGAAACTGATCCAGTCTCTTGATGTCTTTTCGATATAGCGTCCAGGTTTCGGAACCGTAGAGAAGTGTTGTTAGCACGACTGCACGGTATACCGCAACCTTAGTACTCAGTTTCACTTCATGTCTGCTCCAGAGACGTTTGTATAGTTTGCCAAATGCGGCACTCGCTTTCGCCAATCTTCTGGAAGTTTCTGTGTCATTATATGTTGAGCTTGTAAGTGTGCTGCCTAGGTATGTAAAGTTATCGACAACCCGAAGATTGGATCCGTCAACTGTTACGGTGTGTGATGTAGGCTGCTGACGATCTGGGCATTCTCGGTACATAACTTCGGTTTTCTTCAGGCTGACCTTCAAGCCAAAACGGTTGGCTGCCGTGGCAAATCGATTCATGATGTCTTGTAGATCCGCGCAGGAATGTGCCATTAACGCGCAGTCATCAGCATATAGGAGTTCCCGGATGACTGCAGTGTGTACTTTTGTTCTGGCTTCTAACCGTTTGAGGTTGAAGATGTTGCCATCCATTCGAAATTGAATTGGTATGCCAGTATTGCAGTCTTTAAATGCGACCGACAGCATCATGGCAAAGAAGATCCCAAACAGAAGCGGAGCAAGTACACATCCCTGTTTGGTGCCGTTGGTAACTGCGAATGCATCCGACATGTTGCCTGCTTCGATAACGCGAGCGCGCATCCCTTCATGGAACGATCGGATCACATTTACGAACTTATCTGGACATCCAATTTTGCGTAGAAGTGACCACAAACCTTTTCTGTTGACAGAATCGAAAGCTTTCGTGAGGTCAACAAAAACAACGAAAAGGTCTTTGTTTTGTTCACGACACTTTTCCTGCAGTTGACGAGCGCTGAATATCATGTCGATGGTGCTGCGACCAGCGCGAAAACCACATTGGCTTTCTGGAAGGATGTTGTTATTGGAGACATGCAAGGCAAGTCGGTTGAGAATTACTCTTGCCAGGATCTTGCCTGGGATGGACAGGAGAGAGATGCCTCTGTGATCATCACAGGTTGCCCGATCGCCCTTGCGTTTAAAAATATGAACTATTTGCGCATCCTTGAATTCTTGTGGGACGTCTTCACGCTCCCATATGTGCCGATATAAGGTTGTGAGCCGGTGAATAAGTTTGCGCCCGCCGTATTTGAATATTTCGCCGGGTAAGCCATCGGCACCAGGTGCCTTACACGCTTTCAGCGATTGGATGGCGTCAAGTACCTCGCGTTCTGATGGAGGATACGCCAGGTCGTTGGACACGTTCCATTGTGGAACTTCGGAGAGCACCGTTGAGTCAAACTCTGATGCTTGATTCAGCACCACTCGGAAGTGTTCTGCCCAGCGTTCCAGAATCTTCTCACGGTCAGTTATGAGATGAGAGCCGTCCTTCGAATAAACTGGAACACTCCCGGAATCTCTTGGACCGTAGACTGCCTTGAGGCCGTCATAGAATGCTTTCATGTCATGGCGGTCTGCTGCTGTCTGGAGCTCGATTGCCATATTGGCCCACCAGCGTTCCTTCATTGTGCGAAGTTTCGCATTTGCCTCCTTCCTGGCTGTGTTATAAGCATGTTTCTTGGCGGCACACGATTTGTCATTTATCCACTGCAAATGTGTGGTGTACATTTTGTTCAGTAGCGCTCCGATTTCAGTGTCCTGATCATCGAACCAGTCTTTGCTGTGTTTCCTCACGAAGCCAACAACTTTTGCTGTGGCGTTATAGACTAGATCTTTTAAGTTGTTCCAGTCATCATCAGCTCCATCGTTGTTCTCCCGCTCACTCAGCCTGGCATTGAGTTCTTGTTCCAGCTCCGTCCTAACGTCTAGACGTTTTAGCGCGCTCACGTTGAGCTTCTTGACATTGAGACCTCGTCGACACCTCTGCGGAGGCGTCGTTGTCAGGCGCACAGTACTGCGAACTAGAACATGATCTGACCATGTCGTGCTTCCGCGCATTGCTCGGGTTAATTTCACGTCTCTCAGGTCGCGTTGCTTGGTTATTACGTAGTCGAGCATGTGCCAGTGTTTCGACCTGGGATGCATCCACGTGTTCTTGAATTTGTTTGCTTGTTGAAAGACTGTGTTAGTTATGACCAGTTCATGTTTTGCACATAGTTCGAGTAGCATTGTGCCGTTTGAGTTGGCCTTACCAACTCCATGACGCCCGAGCACTCGGCTCCATGTGGCGAACTCACGGCCAACCCTGGCGTTGAAGTCTCCCAGAATAAATAGTTTGTTTCTGTAGGAAGTTTTGGAGATTATGTTATCCAGTTCGGCATAGAACTCTTCCTTGGAGTCGTCTGATGCGAGAAGGGTTGGTGCATATACCGAGAGGAGAGTGGCTTTGCGACCATGCGACAGCGGGAGTTCGAGGCTCATGTGTCGTGGCGTAATAGCGACTGGTGTAGAGCAGAGCGTTTTAACGATCGCGTTCCTAATGGCAAATCCAACTCCGCCTTGCCTGGGTGCACCTTCAGGTTGTCCAATGCAAAAGAACGTATATCCTCCACCTTCTTCCGAGAACTGCGATCTACCGGAGATTCTGGTTTCGCAAAGTGCTGCGATGTCTATGCGATATCTGGCAAGTTCACGGGCAATTATGGCTGTTCTTCGCTCGTGGCGATCACCGCTATCCAATAGCGTGCGCACGTTCCACGTTGCCAAACGGATTGGTTGAGATTTACACCACTTTGTTTTTCGACCGCACGGGTAAGTATTCAGCAAGCCGCGGTATGCTTGATGAAGGATTTGGAACTAGCAATGTTTAGGGAACCTTTTATATCCCCTTCTTCATTCGAAGAGAGCAGTGCGTTCCTGAATAGGGCTGCTCTGCCACCCAGGCAGGACACGAATCTTGAAGTAGTTCCTGGTCGTCAAGAAGCGGCCATCACACCTGAGCCGCCTGCGTGCAGGGTCGTGACTAGGTACTTCCAGTGACCCGACACCTGTACCCGTCGCCACTTGCCAGTCGCCGCAGGGCTTCACACAACATCTTCACCGGAGTTTTACCGTCACAATGAGTTGATTTAAGTGAGAGATGCTTGTGAGACAAATCCCACTCTCTGTTCACCCAAAGCTCGTTGGCTGCAGGCACGAAGATCGAGACGTGTAGTCTGAGAAGTGGGTGCGCAGCAGTGTGGCCAGAAATGAGGCCAGGTTGACCATACAAAACTGCCCTTCCGATATACAATCGTAGCCCACTGCAGGTGCTATTCACCATGATTCGGAGTTCCTTTCTCCTAGCCTTTCTTCTTTCACGAAGTACCTACAAGGCAGTAGGGGCAGCGGTCTTTTTCGGCGGACCGTATTCGCCGTGACACGAAACCGTCATTGGGTATTGTGACCATTTTTTCAGGCGCTGGCGTGCCACCGTCAACCCCAGCCACACCCTGTTGGATTTCGCTGCTAGGTTGTCCGCGGTTGCTTATTCAATATATTCGCAGCTAACCGTCGTACTGACGGCCGTTCCCCGATCCGCAACCTGGGGACGCGCCAGATGGCTCCTAGCTGAGCACACTGGAACTCGAGTTCTATAGGGTGAGGAAATGATAAGAAAGATAAACAGAACGAAAATGATTCAGAAACGCGTCGAAAGTTCGAAAACGCTAAAGCTGTAAAGATGGAAAGAACTTATTGTTTCCACCTTACAGGTAGCTTCACCTTCTATAATATTCATGGAAAGTAATGGACGCAGCAAAGAAATCTGAGTCTCATTGTGTCAGGCAATTATTTAGACGTCAACGACGCCTTATTTCTTCCTGAAAATGAGCATAGTTCTATGAAAAGGGCAGGGGGGTCTCACATTGCAGCAAAAAATAGGCGTGTAATTTAAATTTTCTATATAATTGTAATATTCCATCACATTCCGTAAGTAACCTTTATGAGGTATTCTAAGTATTATCTGACAAAGACACATTTGTCTATGTACTAGTTAAGATTATTTTATCCTTTCTAAGAGCATACAGCAAGGCCGATGAAAAGGTATCGCTAGAAAATGGTGTAATCAGCGTCCAAATTCATCAAAAATTTGAACTCAAAGCAACACCTGCTGTTTGTCCTTGATGTATATAATGAGTAGACCATTCTGACAGTCCACGTTGCCTAGCTCTGCGTCTTTGTAGATCTCCTGTGCACTCTCATTCAATGACTGCGCTGTATCGTTGATCTTCTCTGAATCTGTCACCAATAGAACTCCCATATATCTGCAATATTACCTTGACCAGGCGACAATTACTTTTCAAGAAATACAGCTTATTTAACTATGACGATAATTTAAGAAACTGAAAAACAAAAATAATGTAATGACAAGTTTTCCTTTGGTTGAGTTTTTGTGTGCAGCACTCCTAATATGATGCTCGGAGAACGCTTATTTTTTATACTGTAGATAAACATCATTAAAACAACTATGCAAATGAAAATAAAAGACGCGTAAATCATTTATGTGGTGGCATTTATGAGAACCATGTCACTCGTAACAACAACGTTGCTATAACATTCAACTTGGTGTAGACTTTCAAACCTATGAGATCCTCGACGAATAGCAATATGAAAAATCGCAATTTCAAAGAGAAAATATTTTTCTTCATTTCTCTAAAATTGTTCGCATCCTGTTGTTTCACGACTGCAAAAAAAAAACAAAAAAAAAACAAATTAACAATCAAGCACATAGGAAACTGAGCGATAATAAGGGCAAGAACAACCTCTCTAGAAATTGGGCTATTAAAAGAACATGATTTGCTCGGTTTTATAATTTCTCGGTACCATTCTTTGTTAATCGGTATCTATGAAGAACACTTCTAATTGTTTCCCGCATTCCGTCAGCTGAAATTCCCCTATTTTCTAGGAAACCTAAACCTATGAAACTACTGCAAAGTTTTTGTAGCAGCAACCACCTCGAAGATTCAGAGGTGAAAACACTGGGTTATCGGAAGAGATAGGTGCTCAACGCAAAATTATTGCAGTGAACGATGCATGTTCTGAATGGATAAATACGGTAATAATGTTTTCAAAACGAATCCACGAACACTACGAAATGACCTGAATTAGTGTGTTCGCCTAAAAAAAAAGAAGAATAGTGGACATAGGTTATTAACACAATTGGACACTCTTGCCATCGCTGTTTCCAACTGATGCAAGATTAGCATGCAAAAACGAACAAATTCCTAAAAAACGAAAATTTACTCGATTTCGTTGACATTCTCATGTTTTTTGCTGGATGCAATGTGGAAATATCGTTTGTGCATTTACGTATGCGTCTATCTATCCGTCTGAAAACCTCCATAACCAACAAATGAATCTAAACTTATTTATAGATGTAGGTGGGATAGAGGGACTTGAAAATGGCGGCAAAATGTTCTGTTAATTTTACAGCCAGCCGGGTTAAAAATTTGTCAAAGGAACTGCTATAGTATATATTTTGAAATGCTATCCATTAGATGATGGTTTAAAAAATGAATTTTAATAAAAAAAAATGCGTTAAAATTGCAAACCAACAATAAAACTTGTCTAATAACGTCTTTATGTTTTGGCTGAATCCACTCGTAAAGATATGACATAAAATCCTCATCTGTGCGACCATAATGATTGTTAAACTGCAATGCGCCTGGCATGAAAGGCTAAACGACCCACTGCAAAATGTGTGTCAAATTTTAAATACTCTTACATCACTTTTTGAGAAGATGGTGAATCAATCGGAATTTTGGTAAAGCGGTTATCCTACCATGTCAGTTATACCTGCTATATCTCACAGCTCTAGGTTCGTGGGTATTCATGGTGAAATTTCTGAAAATACAGATACACACAAGCATACAGAGATGTTCACTCAAGCAACTTGCAGACGCAAAACACACAACGATGAATTTCTTGTGTGCGAGTGTGAGATAAATTGAAACATGGAAGTATTCATGCCTTCGTTTATTGCTCGTTAGCAATTTATGAAAGCGGTTGATCTAATCAGTGAGAATGAGAAAAATAATAAGCAAAAAATAGTGAATTCAACTATTTGAAGTGTTTTTTTGTCAGAGATCCTGAATGCGTAATTTCGTAGGTAAGAAACTGCAATGAGTCCACTGGGGAACACTGAAAGCTAGACATATATTAGGAGGACAGCGATAAACCATGGAATCACATGAAACTTTTTATGCATTTAACATGCTTAGTCAACAATGAATTTGTTAGATTCGTGACAATGCACAATCTCGAAAAAGTGTTCTAAATGCGCTTTCAAAAATATGACCTGGCCCTACCTGACTTATGCAGGGTGCTTTTTTGCTAGTAGTTTTGTGCTCCCTCCTCGCCCTCTCATGATGCCCATACAATTCTCTCCACATTTTCAGAATATTTGCGCAACATGCACAATAATACTTGCAAAGGAAATCATTCAGAAGACCAGTTTGAACATGCTATCTGAAATAGATCTCTTCTACTAGTTTTCTTATCCAAACTCAAAAGCGAATCTAAATTGAGAGGATAATCAGGCAACCACACCAGGATGGCGTCGATACAACTAGACTGCAACATCATTCCAGACGTCTTTATGGGTGTGATAGAACGTGAACTGCAGTATTTTGAGTGCAACACTTTGCAAGTTTTCTTCGTTACCGACGTCAGAATCGTACACAGTTACTGCCCAGTGGAAGCATCGATCGACAAATGAACGCTAACACCATTTTGCAACAGCGTATTAGGCACGGCAAATGCTAAATAGCGGTCTAATGCACTTTTGATGGTTCATTGACTCATAATAAGATAGGGATTAGCGAGGATAGCTGTCTATTAAAATAAACGGTGAAAGCATCATCGGTAACCGGTGACAGACCGATGTGACTCAGTATAGCATTTGAACGCACCAATGAATTTTACGATAGGCACCTTCATCGGATGGCATTCTCACCAGGGATCTGAAAGAAAGGGAGAAACCAGGTAGTTAGTTAACTCACTTATCACTGCCACTGGACCGCATGCACCCTTTAGCGCATTGGCAAGGTATCCTCGTCTGGAGGTCTTTGAGGAGAGCTGTGAGTTTTGCTCTTGTGGAATTGGCCAGCACCTCATCGGCGTCACATACCAGTACCGTATCTCCGAAGCCTTCTGTCTTGCAACGCTCATAGTCGCTCAACATGGACCCTTCTGATAGCCATATCTAAAAAAAAAAAAAAGAAAAAATGCACTGCTTCTCATAGATAGAGTTCTTCAAAAGAATCTTGTGTAAAGTGCGCTGAAGATGACAGCGCACTTTGATGGGTGCTAAAAGAGCTGCCTGTTTTCGTAAGACATGTGCCCTTATTGCGCGGAACAATCCGCACAAAAATTTAAAACCATTCATTTACCCTCTGCGAATACAGAAATCGGTGGTTTTTACAAGCATTATATATTGTGATCTCAATCTCTCCTTAAAACCATGCCCCATTGAAGCAAAGAGTGAAGATCCTCACACAACTGGTAAGTGAACCTTCTTCAACGTACCCCTTTTTCCGACATCAGATACGTAGTAGGTGTAATGTGATTGTAATGATTCGACATCGATATACTGCAATTCTTCGGTTCATATTACACTTGATAACCAGCCTCATCGTAGCTTCCACTTCTACCCGTTAAAAATCTATGAAGTGTCCTTTTATAGATGCTTTTGTGAAGTGCGCAAAGAGCGAAATAAAGTATATGAAGACATAGAGAGAGAAGACCCTGAATTATAAATGCGAATCGATGTTTATGGCATTTCATGCATGTGAAACATTCACAAAAACTGCACTACAATGAGAATGCTATGCACCGAATGTAATGAGGCAAGCTTTAGCGATGTTTCGCTCATCGTGCATGACTGATGCGGAATGGTGGGGTGTGAGCGAGATCAATTCATCGATGGCGTTTGGAATGGCAGTTTTGTGGAAGTGCGATTGTGAAAAACCAAAACTCCTCATGCACATGTTGATTCCTCCTTTCAGTCTTCTATTAACGTCCCATTGAAATACGTGCAAATGATCCAAAAAGATGCGCGCTGTACATAACTGACAGAAAAAACTCATAACTACCGAAGTTTTTTTACGGACAGTGAAAATTGCAGGCAGATTCAGCTTTCCCATTTGCAAGTGTTTGTCTTGCAATATCTATCGATAGCTGGCAAAAATCTTATGCCGACCGGAAACTGCCATATATGGTAATCAAGTTATGTAGGCTGAAATAATGTACTAAAAAAATTGTTTCGTTTGCTGAGCTCATCCAATCTAAGGGGAACGTTGAACGATCGAACGATTAAGGCTGCCGAAGACAAGCGCAATTTTACTGATGGCAAAGTAACTCGAATTTCAGAGTATCGAACGATGGAAAATGAACAGACCGAAAAACTATAGTTGATAAAGCATAGCTGAGCTATTAGCTCGAATTTTTTTCCATTTCGTGGCAACCGTAGCGTTCAGTTTGAGAAATATGAAGCAAACAACTTTAAATTGCCAGTAAACCAGCGCAGTGAAAAATCTCTCCACTTTATCTTATATTTCCAAAAAAATTTTCGTTCGTTTCAAACTGAATGGAATGTCACCCTATATGAGTATCTGTAGCTCTCCTATATGAGAAAGTATGAAGAAAAAATTTCCTTGAACTATTTAAGAGAAAATAAAAGCACTTCTTTCTTCATGTTTTGTAACTACCTTCCAGAAGCGAACTGCACTGCTGATAGAAGAGGATTATAGAGAATAGTGCGCAGCTCTCAGCCTAAAAGAGAAATTTGGTATGGGTACTTAACTTAGCACGTGAACATTCATATTAGCAAAGATAAAGAGCATTATCTGATATGATCTATTTCTATGGAAGAATTATATATAACGAATCCGATTTGCGGATAAAGCATCGCATTTAAACAATATGCTTAAGAAATTTCGATAATTGATGCGACTGAACTCAACAAATCTGGTCACTCCACTCTATTCCAATATTCTACTGAACGTCCGTCATATTGCTTGACGGCGCTCAATTGCAATATCCCATTGTTCGTCTTGTCATAAAGATAAGAGACAAATAAACAAGTGGACAAAAGTGTCAGTGATGTTGCCACTATATGTGTCCTTGCATCTCGCCCACCTGCGTAACCAGTTTTACAACTTATGAAAAAAATATGCACAATGATACTTTCGAATTCCAAACGATACGGCTGCCCATTGAATCCTTCCACAAAAAATCGTTTTTCTATGATCCAACCCATGTAAAACGAAAATCCGACTGGCATGAAATGCGTTCAGATCTTTTGTCGCATTTGAGAAGTTTTTATAAGTTTTTTGGATATTGATACATCAACATGATTTATGGGAATGGCGTCAATTAATAGAGCAAATTACATTAGCCAATTTTCTTAGTTCTAATTTCAGTGGATCGCAAGTTGAAGCAACCGGACAGATAAACAGATAGGCCAACATTGCCAGGATATGCCTGTGCAAGGTAAACTTGCAAGAACGCTTAGAAGTGGAAACATGAACGAAATAAACTGGTAGGATATGTGCTTTTGCAAGCTCCTCTCAGAACAATCAGTTTCAAATTTGCTAGCAAATAATGAAATATGCGCAATAATCTACGTGCATTCTATTGTAATCGCTTTCGATGTTGGTCGACCAAACCGGAAGCAGAGAGGGGTGGTCACTCACAATGGTGACTCGTTCAGCGCCCTATAGCAATTTATGTCAAAATATGTTTCTTTTTCAGTAAAATTTGCTGATGATCTGCGCTCACCTCCGTATTTGATTACAGGTAAGGCAGGCCATAGAATATGAACGAAAAAAACCACAAAGAGTGAAAACAATGTCTACAACGATAGTGAGAAGTAATAAATTTGTTTCGCCATCACAGTAAAGTTAATTGCGACCACGTCCATCTTGTCTCATGAGCAGAAACATCGACTTTGAATCTCTCAAATCAAAGCATTTTAATCAGAGGCGATCCAATTACTAACGAAATCTTTCTTCAAAAATAGATTCCCTTACATTGCTAATGTGCTCGGAAAAGAGAATAAAATGGTTCTACACAGTTTGACAAAAACAAACGTATCGACTTTTCGAACAAAAAATATGAAATTATTCGAAACCTTTGTGAATCGAAAAAGAACGAATCGTTTTAATCGCTTGAAGCTTTTTGGGAAGAAGTGAATGGAAAAGTGGTAGGGGATTATGGGGAGGGGCTGACAGCGGGACGCGAAATTTTTGGAAATTGCGAACAACTAAGCGCCTTGCAGCAATGTGCCCGACTTTCAATCTCGCACTCCAAGCCTATGAGAACATTTAAGTTCATATCTAAGAATTTTGGAGAATTTCTAGCAATAAAGGGGACCAGTTTCCAATTAGATAGACCTGCAAGACATCTTCCCATGCAAAGAAAAGCCTATGAGAACATTTAAATTCATATCTAAGAATTTTGGAGAATTTCTAGCAATAAAGGGGACCAGTTTCCAATTAGATAGACCTGCAAGACATCTTCCCATGCAAAGAAAAGCTTTCAACACTCAGGGATAACGTCTTAGGGGGGGGGGGGATCCATGAAATCAGATATACACGCATGGCGCTGCATACTTCCCACTTTTCTCTTCTAATCTCGCTTTTAAACATCATTTTTCACTGCAGTTTCCATGTTGTCTCTGAAATCAGGCTATACGTTCTTCAACAGTTGCATGGGGCCGAAGGAAGGGCGTGAAAGAGGTGAACTGCAATGGAAAATATAAAGTATGCGATAAAGCATGCATGAAAAAACAACTAACAAAACATTTATACAAAACTGTTATAGAAGGCTTTTCAAAAAAACATCGGATGAGACGATTATCGCCTAAGAAAAAGCAAAAACAGGTTGCCAAATCGATAACCGCTATGTTCAAAATCAAACTACATGATAGACTTGCGTTGACCTCATAAGTTAAAAGTCTAACTCATTTGTCCAACCTCCGCTGCAAATACACATCATTCAAAATCGACCCTAGGCACAAGACTAGTTGCATTTTAAAACTACTGGCGTGCTTCTTCAAAAAGGATGAGAAGTTCTTTACATAACAACGCCCGTTTTGATCGAAAAAGTAAACAGTTTTTTGAACTTGGAAAAATATGGTGAAAAAAGTAGGAAACATTGATAAAATGTTTCGCTGCACTTTTTTTTCTTCTCTCACGCCACCCACGCAAAAAAACTCGCTCGCTTTTCTTCGTTGCAGGCTTTTACTGTTTGCAGATGAGGATTTTAGGAATAATAGAGTCGATTTTTTCGAAAACGAGGTAAGTGAAAGGTGTCCTTGATGATGTTGAAATTTCGAAAAACTGAACGACGAAAACAGAGATACTCTTCAAAAATTTGAATCAGGTTGCTCAATATATCAGGAGATTATCCGCAGAGTTCTATATCAATTCACTTCGAAGGTGGCGTGAAATCATCGAAATGAAAGTTTTTACTGCTTTCTGAGTCATTGCCAAGGTAAAGCCTAAAACTGCACGTCTCACAAATGGCTGCATTCTCTATTATTGAAATTGCGAGCATAATTAGCATCATTCTCTCCCAAATGGATAAGTGTTGCGTTTCGTTTCAGTAAAAAATCCTTCGCAATCACTTTGCATTGCACATATAACCCATTATTGTAAAGTGCTCTGATTGCATTTATTGAAATTCTATAAAAATTCCTATTACTCTTTGATAAAATAAATATGAAATCAATTCGAATTTGCGAAGGGACCACTGCTCGCCGACGAGTTTAATGGGAAGAAATATTAAAGAATGCTTTCTTGCATTACATGAAATTACACAGCTATTTGAAAACGAACGGCCTACTGTGACGCCTTAACTACCATAAAGCAATAAACGTCTATCTGCATTACCATCACCACCAATTCCATAATCCTCGAACTCCTTTCTCTCCCCCCTCCCCATAGAAATCAGGTCGACTTACCGAATTCTCACGTTAGTAACGATTGCGAACGAGCGCAAAGTAACATGGACACCTATCAAGCGAGATGATTTTTGCTTTCTCCTCATACCCTGTTGACAGCTTTCTCCCCTTTTTGTAAGCGCTGCCTGATTCCAGGCATCAGCTTTTCGAGCACCGCGCTTATGTCTCTCCAGCTTTTTCCCTCCACTGTAGATTTTTCTCAATTTTCTTTCTTAAAAAATTCTTAGCAAGAACAAGATTTTAAATAATCGTCACCTAATTATTAGTGGCTTCTGCAATCTGCGCAATTGTGTTTTTCTTTAAATCCATCCTACTCGTTTATGCATTCGTGAACAGCACTAGTAATAATACTGGAGGAAATTCTCAGCTCTTCGAGGTGTATAGACCGATGTCATAGTGTTAATAATATAAAGGTTGTTAAATGACCGACAAAAAGTTCGATGAGAATGAGGTCTTGCAGTTAACCAGTTTTATCACTCCAACTTACCGCAACAGAGTTAACGTTGCATTACTCTGGTCAACCAGAAAACATTATATTAATGACTGCTGCTCTTCGCTGTATTCCTCACCATAACGCACGGCTCGCTTTCGCACTAGCATATATAGGAAGTGAACAGCAAGGATCAGAATGCGTGAGCAGTATGGCCGATTATGTTAGGTACGGATATTGCATCTTTTATACGAGTCATACAAACCTTTACAGAAAAGCTTTAGTATTCAAGACGAATCACAGAAATGTGCTATAAAAATCAGCGTTTCAAATAACAATGAAATGAACACAGAGTCAATTGCGAATTAGCATTCATTGCACGCAAAAATAAGAGATGCATCCAGTAATTATGGACATCATCAACGAAATGCCAACAATTCATGGAATATACTGAACAAATGCATCTAGCCATTCCTTCAACACATGTCCTGTGCTTAGAATTATTAGCAGTGTATTGTTCTGTGGTCAGATCCACTATTCGTAGTAGCAGAAAGTGCAGAATATTACGATAGAGGTGGAGAAGCGTGAAGGAGTGCTTGCTACGATATGTACTTTCACATCTCAGGCGCCTTACCTGCCACTTTCATAGGTAGCAAAAAATTAGAATCAACTGCCCGTACAATGTGCTCAGCAAAATATGAGCTTCTTTGTGGTCTCACTGATGTTGGATAGCTCTCTGTCTAACATAAAATGAATGCATGCATCGATGCAAATATTTTCACTACTTTAAATTCATATTGCTACTTTCAACGTTCACGGATATCGAGAGATATACTTCATGAGCTCAATTCAATGTACATCATAGTCACTGAGGTTCATAAACGTAGTGGTTTACAAATTAAGACCGCCACACAAGCAAACACATGCATACATTGTGCGCATGTCATGCATATGATGTTGCCATAATACGCTTGCACAGCAACTTTACAAATACGCATCGAAAACTCCAAAAAATTTACCAAAAATGATTACAAACAGATCACCCCATCTTCGCATGATTATACCGACCCATTATCTGCAGCTTGAACCAAAAGTTTCATACAACACAATTCTTTTCTTGTATCCTAGAATCAAACAAAAATTACAAAAGGAACAACTGCTATGAAAAGAATCAAAAATAAACAGTTGGTACGATCAAACAGCTGGTACGATTCAAATTAAACCCACAAATCACGAGCCAGATCAGCTGCTATGATACCTGATTTGCAATTTCATTCACACCAAGCGGTTGCATGAACATTACAACATAGCGATAAGTCCATACCAACCGCCCTTGAACCTCGTATAATTTTTGAGAAGCCCGTTTTTTGCAACCTTGCAGATATAAAATGAAAGACCGGCTGGTTGAAAATGCATGAACAGTATTGGGGAACTCAAAACGTCTATAATATTTGAATGTTGGTATAAAAGATCGCCACAAAAAAAAAAAAAAACAAATAACGCAACTCTTGCTTCAGCATCTCCCCTGGATATTATGCATGCAGACATGCAGACATACAAACGTTGCGATGCTGCGCGTTGGGAACGCAATTATAGTAAAAGAGTATAAAAGGTTCTCATCAAGGACAGAAACTTGATTATATGAAGGAAACGAACGCCAATATGACTCTGACAATATTTTATGAAATATGACAGCCACAAGCGCCACATTTCCCGCTGCTTCAACGATTGCATTGCGCTAGTTGTTAATAATCAGATCGTTGCATTAAACCGGTGGAAAACTTTAATTGGCACTATAATTGGTGGTCTAAAATGGAACGGCCGTGTTGACTGTATTCACAGAATATACGTTGCAAGTGCTGTCTAATAGCCCATTTTCCGCATTCATTTACTCTGCCAAATGCAACGGAAAAACACACGAATAAAGGACAACCAAGTAGCACCAGTCGTTACGTTTTGGAGGAAATGATTTAGATGGCATAAGACGACGACATAAAAAATAGATCGAATGACATGGTATTCCATCTAGCTAACAACGCAGCAATAAATGACAGTGGGATTTGAGGACAGAGTGGAATCGGCCGCGCTCACCAATGTTGCATGAGAAAATTCTTTACTTCTCTGCTGCAAGTGCTTATAATCCAATCGATGTTTTTCCACTATGACAATGTCAGGCTTGCAAGGATGTGTTGCCCAGCACGTCGGAATGGTTGATGAAGTGGGAACCAGGACGTCTTATATCGAAGGTGGTTCAGTGTAAGAGGTTGGTTTGTTTGGTCTAGAATGGTTAATAGATGCAGTTAGGTAGATGAGGCTGCATTGTTTCGACGAAAAATCAGGTCATTTGCTGAAGACTTTTGTTGCCGATTAGGTGCGCATGAGGATGCATGTTAGGATTGGTCGATCATCTTTCCAATATTAATACGACAATCGGAAGTGCTTTATTTGAGCGCAAAAGCACTTATCTAATCAGCCTTGTTGGCAGACCTGTGTATTTGCTTCTTGCACAACAGGCGCATTGCGTAGGGCTGTTGCTTTGACTGTCGTCATTCAAGCATCACTGGAGTTACATACAACCAACACATTGCAGTAATATGCCAGCAATTACATCAGGAACATTATACGTCGATCTTTTGCGGGCGGGATGGGGAGAAGACGATGGAAGCTTAGAAGCATCAGTTTATAGCAAAAACGAAAGTTCGGAGGATTTGAGTGTTTTCGCTCCGATGTGAAGGGAGGATTTATTTGAAAAAAGAAGAGGAAGAGGGAAACGATTTTGCAGAATCGCTACTGGAAAAAAATGGGTGCATCAATTCGAGGTTATACTGCAGTTAGGGAGGTGAGCCGTTGTTTCATTCGTTCACCTCGTTGTAAATGTATGAGGTGCAAATATGTTACTTTCAATGCCTATACTAAAAATACCATGGCAGTGAGATGCTCTGCGGCATGGTGAGAGATTTTTCTATCTGTTTCGATCACAACATATGCTCAAGCATTCGTTGATGAAGCTGAGAGGTGCGGATGTGAGTAGAAGCTGCTCGATCGATGATAACCTTCAGAAGTTTGTTGATGAAGCTGATCACAAATCCCAGTCATAGCTCAAGAAGGCATTCATCTTTCCCTCTTTCATTGTCTTATGCAATACAAGGCACGTATTCTTGAACTTGAGAATATTCTTGATGATATTCAAGAAAAAGTATTGGAAAGCAAAGGAATAATCAGCGAATTAGACACTTGAAATCGTTATGACCCGGTAGATGGACGGAAAAGTCATTCTCAGCAGCGTGCTTTTTCGTTCAAAAAATAAAAAGACTACTGGTGATAGACGATTAAATCAAGAAACCATCGCTTTCCTTCCTCCTCCAACACCCCTGCTTCCACTCTTCTCCTTTTTTGAGAAGGTCATTTAGCTGGAAAATCAGTTGTTCGTAAAGATTAAAGAAAATCTATAAGATCAAAAATCTATAAGGAATGCAGTGGTCAGAATAGAAGAACTAGACGCGCCTCGAAAGAACTGATATAAAAATGTCGCTAAAACGCTAATTTGCTTGCAAAAGTGCATCAACGCATAGATGTGCTCGCACTGTAAACATGGAATGAGCCCTTAAAGAGAGAGCTCGCCGACATTTAAACTGAGCGTTGTGCTGGAAATGATTGATACGTAGACGCAAAGCAATGTACGCATCATAGACCATATTGCAGCACCCAAAATGCGCAAATATTAACATCTCACCTGGCTGATCATTGATAGCTAAACAATTATAAGAATTTATTATCTTAAGTTAATTTCAAATTCTTAAAGCTTAAGTAGAAGACTACTCCTAATAAATGATAATTTGAATAGAAAATCGACCTCAAGACATACGAAGAATAGAAGTGCATCGTTGAATGGCACTTCCTTCAGAAGTGGAACCCTCCATAAAGAAACAAAGCACTCAAGAACATGATATCGCAGCAGGTTGTTGATGTTCATAGGTCTGCACTTAACTCATATTTTTCTCAATGCCTGCATATAAACACCGTAAAACTTCGCCGATGTCAAAGTAAGTAAATGTCTCCATCATTCTGTTCGTCTACTTCCATTCATGGTAGCAACGATGAAATTTCACAGCTACAGCTCATTTCACACTGTTAGCCATTGGCCTATGGCACTCTATTTGACGGTCTTTTCGATTTCATATGTCGAATGGTTTAGTGAGTGCGGTCCTGTCAGCCTATCGTGTCAGTCTCCCTGGCACTTATCACTATTTACTTCCTGTTTCTTCTAGCATCTATAAAAACTGGCAACGCTTTTTTTCAAGTGTAGCAGTCAGTGTGTAGCTATCCATAGGTGTCCGATATAACGGCACATCTTCATATATTTCAGTGTTGCCAACTAACGCTTTTTGAATATTAAAAGCGAAATGCATACTTCGATGAATTTCAACTTATTTCCTGCAAACTGCCTGCGAGTTTTGAAGAATGGAAAAAGTAGAAGAAAAGCGCCATTTATGGTGTCTACATCAATATCGCTCTCTCCTTCATCTCCTAATCGCACAATGTTCCTCTCGTTTCTCATTTACGAACGGTCTTGATCAAGCTTACCGATTCTACCGAACATTATTGTTAGCAAAGATTTGGAAGGATGTGCAAAATCCCTCAATCTGTAATTCCCCAATCATTAAACATATGATATAGTGATGGAAACATCATTAAGTAATCGCTCCATCTTGTCGTGCTTTTCATTTTAAAATTTCAAAGGCGTCAAAATCATTCTGATGTCAGCAAATGAAATCATCATCGTTCTAAAGACCTTCGCAATGGCAATACGATAAAGGCAATACGCAATTATACGACAGACGCACACCAGCTTGACTTTTCCTGTCATCTGATCATTCCAGACACAAAAAGACGCCACGTGACTTTTTAAATGCTTTTTGCGAAATTCGGCCAAGCCCTAATTCGACCCTTATTTATCCGAGTGTTCGCCAATGGGTTCAATTAGTCCACGTTGCGCTCCAGGAGACCTCCGTAGTGAAAATTGTTGAGGACGATCTGCAACCTATGTAATTTCTTCAATTCAGTTTCCTTTTAATCGACTTTCTTTTCTAGCATTTCTATATATGTTCCAAAAGAACCGACGTTCTCTTTGCGCCTACCCATATGCGTGCACATGTAGGTGTCTGTCGGCTTAGAAGTTCCAATCCTCCAGCTATGATAGCTGTGGCGATGAAGTTCGGTAGGCAATTTCTAGACTTCCTGCCTAATCACCACTTCCATTGATCATCTGTATGCATCAGTAGTGTGTTTGAGCTCGTTCCTCGTAATTTCGCTTTTTTCCCTATTTCGCCAAGATTTTTCTCCTTACGTAGTTTCGTTGGGATCGTTGTCACCAGAAGCCGAGATTCTCTACTAGGAAAATGGAGTCGCTGTGCTGTCTTTGCTTGTAGGCACCCATTTGCGCGGTCATGTGCTCTAAGACATGGTCTTTGATAAATGGTTGAATCACTGGGCGATCAAATCACTCTATCACCCTCTGGGTAGGCCAGAATCATCAATCACCAACTAATTCATTCATGCAGCTTTATGGCGAAGGCAACGTTCAAACTTGCTGAATACCTCCTAATTGTGCCGCGCGACGGTGGCGAGTGGCAGAAAATTTGGTGGGACTGGGATGTCACCGCTAGGCGGTGGACTGGAGTTGCCGAGAATATGTCACATGGTTGACTAGAGAATTTGCAGGACGAATTTCTCTCCAATGGGATTTGAATATGCATCAACGTATTGGAACCCAACGCTGGATGGAAAAGGTCGCAGAAAGAAGTTCAATTTGACCGAGCTACAACTGTCATACCAACTCTGCTTCCTTAAGCTACAGATTTTCCGTTTGAAGGGGATGTTGATCAAGCCGCAAATAAAATAGTGAAGGATGAGTGAACTGCGCTGCGTTGATTAGACTCGATGATAGAAGTAGTGAACCAAAAAAATCGTGCAAGTGGAAAAAAACACAAATTCAGGGACGTATGGAATGGGATAAAATATTTGCGGCAAACTTTAAGTGAATCAGCTTAAATAGTTGCCTGAAACTCTTTCTACTCAGAGCACTGGTATTTTCGTGCTGGTCACATGTGAGTCTCCTCGCAGCCATTGTCTAATGTGAGCTTATCTCATAATGTCATGGAACATTATGAGATAAGCTCACATTAGACAATGAGACATATGTGACTCTGCTCGTAGAAATATATCTCCGACAGCAAGTTATCTCAGATAGTTATTTCAAAAGAAAACCCATTATTGAGCAGTGGAAGTCAAATTAAATCTTTAGATATTTCAAACACTTCAGACATTAAGTGTTGTCGGAAAATATAACGATGATAAGTCTCTCAAAATTCCTCGACAAAATTTACATGCCGAGATTCAATGCTTATCTCTCATAGAAAGTTTTGAAGAATTCGTCCAGCCGAGAAATTGACGTTTTTAGCTCTGAGCGCAATCACTGCAATAATATATGCAGTCAGCTTAGGTCAAGATTACATAACGGTTCATTTAATGTTATGCTCACTGAGAAAACGACCATGTGGCTTATCCGAAAGGAAGCTTTGCAACGCTTATGAGGTATTTGGATACTTACGCGTAATTCTTAAATTACAAAAGTAGACTTTTGTGTGGCAGATTAAAACGGGTTTCCGGCTGCGAATGTGATTTCAATCGATTTTGTAGGCGCGTTGTTAGGCGTTGCATTACTGCGATTTTTTGTATTCGTGCAGCCGGCGGATCTGACTGCTGGCACTGCAAGAAGTGCATATTGTGCCAGCCTCTCTGCCACGACTCCTCACTTCTTTTTTGAAAGACGAATATTCGAAAAACGAAAGAGATTTTTTTGAACTGTAGATGCATGGAAGTAGAAGTTAAGGCAGCATCTAGCAAGGTAAGTCATCTGTAGACGATCTTTTCCACAGTTCCTCTGAATAGAAGAGAAATCGTTTTGTGTGAAATCTCTCGCCAGCAAATTACATTCACAATTGCACTGCAGGTTTCTTAAGTGAGGAACAATACATCTCGCGTTCAGCATTCATTCACGCACAAATAACACTTCTCATATAGAGAACATGTATGCAATACCATTCCTTCTCGTATCGGGACATCAGCTTCCCGCTTGATGACATGAATCCCGTTCGATGAGAACGAGTTTGCTTCGTTGGTTCAACAACCGGATCCCACCGCCTATTATTTTTCCCGAGTTCTAAACAAGATATCTCCTATCGACGATATAATATGGATTTGCGATATGCGCGAATGAAGATGATATATGGCCTTATGATATGCCATATTCAGGAATTCTCGATAGGATTTGGACTTTTAATGATTTTATTCATTTAGAAGAGGCCCATCAGATGAACCGAAAGATGGTTGCAAATTCTTTGACAAGAAAAAAGAACCTCGAACATTTTAGAGAAAAAGTAAATCGTCGGGATTCTCCAAATCGACGCTTCTGCAAACAGAGAGAGGAGGGACGCAGGTTCTCTTAATATTCGACCCTCCTCCTCTTAGCATACCAGTTTTTTGCTACTTATCTCCATATAAACGAACTTTGCATCATAATTCAGAGAGTTTCTCATAAAGAATCTTGGTGAGGAACGAACTACTGTCGTAAAACGATGTAAAAAAGGAACGCAATTTGTCAGCTGAACAAACTGCGTAGTCCTTTCAACATATCCTGAAGGCTTTCCTCTAATCAAAGGTTAAGACTCAAAGCACTGCCGTGGCAAAGTAATAAACTTTTGCTTTCCTCTCGCATTTTGCTGCTTTCCTCAGCAAGCTATAATAATTTAGTAGGAATCAACTGAGCCTTGAAAACTTCAGAGCGCAATATATATTTCACAAAAGTTGTTACAGGATCGGGCTCCCAGTAACCAACAATAAGCAGTTCAAGAAAAATAGACATGTCGCGTCCCTTAAGGAGCCATGAGGCTAAAGGTTTCAAATGTACCTGAAGTGCAACAAAACAAATGAAGAGGGAAAACCACTGTCAGAACATGCCAAAACATGAGAGTTAGCTGCTTCGAGCCCATGCCTATGACCCATATAAAGACTACAAAAATGAACTTAGATCGATGAACTTATAGAAATTAATAAACAAAATTTGCTGCTTCCGATGATAATCTGTTGAGAGGGGAATCAGGTTCACAGCTGCGGTAGTCAAGTTTTTTTACAATGGTGTTTCCGAGCCGTTCGCTATATGTCAAAGAATAACAGGCGCACAACAGCTCATAATGCAACAATTAGAAAACGAAGTATGACAAATTCTCGAATGAAAACGAATTAAATTTTCATCGCTCGACCGTTACGATTGTATAGAGTTTTATCCTCAATTAAAATTTCACTTACTTTGCCATTAAGAGTGAAGCATTGCTAGCTTAAATTTGTACAACTCTTAGTGCATTCGGATAATAACGTCACTATGAAGCTCCATTAAGTTGGAGCGAATTACAACGTTCCACACCAGGATAGTTTAAAACTTAATCACAACTTACTCCGTTCATCAAAACTGCATATAATTTCCGTTATATGTTGAATATTTGGGGTTTGTTTGGAAGCTACTGACAGTGATCACTACATCATCACGAGTCATAAAAATTGCTGGCTTCCCGAAATGTCCCTCAGCATTCCTTGCATAACCTCAGCACACCCTTGAGATGGTTTTTTTGGCGACTTATGATGGGTTGAGAATAAAAATTTGAGAGAATATTAAACAGTGATATTAGCATTAGTTGGCGTAAAGTTAGCCCGAATTGCTATGTCGTTTTGGCATACGAGTTTACAGAGTTTTCTAATGTGAATTGCTACCAGAACGAAATAACCGCAAATTATTGTGGCTCACTTCGTCCTCACGGAGATTCTTTTCCGACTCTTTTATTTTAATTGAAATCCAAGTATATTCGGCTGTTTGAAACTATCAAACGCCAAGTCGACAAAACTGGACATCCGACACCACTCACTTTTTGCTTTCAATTAGAGCTTTGACGCCGCCAAAGCCTCTGAAAACATCCGAAACGTTTACGGAGAGGGATCAATTGTCAATTATTTGCATCTTAAATAGGGTAATTTCGACCTGTTTAGCACACTTAGTTCAGTATGAGTGGCAAGTTCCATTAAAGTCGGCTACATGCTCTAGCCCACGAGAGGTTCCGTCAACCGGTTCGTGAGGATACAAGTACATGAGTGTCGATACACATCTGCACACGGAGATGAACATGGGAGCATTGGTTTTACTTACAACTTGCCATTCGTCGGAAACGAAGAATTTTAAAGAGAACTTGAAGAAATGCTGCGAACTTATACTTTATCTGAATGCTCTAAGCATTGCGGAGATAGAAATCTATCTATTCCCTTAGCACGAGATGGGCATGAAAGAACTTAAGCAACCACTCAGAACAAACACGAGCATCAAAATAGATTGCCAAATATGCGCGGTTACTTCAAAAAGAACACTAGACTCCACAGCAAGCATCACATAACAAAAGAGCGCGCTGTACCATAATTGAGCTGGGTGTTACGAAACAAAATTCTGGCTAAACAGCGGCTTCTCCGAATACAATAAGAAACGGATAAGCAGTTCACTTCGAACGCAGGGAGCAGCCCGGCAATCCAGTGATTTAGTTTGCAGCAAAGGCTAATAAGCCAAGCGTGGCCATAAGCTGAGTAGCAGCTAGCTCAGTGAAGGCATATAGGCACGCGAGACTTCACAAAAACTTCTGATTGCAAACTCCTGCAAAAACATTTGAGTGATACTTTCAAATTCTATGACCTTTTTACTACTGTAGTGCCTTCTACTTCTCTGAAAGCCGGTGACTTCATGTAGAAAAAATCTGCCTTTCCCATTCACAGAGAGGTGTAGAATCCCTCAAAGAGAAAACTCTCCGACGTTCTTTCCCCTCTTTCAACTAAAATTCCAACAAACAGAAACACGCAGAGGTGACAAAGCGAATGCCTTGTTCAGTGTGCCAATGGTTTATTTTCCCTCCAATCCCCCAAAAACGAAAACTGTTTCAAGTATACACTGAAGCTAACAGACAGACAGCATTACTTATCAGGAAAAAGAGAGTAGAATAAACGCATCAACAATTAGTACATCAATCAATGCTCAGTGCAATGCTTAATCGGGGACGATCGAAACAATCTATGGTCATAACTTGCCCTCGTCGTAGCTAGAAACAGGCAATGGCTTTCGATGGGTAATACCGCAAAAAACGAGATGGGTCCTAGAGTCCCACGGTTGGACAGTCTCCTCAAAATTTGACGAGTCCTGGCAAGAAATAACCTTCTAGTACTTTAATTACATCTCCATATGGTATTATCAATTTTCTTCCGAACTAAGAAAACTCTCTCAAATTTATTCAGATTTATAACGCGATATGTCCTTCATAGGTTGTTGGATTTTGCTGAAATTCTGATATCTGTGGAATATTTCCATGTAAAACCGTTGGAATGAGCAAGTGCCTGACGAAATTTTTGCTTCTTGAATGAAATCTTGAAAATTTGTTCTTTTTTTTGCAAACGAATATAAAGTAAACCATATTCATCTCATCAAGGTAGAAGTGGTTGGTGAAGTAAATGGTCATAAAATACCGAAAGGGAGTCGGAACATCACCGAAAAGTTGATTTTGGGAAAAAGCGAAAATGGCGGATGGAGTATAAAAATTGTTTGATACGCTTTTATTGTCGAGAATGAATTTTAACTTCAAAGATTTACCAGAGAAGAGGACAATAGGAAGGACTTCTCCAGCTAGGCTCCAAGGTCTCCCTTACGATAAGCTTCATTACTGGTTCTTTGCACTCGATATAAACAGATATTGTCGGAATGCTTTCAGCGACAAGCAAATCGAGAGCAGTGTTGCGAATTGAGAAATGCGCATATTCGATTAAGCTTCACTCGTGTTCACTTTTCAGGGTGCACGTATGGAGTAGTGGTGTAAAAAGTGGTGTAACCATGGCGAAGAACGAGTCGTTTATCAACAGCACTGCAGAGTGCCACCCAAAATTAGTGTCTTTTTAGGCAAATAGTGGAACTGCGCTTTTAGATAGGGAAAAGAAAGAGGAATTTACTGTGAGAGATTATGAACGCATTGCTTTGCAATCGATAGTTGGGAAAAATTCCATTCAACAACGATCATCGACCTATAAAAACATATTTGACTGTCGGATTCAGCACCGCTTGCGAACTAGATATTTTTTGCTAGCGATGCTCGATGATATTCTCCAACTTTCTACTCACTTATTTAAGCTTCCTATCTATAAAAACCATTACAACAATGTTGCAGTTTTTATTATTGTTATCAATCAATTTTGCAAGCAGCATAAGATTTGCGGCTCCTTATTTCTGAGTATTTTGAACGAGGTGAGAGAGGGGAAATGTTTAGATAGTGGAACAAAGGGAGAGAGAGTGCTACGCTGCAATTGTGCTCTGACATGTCAGGTTGTACTTAACAGCACCACTGTGACTTGCCCTACTCAACTTCCTTTCCATATTATGCCATTAACATCCCTAGTAAACGAAGTTTCCGAGCGTACTAATTTAAGTGCGTCGCTGAAAAACTTCACGGCCCTCAATCAAGTATATGTGGGTGAACTTCGAGTATCACAGCACTATTCAACTGTCAATAAACACATAGAATGGATCCACCACAGCCGGTTCATTGTGCCTATCATTACTGAGTATCTTAATGTCAGAAAGAACGTAGCAAAACAAACACTTCGCAATGACTGCAAAACATGACTCACTCAGAGGGACCAGAGATCAAATGCATTGAAAATACGTTGATTGGTACCGGTGCCTGCGCAGCTATTGCGGTCGTCCTGAGCGAGAGCTAGAAGCGATTGAGAACAGTGGAAAACAGTCGTGGTTAAGAAGCTGCTGTGCAGATTACTTTAAAGCATACACTGCAAACAGCAATTGAATAAGTGGTAATTCATGCCATGAATAACATATATGCTTTTCCCGTTCCGCTCATCGTGCCAGCCGGGTGCTAAACATCCAACAAGTAGTGCGAAAACGTAAATAATGCATTTTTTGCAGATTGAGTGGCAGAATTTTTGACGTATTGATTTTAACAGTCTTTAAGTGTTCATAACTTACGGCTGATGACGACAAAATGGGGACGAAATTTAGTTTAAGGAGCTGCACAGTACGTGGAATATACGTAGTAAATTTCAACAGCGTGCGTTTCCTGTTTTCGATTTAAAAACCATCACGCAAACTCCACACTCAAAAACAGATGCGCACAGGTGAGACGTCTTTATAACATACTTCAGCAGAAATTTGCAGAACGCGCATAATATTTAGAAATTCTCTGTAGAGAGAAGCAATTTACTTAATTTTTTGAATAAACTGCTTCTCTATTCGAGTATTAAAGCACACTGTTGGAGTACTTTTAATGTTTCCTTTCAAATTCAGCACGTTTCAAAACCGGAGGAACCTTGACACTCAATCAAAACTAACGGCTCTCCAGAAAGCCCCGCACGAAGGCCGCTTTTTAAAATGACGCCCAGCGAATTATTAATTGTCACAAAAATTCAAGAAGTAATTTGAACTGCATATTTTTTAATCCCCGGAATTTTCCATTCCTCTGAGCGGCTGGACAAATTCTTCACCAAAAATTAGCACTCTTTCTTGCCCACCGAAACGAAAATTCTGCGATCATTCCCGTTCCATTCCTCAGAGAAAGCAATTCTTTCAAAAACAAAACTTCGATGATGGTACCAAGATGAATTCATTACATTAAATAAACTGCAACGCTCCAATGTCAACTAGCCCACTGTTTATTCAATTTGTGAACGAACTTCACACGAAGCAGCATTGATCTACTGATAGCCAATGAATCTAATCTCAGACTTCTGCGATGTGAATTCCTGAAATTTCTCAAAAATCTCAACTGAAGACGGGTGAAAGAATGAAAAGAGCGGAAAAGTAATCACGATAAGCTGTTGTCATTTTTCTTTCTTTCTCTGCTAAATTCAACAAACCTGCTCGTTTGCATAGAAAAAAATGCATCATATCCTAGCAATTCAAGTTTCGCTCAAAAGCGTCTTTTCAAGAATATGTTTTTCATTATTTATTTTAGCAAGCAATGAAACGGTCTAATGAAATCGACATACAGCTCAAATTGAAGTTGTTTAACTCCAGAATTGAAGGAGGTATACGAACATGTGAATATCATTAGCCAGAGAGATGGCTATTCAATGACATGCCGTGATAAAAGAAGCGAAATGGAACTATTACATTCCATTCTTCTGATGTATTTGTGTTTATTCTTTATGAATAAAAAGCTGCAAAATTTTCGAAAACTGAATTCCTTCTTGTGAATTAAACATTTCGTAATTCAAGTTTAATTCTGACTCATCGAGTGACATTAGTCAGATTCTGCCTAGGGTGGAGACGGAAATGGAAATGAAACATTTTACAGGTGGGGAGATATCAGCCAAGAAGTGCTAGCTTGAGGCATACCAACATGAGAATAAATTCGGCGAGCAATGTAGTCAGCGTTTGGTCATTTTATGAACACTTCAATGCGCATATTTTATAAAATAGATGGCAGAAATGTCTATGTCATTTTCCTTTGAAATATAAACGCACCTCCTGTCTAGGCCCTTCTGAGAGGAAGCCACATGCCCTGCATCTTTGATTCTGGTGAGTACCAAGAGGATAATGAACATAAGCGCATCAATCAACTCTGAGTTCCTTTATGACATGGTTACAAAAAAGAGCGAAAAACATTGCGAAAACATGATCTAAAATGGCAGATAGATGAAGAAAAACGAAGACGTCCATAATTGGTTGCGCTTGATCGATAATCCAGCCTAGAAAATTGCTGAAAAATAGAGGGGAATCGGAAGGGGTATTTAAATGAGCACCTTGATAAGAAGATTAGTGTTGGTGGCTTATATGAAACCAGTTTGATATTGTCATACATGGCCCACGCAGACAATTGACAAGAATCAGTGTTGGAAACGACGATGCGCGCTGATCATCAGATTAACTAACAAAATTCGCTGCAAATTTCAACGAAATATTCACAGCAGTAAATTTCAAGCAATTATATATCAATTCGCAGATTTTGCTCATAATTACACTATAACCACTTCATGGTTTTGGCATGGAGAGAAAGTTATCTCGAAAGTATAAAACTTAATTTAGAAAATTGTGCTATAGTTTTCGAAAACTAACCAGGTCCACAAGTTCATAAAAGAAGGAAGAATATGCGAAATAACAGTTTCACATTGTATTGATCCGGCCGCATGCATCAACTTTGTGGAAAAAAAAGCTATTCTCTGAGGCGGTCGGTATAGAATAGAAACTTCGCCAACCTATAATGCATGCGAGTTTTTTAAACTTTTAAATTTTCAAAACCTTTTCAAGCCTGATCGATGAATGCAAAATATCTCTTATTAGCTGAACCTATGGTGTAAGTTACATTTAGCAAACTTCTCACTTCTGCGTCCAGTAGTTTCCGATTTGAAGCTGCTAGACAAGTAATACGATTATTCCCTTCAAGTGTTGAAATTGAATCTGATTATTAAGCAGTTAAATAGGAAGTGATTTGATCAGATTGCCCATGGCAACAACAAACATCCACTAAAATTACGGCCGAACATTATATTTCTAAAAGGTGGAGAATCCTCACGATATTAGCAGCTGCCAAGGTAATCCATTAGAAGTGCTCATAATCAAATCAAACTATAAAAACTGCATGAAAAACAAATCGTCTTATGCACAAAAGCGTTTTTCTTTTGCAGACGACTAATTTTTCTGCTAATGAAATAGTGCAAAGAATTTGCTCCCGGCTATCTGCATATACATGAGCTGTGATCATCAGAAACGTCGAAAACAAAGTGTTCATGTCTTTCAAAATCAACCAACCATCTTTGCCTCGCCATTGCAAGTTACTTTGTGTTGATAGGGATTTGCAAAGTCGGTTTTCTTTATATATGTGCAACGTTCCTATTACATCTGAATGTAATTCAAAAAAAAAAAAAAAAACTTTGAGTGCAATCATCAACTTTCGGTTGATATGCCGAGCAAAATTGTATCGCAGTATCACCTTGGATGAGCGCAGCATTGCCACATCGGAAAACACCATAAAAGGATTCATGTAATTCAACGAGTGATATAAGTCTTAACCGACAGATGAAGAAGCAACAGTTGAAGAATACACAACGTCAGCAAGGAGACTGCAAACAGAATGCTCAACGATTGTATGTCATATGAAAGCGAAATAGCAAGCAGTGAGAAACTTCCTATGAATACAGAACCTGTCACATAATGTGGGTCTTCAGTAGAGGGACCGTATTGCGCAGAAGTATATCATGTGCGGAATTATAGATAGAGGATCTGATATTCACTCTCATTCCGTTATTAAAACGGTCGGTACTGCGAAGGTCTATATGACGAATTAGAAAGTGACTTCGATGTTTCGCATGTTCTTTCACGAAGCAGACCGAAGTCTATGAAAGATGACTGTGGATAACAGCGAAGCGCCAGTCTGCCCTCTATTCGGTGCACACTGGTGCTGCGCTGCTACAGTATAGAGCTTCTCAGATAATGGCGTTCTTCAACACATGAATCGTATTGTGCAGGAGCGAACGTGCACAATATCATGCAGGATTAGCATTTTCGAAAGACTGCCATGAATGCAATAACCTATTAAGAGTAACTGCTTTCAAAATGAACCGGCGAATACTTACATATGCAAGCAGCAGAAGCAGAACAAGAAAACGTCCTCGCATATCAAAAAAAAGGGCTGGCGGTTGCAGTCAGCAATGCAGCAGCTTGATGTTACGTGTCGTCTTTATTCAAGCGTCACGTTTTTGTGAGATGTCGAAATGCCACCACTAGCAGGATAAGGGTCGGGCAGGTGAGGATGATGGTTTTCGAGGCAGGTTCCCAACACGGCCACCGACGAAGACGGTATGGGAGAGGAGCCGTAACAAGGGTGCACTACGCTACCCGTTTTGGATGATGGTTCTCCTCTTTGCTGCTCTCTGCGTGCGCGTCCGTCCAGCAACCAACGATCAGCAGCCGCCAACCGCTTGCGCAACCTTCAGATAACCTGTTTGTTGACAGGCAACCGGGCAGCATCTCATCATGCTTGCCGCTTCACGCATTTGCTCATCGCTCGCTCCTCCTTCCTATGCTACAAACTCGTGCATAACAGCAACAACCTGTCACAAACATGCTATTCCTGTGGTATGTTATTGTTGTTGATGTTAAGCACAGAACAGCAACTCCCGAATAAATAAACGATGTCGTCAGAAGGGGACGCATCTTTATCAAACAACCGGTCATTCAAGCACCGATAGATCGGATCGCTCTACGTCGTCGTCCACTATAGGCCCGTAAAATGCTCGCGCTCGCATGTACACACGCATATGCTCACGCTCATACACCT
The DNA here is from genome assembly GCA_037389465.1 of Baylisascaris procyonis. Classification (NCBI taxonomy): domain Eukaryota; kingdom Metazoa; phylum Nematoda; class Chromadorea; order Rhabditida; family Ascarididae; genus Baylisascaris; species Baylisascaris procyonis. The sequence goes on from JAZARR010000164.1 coordinate 2,534,272, forward strand.
ATATTTTGCTTGCATATATATATATATATATATATATATATATATATATATATATATATATATATATATATATATATATATATATGCAAGCAAAAAATGCATGGGCTCTTTTGAAGTTGTCGTTAGAAGCCATGGCTCATTCCGATTTCATATCTCTGACGGATAAAGCATTAAGAGCTGCGCTAAGTATCCGACTTGCTTGAAGACATTCCACAACGGCCGCGAATTGCATGGAATTAGTGAAGCTGAGAGGCGTTCGACGTTCCTGTGGGCTGGTGTCCTCTGAATTACACTGATCAGGTCTGGATTTCGCCGGGAATGCACCTTTAGCGACAGCATACCGGAGACAGTTAGTTGATGGTAGAGAACCTTCGTTCGTCCAGACGCAAGTGAAATCGAATCTTTGTGATTCGATTCAAAATAACATCGAGGCTACGTTGACGTCTCTCCACAAAGCGCCTTGCAGCCAGGTGCCGTTAAGGTAAGTGATCGCTTTTTGGAGGTTCTCAAGCGTCGCCTTCCATGCATTATTGAAATATGGCCGATTTCGCGAAAAAGTGGTAGCCGGCTGTACTGGCAGATGCCAAGATGCGTACTGAGTGTTAACAACTGCTTTCATTTCGAGGCTGTAATAAAATAATGAATAACATCCCGGTTCTTAGGAATGATGCAGACATCATCAACCAAAGCACCCCTTTTGTATTGGCAGTTTAAGCGACCAAGAGGAAGTTTACACCTCACTCAACCTTTCAAAACGCTCTCATCAAATGCAACACATCAGCACATAGAGCGCACATGCTAGCAGTTTAAGAAATCCGTATACACCTCCACCAGCTGTTAAAGCCGTGGAGGAGTCCGAATTCAGTCGAGAGTATTTCTGTCGGTAAAACTCTGCTCAGTACACGAACGACTCTGAGGCCAAGATGGATTTTTAAACAGTTCCAGGTGACGACTCAAACAAACTCGATGCCGAAATGTTCAGCAACCAGAAATAAATGGTCACTCAGACAAAATCCTCATGATTGCTAACATCCAATCTGCCGAATGCTGATAATTCGCAACGATTGAGGTAGGTGATTGCAATTCAATTCACAAGTCGATAGTGGACCTGCTACATTTGTAGCTCACAGTGTACTTGCAAATCGGTTTACTTTTCTACCCTAGCTTAAAGTATGTACAACTTCGGCAAAGCATCTGCAAAAGATGCGTTTTATGTAGCTGATAATACGTAAAGTTTCCAAAGTGGTTTCCCCATAGTGAAATAAAGAAGGGAAACCACACGTTCATCACCACTGTTCGCAAATTTCTCTAAATGGATCATAGGCAGAGATTGGATCTAATGGACAATCGCATTTGGCAAAAGATATATGAAATCAGAACGCTGAAGAGACAATCGTTGGTTGCACTGGTGACTGTTAGACATTATCTGCCGTAATTGGTACTGCTTGTTCCTCAGCAAAAAGCATCTGTGCAAAACCAGCGCTTACCGAAACCGATACAATCACTGAATCCTCATGCAAAACCAAAACGCGTCACAGTGAACAACGGAAGTATGTACTTGTCCAGACCTAGTAATGAGCAACACGTATTCGCAAAGTCATGTGCAGATACGAGCGTTGTTGAGGACTCGAACAGCTGCATCTACCAAGATCTGTTTTTCCGGACCGGAATTCGTGAGGAATGGTGGTACATAGAAAGGTTTTCACATGTGCGATTGCGCGTACATGTGTGCGTATGTTTATGCATATGTACTTGCGGTGAGATGCAGCATGTAAGCGGCTTCCTTCAAAATTTCTCTAAATGGACCATGGCCTCTGGCAACATTGCAATTTGCAGGTATGTCAACGCATGTGAGATTAACATGGATCAAAAGAAATGATGTGGACTAACGTCACACAGTACTTTTAATTGTTATGCTGTAAAAATGATTCGTTTAATTGTAGGGCAACCTTTGGAAATTACAAGACATGGTGATGAATTTTACTTCAAAAAGATATTTTTCAATTGCTACGAAGGACAAATCTGGAAGAGTGGAACATTTGACGCGTGACACAAAAATCCGACACAAAAACGGAAATTGGGCACAAAAGCGTTATAAAGTTTGCTAGAGATTATTTTTTGTAGTGCCGTTGTAGTAATTTATATTGCTGCAATCTTGCGAGTAGCAGTATTGTGATAGCAATTGTAAAAGCAATGTAATAACAGCAATGTAATTGCAACAACTTGATAGGAAAAGCAGCAATATATGCTGCCACAAAGATTACTGCAAATGAATTGCAACCATCTTCTTTTTTCTTTTCTGTGAGATTCAGTGTCGTCGTCTTTCCTTTTATCTAATAATTTTCCTTCTTTTTCTATCAAGGAGTCCTTTGAAGAGCAAAAAGCAGATGGTCGGAACACAACATAGATCGAATAATATTTTCATCACTATTCAGCTGATTTCTCTCTTAAGGCAGTAACTATGCACGACAACAGCAAGCACGTTGCACTCGTTGGCTATTGCACTACATTGCTTTAGTCTGTTCTGTTATACGGCGACGGTATCATTATTAGGGTCCTTGAATTTATTGTTTTGGTAGCATTAAGTTTCATGTTCAACTACAATTGCGATTGTGCAATTTAGCTCGTAGCCTCACTGATCATTTAATACTTGAGAATTCTTAATATCAGGTGAAATGAATCAAAACGATTTCCGTGTTCCTTTCAAGGTGGTTCTTTTTAGCCCATCTTTTTACTGAGAACTGTTCAAGGAAGTCCTATGGTTGTTCAGCGAGAAATAGTCTTTTAAAATATTTATTAAAATTCCAGGTAGCTTTGAAGCGATTTGATGCCAACAGATTATACAGCACACGCAGGTGTGAGAGATTTGCTATTGAGAGCCTAAGCTTACTTATATCAATATGCGCCACTTCCGATCTTACCTTACTTCACGGATTACCTTCGCTCCTATTAGTTGTGATTTCTGACGCTTGCGCATGCTGTCTTCGTTGAAGTCAGCCACAATTGTATTGCATCACACTTTTTTACCTTCTTAGGCACAATACAAATTACGCACGAATTCGAGTTATAATATAACAGTGGAAATGATAGTAACTTTATGGCATGTTTGTCCTGATACAGAATATAGTTGGTGCTGTGCCAGCTGCATATAGCACACAAATGATTCCCACTTTGAACTTGCTTTATCCTACCCACTATATCGCTACTGAGAACAATTTGTTGCAGTCATCTATCACTATCGAAGACAATCCCAATGCTAGCAATCTTGATACGTGGACACAATAGAAAGTTGAGTATTGCCATTGCTGAGGTGATTTTAGAAAAGAGAAACATATTTGCTTTGCTACAGAATTCTTCCAATGGAAACTCGTTCAGAGGAACATCTAGTATTGCAAGCCTTCAGAAATCTAGCTATAGGAGAATATGCAGCTTAGCTCGATCCCTTTCTGAGAACAAATTCAGCGGATCGATAGCTCTAACTTTCATTCGATACACGACCTGCCTCTAGCTTGTCTCTTCCTATCATCAAAACACTCCTACAGCCTCCTTTTTCAGTATGACGTTTCTCACAGAACCGCATTGCCTATGCATACTACACTTCTATATGATTTCTTGCATCACGCCGGGAGTGACTTGAACCCTTCCAGACATCGAGCAGCGAAGCAGTCCTTGTTGACTGCTTGACGGCAGCATTTCCGTTTATTTTTGTTTTTACTAGGCAGTTTATCTTTTAGCAGCCGTCTTCTATTCTCGATAAACTTCTAGCGAGTATGTGATGTCTCAAACTTGTCACGCTACAGAAACCGTTTCACACAAAGCGCCACATAAATCCGTCATTCCGAAGAGGTCGTGCACTAATTTCATATTCATCTTGGCTAGTAAAAGTAGCCAGGAAGCTCGTTTAGATCAAATCAAATAGGCAAAATCAGCTTATTGCAATATATGTTTATTTCGTTATCACTGAAGCCAGCTTTCGATATGAGATGTATACAAGTTATCAGTGTGCTTATTCCTGTTGAAACAAACACTTTACGCTCTTTTGATTGCGATCATTGGAACTTTATTAAGAGAGCTGTCTGTAACCTCCAACTTCTCTTTGTGTTTTTCTATGGGGCGCTTCATTTCGTATTTCGATGCTTTATTCCCAACTTCGAGCATAATATCATTTTCACATGTTTCAAATTGCGAAGGTGACGAAATTATTGGCGAAAGCTTTTCTATACTTTCTAAGAAATGAAGGTTTCAGATATAAGCAGATGAAGGCATTTCTAAGCGAAGAAGAGCAGTGTCGAGTGGAAAGACTGCGTTCCCTAGTGAAAGAGCACCTCAGTGAGTATTACGACACCGACTTCAACTTACTGAGATGGCTCCAAGGCCACTCATTATCCATCGACAACATAGCTGAAAAATTGATCGTTCATCTAAAGGCACGGTGGGTACCATTATATCTAAAGCATTTGCACGTTTGTTCATAGCAGCAGTTTCCTGCTTGTCACACTACTTGGTTTGTTTTGCACATTTCTGCACTTTTTTGGAGATCGTTGATCTCATTAATTGTTCTTTTTTATTTTTAGGGCTATCCTCAACAAAGGTTTAGGAGCATTTTTCCATAAGAAGTTGTCACTACCCGCTAATGGAAGAAAAGCAGTGCCAGTCCTCTTTTTAGTACATAGGTGATAGCAGTTTATAACACAGATGGGACAAAGAAGTAATTGCATATTCCTCGAGTGGATTTTATACACTAAAGAGCAAAACAAAAATAGCCAACGAAGGATATGGGCAGATGCGGAGGACAGAAAAGATTGCAATATTACGCCCTTCAATTCTCTTTCTCTTTTTTAATATGCGCAGCGTAGTGGACTGCTAGATTGATATATGGCCAGTAAGCTATGCAGCACTGTAGGGTGCAATTTTTCTCCAGCTTGGAATCCAGTTCTCTTCAAACGTATTCTCTGGTGGAAATTCCTTTGATGAATATGTGTACTGTCATCTAGCTTGACATTGTATCATGCAAGTGCTTCGTCTCAAAGAGCACCATCTTAAAGTTTAAGGTCGTCCATCTGGAATCTGGATGGGATGCACAAGAATCCGAGACAGCATCCCATTCAAACTCATCACAGAATGTACATAACCGGCCTGTCAGGAATTATCGATAATCTGCTGGTTGCTGTCGAGCAGGTATCGCTTCTAAAGCTACAATCGTTGTTCCATCTATGCGCTTGACCACTTTTGAAATTTGCACTTGCAAAGAGCATTGTAATGAAGTTCCATCTGTATTTTGGGAATCACCGAAGCTAAAGTTGAGGCATATGGTGTACACATTCTGCAAGACGGAATAGATTGGTTTCCTCTACCAACTTCCAGGTTGACCATTAGCTTGAAAGTTACTGACAGCTATAGGCACCAAATTTTTCTTGGATTTGCGTGCATTCTGCACCGGCCAATTTATTTTTTCTACACTCGGAATGTACTGTTTAAAAAATGTGCAAGTGAGCCTGTCGTACATGCGACGATGAATTTAGTAACAACATTGAGCATCAGTACGTTAGGCAATATAAATGCCTAAGTTGTTGTCATATGGTTCAATACTATGTGAAATACTCAATACAAAAGTAGTAACGGGTCCACTGTTAGAGTCAAGCAATCTTAGCTGCACTCTTTTTAATGTTCTCTCAGTGTTCAGTGCGGTCAGCTCGACTACTGGGGAATGCTACAAACGTACTCGTTAACAGAAATATCACTTGCATTAGTCGTCGACGTTGAGCATCTGCTTGCTCGAATAATGCAGCTCGAAAGGGAAACTGGTTTGTGCAGCTTCAACCTCACTTTTCTTCAATATCATTCAGCTAATAAAGCGATTGCAGTCCATATGCATATGTAAGAGAAGCCTTTTTATTAGCACTGGAAAGAATTGTAGTTGAGTGGACAGAAGAGGGCAACAAAGTATAACCTAATAGAGGGTTCGGGCCTGTAGATTTTTTCAGCCTTTATCATTTATCTTCACAGACTTTATCTTCGCAGTTTGTTCCAATTCCTCCAGATGAACGCATGTTTTGTGGATGAAATTGCTAAAAGATGTCAATTTTATTATGCAGTTGCTATTGCCGTCCCTCCTGAAAATAGCCTATTATGAACGATTATCCCACATTTATTCGCCATGTGTCGCCAGGATGGACAACTTCGTTTCATTGGCACTAAGTGGGTTGCCAGTTGTTCTTAGTGAAACGCCTTATAGTATTCGTCTTATTATTAACATTTACTAGTTTGTCAGTTTTGATTTTATTCCCTTATTACACTACGTGTTAGAATTATAGCTTCTTAAACGTTGTCTATTACTGCAGTGCCCGGACAATGAAGCATTTAATGATAGCTGCAATGGCTTAACTTCACAGACGTCGTGATAGTATCATAGAGAAATATTTGTCTAAGTCTGTTAGCTTTTTCTCTTGTAAACATTGGGCGAACAGCATTTCTAGCAATGAAAACGTGCTGCTTGTATTTTCGCTGTTCAATGGCTAAGGCATTGCAATGGACCAGTGTTGGTCCTTTAAACTTGCTTAAATAGATAGGATGTTTAGCTGAACGAGCACCAACAATTTTCCTATGAATGCATTTAAGGCAACATTATAAAATAAATTCAGGACGCCAAGCATCAGTATTGTATATAATGGATCTGACGGGCTTGAAGTACGACCCGCGACTATACCAATTAGTAGTGGGTCCTCTAAAATGCCTCGCGATATTCATTTCGGAGCATTATGCGGAGCTCATTAAGTATTTCGTCCTGGCTGGTGCACCACCTTTCGTTTACTCGCTCTACAAAATCGCAAAACCACTGCTGCCGACACGCATTAGCGATCGAGTTCGTTCTATTCTTCTCCGCTTACAACCGTTCGGTCTGCAGTTCCATTTTTCTCTCATGCTATCATATTGTATATCGGTCTTTCTGATCAGCTTGTGAATGCCGGGTTTGCTTATCATTGATAATGCGCAGATTACCCCAATCAACGAATACTCTCACCTTTCTCTATGTCGCATTCGTTTTATTCGAGTAATCAATGCGATAAGCAGAAAAATCTAGGATAAATAGGTTCAGATAAGAACTTATAAATGCAACCTAGGTGCAGTGGATAATGAGCATGAGGTTAAAGAAACTCAAGGATAAGCACAAGAGAGTTCAGATCGAGGCTAGCCAACAAATCCTTTGTGATGACGGCAGTTTGCCCAGTTCTGCCCCTGCGGAACGCCATTTTACAGCAGAAGGTATTTGCCGTAAAAAACCTTACCTCAGAGAGGATGTCTCCTTACCCGAGTATTATAGGTTATTATAATCTGAATGAGCAGATAAATCGAACCTATTCAGCAGCATAGAAAAGAGTGATTGATAAAGGGGAATGTAACATTTTGCAGCACCAAAATTCACTTTAATTCTTCACTGTGAAATTATAACTATCGGAAACAGATTTTTGACGTAGATGTCACTAATAATTGCTAATTTGGTCTGTGTCCCTGACAATTTTCCAACCAGCTGACAAGAAATAGTGAAACAGTAAAAAATTCTCAAATCACTTGTCTAATACACTTCATAGAAGGACTCGGTTTCATAATGGAGTCGCTAATCCGGACGCTGATTGATTACGTAGGTGCTGTACCCTTGTAATTACTATTTCAGGTTTACATTATGAGTTCATCAACTTGGCGTACCAATATACTATCGCTTGCGAAAGCCGAATCGCTACCCAACAAATGGAACATTGGCAACGAGAACATCTTTAAATTCCCCGTCGAATTGCCAACGAGATTTCATGAGAACGAACGTCATAATATTTTCGCGGTAATCGGATATTTTTAAAAGAATTTCTTACATATTCATTCATTACGATAAAACTCTTACAAGAATTGTGTGAGAACTCTTACAATGTGAAAGAACGGGCCAATTTTTGAGTACTTTCAAGTTTTGAAACACTCTTTCGGCGTGACTTATGACGGCCAGTTCAAATATGACCATATTCTTCCATCTTTGAATGCATAGTTTCACGGATATAAGTGTTCGAAAAATAGCAAGAACAATAAGGAGGACAACTTGGTCGAGCAAAGCACCTAAGAGGTCTCATACTAATCTAAATTGTTTAAATCAGCGCAAAATCCCTCATGTGCATCAATAAACTGGAACATATTCGAATGGCGATAAATTGATTAAAACGTCCGAATTCGGCCTTACCTCGTTTGTTTAGAGGAGCATCAAATAGTTGCAACCTGATAGACGCCAAGTTGTTGCCTCGATATAGAAGCGTCGACAGAAAAAGAAATGTGCACAGAACCTGTTCATTAGCTGAGATGTCCACCTTGCAGTGCGGCAGTGATTTAACATTGTTTCAGAGCGTATATTTTTCAGTAGGAAATTAATGAATTTGTCGACTCAATGCTACATTGGTGAAGCATCTTCCGTTTTAGCAAGCTATGGTCTAATTTAGATTATTGAGCTGTTCCTGCCGAAAGTAACAGTGTTTTGCGTAATCGTCTAATGCATGAAGACTTGAGGGAAAGTTGCCGCTGTATAGTATGGTAAAATATATGTCCTCTTCGAGGCATATGATTCTCTCAGAGTGTCTCCGTAACTTGTCGTTCTCCGCCTTTTCCCACCGGAATTCTCCACTTGACGATTACATAATGTCAACTTTACGGTTACTGGGTTTTGCATTCTGTGAGTAGATGTTAGAGTCTAGTGCAAAATATGCTTTCAGATGCCGAGCAGTGTGGAAGGACTACATGTTGACGCTTTGAGAGAAAAGTATGTCACTCAAAAGCTTAACGTTGGCGATGTGCTATATTGGTGGTTCACTGCGGATTCGGATTTCGCATTCGGCATTTATTTCACTCAGCACGCAGAAGACAGTGATAAGCGCAGGCTAGTACCCTTAGGAATACCCATCCACTTAACTTTCTAAACACAATTGATCTTTTTTTCAAATCGGTTAGCTAGACGATTATTGCTAACGATAAAATCTGCATTTATTGGCATTCATATTGAGAAGACAGCAATGTGAGGTGGTTTCAAGATCGCTTGCTTCCTTAAGTATCCTCTCATTTTTAGACATATAATGTTAAGAAATAGTTTTATTGACTAAACTGCTGCTAACTTTAGCATAACTCATTTCCTATGTGCTAATAAAGAGTTTCGATTTGAGAAGCATGAAACATATGAAATAAGAAATATTCAATTTTTTCTGATATATAACATCTTTGTTGAGATACTGCAACTAAGTAGCCATCGCTTGACTGGCCATGAATTAGTGCATTGCTACTGTATCGCCGTTTAAATGAATTTGATGTTTTTGAATTGGCCTAAGCGTAAAGTTTAATATGCCATCAATAAGAGATTTCAGTCATTATAAATAGGGTCTAACAGTGAATAATGAACCCAGAGAGTTGAGTTTTTCTTTTTTTTTTTTTTTTAATGAGAAAACTATCAGTACCAAACTTTCTGGCTGTTTTCCTTCAACGCCTTGAAGCGGCTCATTGAAGAAAGGTTAGCACCTATTTCCCATAGCTTTTCTTTTGGTTCTGGGAGGTAGAAGGGGAAGCCGGTTATGTTAAATCAAATATTGAAATTAAACAACTTCTTCATGAACGGTGCACCCAAAATCTGGGTACTATTGATTTAATTTGCTGTATTTACTGCAAATTGATTCTTTCAGCATATTTATTTCACTTTTAATTTAATCTAATTGAATATTATTTTACTTTGTTTATTTACCATTGATTCCAAAGAGTTGAGTGAATATCCATCTTCTTGTAGGATGCAAACAGTTTATCCGAGTTTCGGTCCATTGCCGGGTCCTATGTTCACGCCAATACAAGGGTCCATGATCGCTAATAGAAGTGGATATTACAAAATTTTCTTCACTTCTCATTGTCGTTGGCGACCACTCAACATTACCTTCAAAATTACGGATCGCTCTCCATGATTGTGTTGGTTGCGAATTTTCGTCATTGCAGTGTCTCGGCTGGTAATGAGTTGAATGTTGATTTGTTTCGATGCAATCATACTCGTATGCAAATCGGCTTACTCTAGTTGTTTTGATGAAGATTTTAATGCATGCGGTGTGATTTCTATTGAGACGCCTTAGCATAATACATGAGAAATATTTCACTTGAATCAACACTTCGTCAAGCAAGCACTTGCTCCTCTTTAGTTTTTTTTTAGCAAAGTACAATAAAGTTGGTGATATCTTGCTTAGAGTTCAGTGCATAAATGAACCTAAGCATGCAGAATGCTCAGCTACGATAGCGAGAGCCGGATATATATATATATATATATATATATATATATATATATATATATATATATATATATATATATATCAAACACGAAGGAAGTTTGTGCTTTCATTTTTATTCCTGCCTCATCGTGGAGAGTAATTTCGCATTTGTCGGTATATATTTGTTATTCATTTGCAGGCGATTTTGCATTCAAGGACATATTAGATGCATAAAATTTTACCTTTTTATGTCTTTATAAGATTGCACGTCGACAATGCAGATCACATCCGCCACCTCGTTTTCGAATAACTTTGTTACGCATCTATACAATAAATACTGCCATATTAGAAAGACGTTGACAGGAGGTAACGAGTGTTCGCTCTCACCCCCGCCCCGCCTCATCTGTTACTGATGGTGATATCGACAAGTCCCCCTCCCTCCGCAACTTCTTCTTTGAAACCGAAGTATTTCAGGTGTGCCTTTTGCGACATTTTTGTGTGCAGTAAGGATTACACAACCTGGAAAGTGTCCTAGGCCTATGAGATACTTAAAGGATTGTTTAAAAGGATGCTTTGGTGGCAAATTTTGGTCATTAGGAAACTCTGAGATGCGCTAAGTGATAGGTAAAGAATGGGACGATGAGATGATAATGCGAGAGCTGAGGATTTATTTTGATGACAAGGAAACTGGATCGATGTGACATGAGTGTGACTGCAGGACATGGCCTCCATTCCTTCGGATCTGTGAGTTTTCAACGTGAAAAAGTAAAAAGTAGAGGGCTGAAAAGTACAAGGATTTCAGATCACATTATACCTCATTCCTTTGTGGGCTTCCTGCATCACTAGGGTATGTAAAGTGGAACGGGTGTTGAGAGTTCAAATCCCTCCACTCTCCTCCCCCTCTTTCTCTCGCCTTGAAGGAAGGACTCAAGACATATTGGAAGTATTAAGATCGCTGAGGAAACACAATATTTTTGCTCCAATTCATCCCCTTTAACATAAGATTTTGCAGCTTATTTCTGTCACTTCCGCCTTCACGGAAATATTTTTGGTTGACCCTGCCGAAGTGAGTACGTGTTCGTTTGTTGATTCCTCCTTCTCTGCTCCCTTCAATTTTCGATTCACTTCTCTCACTTTGCTTTAATATCATTGCAGCAAAGTGAGAGCAGTGTCATTTCCCACTCTTGCAACATCTGAAATATTATTTGCTCATCCCTTCATTTAAGGTGCACCTCATCGATGAATTCAGTTAACAAAATGACACACTCTCATAGATTAGCCCTCATGCCATCTTTCATGGATTACCAGGAAGAATGCGACACCAGTTGGGAAACTTACTCAACGGATCGAACAAAAATTTGCAGGATGAGATATCAGAAAAAATCCCGGCAAATTTGGGGGAGACGTGCTCATGGATATTTCAGATATGCCAACGAGTGATGTGAAAATCTCAATTCTTGGCATCTTCCCAATTCCAGAATAAGCTTTTGGCGTCTTGCTAACTTTGAAGTTTCGGTCTTGACACTTTGTCAACTTTCGGTGATTTAGTGGAAATTTTCAACGAGGGACAATTTTTCAGCTGCACTGCCTCACAAGACTGTACTACAATTCCTTCCCTGTATGACTGCGAGCAAAATTATGGGATGCAGCATGACGCATTTTTAATGATACTAAGGCCTGCCAAATGTCCAATATTTTTTTGCACTGAAACGCAAACAAGAGCACTGACACTGCGATGGAATGGCAATGGCACCAACGCCTGATACTACCGGCAAAATATAGAAAAATCTATTCAGTGGAAATCCTTTAGGTGATTTCCAACTCCTCTCCTCCCAATTTTTTCACGTTCTTTTTCCAGAACCCTCCCCCCCCCCCCCCACCACCTTTCCACACTCATTTTTATAAACTCCCTTCAGCTTTTCCACACTCATTATCAAAATCCTCCACTTTTTTGCGTTTATTTTGGAAACCGTCGGACTTTTCTCCATCTGCCAAGTTATCTGACATTTTCAGGTCAAAACCCTTGAAGTAATCGAGTTTCCTTTCACACCATTTCAAGGCATCGAGGCGAATTTCTCAGACAGCCACACTTCTAAAATCACACGTCGCTAGATTCAACAACGCTGTTTTTTGAATATGAAAACGACAAAAATAATGTTCGTGAAAACAGAATTGTCTGCCCTCCTCTTGTGATAAGCAGAATCATCTTTCAGAAGTTTCGCATTTACCTATTTCACAAAAAACACAAATTGTGCACTGTACCACAAAGCACTTCCCCAACTCTACTCTTTTATTTAGGCTCGCATAAAATGATGCCTTAAATAGGGAATGGGAAGATCATTTGAGTTTAACTTTTTGAACTTCTGACTCAAATTTTCCCACTTTATTGGAATTAATTCTTATCTAACTTGAAAATTAGTTGTTACAGACCACACAAATTCTGAAAACAAAGATGGAGGGGAGCAAATGGGAGGAGGGGGGAAGTAGAGGGAGAAAAGAGGACGGAAAAAAGAACAGCAGGGTCTCGTAGGGGAATCCGACAATTTTTTACAGCATGAACCAAACTTTAATAATAAAATAAGCTTGGAAAACAAACACACACAGACACACAATGTCAGTAAATATGTTCTCTGTTAAAACTATTCCAATGCACGCTAATTTTTTGGTGGAGTTTACACATGTCTGCAAGCATAGATTATCGCTTCGCGTATCGCAACAACAACAGCAACGCAAACGCCCATCGGTAACAACTGTCTACGATGCAATTATATGCCCGCATCCTTTGTTAGAATGCTGATCATGGTCCACAGGTGAATCTCACCTGTTCCAGTCGAAATAGATGGAAGCAGACAAAAATGTAGCGGTAGTGCTCATTTAAATGAAAAAGGTGTCATAAATTTTTTGAGTTTTCGAGGTTGCAACCACAAACATAACCCCTTTTGCTGGGAATATGAAACAAGGTGTCTGAAGCAAATATGTATTTTTGAAGCAAATATCGTCTAACTCCCAGTGTGAAAGGTATAGACAGAGACGCGCTACTACCAGAGAAACTGTTTGCAGTGACCTTATTGTGTACGGTAACGGAAATCATCCCGAGTTTCTTTTGCGTTCATGGGTCTCTGTTTCCCACACACTGGTTTTTGAGGTTTCCCTAACCTTTCCACTGTTTGCTTTTCGGTTTTGAAATGGGATCGAAGAGGAAATGCAGAAAACGAAGTGGTGAGCGTAAATAACGTCGATACTTACGTGGAACTATATGGCTCCGAGTCTACGCAATTGCGAACCTCTTCGAACGCAATGACCTTGACGAATCTTGCCCATGAAACGTTGGCACATTTTAACATTGGGAATCATATCTGTCCACGTCACTATCGTTTCGTCGTTGAATGTACCTGCAATTCTGTTCCTGTTTATGCTTGCTGAGGCTGTACTGGAGGGAGCTGTCGTCTTCCCTACTTCTTGATTCCATAAAAATTGACTGTTTCGTTGTTTAAGCTAACCTGATTTGTGTTGTTGGCCTTGAAGTAGACTGTTGAAGATGGAGGCATCGATGATAAATGTTGATTGCAGCTAACTTTTTATAGCTGCTCAATTTTGTTTATATGGGGATAAATGCATTCAGTGTTCACTTCCAAATCCTCTCGTTTTTGCGATAAATGTGAAATGAATCAAACTTTCGCTCATTGTGTACCACAGTCAGAGGTGCTGTTTATTCGAAGTGTGAATCAATCTCACGTGCTTTCCATCCAACTTTCTATGTTGCTTTTGGTAATCTTCTCGATCCACTAGTTCTACAATTCTTTTTCAGCGGCTTCATCATGGCTATGCTTAAGAAGTTCGAGTCGAAGTCTGCTCGAGTAAAAGGTATGTCTTTTTTTGCATCGATTTGAGTATAATACGGAGCAAAACGCAGTTTCTTGCAGTTCTTTATTGCCCTGAACTGCAAATATGAAAATGGCGAACCTTTGAGAATGAACTTCCAGGTCGAATATTGACAAATGCACCTTCTAGGGAAGAGCAAGACTTGATCTGCATTCAAGTTTGGTTGTTGAAGTTTAGACGATAGTAACTCCAAGCGATTCTTGCAGTTCCCAAGTTTAATGTGATAAAATGAAATTATGCTTGTTCAAGCATTCTGAGATTTTTTGCTGTCTGATCGAGTCGGTTGGAATCTCTTTCGCTTTGGTTTGAACAGCGCTTAGATCCGCTAAGCACAGAATTATATTCAGAGGCTATGACAAATGGTCAACGCAAATATAAGCTCGTATATCCGATTTTAATGGGGCTCATCATTTCGCATATCGCTCATTTATTTGAATTCATTATAGATTCTGCTTGTAAACGTTCAATGAATGCTTGAAGATGCTTCACATGCAAACATTCATTGAACGTTTGGGAAAGCGTTATGAAATTTTCACTATGTTACTTATATAGCGAGTATTCTCTTGTTTTACGATGATGCAAGGGTTAACTTTTTATTCCCCTCCCTTTGCAGACATTTCGCACTCCTCCCTCCCTTGACCGTATGTTTTTTCAAGTGATTTTGAATAAATGATACCATTCTTAGAAAGTATATTTTTATTTACCCATTCAGGTTAATGTGATTTCCTATTCGATAGAATAAATGTAATTACAGTGAGAGGCGGGGGGGGGGGGGCGAGGGCAGTTCCAAAAGAAGTGGACCTATTATGTTCTCAGATAAATGGAGTGCTGTTTCATTGATAATTGTCTCATAAGTTATTTTCATTACAAATTATATCCTAGTTTCAACCTCTCTCGAATTTATCTCCTCTCCGTGCAATGAGATGCCTCTACCTGTAAATCCTCCTTCAAATTTAGCCTTTCTTCAGGTAATCTAGAGTGTTACAATCCCGAAATTGAACACAACGTTTTGCGATATAAACATTCGAGTATGCTAACGTAAGAATACGGAAAATAACGTATCACATAACAGTTGAAAGCTTTCCTAAAGTCTCCGAGGAGATTTTTGAATGATAAAAGAGGATGAAAGCACGTTGCATGACATTTTCCTATATTGATAAAATAATGATGCATTGTTCTATAATCTTTCTTTATGAATGATTATTTAATAGTTGGAGCCATGTATATTCTTAATATTTAGTGAGGAAAGGTAAGTGATTGCAATTCATTCGAACTGTACCTACAAATCTCTTTATAGGTATCTCATTCCACCCAACCCGACCATGGGTGCTCGCATCTCTGCACAGTGGTGTAATCCAGTTATGGGATTACCGTATGTGTGTCATGCTGGACAAGTTTGATGAGCATGACGGACCCGTACGAGGAATCTGCTTCCATCTGCAGCAGCCAATATTCGTCTCTGGTGGAGATGACTATAAAATCAAGGTTTCAGATGCATTTGTTTTTAATCTGACTATATCACCGCTTCACAATTCTGACCCTAACTTTAAATAAGGAGATCGACCTTTATCTTTCTTTGCTCTTCCCATTCTTCAGTGTTCACAAAAGTCTCCCTTATTATGCATCGTTATATAGCATGTACGATGCTTCCTCTTCATTTTATTAGGTGTAACAAATTTGTAAATAAAACAAGAAGTAGGGATTAGGCTGGGAATTTGTGTATATCCATCGAACATTAGGAGTATGTTTCTTCATAAATATGCTATTATCTAATCTGAAGACAATAAGTTGAGCAGTCTTGTTTCTAATTCCCCATCAGCGAAGCAAGTTTTTCTCAAATTTGATTATGCATCGTGTGCGTTCGAACAATGTTGATAAGCGTTATTTCCTATATTTTTACAACTTTTTTTCTCTCTACAGCACTTCTTTTCTTGTTGAGTGTCACCATTGCAGAGAAGTTGTACATTGTCATTTCGAACACCCAAACTGCACACGAATGCGCCAATGTTGAGTAGACAGTAATGCTGTATCACATGTTGCATTTAAGGTGTCACCTTAATGGATTTGAAGTGAATCTAATATATTTATACATTTCATACAGATATGCGACTTTTCTGATAAACATTTAGACTCATAGTAATCAAGTATGCTAAAGTACAAGTTTTAGAGGGGATTGCAGAAACAGTGGGGAGGGAGAGGAGTGGGAGTGTCCCATTTCAGGATGTATGCTCCTTCTCTCCAGTCGATCGGTATATGCCATTGTCACTTTCATATGAGTAGCAATGAGGTGATCTATCACAGAGTGGGTGGGAGCATCGCAGAAAGGCGCTTCCGGCTGCACGATTCGCCGTAAACTTTGAACTTTGGCATGGTTTGCCGTTGCGAGTCAAACCCTTGAAACAGTAATGTTTCTCTGCGAAATATGAAATATGTTAGAATTACATTTATTAAAATAACCATATTGCTGCCCATTCGTCTGCGCTTGTAACGGTGGCTCAATTTGCTGTTTTCAATGTGTGCACCCAGTTTCCCTGCAATTGTGCATTCTTGCATTCGTTTGCAATTTCCTTTTTCCGAGATCTAATTTTCATTCTCCATTGCGGACTCTGCCGATTGGTGATTGAGATTACCAGTTGCTTCTGCCCAATTGGGAATGATTATGATTATTTGTTTACTTTACTAGTTAATGTTTTTGACGATATTCTTTAAATTGAGGTATGGAATTACAAGCAACGCCGATGTATTTTCACGTTGTTGGGTCATCTGGATTACATCCGAACGACGTTCTTCCATAATAAATATCCGTGGATCATAAGCGCATCGGATGATCAGACAGTGCGTATCTGGAATTGGCAGAGTCGAAGTAGTATCGCTATTCTTACTGGTTAGTTTTATGGATTACCTCTTCTTGTTTGCATATTCTCTTTCGTTTGTCTTTTGAAGTATTGCCATCTGCGATGTTTTACTATTCTTTTTTGCGTTGGTTTTGTTACTCTCTGCTGTTCATGTGGGAATACTCACAGAAATATCGATAATGTGATGGATATAAAGAGGTAGGATTGATCGGATTGTAGGCTTATATCCTCATCCTCACTACTAATGATGTTTCCATTCACTGATATCTTTCAGATTCAGTTCCGTTTTGAAATAAGTCCTTACTTGATTTGCCACAGTTTGACCGTGAAATTGAAGACTGATGACTAAGTTCTGAAGACTCGTTTTGCAGGCGCACACTGAAAAATTATTTTTTGTCCTCAAGTTTCCTCACTGGCCGATCATTGCAGGACACAATCATTATGTGATGTGTGCCCAGTTCCATCCATCCGAAGATTTGGTTGCATCGGCTTCTCTGGATCAGACTGTTCGAATCTGGGACATCTCTGGTCTTAGAAAGAAGAATGTATCGCCAGGTGCGGGAAGCGATGTTGGTCGAGGACGCAGCGGTGGAGCAGCCGGCCAAGCGGACCTCTTTGGCCAGCCGGACGTGGTTGTAAAGCACGTCCTCGAAGGGCACGATCGAGGTGAATTCGGCGTTTTTTATAGAACCATCTTTTATGGACACGGAAGAAGGGCAGTTGTTGGTTGGTGTGTTTTAAGGTCATTTTGTTTAGTGTTGCCGTATATCATGAGAGCGGAAAAAGCCTTTCCGGAACGTTAGCACTACAGGTAGAAAGGCTGTGGTGACATGCTGCACGTTATTGTCAGACGCTTTTCCGAACTTTCAAACCTTCATGAGTTCTTTTTGCTGTTTCAGAAGTCCTCTGTTTCACCGACCTTTTTGCCCTTGTTTTCTGCTTTCTATGCTTGCGCAGCAGTATCTGTTTTATGAGAACCAGGAATTTGCAGAGTTCACATTGCGACGGTTTTTGTTTACTAAGGAGTGTTTAGGTGTGAATTGGGTGTCTTTCCACCCAACGATGCCGATACTTGTGTCTGGAGCAGACGATCGTCAAGTAAAAATGTGGCGATACAACGAGAGCAAAGCGTGGGAGGTAATGTTTCGAATATTCTGTCAACATAAAGAACGAATTGCTGCCTTCAGCATCGTCCATTTCTTTCTCAGTGAAGTATACTCAGATGTTTGATAGTAGATGTACATGTGTGGGAGAATGGATTGTTCCATTATTTAATCGAAGGCACACCCGGGTTCATTCTTCGTTATTGTCGCAGTTCAGTATGCTCTACTGCAACATTTTTTCGTTACTAATAAGGAAGATGGTAACAGTGAATGATGTTTCCTTGTTTCGGGAGGATGGATGCTTGCAATAAGTGGTTGTCATTCAGTTCCTTGCTATAAGGGGTTGCTCAGTTTCTATATATCCTCTTCCAATCACATTTGGCATTCATCATTTTCAGGTGGATTCATGCAGGGGTCACTACAATAACGTCTCCTCGGTTCTATTCCATCCAAAAGCGGAATTGATTCTGAGCAATTCTGAGGACAAGAGTATCCGTGTTTGGGACATGCAGAAAAGAACATGTCTCCATACGTTCAGGTTGTCTCTTTATTACTGCAGAATAGCCATACTATAGAGAGAGTCATCGTCCTATACCAGTTTTTTTAATAAACTGTTTAGGTACACCGCTGCTTGGAATCTAGTCATCCTTTAGAGACGCGTTTTGGTGCTGCATGATGAATTGTGTGCATTACATCCCCATTCCGCCTGTTTACCAGGTGGGCTGCTGTGGTGAACACTAGATCGGCGTTATACGGAGTTTGAGCATCTTTCACGGACTGATTTGCACAAGAAATTGTTTGTCATAATGGTTTGTGATTTTACAGGCACGACAACGATCGTTTCTGGGTATTGTCAGCACATCCAACCCTGAATATGTTCGCAGCGGGACATGACAACGGCATGATTGTCTTTAAGATTGAGAGAGAAAGACCTGCTTCATGTATTCACGATAACCTTGTCTTTTACGTCAAAGACCGTCAACTGAGAAGACTGGACATCACCAACAAGTTCGTCCACACTGTTGCTTGCATTTTAACTCTTGGAATTGAAGGGAGAAGCAGTATAAGTCGGCCAGCCTGTTTGTTAAATTAGAGAGCGAAGGATCATCCGGTTTTAGAGATGGGGAGAACGATGGCATAGTCATCGACTGCATAACGGCAGAAGTTTTTTCTGGAATAAGTTGGTTTATTTGCTAGAAGTGACGCGAAGGGATACCATATTTCAGGTCAGAAACCGTGTCTTTGCTAAAACCTTAAACTGTTTTAAGTTATTGTCGGTGTCTGATAAGGTGAGACGTATCTTTTTTCTAGCGTGGTGCTTAAGTCGCTCTCCTCTATCGTTTTGGAGTTATATTATTTGCTATGGTCTGCATTTTCGTTTGACTCTTTCCTAAGTTGACCATATATAGAATCACGCTTTCTGCAAAATCCTTTCTGTCTCACTGACGTCTTTTGGTATGACTCTTTCAGCATGGTTTGGTTCCTAAGGGCGGACTACTGAAATGCTAGTTGGGTTTTCTTTGGTTGGCATTTCTTACTTAACCGTTATTTTACAGCAAAGATGTGGCATTGATACAACTGCGAGGCAACAAATTGACACAGTCATACTATTCACTGCATTACAACCCTGCTGAGAACGCGTTCCTTCTGATTACACGGGCGGTCAGTGCTGAGAACAGCACCTATGACATGTACAAGGTAGCTAATGTTATTTACTTAATGCTATTCCACCCGGTCCTTAACGACTAAGAAATTTGTTGGAGTTTCGCGTTTTCTTTGTTTGTTATTTGTTTTCTGATGTGATGTTGATCAACCGGGTAATTTTCACTGTACAGTTGGGATTCGACAAGGATCGGTAATAAGGTAGCTCTAATTCGTGGGTTTATTATTCAAATTTTTCAACGTTTTATTTATTTTAATCGTGGTTGAAACGTTTATGTCCCATTCATGAGAAAAATCATTCGTTCACAATGCTGTTAATGAGTTTTCGATGAAAGAATAACGTGCCGAGACTGCTGTCCACTTCTCTGTTTTTTTCTCAGTAGGGATGGGAGCGCAAGGAGTATCAAAGTGTACACAGCTGTTAGATTATGCCCCATTCCCCTCCCTCCCCCCCTTCCCAACTTGACGTCGAAGTGTCAGTTGGGCGGGGCATGATTCTCGATCAAATGAACTGCTCGTTAGAGAACAATATTTGCCAGCAGTGAATACCAGCCCGAGGCTTCAGTGCCAGGAGTTAGACACTGAAAACACTTCCGCTTTGATTTGCTCAGCTATGTTCTTCCTCGGCATTTATACTTATTTTCTGATTTCGGAGCATTTGCGTTTTATTGAATATGGTTTAATAAGCCTGCGACCCTCGGGCTGTGAGTTTTAAATTGTCAACAAAATTTATGTCGAAAGAAACTTGAAGCTGCAGGTTTCAAAGAGTAGCAGTGACGGTACATCTACAGAACAACCTGAGGGAAGGCGCTCACCTGGAATCGCCGCTGTTTGGGTGGCAAGAAATCGTTTTGCAGTCCTTGATAAGAATCAACAGGTTATAACTTTGTCATGTTCTGAAACTGATATATATCATTGAAAAATTTCATTAAAAAATTATTCTTGTAAGTTATCTGAAAATACCTAAACTTACCTGAACTTAACTAAATCCATTAGCGGTTTCGGCAGTTTTGTTTGTAGTTGTTTTCTTTTTTCTTGTTTTACTTGATCTGATCTGCTTTTCCAGTGTATGTTTCGCTGCACTCACAATCGCATGTTTACATTTTCCGGTGTCGACTTCGTTTATTGAAGATGCGATTTTTTCCTACCTGTCTGCATTTTCGGATGCGACTTCCAAGTTGTTAAAATTTTTCGCAGCCAAAATTTGACTGTGATGATCGGGTTCGTTGCATTCATCCTTTGGACGACTCAACAGTGTTTATGCAATAGAAGAGATTCGCGAATGAAATTGCTACTCTTTCAGATCACAATTCGCGATCTGTCGAACAAAGAAAACAGAAAGATCGAACAGAACTCCACTGTAGATGATATCTTTTATGCGGGCACTGGATTATTGCTTCTGAAAAATGCGGAAGGACTTCAACTTTTGGATGTTCAGCAGAAAAGAGTGATTGCCGCCGTAAAGGTTGCCAAGGTATGAAATGTTGATGGATTGCCTCGAACTTTGAATTGTTGGATGAGCCTGTGAGCTTCGAGGGGAAGTAGAGGAGAATATCACAACTGGTTCGTATTTGGGGGGGATAGTTGTAGCCTTCAGTAACGCTTCGTTGTCACTCTTTTAGCTCTAGATAATGCGCTCAAGAGGCCATATAAGATAAAACTGGACAAATCAGGTTTTTGCTTTGTAATTAAGCCAAAAACGAATTGCAGAAATAGAAGAGAACATGAAAAAAACTGTGCACAGTGGTGTTCGTTTGATGTGCACATGGACAGATGATTGCTTGTTAGTGAGAGAGTGTGTTTGACATTTTTTTATATAATCATCCTGTTTTCAGAGTTTGTGTGTTAGAAAAGAGTATTATGGCGTGGATACTTTTTTGCCTTCTTTTGCGACATTTCTTACTGAAGTTGTATTTTTCAGGTGAAGTACGTCATTTGGTCGAGGAATATGGAATATGCTGCTCTTATTAGCAAGCATACGCTTACGCTTATCAGCCGCAAACTTGAGGTTGGCATTTAGTTGGTTTACCATATGGGTTTATATATATATATATATATATATATATATATATATATATATATATATATATATAATGATGTATATGTGTGTTCTGTAAGCGAATATGTATATGCATGTGTATGTTTATATGTTCACACATTTGTGTGTTTTATACCATTCACTTCCAAATCAGGTCAACCTACAGGATACCAGTTTAATCATGAAGAGGAAAATGTAGCCTTTTAACAGTATAAAAGAAACATGACAAGGCCCCCGTTATTTAAAGGAAGCACTACGTCGTCGTCTTAGGTCTGTAGTTTGTTGAAGCAGAAGATGGAATGCTTTTCCTTGCCGAAGTAGGCTACGAAGCGTCTTGGGCGTCCCAAGCTGTTCAGTTCGGTCCATTATTTCGGACGAATTGCAAGTTTTTCAAAAACTTTTCCCTGGAAGTGCGCTCTTGCGATTGCGCTTAAGCAGAGCAATTCGGAGACAGCTTTATTTTAATTATACCATCTCTCGTCGCAAATTATTGTTAATTCACGTTCTTCAGGTCGTAAAACGTATTTCGATATTTAGAATTAATGACCAAATCAAAGCTTGGTGGAATCTAATTGCTCGATCTTGTCTCGCGATAACTTCTTCAACATGGGGAATTGCAATGCAATGTTGTGACGCGTTTATTTTTGCTTTGTGTGCTTGATCCGTAAAAGGTTGTATTGCAGATGTTGTGTTCAGTGCAAGAGTCAACTCGTGTAAAGAGCGGTGCATGGGAAGATGGTGGAGTGTTCTTATACACGACTAGCAACCATATCAAGTATGCGTTAGTGGCAGGTGATAGTGGTATTATTCGTACCCTCGACGTACCTGTATATATTCTCGCTATTCGTGGCGAGAGACTTTATTGTCTCAATCGGTTTGTTTTTTTTTTTTCACTTATTCGCTGATCTTTTCAAAGTGTTGTTCAATACTTCGTTAATAAGGGTTGCTGAAAATTTTCGTCGGAAAAGGATTTGGATTGTTGTATGTGTCTTTTACATGCAAACCATTTCTGTCCTAGATCTATGCAGTTCTTGTTCTCCTGAGACCATATTCATTTTAGACCCCATCTTCTCTTCCCTGTTCGACTTTAAATTCCAAGGGAAAGAAATTTAAAAAAAAACAGAGGTTCGGAAATGATTTACATCCGTATTTTATCTCAGCCGTTCTGCATCATAAATACTCGGAAGCTTCAGTAGGTCAAGAGCGATTATCTCGTAGAGCTGCAGAGAGACTGTTGTATCGTTCAGTTACAACAGTAGAGACGTGGTTTGAAGTTTTGGCACATTTTTTTGACCGTCTTAAAATTTTCATGAGAATCTCCATGTTATGTTGTAAAGTCCTGCTTGTTCGAGTTAGCTGTACCTGTTAAACTTCCTCGCTGCAGTTGCCTGTGTTGGCCAACTTATATGACATGCCTTCCGATTCCACGCTGTTCTTAGTCCCCTTGATTTCTCTACATCTTTGCACCTCTTCAGTGATCCTCATTCAACGCGTCTTTGTATCTCTGTCTTGGGTGCCATTTCTTACTTTCTATAGCTCCATACATTAAGTTCACCACGGTCTGCTCCAGGCTTCATGTTGTTTTTTGAAGTGCTTGTTTTCAAGCTCCAACTCTTGCAGTGAAGCTGCTCCAGTGGAAGTGCCGATCGATCCAACCGAATATCGCTTTAAGTTAGCCCTGATTAATCGACGTTACGATGAGGTTTGAGTTATATTCTGTTTCCTCGGTTTTTGAATTAAATAGGGAGTACCATAAGTTTAGAAAACATCGAGTACACATATTGTGAGTAATCTTCGTAGGACGTTGCATTGAGTAGCTGCAAATTTAGAAAAGAACGCAACAATTAGCTATATCGGTGGAAGTCTCGGTAGCTTCTTATTTGAATGGTTCACGAGGGGAGTTTCGCCATGCAGCAGAGATTGTCATTTCCAGGGATGTATTATCTCCTCATTGTTAAAATAATTTTTGGCAACGATTCTTTTGGCTTGCAGCAATGGCTTCGCAGTTTCTGCTGGTAGAACGCAGCACATGTCCTTTCTCATATTGCGATTGTTTAGAGTGTCGTAATCATATGTACTTTGGACTGAGGAGACGGAAGGAGTTGAAGTGGATTTGAACTATATTTTCTCAAGTAATAACGGTTTCGGCGATACTTCAACCTGTTCTCTTTAGATTATAACGCCTGTGTTCGGCACTTGATGCCTTTTTATTGACAGGCTTAAAAGATCTGAGGTGAAAATTGATTGTTCTTTTCTTATTTTCGGGTATTAGTTGATGTTGTTTGAAGGTGTTGAATATGGTGCGATCGGCGAATATGGTTGGCCAATCGATAATCGCCTATTTGCAAAAGAAGGGTTACCCGGAAGTGGCACTCCACTTTGTCAAAGATGACAAAACGCGATTCGGATTGGCACTCGAATGTGGCAATCTCGACGTGCGCTTCTTTTTTTATCGCATTGCTTAGATTATAAGACTTATTAGTTTTTAAGATCCTATAGAGTCCTTCTTCGAAGTCGGAAGTAATATACTTCAGGTATGCACATTGATATACCTACGTTGTTGTTTACTCGCATTATCCGTTATTGATGCTTATGTGTTTTTTGATATTTATTTCATTATTCTGATAAGGTAAGACAAAGGCACGTAGATTTAAGTGATATCCAACAGAAAGAAAACAATCAACAGTGGAGTGATCAAAGCGAACACCAATTAAAGTGTAGTTGATATACATTTAGTGGTGGATTTTGTGGAAAGATAGCTGCATGAAAAAGAGTAATCATTACTAAAGGTGCTCTAAGAGTTAAAGGTTAGAGGGGTTTAGATTCCGCACAGGAACCGAAACAATCTCGGCGCTTAACGAAGATTGTCACGAAGAACATTTAATCTCTCCATAACAGGAATCTACCAACTATCAGAAGTATTGTTTGTGTTGTAGTTTTTCCTTGCCATTATTGAAATTTACATCATTGCCAACTATGAGGAGGCCAAGTGGTTCTTTTCAGGGCATGAGAATTTAAAACAACTTCACATAACTTTTGCAAGAATTCACCTTATTTTCTTGATTACACGGGCACTGAATAGAGACCATTATCGATAACAATTCTTTTCATAAGAAAGGATCTCAAAAATATAATTCTTCTTTAATGTGACCATTCCCTCTCTTTTTTTGAAAAGTCTCATGTTTCGAGATTCTCAGAAAAAAATGAGTGGTTCTCAAATACCTGTCAAGGTAAAAATAAGTGAGAGTGGTAAAGCAGCGAAGAATCCTAGCCCTTTCTTTGAATCGAGTCCATTCTCCGAGCACGACGGATGTACGCTAGAAGTTCATTGCTACTTTCAATTGTGCGCTGAACATTTTGCAGCAGTGTTTCATATGTGGTGTAGATAGTGGTGCACATTATTAGACCGAGTTCAATCATCCTCAGTAATGAAGGACAATAATCATCCTTTTTTATTTATTGTGTTAAATATTCAAAATCATCTGCCATTGTGTGATCAGTTAAGTGATGTATATTTGAATTGCACGTTTGAATATAACGACACTGATTTGAATTCTGACAGATAAACGTTTGAATATAACGACACCCCAAGGAAAGATGTTCGGTCAGTCGAGTTAGGTCATTTGATAGAATATAAACTTATCGTTGCCAGGGTGAAATTAAGAAGTGCACAATATATATTGATAACGACCTTTCAGGTAGCGCTGGAAGCAGCCAAAAAACTCGACGATAAAGCAGTTTGGGAGGCTCTTGGAGAAGCTGCTCTTATGCAAGGCAATCACCAGGTTCATTCTTTTTATCTGCATGTTTTTCATTAATCACTCTGATTGATTTTCGAATTCTTTACTCGCTGCATATAAGGTGCGACGAATTCAGAGCCTGTAAATGGTTGAAAGGTCCTTCATGTGATGTGGTGATTATACAAGAGAGGGGACGTTAAAAGATGGAGCAACGGCTCCGTAACTTCCCTGGCAGAGAGTGCTGGGATCTGTGGCATGACCTGATATTTGCTGCTGCAAACTTTCTATTTGATGAGTTAACTGAAACTTTCTGTTTAGTGAATGAATCGAATTAACCGTAGGTTTGCATCCACTTGTTTGGTGAGTGCACATAAAGTTTGCAGATGGTTGAAATGTCCTATCAACGCACAAAGGACTTCCAGAAGCTCGCTTTCCTCTATGTTATAACGGGCAATATGGAGAAGTTACAGAAGATGATGAAAATCGCTCAGATTCGAAAGGTATGGGACGTTGTTTTTTTAATTGGTTTGTTCGCTTCAAACCGCCTTGGTATGCTTCTTTGAAGAGCTTATTTGGTTTAAGGCTCGCGGATTTGACTGCCGAGCTAAATCTGTGAAGGTATGGGATGGTTATCTGACTGGCACATCAGAGTGCTTTTTAATTTTTGGTTGTAATGCGGTTACTGCTATTGAGTGTCTCGATTGATGTGAAATTGGCTTCTTCCGATGCAGCGTTCAGCTCTTTAATAAATAGTTGCTGCAATGATCACGGAATGAAATTTGGATTTCTTTATATTTCATTTCCTCAGTGAATGGAACTCAGCAGATCTGTACCAAAAGGGAGAAGGGTTGGAGGATAGTTATTTCTCCTTGAATAACAGTGTTGTAGTAAAATGAGTATTCCCACGAACAAAACTTTCGCCATCTAACCTAAATTGTCATTGAGACACTTCGCCTGTTCAGCCGTAAAAGTTTCAACCGCACTACAACTGAAATGCTGCATGAATGCTTGAAGTAAATACCGCGATGGGTAAATTTCTAAAGTCTGTTTTCCACAACGAACGAAGGAGTAAATGGAGCGAGGGCCTCAGATCAAATCATATATCTGTGGCAATACGAGCGATTTAGCTTCCTATGTTACAGGGGTAACGGCTGCAAGATTACATGGAAGTTAGAGAAGCATGAAACAGATTATAACGGAATGTAAAGATAATTACGAGGCTGATGCCAAATCTGAATTGAAGTTGTAGGCCAACTTTTGGTTTTGAAATTGATATCGGCCTGTGCATGTATCCTAAGTAAGAAGCGAAGCAAAGGATGCCCCGATCTTGATGACACTAGATTCCACAGCAGTGTGCAATTTGATTCTGAGGCGGCTTTAACTCCATGAAATCAGTAATATTCAATGAGTTGGCTGCTGTCTACACTTCGTCGAGCAGCATCCGTACACGATAATCAAGGTGCAAGATAAGCTTAGTTAGGATACAGTATCGAGATTAAAAGGATGGAACAATGCAAAGTAGATGAGTTGATGAAACAACGTGAGTTCAATAAATGGTTGGTAGATAAGGCTGTGGCACAAGTCATTCATAACGTGACCCTAACTTACCGTGTAGCGTGACCTCATTCGATTTCACCTTATCAAAAAGCGTTGGATTCTGATGTTCGCTGCTTTGCATTCAAAAATATTATAAGAGGCTTGCGCATAGAGGAATTGATTAAAGCTTTTGCTTTTCATTGTTTCGAAGAAATAAGTGTTGTTTTGAACTAAGTGGTGGTTGTTGGATATATTCGCTGGCAGTATAATGTTTCGAATTTTATTACTCAAAAAAGGTGAGTCGGCAACTTGTTCCTCAAGGATTTTTCCGTTTCTCGCAAACGTCTAGTAATTTAAGCACTTATAAATATTCAATATATGCGCAATTTTAGAATTTCAACCCTGCGTTTTGTTTTTGTTTTATCACTATTGTTGTTGTTATCAGTTCTCGTTTATTTGTATATAAAATGATTTATTGATTGGAATACAGGATTCGCATGGACAATACGAAACGGCACTTTTCTTGGGAGATGTTCGTGAGCGAATTAACGGTTCGTTTCCTCAAATTTTAGTTGGTTTCTCTTTTTGGTTCTTGTTTAGCTGACTTCGTTACTGCTTCATAGATGATGAATACATACATATCAATGATGAGATCATTTGATTGCTGTGTTACACAGTAACGCAGTGAATGATTTTATCAATTCTTTAGACTGGAATATAGCAACACAATATCGCCGTAGTGGATCAGTGCTGGAGAACTTCACTTCCATGAAAGTTATTATTGGCGAAATAGAAAGTGTTGAGCAAAATAATGAACGATTCGGCAACGTTCGATATTGTTGGTGATCCTATGGAATATATCATGGTCATATGCGTGATCATTGTGTACGTATCGATTTATATGGTCGTCTTGGGGGTGGAATATAAGTTCACCTATCAGCTCATATTTTCTTTCTCCACAGTGAATAGACTAATAAATGGCCTCACTTTAATCACCTCACCAATAATTACAGTTCTCTAGTAAACAGTTCGAATTTTTGGCTCTATGATAGCTTATTTGTAGTCCTGAAGGACGTGGGTCAGACTTCGTTGGCATATTTAACGGCTGCTACCCATGGATACAAGGAAGAGGCCGCGCAGCTAGAAGCCGAGCTTAAAGCTAAGGGGCAAAATCTGCCACCTGTCGATCCGAATGCTCGTTTGCTTATCCCGCCTCCTCCGATTCATCAGGTTGGTATGCTCATTCCGGGCTGTTTTATTGCTTTTTGAGCGTATTTTTTTCGTTCCCATGTAATTCGCACTTTGAGCTTGGTCCATGTGCATAAATGTTTGTGCATCGTTTCCGCGGTGAGTGTATCTAAAGCTAGAGACATAAAGCTTAGTGATATATTCCTTATATCAAAATAATATCTCTTTTCTGAACTCAACTTCACCAATATTTGTGAAACAATTTATAAAAAATTTTAATTTTGAAACCAATACTTAAGGGTTCCTTTCAAATCTGTGATGTTGCGTAGTTGTTGCTATAGGGCAACGTTACGGTGGAATATGCTAAACTAACTGTGGTTTCACGGTGGTACACCACGATAAGCAGACGCCATGCGATAATCAGTGATTCATATGATGGTGCTTGACGATTTTCTGTTACTAGTAAAGAAACTGTGTCACTGCCAGCCGTAATGTCCATTCCTTTGAATCATCGTCTACATCTTTCTCCAACATTGAACAATGTGCTGAATTATGCTGCAGCGACTTGTTTGCTGAGCGGTCTTATATCGCAATAATTGTGGTAGTTACATGACTGCATTAAGTAAACAGTATTTCCAGAGCAGTGTTTTTATATTACGATTATTATTACAACGATCACTGTAATGCAGGTGATTACGATTACTGTAGTTACTATGGTCTGCTTGCTGTATGCGAAGAGAGGTTTTAAAAGCTGCCGATGTCATGCCCGAAACCGTAGCCGATCTGAGAGATAGCTCCACATTTGTCGGTACTTAAGCTTCAACAGTTAGTTCACTTTTCCAGAGACTATATCTTACAATTCGTTGATGTGAGAACACGTATCGCGTGTTCATAGGCTGCTGTAGTTTCCCTTAAAGCAAATAAGTGAAAAAGTTTTATGGAGCGTTGGAGTGGTTAGTCTAAAATGAAATTGCAGATGGAAGAGAATTGGCCACTTTTGACGACATCCCGCGGGCCATTCGATTCACAGCTGCTGTCCGGTGCAGGAGGTGTAGGCATGCAAGCTGGAAAGGCAGCGCGAGCTGCTGCTGCGTTCGCTCATGATGAAGAAGCTGATGTAGTATGTTCAATTTGCTTGTTGATGGGTCTTTATAGTTGGAAAAAGAACGAAGGGATTAATAATATTTTGACAGAATTGCACACCTCATCAAAATATTAGCTGCATTTTTTCTTGCTGAGGTAGATCTTTCCCTTCCCTTCCGTCCTCACGTCACCATCAGTTCTGAGTCTCCAGTTGTAGATGACAGTCTATGTTTTCTTCCTTCGAGGTACACGTTTTTTCGCTTTTTCGCAGTATTTGCACAGTTGTGAGCCATGACAACGTAACAAAATTAAGGGGGATGGGGAAATTGACCATGTGTGAGATCTGAGTTGTGCTCGCGTATGGTCGCCTCAGTGCTAACTGATACTAGAGGTGTTCGTGCGAGCAATATCTCTAGTGAAATGTTTTCGACTATCGGTGAAAGGGAGTGTGCCTTCGAAATGATTGTTGGTTTTCGGATTTTTATCGTTAATTAACCGGTGAAGGGGCTCTAATTTGACGTAATATGTTGGCTTTGAGTAGAAGATGGGGAAGATCACAGGGACCGTTCAAGGAGGTAGTGCTCAATGAAGTACACCTTTTCATAGGTTTAGTGCCGTCTTATTTAGGCGCTGATGAGGCTTTTCATTGAAAATTGGTCTAAGTGAACTTTGCTTTGTCACGGTCGTTCGTTTGACATGGTACGAGCGGTTGGCCATCGGACATTCTTTGAAGCTAGGCAAATGGATATTTTATGTTGCAGCGAGCTTTGAGCGGCAGTCATAAGACGTTTTTTTTAGGTGGCAGGTGATGCGTGGGGAGGCGACGATGTAATGTTGGATGAGGAAGGCAATCCAGATATCGATGAGGATGAGCTGCTCGGTGGCAAACCTGATGCCGAAGAGGATGGTTGGGATGTAAGAATATTTATTACTCCTTTTTATTTAATATTTGAATTTTATTTTGTTCATTTATAAGGATGTTTGATTGCTTTTATTTGCCCTTCTCGACTTCACTTTGTTTTATCGATGAACGGGTGCCAGAAGTTTTGATTGTCGTCGTAGGTGAGTGAATCATTATTTCAGCCATCTGATAATTTGAGTGCTATTGTATAGTGAAGATGCTTCAGTAGGAATTCAGTTCTTCGCGCAATGACTTTCAAAGAAATGTTTCAAAACTGTATGTTCTGCTCAATGGGTACGCCTTGTTCTAGTATATTGTTTCATTAGGTAGATACACCTGATCCTGAAGGCCTTCTAATAGCACTGGTTAACATAGCATGACTTGCAGTTATGCAGATTCCACTGTTACAATGCTGCAATAGAGATGACCTCTATGTTTGCTTGCGTTTTGCTGCAATGTTGCTGTTGATAGATTTTCGGCATTCAATGATAAAGCAACATTTAGATGTCGTTAAGTTTTTATTAATATCATAGCCTCTTGTTCCATCCAACGGCCAACGTCGAAATGAAATTTCGTGCTGCTATTTTTTTGCTTTCTGCATATCTCATACAAAAAGAAAACTGTTCAAAATGTTCATCTGGTCATTCCGAGGTATTTTTCATACCTAGGTATTGATATAGGTGCCAGCTTTGATAACTTAAAGCAGTATATGTGCTACGAATGAATCATTGGGCTTTTTCAGAGTAATCGTGACATATAAAGGGATGAGGGGTGATGAAAAAACTAAATGCTCGTCAAAATAAGGCAAATCGGGAAAAAAACGTAATAATATTAATCGAAAAAGGTTTGTAATCACGGTGTCGGATCTAAGTTTTTGGCTTATTTAGGTGGATGACGATCTGGCGTTGCCGGCGGATGTCGAGGTACGGACAGGTGTGGATGATGAAGATGGCTTTTACTCACCTCCGACACGTGGTCAGCCGCCAGCGTTCCATTGGCCCAACAGTTCAAGGTTGGACATACGTATATGCTTGACCCCCCCCCCGTCTGTGTTTCCCTCCATCCCATCTCCCCTCCCCTTCCTTTTTCTTGTTCCCTATGCAAAGCTGCAGCAGATTTGCGCACAAGTTAGCGGAGAAAAGTATATAAAGAATGGCGACATATGACATTCGGAAGAAACTTAGCGAGTATTAATGGAATGCTGAGCGTGCTATTGAAGTTGTATTTATCGCAGATTTTGAACGTGGGACAAGATTTTCGTTGTGTATGTTGTTGATTTTTCTATGCAATAAACATGTAGTCATGTTCAAAAGTTATTTTATTGTTTCAAGCTTCCGCATGAAATTCTATGGGAGAAAATGTCTGCGAGGTATTTGTGTGGATCTGAGATGTGCTTCGAGAAGTCTAATTGGCGTTCTAATTCACGTCATCCTGAAGTGGAGAACTGAGCTGTATGCATCTCAGAACTCGCATGAACATAGGTGGAGAGATGGCCGAAATCCAGAGTTGCTATGCTTGCGAAATCGCATTGCATTATACATATATTTCATTCGTAAGTGGCTCAGTTTTTGATCTGAGGTCACTCTGAAGTCTCTATGGGGCATTTTCCAGCTTGCCGTGTTGCCCTGTCGAATCAGCAGTGCGGGTATCGTCTAGACATCCCTGACCTATGCACATTTATTGAAGAAAGGTATCTTGTTGCTGCATGTTGGCAGGCTAACGAGCTGGACAACGTTGACTCTGAGTTGATCCTTACAGCTTTTCAGGTTGATGACTTTCTTTCATAAGTTTTTCGAGGGTGTTATAAGAATGTTGGATCTAATGGAGGCTCTCAGAACATTTGCTTTCGATAACCTGTTACCCATTTTGCTATCGTTTCGCAGTTGGATTTCCACTACAATTACGTTTGGCAATTTAATTGATTGTTTTATATATTAAGATTGGTGGCTGACCATGTAACGGCGGGAGCATTCGACAGTGCAGCTCGACTTCTACAGGACCAGCTGGGCATCATTCGCATTGAACCTTTCAAGCAGCATTTCCTCACCGCTTTTGCAAGGCTGGTTTTTTTGTTTTTTTAAAGGCTGTTTTCGCACAGGGAAAACGTCTAGTCCATATGCAACGATTGGAATACGACATCTGCAACCACAAGTTGAATTCCATTGATGCATTTATTGAACAGCTTTGATTTATTGCTTTTGCTTCAGTGGCCTGATTAGACATGTATTGAAGTAAGTATAGCTACGATAGGTTCAGCTTGTTGTATTCAGATCGCGTACCGCATTTGAGGGTCTACCGAGCGCGGGTTCCAATTTCGCATACCCACTTCGTAATTGGCAGGAGTCGTCAGGTAAGAACGGATTACCAGCTGTAGGTCTACACTTGGGTGATTTGGCGAATCGTCTGCAGACATGCTACCATCTGACAACAAGCGGCAAGTTCGCGGAAGCGATTGAAAAGCTTAGACAGTTGCTGCTATCAGTGCCTCTGCTCATTGTTGATTCCAAACAGGAGGTAATTCATTTTCTTTTGCACTGATTTATCCTTTTGATGCCTCAGGCAAGTTGTGCAGCCGGACGACGTTTATTGTTACCTTCCATGAGGAATATTTATTCTGTTTGCTGAGAGTAATGAATTTAGGAGCTTTTGGGGGTACATGTTTGCAGATTTTGTTTCAGTTGCTTATACTAAAAAGTGATATCTCCATGAGCGGGTAGATACTCGCGTACTGCAGGTTTTCCCACTCGGGCAAGTATGTGCATTCAGTTTCCGATCGTGTCGCTAATTTCCATATAGATGCACTGGCAGCTAATTTGTAGTGAGTGAGCTGAGATGTATTGCTCTGTGAGTCTTTTGGAAGAGTAAGGCCATCTGCCGTTTCGTATGTTATTTTAGTGAAGGTTTTTTTTGAGGATTATGGCTTATAGCAGTTTTCAATCTGAAACGGATGTATGTTGAAGTTTTCTCAAACAAGGGACTGTTCATTGTCTAATATGAGCATCTTTTGTTATTTTTCGTTTATTTGGCAATTTGAGATTAATGGTGGGTGTTTGAATTGAATGAAGTTCGGCGTTCTGCGCTGTATACTCGTGGATTCATTATGTTTTTTGCGATTATTTGATTAAAAGTTGAGGATGCCATTTTCGATGGGTTCCCCCTTTTTGAATAGTGTGGAAAGTATTTATTAAATATGGAAAGTATTGTTGAAGTTTGCTGACAGAGGTCTTCATAGTGTGCATTCGGTCGTATCGCTTTGATCCCTTTCACAGATTTGAAGCGTTCATCATTGAGAAGAACATTTTGAGAGTTAAAAAGCCATCAAAATTTTCATAGTTTAATGAAAGGGGAAGATAACGGTCCATCCGTCGGAAATTATTGTCGAAGTGATTAGCTTCGGTTTGGATTGTGAATCCAAAAGTCTACAGTAGTGCTTGTTTTCCAAGTTATCAAGGTGTCGTCAGTATTTGACATATTATGAGGATGATTTCATAGGTGATAGAAGCACAGCAATTAATCGACATCTGTCGTGAGTATCTAGTGGGTCTACTATTGGAAACGGCTCGCAAGGAACTCCCCAAAGATAGTATCGAAAACGCGAAACGCAACGCTGAGATGGCTGCTTATTTTACCCACTGTCAACTACAGCCGGTGCGTTTTTATGTTGAACGTTGTCGATGTTTTTGGGTAATTTTATTTGACTTTCATTCTGTATGCTGTGTTTTCGATGGTTTTATTCATGTGCGTTTCTTTTTATTGCTTTCTATGTGATGCATTTGCAAAGCCATTATAACGACATCGTATATGTTCTGTGTCTTACAAATTTACGTGAAATCAATCCATCAGCCTTCAGAAGGAATTGTCTGAAGGTGCCTAAGAATTCGTATGTCCTATGTAACACATTAAATTTTTACTTGACGTCAGCGAGATCGGAAAAGAAACCTTTTATGGAAGATTAATAAGAATGGCTGGGCCAGCTGAAGTATGAAAAGATAATTGCACACATTTTACTACTTGCTGACAAGCATTAAATTGGTTGGCTTGTTGAACTAACTTTGCAAAGCGTCCGGCATGCGATCTCTTCAGATGTGCTGGCCACTTGCTTATTAATCTTTATTCCACTCACAACTTTTTAGGTTCTTTATTACTGATTCTACCAGTCAAGAGGTCTCTATTATGTTTGTGATTATATCGTCAATTGGCGAATGAAGTGAGGTAAATCAGTTAATCGAAATTATTACGAATGCACGCAGTATATACAGTGATGAATTCATGCATTAAGGTTGTTCTTTGATACGATTTGAGCATTTTAGGTGCATCAGATATTAACATTGCGTACGGCGATAAATCTCTTCTTCAAATTGAAGCAAATGAAAACGTGCGCATCATTCTGCAGACGGCTTCTTGAGCTTGGTGAGACACTTTCTTTTACTGTTTTATTCTGTTTTCATTTGAAGGTGGTTTTAAATACATTTAATTGCCGCTCATATAGCGGCCTGTAGTCGATGTTTCAGTGATCGAGATGGATGCGGAGTTTTAATTTATGGTTACTCTTACTCGATGTGATCCCACTGTTTATTTTATGTTTTGTTTAAAGCTTTATTTATTTATTTATTTATTTATTTATTTATTTATTTATTTATTTTTTTTTGCAAGCTTTGTATATTTAAGTGCATAACGCATTCACACTTTGAGAAGAAAGTGATAAAAATGAAATGGATAGCATCGAAATCGACCAATAATTGACTCACTAATGCCATCCTTGAAGGTAAAATATATGGCATATGTTGTGAAGCTCGTTCCTGTGTGAAATATGCAGTCTCGACAAGTTCTTATCAACACGTGAAAACGTCATTTCCTTGTGTTGTTTCGCAAAAAGCACGTACACTATTTCTGGCAGTAAGGTTCAATGCAGTTTCTCCACTGACCTCAACGAACAGTCCCCCCTAGATTACCATTCGATGAAATCGAAACCTTTTACACATTGTAAAGTCGATTTTCTGCTTCTTTACAGGAAAAACTGATCTCATGCAAACGTTTTATATCGGTGTGAAGAAATATTGCAAGGGCACATCGTCTGTGCATGAAACTTACCTTAAAAGCTTCAGCTTGTTTGTATTTCCTAACGAGTGGAAAAGTGTAATAGGGAAGCTAGACGTGTTTCTGTTCGCCACTCATCTGACCAAAAGATTTTTGTGAATTGCAATATTCGAGGGACAGATGTCCCGACATGTGCGCAGATAGGATATGGAATAATGAGTTTTGAAAGGGAGCGAATTTCTCGAAGAATATCATATTGCAGATTTTTAAAATAAAATGACGAGCAGTGTTTTTAAACTGCCGCTCGACAATTCCTTCGCACATAAACCGAATTTTAAACAATGCAGCTCACCTAAGCAGGCGAAATTTTCCCTCGTAAATTGCATATTCATGCATATTTTTGACAGAAACTTTCGCTCGAAGTATGAGTGCAACAGTTCCACTGTTATATTTTCTCTACTCATTACATATATATATATATATATATATATATATATATATATATATATATATATATATATATATATATATATATATATATATATATACATATATATATATATATATATATATATATATATATATATTTATTTATTTATTTATTTATTTATTTATTTATATTTATATTTTCTCTACTCATTACATATATATATATATATATATAATATTCATCAAACACGTGTCTCTGATGCATCGCTGTGTATAAAAGTTGCATTTGCATCCTCTAAAAAACGCACTGTCGAGCTCGAAGCGGCCGCATATTTTTTTGTCGATTTCGGCAGTGCATCCATTCTCTAACATATTTCTTTTACTTTTCTCCAAAAAAGTTCAACGTACACACTGAATCATCGATATCAATATCAGCAATAACACGTTGTGGTTTCCAATACAGTTTCGCCTACGATGACATCACTTGCTTTAGGATGCGGCTTCTTTCTTATTGTTATGTGGGATTGTTTCGTTTTCGTTGGTGTTAGCTTAAAAGTTTTATTTCTATTTTAGGTCCCAAGCCGGAAGTGGCAGCACAGATTCGAAAGGTGTTGGCTGCTGCAGAAAAGGATCCTACTGATGCACATAAGGTTGATAATATTTTTTTTTTTTTTTTTTGAATTGTTCGTTATCTGGTTTCTTCGCAGCTCGCTGCTGACGGGTAATAGCCATCTGAGATCCAGTTGCCGTGTTATATTTTACTGAGCGCTATTCGGTAGTCATGAGTAAAATTGATTGTTTCACTTCAACAGTGTAGAAGTGGTTGTGTTTCTTTTGCAATCTGGATTGATACGGCGGCAAAAGAATTAAGGAGGTAGCTGAATAGGCGATGGCATTGGTAAGGTTACAATCTTTTACGGTTAGTGACCGTCGGAAGACGTCGGCTTCCGACTGCAATCTAACTGAAACCAAGTGCATTTCTAAAACATCGCTGACTCGCCGTCCAGTGGCATTTGGAAGGAACCGAATTTCGGTTGCATCCGAGTACATCTCGAAAAGCGGTCGCTTACGGATCGAAGGCGCTCGTTAAGAGCCAAGTTTTGCTTTCAACGCGAGAAAACTAAGAAATCAAAGCCGAATTTGTGTTTTTGATCGCTGAAGTGATATGATACGCTCAGAAGCGACCTTAACGGTGGGCCAGTTATAGACAGCGATTGAATGCGGTCTGCCGCATTTCCTTGTATTGAAGTCGTGGGTTTCTATTTTACCAGTGCTTCAACAAAGGGTCCATGATGAAATAAAGTTTGTGGATGTTGGGAGGATGGGCTTCTATTTCATCAACTTCTTTCTTTTTTTAATTGTTTATTTCTTTAAGTTTGCCTCACTTTACTTCTAGTTTATGTTAATGCTGCATATTATCGTATGGAATTTCGGTTATTAGGTAGGCATCTTCTTCCACTCTTATGGGAAGACTGCGAAAGTTTTATTCTGTGCCGCCATGTTATTCGATATTCAGAAAGGGGAGAGTTGGGGAGGAGTGAGGATGGAAGTCCAAACGGGTCATATTAGAATGTTGTGTTAAGAGATATAGAGCCATCTTCATCCCTTCTTTTTTCACTTTTGTGAAAACGTTGAGATGTGAATGAAAATGTTTATAATAGTGCTTTCAGTTGCACTACGACGAACTGAATCCGTTTGTAGTTTGCTCTCGAACGTTCACTCCACTCTACCGAGGAAAACCTCAGGTATGTTATTTGTGATGTGTCATTTATAAGAATCGGAGTAGATCGTTGGCAAGGTGATGGCATTGTTGTGCTCAACCTATGCTCGTAAATGATGAACCTTGAGTAACACATCTCTTCTTACCTTTTCTCCTGTTATTTTCAGAAGTTTCTAGTGGAGCTTCGAAGTGGTTGAATATTTGACGGCATGATTCTGGGGGACCAGAAGGTCCTTCTATAAAACTACAGAAAAATGAACTTGAATGGTAAATGAGATTTAGATTTGTTAATGTTAGAACAGCTTAGAGCATAGGCATGGTATTTTCTTTGTTGTGTTGTGGTGCGTTATTTTGAAGGTTTTTGAGGATTAGCAAACCCTTACGATGTATACTCGTTATTTGCAACGAAAGTTTATTGCTATAAATTTGAGCACATTCGATCAAATCGCATGCTTTACAATTTATCGGATGCACCGTTCCGCAGGGAACGGTGCATCCGATAAACTCGAACCGTTGCAATGCATAACGCACTAAACGATAGAAGTGATTCGATGATCGGTGTTGAATGGGGCAGTTGTTTGATGTTGCAGGTGAAGTGTCCTTTCTGTGGTGCATCGTATTCACCGGATTTAGCTGGTGGGATATGCGACGTCTGTCAGGTTGCCGAAATCGGACGTGATACTATTGGACTGAGAATCAGTGTCGTCCAAGGCAATAAATAAACACTATAAATGCATGCATCTGTTTTTTATTCTCATAGATGTCGACGCATATCGATTGTTCTTTGAATAAGGGAAGTGGTAGCCAAGCCATCACGAGGGAATGTATGTTTGGTATCCTTGTGAAAAGTCAAGGGAAGTCTGTAATTTTGTTTGTTCGTTTCCGCTTCTCTTTATATTCTCTATAATAGGAGTATTTGTTGGTGATAAAGTATGAGTATAGCGCTGCATTTTACCTTACTTTCCGTTCCAATTTTTGAGAGGCGTTATGCCAAAATCACCACTGGAGTTTGGTCTACGGTTGGACTGTGGGTTGGGATATGGGCGATCTGGTAACCAGGTTTATGAACTCCTTTCAGTCTTCCCTTTAACGATTTGCTAATCTCCTCCAGTTCCGTGGTTGTCGTTGTTTCCTGTTCTTTCGGGAGCGATATCGTTATCGTTGTTTATGATGTATGGTCGCGGGTCCATGCTTCCTGGATGCACTATTGAAATCGGAAATTGCACCTCCATTGGTTGTTTCAGCACAAGAGAGCGGATCACTTGATTGTGGCGAAGTTATAGGTTGAATGATCAAAACAGCAAACGGATTTGTTTTATTCCATCGTATGTGCTGTGCCGCCGGGCATATTCCATTTGCTTATGACGTTAACTTATTTTGTATTGATTTGATTTTGTTTTTCTGTTCGCGGTTAAAGGTATTAAATGCTTATGCTAAGTTCTTTGGCGACCAATATTGAATAAACTGTACGGTGGTACGTACTTCGTGTGGCAGATGTAGAGCGGCACTGATGATGACTTTGAAATCCAGTGAGTTCAGGGATGTGCTATTGACTCGGGAGAAGGTAGGGGCTACCGTGTTGTCTGGGAAAAATTTGGGTTCAAAACTAGAGGATTTCATCTAGATCATAAGCACCTAGGACGTGTTATGTTGAAGTGATGGGAGGGGGGAGGAGGATTAACCTGGCATTCCCCCGATTGAGATGGTAAAGGGGTGTTTGGTGGAATCCTTAAAATTGTATGGTCGGTTGACAAACGGTAAACTTCACAGGGTGGCGTCTTGTAAACAGCTAACGGAACCACAGCGAATGGGCAAGTCTTTCGTAAGTAGCGTCGCTTTTGACCTTGGGCAGGACTAAAACCACTTTTCGGGTATTTTGATGGCGTGCCTATCCCGCTTTCTGTCTTTCACGGGCATCCATGGCGCTCACGCACGTACACGGCGATTCAATAATGGCAGACAGCATTAAATTAGCGCTCCTGATGAGAGTGCGGTGTTTAGTGTTTATGTGAACAACGTTAGGCATCTCGATCGGGTTTCACGCAACAGTTGCTATTTCCTTGCTTTCTTTTTCTTGGTCGCTGATGACGGTGATGACGCCTTACCTCTATCTTCATTCACCGCTTCCCATCCACTTAAGGGACATATGAAACTGTGTTGGCACATTGCACCTATGAAAATATTGAAAGCATGCTTAGGTATACGAAGAACATATGTACAAAAAGGTATTGCGTCACCCAGTCACCGCACTCACCATGATCAGTTAGCCTGAATTTACTCTATAAAACAGCACTCTCAGTCCTCAACCATTTCTAGCGATTTCATGTCGAAGTTGCATTCTTCATATTTCGCTGTTATACACTCGGAAACGATTTATGGAGGGTGGTTGACTTCACATGTATAATGTTTTAGAGGTGCAGTCATTTTTTTATGAAATTTTTTTTTTTTTTGAAATTTTATGAGATATGTTTTATGAGATATTTTTGCTGGGCATAGTTGGTGCAATTTGTAGGCGTGGGTGCAACTCATGAAATTCCCATCTCTCTAGGGCAATAATCAAGAGTGGCGAGTTTTCCTTTGTGTTCTCTCACCTTAGTTATTTGATGCATGTTCTGTCTACTTTATTGAAATCATGAGTGAAAGGCGGTGAACGAATACTTCTTTTATATTCATGAATTGCAGATAATATACGATTTTATTTGCAATGCAAGGAGGAAATAAGTTGTCGCCTTTTCCTAACAATGTGATCGATTGCATTTCATAGTCATTCTGCAGTCAATGACCATTAACGTAGTTTCAAGAAATGCATGAATCCTTGTTCTGCCTATTGTGAAGATTTGGATTGGTAGGATTGGATTGATAGGAAATCGTGCCTCTCGAATCGTCGGTTCCTTCAAGTATCTTCAGCATAATAATTTGATAGCGTATTTAGAAATATTCTTTTGACTGTTTTTTTAACGTTTTTTTTCTTTATGCAGTCTAAAATCAACATGTTCATACTATGAACCGCCGGCACATGATCGTATGGGAGGTTTTACTTTTAGAACCTTCCCATCCCATGTCTTGGGTCGCGATGGGCAAATCCAAAGTTTCTCTCAATCTTGTTTTCAAGAGTTTTCTAACAAGGCAGCACTTGAAAGCGTCTGGTGATAGAATCTTACCTCATTATCAAAACTTTGTACATCTTTCCTAGACCCCGAATGGTTTTCTCACACGTCGTTCCGCATGATACTGTGGAGGCCAATAACACCTGTTTGGAAATCCCGAAAACGCTAGTGCTATGCTGCGTAACATGCAATTTGTTTTGAATTTTGTATACTCTTGGCTCCAAAAAGTTTTCTCCTTAGTCATCGGCCGTTGATGATATTTTGGAAAATCCGTAACCGCCAACCGACCATAACGACAGATTTTCGTTCATCAAATTTTGGGCATCCATTAATAGCGCTATGAAAAGGAGAAACTGATGCTTTCAACGGATTTCGATTGTAATCAACGACTCAAAGTTTTTTTGGTCACAGTATTAGTTTCTGTCGGTCGGACTATTAGTGTTGCTTCTCTTATCAACTTTGTACTCCTAATGTGTTGTGAACAGGAGAACATTTTGGATACTCTTAGGGTCTATGTTCAACTAACAGCAATGCTCATTACATTCCAGAGTCTCATACTTTCACACATGCTGGGAATCAAACCTGAAATTGAATCAAAATGTTTTATTGCTTTGGTCCTTGATACAGATCGTCCATGAATTGAAATTTGTTGTAGTCAATTCTTTGCTCATAGAAAACTGAAAACATATGACTGCTGTCGTAACTGTTTGGCTCAAGAAAGACAAATGTGATTTCGTGAGCGAGACATTGGTAGCGCTAAAATAAAACATTTCTCATTGATAAACCTACAATCTCCCTCGTCTTATCAACTCTCAAGGCGCC
This sequence comes from Baylisascaris procyonis, assembly GCA_037389465.1. NCBI lineage: Eukaryota > Metazoa > Nematoda > Chromadorea > Rhabditida > Ascarididae > Baylisascaris > Baylisascaris procyonis. The sequence goes on from JAZARR010000164.1 coordinate 2,575,637, forward strand.
ATCGACTTGCACCCCTTCAACAATGAAAGAAAAACATACTGGAGCACCTATGATGGGATGTCATCTATGCATGGCGTCGTGCCTTCTGTCTAGCATTTGCACTGCTGCCGCATCTTCCTCGAGTCGTGTACATATGGCAGTTTTTTGTGACCCAAAATTAATGCAACATTCGCATAGTGGTATTTAACGATCATTATCTCAAATATTCACGAAGCAGTAGGAAGTTCTTTTCGCGTGCATATGACGGAAATCCAGAAACTGCTTGATGCTTGAGACTTTTTTGTGCTCCACATCGCTCATTTAGCCTTTGTGCATATGGCGCATTGACGACAGCTGTTTGCAGTTAACGCCCCTTGAAAGTAGTGGAATGCCGAGCCGCCTGAATTCCACATTCGCTTCCTTTTAGAACATCGTAGTCACTCTCTTTTACCAGTTTCGATTTCCTTGAATACTTCATTCATTCATGAGACTGTTGACTGAATACCCTTGATTGCTACAGTATTTATGTTCAACTCCTTAGGATACCGTGTGGGATTTGCTTGTATGTTGATGTTGTGATCGTCCCGAACTCAACCTTTAGATAGGTGGTCTTAACCTCGAATACAGTGTTGAGTGGATTCCAAGTGCACAAATATACAAAAGGATGTGTTGTAGAAGTACAAACATTGCAATTGCCATATGCGTCCACTTGCATCATGTATAATTGCTTGCCGAGCGAGCAGTCTTTCCAACGATAAATTTTTTCTATCTTGGCAAGTACGTTATCATTTACAGTTTATGTATTTGCAAAAAAAGTTCACTTCTTTGCGCTTTTCGTCGTCCATTCTATGCGCTTTTACAAATTTGCTTTGCAAGAGTGCATTATGGCGATATCGCGTCTTTGCACATGCATCTCTGTCCGTTTATGTCTGTCTGTCTTCCAGTTCCAGCTCGGAAATTATTAAAATTAAATTGACGAAAATTGGGGAATATCATGCTAGTATATCATAGTGTACGCGAACCGTCAATTCGCGGGAGAAGTTACAGACATTTAAGTGTGCTAAAAAAAACGTGCATTTGTTCAAGTCTGTTTTTCTTCATGCACCAATCGAGTCAAAGAAAAACGAATCTCTTTCCGGGAAATTTATACGTGCTCTTGGGTCATTTAAAATAAGGAGGCATTATTCAATACGTTGGTTGCAACTTGTGAAAATGTCCTTCATGTAAAAGTAGTGCAAAAGTAGGGCAAGCTGATGTCTTCAGCTTGCCCCACTCGCACAATAGTCAGCCCTCAAGCCCTGCTAATACCACCTCTACAACCCGGATCAGATCACTAGCAAAATATTGGCTAGCAAAATGCATCGCACAGGTAAACGCCTATTACCCGTGCGATGTTCAATTTTTCACCTCACTACCTGCACAACGCATAGTCATCCTCCGCCTGCGCCATAACATAACTTGCAGCTGTCAATCTGTACTGCTGAATAACATGTGATAGATGTGCACAACATGCAGTCCTTCGCCTATATTGGCTTCTTTAGCAGAGCAGGTAATCGCTAAACGTATGCATGAACATAATTGCTGAGCTGAGGAAGCGTTAGCATAATCATCTTAGTGAATCACTGCTGTTGATCAGTTGGCTGTCACTACACCTCGTCCTGTCCACTCTGTAACGGTGACTTCTCTTCGCAATCATCCTCCTTTTTCGTTTCAGTATTTTGTGATTTTATTCGACTGAATATTGCAGTCAGCCCTCTTATTCGTCTCCACGTTATTCACAAGACAGCTGTAAACGTTATCTGCTATCAGGTGGACAAACTTCTGCTTGACTTCCATATGCAAACTGAATCAGTTGATCTGTACCTCTTATAATATTTGCATAAGCACATTCCGGCCAAGTCGTGTGTGTTTATGTGTGTGCATGTAGGGCGCATTTTTTATGTGCCTGCACCACTTAAGAAGTTCCGACTTGTATCCTAGATACGTTGCTTGCACCCATGGAATATGATAAATGTATACTTGTAAAGATGGATGGGTACTGATAAAGCTTTGAGCCTAAAATTGCGGTGGACATTTTTGCATTCGACTGTATCATGTATAAAAAAAAGCCTTCTATGTATGAAATGAGCTCCAAGTAAGTGTGGAAATTAATGTGCTTAAATCCACCTGCTGGTGTTGACGGACACGCACAACGTTGCAAATCGTTCCCGCTTAACGTCCAGGGCTGCTTGGCTGAAAGAATCTTGAATGCACTAATTTAGTTATTGGTCGCACAAATAAATCAGCCACTCTTCTATTGCCAAATAAGCAAATTTGGCTGACGCAATAGCGAAGTAACGACCAAACCGACCGCTTGAATGCTAATTGAAGGTGCGAGAGGTTGATGGTCAGCATAAACACAAACATATACACATAAAAACAGCAGCTGTTGATAGACAGGCAAATAAATACGTATGAAACATGAAAGCAACTCTGCTAGTTTCTGCACAAAATTTGCATAGTAGCATTCTATTGCTATCGATACACTTTAGATACAAATAAACCAAATTCCATTAAGTTTGAAGGGCTCGAGAATAATTTGAGATAGGCAAAGTTTGCAGAGTGCGTATCGTGCTAATTGCCTATCATAATTCTCGAATTTGTGCGTTTGCATTAATATTCGCCACCTGTGAAGGATTAACTGAAAACAGTTTGCAATCTTCATTCAACACAACGATTGGGCGTTTGCATCGTTCAGCAAGCGATTTTTAGCGATAGCATTCTGTGTGAGAGCATGGGAATGCTCTGTCAAGAATGTGTGGCATTCGAAATCGACGTCTCGCTGCAAGCCGAATTCGCTTCATTCCTCTACAATTCGGTGACTTTGCTTCTAACAACTATCCTAAACCTGATGTGGTTTCCTAACTTATTTTTAGATTCATCGACTTTCATATAGATAGAATTGTAACATTGACATTCTTGGAAGTGGGTATGAGTCGTTATTTACCTCATTCCTGATTGTCTCATATTCAAAGAACAGGATAAAAAACTCAGATCAACTGCTAAACCAATCAGAACATTCGATATGGAAATGGGGTGCTCTGCTGAATATCGTCTCAATCGGAGTGCCTGTTTTTCACTGCATCAATCAGTTTTTTCTCACAACACGATTTCAGAGAGCTTGAATTTAAGAAAACAAGTATAAAATGCCATTTCTCTCAACTTCAGTCCTGAAATTCCGCTAGATTGTGCCAAAGATCCCGTGGGAGGGGAAGGGGGTGATTGCTTAAAAAATGAGAATGCCATTATGAAGTGGAAGCAATTTATTCCTGCAAGAGCTTATAATAGTAGTCCATTAATCCTGGTAAAGCTTATGAAGATATTTTTACTGGCATTGTTCAATAAATGTTGACTTTAAGCGCCTCAAATTATTCGGATGAATCCGTATATGTTTTTCGCTTTCTGATTTTTCGTGTCATTTATGTCATGCCATAATTCACGTTGATTTATCAAACTCGAATGGCGTTATTGTCATTTAAATGTGCCAAAGAATTTACAGTGGATTTTCATTTAACGCTTTCATCAACTAGATCACAGAAAAATAGATTTTTGAATAAGATGTGCAAGTCGAATCGGTCAGAATATGCGAATATAATAACTAGGCACGTTTCATTTTTTTGGTGACTTGTGAAACTGGTTGATCAGGCGAGTGAGATGTAACAGCGCGTATCGCGACAGCCCCTATCGCATTTCTTTTCACGTCTGTTAGAACAATCGGCCTGATGGCGTGGAATGAAAAAGCACATATCGTGCTAGCCTTTCTGCCACTTGTTAGTAAACATGGTTGAACGCAAAATCTAAGTAAATATAGAGGCATGTTTTTGATGCTGGGACAAGATCTGATATCAATAATAAGGCATGGAGCGCTATCAGCAATGTGTTAGCGAAAGTTGGTCCTCAGCCGTTGCGTAATCAATATGCACTTGAGTACGCAAAGAAACAGACCACCGATCCTGATTTTCGGAAAGAAGATGGCTTAAGTGCTCAGCAGAACTCATTTTGCGGGAACTGAGCTCAGAAACCTTGTAACCTTAAGGCATTTGATAACGGGTGAAGGTTCGGTACTCTTCCTTATAATAGATATAGTGCATTCAACAATGCATTGTAATGACCTAAAAAGCAACGCTTTGAAAGCGAAAATGTTTCAGCAGACAATTGCAAACCTTGATATTCTCCTCTGATGATTTTATTCTTTTCTATTGCAAAGCATTTTCTCCATCGCTTTTGATCGTAATTTATCAACGTTAAGAGCTTAAAGAGTTGCGCCTTTTGGAAATGAAGTGCATTTATCTGAAATAATGGACAAAATTTTTGGCTCTAATTTATGCAGTTTTGTATGAAAGAAAATGTGTTCTTTTCACCTTGTCTTTCGATATTTTCAATTGTTTTTCCTCTTCACTTCTGAAGAAATTTATTTAATAAAGGCGATAGATGTGCTTAAATGCGAGGATTATCTTTCAAGTCGATATTTGGCAGAGTCTTTGATGTTAAATAGACTGAGTCTTTCTTCGAATTGTCGAGTGGGAGAACTGATTTTTGTAAATGTTTATAAACGTATTTTATAGTTTCCAAAAGCAGTCTCCATCAGTTTCCGATCAATATGTATATCGCTACTCATTTACTTCTCAATGAAGCATTGTTTGTTTCATTTTGTGTACTCTATCTGGAGTTCACTGATCAAAACCGTTGAGGTGGATCGAAGTGTGGGAGCGAGAAAGAGTGGCAAGCAGAAAAAACCCCGTGGAGAAAAAAGACTCAAAGCAGTTTAGTTAATTTGGCTGACGCAAGATGGATTTATGCGCAGACGGCTTAACAGTGCGGAAAATTTGCGAAAAGCTCAAACTAAATAGCTATGCAAGAAAATGCTCAGTTGTATAAAATTATATAGACAACAGCCAACTTAAATGCGCTGGCATTTTGATAAGATTTCTTCGGTCCATATTATCACATTTAATGCATTTTGCTTTTTTAAGTATCGGATTCGAAACTGGACTTCTAAAAATCACTGAGGTAGGGGCTCCCAAACCGGCGAACTGTTCTGAGGAGTGCCTGGAAATAGGTCTTTGCTCAGAATTTGGGTCGAGGATAGTTTCACTCTTCAGGTTCACATCCCAACAGGAAGGCATTGTTGAGGCCTCAGCATGGCGCAACAGGTGTATAATTGGTGAAAATATTTACTTTTTTTAAATCCAAAAATATCAGCGATAGTATTGGATGATATTATTGTTGCATTGTTAAGTGACGTATTTGCTTCAGACAGAAACCTAAGGGCGTTGTGTTTTCTTAAAAGAAGGGGAGGGGGGACTGCCTCTTCTTTGTTCTGATAACACCACGTCTTAAGTTTTGCATTTTTCAGAGGAAAGGTTCGTTTTGCCTTTCAAAGAACACCTATTTAAAGAACCAGCATCTAAGTGAATTGTTACTATTGACATTTTTTGGAGCAAACTTCATGAAAATTCATAGTTCATTTCCATACGGCTAAACACCAAATGATTTTTCAGCTTGCTGAGAGAAAAAGAAAGCTAAAAAAGCGATGTGCTGAGAGAGAATCAGCATAGTTTTTGATGCAAAATTTAGCGCAAGAAGCGACCCAAAATTTTTTGGAGGCAGCTCGATGAATTTTTTTGAAACGTTTAAAAAATCTCCAAAATTTCGACATCTCTGATTCACGCATTCATTTTAAGTGAAGAGAGCAAAGTAAGATTGAAAATTCTCAAACCGAGGCAGTTTAAAGGAGCCGATAATTTTTTTGGTTAAGGTGAACGAAGGAGGGAGTTGATGCCAGCAATGTAAGCTGCTATAAAATCCCAAGTACGCCGTTTTCACGTTAAGGGGATGAATATAGTGTATTGAGTTCTCTTCAAATATTCACCTGCTTCAAAAATACGCAGCTAGCAAGACATCGGAAGTCGCTCAACAAACGTTCACTGAGCAGACATCAACGTGCAAAGACTTATTCTAAACAATAACCATGTGAAGGTGTTGATGCAGTGAAGGAATTATTGATCCAAACGATGAGGAAAAATACGAAGCAAATGTGTCCATATCAAGACAACTTTGTAATACTTTCTGTAACACTTTCAAAACATGTTCTTCTCTTCTAATTCCGTTTGAAAAAGGTTTCAGAACCACAGCCGAAGCTTAAAATCGCTGAAATCTCAGACCCGCGGAGTCGAAGTCCCCGTGCACTCCTAATTTACAAATAATGTTATTTGAAGCGAACATCAGCGCTGCAGTTCAATCAGTTTTAGGTCGCGAATTTCGAGACTGCCGCGTTCGCAAAGGAGCAAACCAATAAGCTTGAAGGGAACAATGAGCGGCAGCATTGCGAGTTTGTGACATAAAAAAATGCAATTTTAGTTGCTGTCCGCTACTCGCTTCTTAAATCCGTTCGTTGCAAAAGGCGTATATAGCTATCGTCTTTTTTTGCATGAATTTTGCAAGACATTTGATGACTAATGTAAAGGAAGTTAGTTGACAACGTTGCTTGAAGGGGAAAGAAGCATTTTTAAAGCGGTTCACATTGGGTGCACAAGCGTTAAATGCATTTTGCAAGCGCCTCTTTTCTGAGTGAAGAAAATTCCAAGCCATTTCTCTAATGAAACAACGTTATCGAACCACTGTGCAGGCAAACACTGTTAAAATGTTTTGCAAGTGTACAGGGGCAGAGTACAATTTTTTGAGTGCAAGCTGCTATCGTTCAGATCACTTCAACAAAGATTTGCTTTTCATAGTTTATTCTCAGTTTTGATCACCTTCTCAGTAGCAGTCACTTCATTCAATCAGCCATGATACATATAACACAACACAGTTCATTTCTCTGACGCAATTTTGTGCCAAGTTAGGGCTGTAGTCACGAGGACAAATATATATGCAATCTATGGCGAAAAACCTTTGCACACAACAACGATCAAAATAATGGTGGACTCATCAAGAGTGATAGCAAGAGACTGATATCGATGCGTTTTTTGACATATAAGTTCATGATAGATGAGAATAAATACAAGAGAGATGGCACTCTAGTGCTCCACTTGCGATTCCGCTTATCATAGCAATCGGTTGCATAAAACTGAAATGAGCAAATGCACCCGTATTCGTTTGCATAGAAATCTGAAGTGAGAACAGCCAACGAATCAAGAAAACAACTTTCTTTGGCTAAAATGCTTCGCTTATAAGAAATATCTGCAACCTTATAGCGATGTCTGCAAGCATCCACTTCAAGTTGCGCATATTTTTTGTGATTCCAAAAGAAATGAGAGGAAATATGTCTTCGTCTCGAAACGTCGTCGACTTGCGTCAAGCGCTTCCGTCAGCCCAATTTTCCTTTATTGCCGCTTCCGAATGCTCTATTCTAACAAAAAACCAAGCATTTTTTGAATTTATTCGTTCGGACACTATAGTTATCTATAACTACTGCTCATATGGTCATGAAAATAACCCCTTAATTGGAATCAAGCCGAACGATTGATTATAGCATTTTTGGCACAGCTACCGTAATTGACTTTATTCTATTAACGGAAACATGCTTAATCATGCGCATTTATGGGAAACCGAACTGCTTATACAAATCCTCGATCGAAGTGAGTCGGGGGGTACCCTAAACATCAAGACGCTGTGTATTGTTTTTTGTTGCGTCAATGCCCATAAAAATTCACGCCCGGAACCATCTCTGAGTGCACAGTGAATGAGCATCATCGACAGCTTCTCCATGGTGAATTTCCATGCTTTTTGGCCCAACATTTTTTAGTGATTACAACGTAACGAAATCTGAACCCAAAGGCCTCAATATCAGACCTGTTCATCGAATACAACGTAACCCAAGGGCGACTTGAGAGCTATGAAGCATGTTCATCGAATCATGCGCCAAAACAAGCCTGGTCATCTAAACCATAAATTTTTCCCAAATCTCTAACAGGAAATATGCATAGGCAGATGGACTAACGAAGCCTCACAATATGTAGTTCTTTATAGAACAAACAAATTAGGAAGTGTGCCGGAGAGTTCGGAATGCCAAATGTTTCTGCATTCGGCTCAAGCGGGAACTGATTTCACATAGCTAAAAACAATGTAGAAAATAGCGCGCTTTCATTTAAACTGATTCAACCGACTGCATAACTTTCATGCAAAAAATCGCTTTTCTGTGATTCAACTGTCATAAAACGATGAGTCCACTATAGCGAAGTGCGGACAAACATTTTCCACATACCATACTGATAACTTCTTTCAAATTTCATGAATCAGCATAATTCCGCACTGGAAATCAACTTATAGTGTATTTTATAAAACACATTCAGATATATTGTTACCTCGGGTTCTTTTATTGGTGCAGTTTCACAAAAGCATAAAAAATCGCCTTCTAGTGGCTGAATCCTAACAAGAATTTTTGAAGAAGCTCTTCAACATTTTTCAGTTGCATTGAAATTTCAGCGATTTTGTCTCGTTGTGCATCGACGTCGTTGCCATGTGGTGTCTGAGAGCAATGCAGTAGTGCAACGCACCGGTAGATTAAAGCGCTAGATAGCACATCAGAGAGGAAGTGATAGGACGTTTGTTAGAGCTGATGCATAGCATCGTCGAGTTTTTGTCCACCTTACATTGGTTCACACATGGCTTTAATGAATGCTGTGTTCTTCTTTCTGAGTATGCTGCTTAACTCTTATTATTTTCCTTGATTGTTATTAATAACGAGCAACTTTATCGCAACAAACGCCCATTCCACAAATCTTGAGATGGTTAAAAAAATTGTCCCATACATCACTCTCTCTTATCGATTAGTTTGCAGCTAAGCTTAAATAAGCATGACATCAGGTCTGCTTCATCAGCCATTCTAGGAGGAGATGACAGAAGGAACGAGAGGAGAGAGATGCACATAAAAGACTGCGGCATTTTTGTGTCCAAACACGACGTACGTTCATGAGGATCCGAGAAGATATATTTCATGATTATATGAAGTCACATAATTATTCGCATAGTGAAACAAATCTACTTCGTTTTATGCAATTGCAGATTGCGACGAAAGAGATGACTAAGCGGAAAAATTGGCAAATTGAATGTGAGAAACTCTAAAAGAAACTGAATGTCCTTTATGTTCATTTCAAAAGAAACTGTTAGGGGATGGAGTTTTTTCGTATTTGTTAACCAGTGTGAAAAAGTTGCCTATTGCGATGTCTCTTATGTACCTTTGTAAATCAGTGTTCATGGTGTCGACACACTACTTGCTTGATTCGACCATCCGTACAAATATTTTACAGAAACTTTGTTCATCTGTGATCTGGCCGGTACGAAATGAAAAAAGCGATTGATATGGAGTCTATGCAAATTTGCCCAATCTTAAATATTTATAAATCCTTTCATTGGCTGATCAGGGTCACTTACGGTATAGAGAGATCCATAGGATGTACACGATAGCCACCAAATTTCGTAACTCTAGCTTCAGTGCCTCTTGAAATGAACACATCGAGCAAATATGCCATCGGATATAAATTAGCCACAATTGCTTTTCGGATGCTTTTTAAGCACTCCTCTTTATCCTCTTTGCTCACTGCAATGAAAGATGCTTAGAATTATGATGCGAAGATTTAATATAATTTTAAGCATCTTTCACTGAAGCGAGCAAAAAGGATAAAAAGGAGTGCATAAAAAGGACAATATGCCTAAAATTTTCTCTTATTTTTCATCTCTAAGCAGTGACTAATATTGCAGACAAGAACGATTGTTTAGTGATTTATTCATTGTAAATCTCCATTTCTATAGTTCTTTTCTAAGAATCTTAAATGATAACTTGCTTCAAACATGATGGCATCACTCGCTGATCATATCACATTATGGCGCTATTTGTCTGTGTCCTTCATCAATCCGTAATCTTTAATATAACATCAAAGCAGAGAGAATTATTGCGCTTCATTTATAGCCATCTCGCATTTATTTTATTCATAAGTTATTATATATTCAACTGTTTAATTGTGCGCACATTCAATCCATATAATGATGTAAATTTTTATTGATGATGCAATCTCCACATTTGTTATCACTGTATATTACAGAGAGATGCTATTCTTATGCTTATAAATCGCCTTATATTTTTAACATTCAAAATGTTCTAGTATTCAGCCCATCTTTCGAGAAGATCTGAATGAAAAGGAAAGCAATTGCAGAATTTTTAAATTAATTCAGTAATGCATGAACTTGAAAAGATATTTGATATGTTTGAACTTGCAACTCTACTTTTTCCCACTAACTGATCACCTTTTAAAGTTATGGCCACTTAAAAATGTCATGGAATTTGCATATCTAGATTTTACGCAGCCAATCAAGAAGAGAAAGAGAAATTTTTTTGTTCAGGTTCCTTAAAACCAAAACGAATATATCATTTTATAGGTGACATTGGAAAAAATTGTTTTGTTCTTTCTAAATGTAGATTCAACCAGTTGCTCTGCTGAATGGATTGTAAAATGTGCCTATACCACCAACCTTAATGAGCCTGACCATCAGGCTGATTTATTGCCGAATATGCGCTGCCACAAATTTATTCACTGGGTTTGCCATGAATTCATCTTTATCCTTTACGTGCCTATAAATTTGGCAAAATAGACTTTACATTTAATTCTTTGAAGCAGAATACTCTTTTATTGAATATTTTATTCGATCAGCTGCTAATATTATTTATTTTTCCTTCTCTTATTTTTTCACTTTACCTGCAAATTCTTCACTCTTGTGGTTTCTTTAACGATTCACCTATATGGCTGCTAGAAACACAAAGTAAAGAAGAAAAGGTTACAGCAATAAGATCATAGTAACAGCGATAAATGCCGATGATAATAATGATAGTGATAATGATAGCACTGGTAACAAATAGTATTTCTCATGCTGTGAAAAGTAAAGTATATTAAAATGAAAAATAGTGGTAATAAAAGCAATAACATCAATATTATCGTTGTTATTATTATTATCGTTACTATTACTATTGTTATCATTATTGTTATTATAATCGCTATTAATGTTGTTATCACTTTATCACTAATATTACTGAATAATAATACCATTATTCATAATATTTTTTCCTTCGATATTTCGATGCGACATACACATTAACGATCTTTTCTGCTTAAAGCTTTCGCAGCCGTTCGCCTCTTACTATTTTAAACATTTATTTGAAGGTTTCCTTAATTGATTTTCTTCAAATATGGCTAAATTAACAGCTGTGCTATCTATGAAGCCATTCCGCTGTCATTTTTTGTTTGTCTCTACTGGAAAGTGTTGCAAAGTAATTAAATAAGGAGCCACATTTCACAACAATACAGTTTTCTATAGTTAGTGAGCCGTAGAGAACTAGGAACTGAATCTTCTAAATAATTTCTGATAAAGTGATATTACTCTTTTTGAATGAATGCAACTTTGAATTCTACTTAATAGAGTTTGCAGGTAACAATGTTGCTGCTAGTTTTATTGCTAGCGGCATCATGTGTTGCGGCTCCTCGCCATGCGAATTCGGTATGTTCAATTTCTTCGGGCTTGTAAAACCGAGAAACATAAATTTTTTAGCTCAGATCACTTATGAGGCACATCATAGGGCTCTACTGGCTGTTTACGCTGAAATCATTGCGCTAATATATCCCATAAGTGACCGGTCAGTTCCACATATTCCCAGGCAAAAATCTTACTTTCCGTGCCTATAAACAGACATAGAAATTGGCATATGGAGATTTCTTTGTCCATTTAAACATTATCAGCTGATAATGGAGATGAATAATTTTAAAAAAGTCGTGTTTAGCTGATAAGGTGTAAATTGCAGTGGACTAGAGCTTACCATTGTTGCATTCCCGCTTCGAGAGTTGTAACTAAGAGACAATCACGTACTTGTTTTCTGCATGGTATCGTGACGATAGTCACGCCATCGCAATGCCATTATTCAACAAATGCAAAAACTGAGCGAAAACGAAATTTTTTGCTCATTTACATAATCGATCGATTGCTACTATTGAACTTCATAAACGTTTGCTTATTAAACAATAATTTTTGGTTAAGCAGATGACTGTTGAAATTTTGCGATAGTTTCATATTTTCAGCAAGAAACAAGTGGGAACTGTGCAAAACTACTGTTCTATGTTAGCCCACATTTCTACTTTTAACGGGAAGGTATTGTAGGGGTTTCATATTTAACCAGCCCGAATGGCTAAAGAAAATCGTTGTACATGTCCGTTTGCCTTCACTGTTTTTGCATCATATGATTTTTGAACATTTGAAACAGAAGTATTTGAAGTTGCAATATTTGCATCACTGTTGTGCACATTTATATTTACAGTATTTCAAAAAAATTTATTCCTCAGAAAATGACTGTCACTTTTGAAGCTAAGTGCATTCAGTATAGTTCACTAGCACCTTAACTCATAATACATTTACTGTGCTGTCTGTAGATTCTCGGACGCATAGTTCATCATTCACTATGGTGCGCTAGGACCATTTAAGCGAATATATCACATGCTACATTATTGTTTCCCTCAAAAATTTCACTTATTTTTCTTTTTAATATAATACAGCAGAGATTCGTTTGCCAAGGCTGGTATAAGGAACCACCTCATCCTCGTATTTTAAACGATTTCTAAATGAAAGATTGGCCTATTTATTTAATACTCGGTATTGCATCCCCGTCTGTGGCAAATTGTGTGAAGCATCGTATTGTTGCATGGCATAAAGCACATTCACTGCAGATATTGGACTGCGTAGTGAATAACAATCCAAGCACAGACTGCTATGGAGCTCGATTCGTGCCTACAGACGGAATGTTCGTTCGAGTCTCTTTCATATATGCCATACTAGCAAGTCAAAGAAACAAAACTTTTTTCACTAACGGCCTTCTAACCCGTTTGCATAATTGAAACCGTTACGGTCATCAACTTGAGTATGTAGGGGTCCATACGCTGTACAAGTAATATAGGCGCATATTTGTAGAGTGCATCATATAGGCAGTGATTTATGCGAACGAAGAGCAGAAAAAAGGTCTGAATCAGTTAATTCAGAGCTGGAAATATGTCAGTGACAAATTTTTGCTTCCTATAACCAGGAAAGCGCGACATTAGAGAGTCTGAACGTCTCAAAATGATTTGAATGCACCCACATCCATTTAACGAGGGGTAATATTTTGTTCCATAGCAATGCAATTGCTCTTTAGAGTTAATTACTATTAGGCGAAACCTGCATGTTACTAAAAATTAACCAGTGAATAAGCTTTCGCTCATTTGAAAATTCCATCATAATCCATTCAAAGGAGTGAGCAAAACCATAAGTTGCTCTTTCATGCCAACGAGAGATTAGCATCGGCAGTATTCCTCCGCAAATGAGTGAATAAATTCAAAGTGACTCAAAAAAACAGATTCTTCGATTTCTATTCTTCAACAGTAAATGTAGTGCATACAGTATTGCCCAAGCTCGGAGCATCGATGTGGATGAATGTGTCGACATCAAGTACCAAACATTTTTATAGCCGGCAGCAATGCATGGAACATGTCGATTGCTACGATTACCGGGAACCTGTGGCGTGGTGTCGGCTTGGCCCTTTGCAACGATGGACGTGAGTTCAACAAATCCTATTTGCTTGTGGCGAACATTTGCAACTATGATACAAAGAGCAGAATTTCGAAGCCACATTTTTCTTAAGGGGAATCCATCAATTATTTTACAGCACTTCACATATTTTAAACTTTTTCTGATTGCAGCGTTGCTGTTATGCGATGATTTTTCCACAGTTCTGAGATACAAAGCTCTGCAGGAATGAAGGATGCCACTGTGACTTCAAGCAGCAAGTATGTGTGATGAATCGTGAAAACGAATACGAGTTGGAATACGCATACTGCCGTCCGGCAATCAACTGGTCATGCCAATAGTTAAAGCCTTTCGATGCTCCTCAAATGCTTCTCAATACGATATTCGTGCTCATTGTTACTGCCGAGTCTTATTTTGTATCTGCAAGTAAATCGGAATAAAGTATAATATTTCCTCGTCTTCTCTTCAACATGCGAACGTCGAGGACTTCAAAAAAGGCTAACGATTGGCGATAACTCCTGTCACCGTGATGCGCATTGCTTCAAATGACGCGTCTAATCGCATTTTCCGAAGTAGATAATGCTCCTTAAAGTGAATCAACCTCAGCTGAAATGTCTGTTTGTTTCTCCTGATGTGGATGATCTATAAGAATTTATTTTTTGGACTGAGGCAGAGTCAAAAGCAGTGACAATTTTATATTCTTGCAAAATTATTTTTTATCATTCTGCTTAAGGAAGGTTACGTTCGCAACAGCAGAATACCACGTTTGCTGCATGATAAGTCTGTTTTCCACAACGGGAATCACCTCCTTTTTGTTTGTGACGGAGACAGAACACCGACGAATTCCTCCTTCTCTCTCTCTTTTCCGTATAAGTCTTCGTTTCCACAGAATAAGAGAGAATCGCTATTTCTCTTATGTATCTTTACAGTGCAGTTAGAAAGTGTCTTAGTTTTGTTGTGTCTGGAAATGAATCTTCAAGTTTGGAGTTTATGAGATTCAGAGTTTCTTTTCCGTCGTCAACATTCGCGGTAGTGGTGGGAGCCTATCGCCGCGAATATAGGTGGTGAACTGCATTTGCCTTCCTCAAGTAACTGAAGACATTCCCGATCAACGAATGATATCTTCTGTAAACAGTTTCTTTTAAACAAAAAATTCATTACAAATATAAACATGTGCTAAGGCAATGAAACGTGATTTAAAAGTTTCAATAAAAGTATGAAAGTAGTGAAAAAAAGTACGGAAAGATCAGCAAGACTTTTATTAGAATTTACGAATGTCATGGTAGGCAATGATGGAAACTTAGCTCGTCAAAAATTAAAACCTTCAGATGAAATGCTTGTTTGGAAGCTCTTTTTCATTCACATTTCCTTTGAAAACGCTCGTGAAAAGCACTCTTCATTGGGTTCTACTATCCATTAACGAAACTTCGTGATTTAACGCTATTCTTTTGCATTGCTTCTAAGCTTGGAAGGTGAACTGTATATCCCTTGACCTGTTTAACTAAAGAGTGGCTTCCTTAAACCGTTTGAATCAGTAGCTTAAATTCCGTTAGTATGCGTGAGTAACGGTTACAATAGCTGAAGTGTTCGCAACTTGCATATTTTGCTACTCAATCGAGTTGTAAGCTTTTTATCGACGGATTAATTACAAAAAGCAAATTTTTGATTGCTGTGCTTGCTGAAGCAAGAGTGCAGATTGCTTGCAACCTGCGCTCTCATTCCTTTCCAATGCCTAAAACTGACGATGAAGAACAAATCGGAGTTCGGGTACGAGAGCTTCAACGCACAAACAGATGCAAGATAACAATTCAAAAAGGCGGTCACATGCGAACTGACTCAATAAACAGGGCTAATCCCCTATGAATTAAACCGCAACATTGATAGTTGTTGGTGTTCATTTCCATATGCCGCCAGTAGGCAATTTGGTTGATTCCGTTGCTTTCGGAAGTGATGTGTACCATGTTGCGCATCGCTATTATTACTCTTACATGTGAATTGCTCTTTACTACCTACCCTCTTTTCAATGCTGCAAGCACTATTTATTTTGCAACATGCCTGAGATAGGAAGGGGATGGAAGGTTGTGGGGAGTGAGGTAGATTTTCCTTATCAGGGTTACATATTTTGTATGTGTGTTACGAGCAGCTTTCTGCACACACACATTCACGCGTTTTCTAAGAGGGCTAATGCCTGTCCATATAGTTCTCCATCAACCGTTATATTACCTTAACATTTAAGATTCATCTACCATTTTTCGAGCAAAGATTTGCTGCATATCGTAGCCTAATATCCTCTAAGACGGTGAATTCGTTTCAAGATTTGCATCTGTGGAACTTCAACAGTTTGAAGAAAGCAAAAAATATCTCTTCGTTTGAATAGATTTTTTAGAGTACGATAGTTTATTTCTTCATCTCATGATATGGTACGCTAAGTGTGGAAACGATGGGTTTTCTTGTGCCTATCGCATCCAACTGCTGCAAGAAATATCAATTTTTGTTACATGAACGAACATCGGAATTATTTGTGCATGAGCGACGTGGGCAAAGTTACGTGTACACTGAAATGATGTGGGATTATAATCTTCAAATCCGTACCAACAAAGTTTTTTCTTGCTGCTGACTTTTTTTTTATAGTGAGAATCAAAGGTGCTGAAATCACATAAGAGTCCTAGAGCTCACATAGGACTGTAGGAATCACTTGTGATCGAAAGTATCAGTTGCAAATATCAAACGCAGTGTGTGAAATGAAAACGTACCGTGCGCTCTATCATGGTCTCTTCTGTCTTGCCCATTCATTCAGCCACAACAGTATTACTATAACTGTTAAAAGTTCACTGTCGCACTTTATTAATGAAAAAGGTCATCTTGTGATGGATATTGCAAGCATTCATATGTCAGTAGTCATGATGAAAGAAAAAGGATTTCCAATTGCCTGGATGGGCAACGAAAAGCTTTTCGAGAAAAATTCCCTTGTAGTTTTTAAATCATTTTCACATTCATGCAGTTTGGCCTGGTCTGGAAAAGCTTACAAGAAATTAGTGCTGCTAATAGGCTAATTTCGTTTGTGATTTCCATTCATCTTCGAAAAAGAATGTCAATTAATAGCTGAGGAAGTGAAATGGCAAGAAACGCTTTCGAATAATATTCCGATAAAATAAGGTTGAAGCGGGAAATAAATCATGGAAAGTTGCGAAATAACATGCCGAGGTGTAGTCCAAAATATCACCAGAGCGGGGACAACAGGGTTTTTAAGGATCTAGTTCTATTGCATCTTTTGGGATGTTTGTGTTCAGAGCATGTCCGTATGGAACATGCTGTCGCAGTATACCAGAAGCTGCTTCAAGTTTCGGTGTTTTCGAGATGCTTCAAGCAATCTGCCACCGGGACAGCCAAAGGTGTTGGTGGTGGCATGAAAAGTCAAAAAATCTGGAAATTTCGAACAAAATTCGGAGAAAGGTGCACAAAATGTCAAATTTTGCTTGTGCCCTCTCAAAGTTTGGCAAACTGATTTGTTCATTCAGAATTAGTCAAAAATTGAGAGATAGCATGCTCATATTTAGTGGAACCTTCTTTCTGTGAAGTGTTTTTGATCTGGCTAACTCGCACCTAGCATGAAATTGGTTCTTCGTAGTAAGTGACCGGCTATTTGCTTGGTAGTACAAGTTTCATTATTGTGATCCCTTAATCGAGCAGACTGCGAGTAATTCCTTCTATGCCAAGTGTTTCGAAAGTTCCTCTCTCCGGCAAAATATGCAAAGTTGCCTCATATTATGCGATATTAAAACCACTCAGATACGTTTTTTTTCAACTTCCATTTCTTAATATGAACCGTTGGACAACAGCGCTCGCAGTAGGAGAATCCAAACACATAAGTGATGACCGCTGGAAGCAAAGCATCAAATATTAAACGGTGCATAACAATTGTATTCAGAAGCAGAAGTTCGCGTGCGAGAGAAGATTCGCACACCACTTGACTGCGAAAATTCTATCCAGCTCCACCTGTAATGTGTCAATTTCTAGCGCACATGCTCCAGGCACTACTACCTCACTTTTATTTTCTTACCCTTCTCGATAGTTTTCAGCCGTTTTGTCTCCACCGCCTAATCTAGGCAACGCTGTATGTACGTTGACTCTTCCACTTCCAAGCTTTCGCCAAGATTCCCCAAAGTGTAAGACTTTCGCATGCGAAGGTGCATTACTCGCTTGCTGTCAAATGAAAGTGGGCTGCAGATTTCTCGCACTTTCGCAGGCGACTTTTCTCCTTTTATTGTTTTGAATTTCCGTTCAAGAATGGACACTTCGCAGGCCTTTCGCGTGCAAACCGCATTTCAGCATGCTGTTGCAGGCGCGTTTCCACCTGCACTGCTGCAGATAGAACATTTCTGTGTGCGAAAAACAACCTCGCATGCGAACTTGCTTTGGATTTTGAATACACCTAACAACTATTGAACCACTGGTATGATGGTTAAGCAGGTAAACGCATAATCGTGCATAAATACTATTAATAGCAGATTGCATTCGTTTTTTCGTATCAATGCACGTTTACGAAGGAATCACATGAATGAAATGTCTTTGTTAGGGGACAGTATTTAATCATTGCTTTACATTGACGCAGGACGAGACGCCATCATGGAACAAGTAAAAAAATGTTAGAAGGGGTCGCCTTTCTTTCCATAATGAATGCACTTCAATTCACGAATAGTAAAAATTAACCAACGTTGTAAAAAGAGTGAGTGGTTTTCACGTTATTTTTGCAGATTTTTCAGAAGTGCATTAAGATGTTGTCACATCCGTGCATAATAAGTACGCATTCTTGTCTCGATTCGTCCCTCCATTACTCTCAGTCGGTGATGAAAAAGCAGTTATGGTGCAAACAAGTGGTGCAAATAGCGACTGATTCCCCACATTAAGTTTAGCTTATCAGTTTCAGAAAGAATAATAGTCGCTCAAAGACGATCAGAATTTGCACTCGCAGTTCTTAAGGAAGACATTTTATCTGGGTTTACAATGAACGCAAAAACGATTTTTTTAAAAGAATCTTTTTAAAGGTTCCGATGCATAACATCGATATGTTTGAAGAATCGCTGTTCGTTTTTTCAGGCTAAAAGTAATGCAAGTGTTTTTTAAGAAAATGATGACAAAATGTAACTGCGCAAATTCGAAGCTAAAAATTTACTTTTTGATTTACATTTAGCTAATTGCAGAACAAATTTGCATATTTTTATCATTTTTAAGTATTCGTAACTAAAGCAGGACGTGAACGATCATTGCCAAATTGAGGATATGAGACCATCTCCAAGTATCGATGAGTAAGTTGTACATTACATTCGCAAAATCTTATAGCCGCAGTTCTTATGATATACTAACTTAAATTACCCGGCGTGCAGACATAGGTATATCTATGATAATGCATGTCTTGACGCCGTCATAATGTACCCTTTCTATAAACCCCAAATTTTGCTCCAGTTTTTCGTTGGTAAAATTTTACCATTGTTTATTCAAAATTCATCACTCTTAACAAGACGTTCTTCGGTTCTAGCAGTCTCATCACTTCTAAAGAGAAACGATTGATAATTAAGCATGAAATAAATATAAGTTATTTATTTGATTAATCATTATTATCTTGGATATAAAGCCCAGAGAGAACCCCAGCAAAGCAGTCCTATATAAAATGATTGTTTTATCGTTGCATGCTTATATTAGCTTATATCCCTTTTCATTGAAATGGTTTTCTACACTTTTCTCTCATTGTGCTTATGCTTCATATACGAATTTTTAAGTACTTACGTTGCCAGCTGTAAAAACACATTAAGGTTCACCTGCCTGATGCGTTTTCCAACTTGGTTTATTTTCCATGAAGGTTTTATAGATAGGAAATGTAAGGATATAAATATGCAAATACTTTAATGACGCTTCAGAAGTGAATATTGTGTATGGAAAACGTTCTTTGTCAAAATACCGTTATAATTGCGTAGTTTGGGAAAGTGCAGTTTATTAGGAAGAAGTGGACATACAAAAAAATGAATAACAGAAAAAGAATGAATATTTTAGAATAGAAGCATTTTTCAGATTGCAACTTATAGGTTCACGTATAATTCCCGCCACAGTGTTTTTGAAGCAATTGGGGAATGCCATAATATGGTATAACCGTTATATAGCTGCAAAATTTGGAAGCTGCAAAAATATAACGGCTGGTGACGCATCAGTGGTCGTTTTTCACAATTAAAGTCTGTGACATCACATAAATTGATGTTCGCATATCACTGAACTAATGAAGTGGAATCGCAAATGCTGCACGATGGAACTAAGCGTTAGGCATTAACACAGAAATCTGGAAGCATTACATATAATACCAGTTGCCGTTACACATTACAGCTTCTTCGAATCCGCATAGAAGGTGTAATACCTGTACTTCGCGTCCTTAGCGAACACACATTTACCGAAACTCTACCTACGTCACACTGCTTTTATGACAGTTTATCCCTTGATAAGTGCATGTTTGAAGTGACTACTATTATTCCATTACGTGTTGCATCACTTTACAAACCTTCTAGCATGCAGATTTAATGGCATCTTTCTGGACTTTTCGCTCACAACACATTCAACAACTGATGCACATCACCGAATTTTGTGCTAGCTGCTCTTTTTATGTCACTCGTTGTGAGATAAATAATTTTATGACCGTTGGTCACTAGCATTGTTTCAGGATAAACTCAAGTCGTTATTATTAGAAGCATCATTAGACAGCAAATGAAATTCTTGAGAGATAACACATTTGCTAGAGTATTACATTTACTAGATGACGTCATGAGCACTTACTGGAGTATTCACCTGCACATAATTCTATGCACCTTATGCTACTTTCTTTTCGGCTTTGATGGTCTAAACTGTCCAATGTTTGGAGTGGCGTCGTATTAGTGCGATCCTTGGAAGATACTGTTAAGGTTTCCGTTCAACGAACAGCATACTTATCAATTGAAAATAAGGAGTACGTTATTTTCAGTTGATAAGGTTCTGATATGAGATATAAGAACTCTTTGATGAGATATTACTTGTAAATGTTCTCTAGGATTTTCGATAGGAATGAGCTGGCATGTTGTTTTCCAGGCGCTAATGCTAGTTCAGCAGATGGGAGAGCGAATTATTCGAAAACATCGCATTCATATTCCATTTGTGCCATTGCTTTCATCAGTAGTAACACACGTACATAAATAGGTCCAGTACTTTAGTCTGGTGTTTTGCCGAAACTGTTAATTGTTTTCATTTTCGTGGCTAAATTAATTGATCGCATCTTTCTTATAGGCCCGATTGAATCCCACAATCGCCTTTAAAAGCTAGCTAGCTAAGTTCAACTATATTTGCATAATGCACTACTGTTCTACTTAGGTGATTTTTCTTCACTTTTGCATATATAAAGAACAGTGGTTTTAAAGTCCTCCAATTATAAAGAAAAATGATAAAAGGGCGCATTTTCTTTCCAGTTTATCGGTTTTTGCATTATTATCTAATTAGCAAAAGAAAAGGATGCATTTTCAGCTTAACTGCTGCGGCATTTAGAAATGAATGGCCTCTGTCTGGAAAAAAGCAGAAAGCCATCTTCCATATGCGCTTTATGAATTCCACCCAAAAAAGCCATTGTGGAAAACTGATTGTACTCGTGCATAATGAAGCAAACTCATTCCAAAATACTCATATGATCAATTTTTGAAATTTCATCGAAAAAATTTCCCTAACAGGAGAACTTATTTAAGAGACGACAAAATTATTGAATAACCTAATACAGACACTCCCAGCAGTTTCTATACGTTTACCATTATTGCGCAACCTAAGATATACTGTGAATTGCGTGAGCATTCAGCAAGAGAAAAAATGTGTAGTAAGCGCGGAAAACGTGGTGGTGTCGACGGTCGTTATGGCAGCTGCTGAAAGAATCAGTCTGAGACAACATGGAGAACATAGGTCGAACACAGCTGCTGTCGTAACGGAGGCAAATCGATAAGCTTTTCACAGAGCGCTTAGCCATCAAAATTCTCGCAACTTCACTTTTCCATCAGCTGATCGAATTCAATCTTTAATCAGAATTGGCTGATATTCTTAACTATGAGAACTAATCTCTAAATTCGACTGAAAGGATGAATTATTCAAGATCATTTATTGAAATGAAAGGATGATTATCAAAAGATTCTGCAAAAACCAAATGAGCTTTTAATCCGGCAGTTGATTTCACATAAATACTTTCCGACAATTGAAATATTTTGTGCGTTGAAGTACTTGCTGAGGGATTTATTGAGTTTTAGAAATGCTGCTTAGTATTTATTGTATTTAGTATTCAATGCTCGGTTAAGAATTCTACAGTTATGTATTTTAAAGTTCTATCTTGAAAATTGAATGTTTCGAATCCAAAAATATTATTAATTCATTTTCGACCAGAAATTCATCACTATTACATTTTGAAATTATGCAAAACTGGCTGTAATCTTTTTCAGTTCGTAAATTATCGCGCTTACCTTTGCATCAATTCAAGAGCAAACTGATGCTGTTTTATGATTCTTTCTTTCAAAAATGAGAAAATAGTTAATCGTTGTGGCGAGCGAGACATTCGAAAAGAAATTTCTATTGACTGAATAGTATTGGAGAAATTCTTACGTGAGCTGACGATCGAAAACAAATGGCGATCAAACAATGATGGTTATTTGTTTTTTTTGCATGAAACTTCTCTCTGAAAAAAAAATTGCCATTTAATTAATGCAAAAAATTAGGCTTTTTTATTTTTAATATTGTCGATCGAAATTTTTCACAAGTTATCAAATAACTTATCAGAGTGAAAGTGAGTGAAATTCAGAGGGCAATGCTAATGCAAGCAAGCCATCTTCGAGAATGATTAGGCTTGTACGAAAGCGTATGTCTGAGAGGCATAAAAAATCGTGATTCATCAGTTCGGCTCAGTCCGAACAGGGCTAAAGACGTGCTCTTGTGCATGTTCATCTGAGCATTCTTGCCGCAATTGTTGCATCGCTTCTTTTCATACGTTATTATCGATGGACTGTTTCGTCGTCGATGAGGAAGTAAGTTTGATATTCCAAAATTTTTTTTTTGCACTTCTAAATCTTTCTGTTTCGTCTGTTAAAACTCATCTCATAGTATGTAATAATTTGGCGGCATTAACCATTGCTAAAGATGTATAATATATTGATAAGGTACTGGTAGCTGAAACGTTGCGCTGTGGAGTAATATGATATTTTTCTTCTTTTATATGATGGTTAGCAAAAACCATATTAGGACGTATAGCTTGAACTCAGTACAAAATTTCAACTTATCATCTCACAGACTGCTGCAATTAAAGTCAGCGACAGAATAAATTGCACTCTACGATAAGTGCCACGCGTCTTTTTCTGGATTTTCAAAAAGTAGTAAAGAAGCAGTTATAAAGCAAGTGGTAGCTTAGAAGTGTTCAACGAGTAGTATTCAGTGAGGTTTGATTTATTGTATCGCATTGAGTATGTTTGTTGATTCAAAACAAACTTCATATACGTATTAGTTTTATCCGTCAGCCTATTTTTTTTTAATCCTGTGGTGGACATGGACAAACATTCTGGCGCATTTTTGCTCTTTTTATGTATATTCGCTTAATCATTTGTTTTCGATTTTTTTAAAATATGTTCTCACTTCTGAAGTTTCATTTCTTTTCCTTATGCTGGACTATGACGCTTATTATGTGCCTTTGCAAATTTTAATTTACAGAGTGTATTGGATGGCACTGCGTCTGTGCTTATGTCTGTCTGCGCCTCTGTCTATTTAGTTGTTGAAAATCATTTGCACGCATCCTGTACTAAGCATATCTTCACTGTTCATCGATCTGTTCGCAAGAAAGACGATTCTTTTGTGAGAGGTTTATGCAAGCGACTGAATCACTCAAAATAGGAGGCATTATTCAGCTCATTTTTTTATATGTAGTTAACTTTTGGAACTGTTGATCAGCAAGTGTCGGGTCATAACTACGGCACTGCAAGAAAGGCAAAACATACGTATTAACGTAATGAAATGCTGCCGTAAAACACTTTTGCAAAGCCGCACAAAAACAAAGCTATCGTCATAGCGAAAAGGGCGAGGAATATTATGATATGATCTGTTCCTCTTTGTCTTCTTTGGGAAGACATATTTTCACATTTGCATGGATTTATCCGCCTATCTACCATTTACCGCTGAACTTTCCATTAACTGAAGCACGCTTCCTCATGAAGATTCATTTCTTCTCACTGGAAGTTCCGAATTCCATTCCGTCATTCCTTTTCGAGCTGTCAGAAAAACCTCCCATACGATCCGGATATTCCGAACATGCCACTGTACTATGAATCTGATACCCTTTAAACTGTGTGATGTTTGGGTGGTTGTTTCAGTCTCTGTCTCACTTGCACTTTATGATCGGCTGTATGGAACTTTCAGCTGGTCAAGGTGATCATTAAAAGCCCAGTGCGTCGATGGTTTCTTAGCAGCTATTCGCTGTTAAGCTTAGCGCTCAGCAGCCTATATGACGCGCTCTGCAGCTGTTTGCGTCATCTATTGAGTGATTTTTATTGTGCATCAGGGTCTCCCGTCTGCGTTTCCGCCTGCAGTCTTCATTCCACTTCCCAGGAACTTAATATATAATGCTCAAGATCCCTTCAACATTTCGATCTCTACTGCATATTGCTCCGCATAATAGATAACCGCTGGATGATCTTTTCCATAAGAATGGAATCGGATATATACATTCTACACCACTGGAAATAGTATCAAATACTTGCGGTGAGATAAGTAAGCTGATAGGGAAAAGCTTTGAGGTTGCATCGAATGACCATGCTTTTCCTCCAGTCATTTCCGTGGTGCATGTATGGAATCGAAATTCTTCTTCTGATATACGAGCTTATGACTGCAATCATCACTGTGTCATGATCTAACTTGAAGGTGTATCGGGGATCCACCCAATTGGAGGATACTGAAGTGAAAAGTACTGGTTTTCTCTGTTGCTGCATGCTTAACAATATACTGTAGGCGAACGATACGAGATATATGTACATACATTTATACCTTCATCAACTTCTTCATTGATAACGTCTCCATCATTTGCGATTCTGGAAAAAAGGAAGTTGTAAACACGGGGAGATTAGTGGCGTTTCAATGTTTTAGGCGAGAATTGTTTCTTTCTTGGTTTTGAAGGTGGCAGGAGGCGATGCTGTTGTGAGGCAAAATCTTTTCGAGTTCCCAGGAGTTGTGCGAAGCATAGCAGCAAGTTCAGAATTTTTGTGATTTTCCTACTGAAGTGAAGAGATCATTGACTTTTTTAAATGGTGTGGGCGTTATTGCTATTCCTGAAGGCTTAGAGACGAGAGAAGGACGAGGGTATATAAAGTTGACTGGAATAAGGTTTTATCCGGGATTTTACTCTTGCTATCCTCTCACTCAAGCATTCAATAAGGATTTCTCTGTATTCATCGAACTTAATGTGTAGAAAGCTACTGCAAAACTTTTCCTTCAAGCTTACATGTATTCGTTCTCTATCACGCATTTTCTTTTAAACTGCTTCCCAAACAAAACGTCAGCAGCGATTTCATTCGTCATTTGTTTTTAGTTAGCTCAAAAAAAAAAGAATTTGCAGAATTGTCCAAGAATTCTCACTCATTGTGTATCAATTTTCTCGGCTGTTATGCACGTATAAGCCTTTCTAACTAAGTTGGTTTTAACACCAAAGAGGACCCGTTAGATTAGCTGACAGTAAGAGTATCCTCGAGTAGCACCTTACTCTATTATTATAACCACCGCATTAAAAGTGCTATCCCAAAAAATATCAGTAATTCTGACCCTATAATCCATAAATTTGTCAGAATTGTAGGCTCTCTTTTCTCCATGGTTTCATTAAATTTTCGCTTTGATCTTTCCCATTAGGGCAGAGTTAATCACAGAATCGTTTCACTGTGTTCGATCACTTGAAGGAAGGAATATGATTGCAGAAGAGGGCATTGGTTGGGATGTCTGAAGATGCTGATGGACCGGAGATAAATCGAATTGGCAAGATTCGTCCGGCTATGAATCAGGTTTGCGCTTACTTCCGCTCCAATTCAGAAATGGTCATGATTTGTCCGGTTCTAAAATCTTAAAGATATCCTCTTTTGGAAACGTGAAGATTTCGACAGTTGTATTGCCTATAAAATTAGCTCTGAATTACTCGTTTCTGCACAAATCGACCCATTTTAGAAATGAAGTTCTTTTCGTCGAAATCGACGTTTGCAAGAAAAAACTATTGATAGCGTCTCATATATATATATATATATATATATATATATATATATATATATATATATATATATATATATATATATATATATATATATATATATATATATATATATATATATATATATGTAACGTTCAAGCAAGAACCATAATGCTTGCACGTAGTATTCATTACCAAAAATATTATAAAAAACTGTGTGGTTATTTAGCATATTCAATTTTTTCAGCATTTCTGGCATTTATCCAGTTGCTGTTGCCTTGATGACATACCGGTTTGTGATCTTAAACGAAATAAGAACTGTATTTGTAATTTTTCTCAGAAATTTCCATTCCATACTCATTGTGATTGTGCCCTTCTTTTAATGTATAATCCTAAATGGCTAAAAGCCTACACGGAAGGTTTGCAATTGATTATAACTGATAAAGTGGAGAAAGGAGCTGGACGGACTAGTATTGCAATTTCTACTTTTTTTTTTTCAACGAAAGTCGCTTGTTTGCGCAAGTTTCCTGCTTTCATACTCCAATAAAAGTGCCGGAATTTTTCATTATCGTTTTCATTATCAGTTATCTTTCCGTGTTCTTGCAGGAGCAATTCGATGCGCAATTTACATATAGAGCACCAAAAGAGAGCTTATCTCGCTTACGACTCAAAAAGTTCCTTAGGCGCTACTACCAACCATGTCTTTCGGTGGGCGGCTTCATCGATGTTGTCATTGGATTCGTCCCGATCCTCGGATGGCTGCCTAAATACTCGTTTCGGGAAAACTTCATAAGTGATGTACTTGGTGGTCTCACCGTCGGCATCATGCATGTGCCTCAAGGTAAGGTAGACATCATTCCCTGTTGTCGTTTCTGCTTATGCTAAATCTATAGCATCGTAGGCATCTTAAGTCGTACGTCTATTCGTTGTATAAAACGCCTTTATCTCGAGGTGAAGGCACATCACTTTTTACGATATTACCATTCTTCATGTCGTTTCTTACGTACTTCCTCACTCTGTCAGCCTTTGCATTTATTTCCCGGAAGATTATTCCTCTTCAAAGGAAGATGGGAGGGTGACCTTCATTCATTTGCAGTGCTGGAGAGTAGAGATGTGATATATGTGAAGCCTGTTTCAAATTCTGTCATTGTCACAATTTAACACAAGAAGCGGAGATATATGCTACACTTTAAGAGAGATCGTTGAAGTGAACATGGTTTATCGCTCTGGATGATTGTTTCTCGTTCATTGCATGATCGATTAGTTCCTTCATACACACATTTCTGTTCCACTTTTCTTATGTATCAGAAGGGATAAATGCAGACATCTAAGGTGGGGACTCATGAAAATTGTTTGCCAGCAAAATAATAGTCCCAAATAAGTTTTCCATCAAGTCGCTAAGTGAAAATAAAACATTCCATGTGTAACGATCTCCTTATCTGGCCATCGGTTCCTTGTTGAGCATCTCAATGAACTCAACACTTTATTAGTCGAGTACGGCCTCACCTAGGCCCACGAGCAGCTCAACGTTGCAACGACAAAACAAACGAAAACACCAACGATCGAACACAACAACGCGGACACAATTCCAGACGACGAAGAAACACACTGAATCAGATCGGGCAGTCACAGCTCTTATATACCCTACTCATAGTATCAGAGCGATACTTGCAAGAGCAAAACATGCTGCACGCTATCCAATGTTCACAGTCCAGCTGCTCTACGATCAAGATCGAATTGCTCAACGATCCAAAATTATTACACATGTAAAACAAGAAAACCATAAAACTAGACCTATAGAGTTATTGTTAACAAGAGCGCACCGTGAACACTGTGTGCAAGCTGTCTTTAATGACAACAACGCCGGTTCAATTTATCTTTTTCTTTTGCTTGGCTGGTAATCACCGTTGATCGTTATAGAAGTGCCTTGAAGTGTTTTTTTTTAGTGCCGATTCACCTTAAGCTGCAAACAAGCGCCATTTCCGGCGTCTGCACAAATCAGAACTGCGTGATTCTTGCTGATGTTTCCACACTTCGTTCTTAGCGGCATAGCATTTGTGGTTTACAGCATAAAAATGGTTCATACCGATTTTTATTGATATTACTTTCGTTTGCATTTAAATGATAGAAGAGTTGCAATATGAGAGTTGTGGTCCATAAAGTTGCAATATTTTGTTGCAATTTATATCGCTATGATAGTATGTACAAGTTAACAAGGTGCACAAATGTATTTAACTTGCGAGAGTTTTTTGAGGTATCGCATATGCGTCTTTGGCCCGAGTCGATCCAGTCGTGGGACTGTACACGTCTTTCTTCCCGCCTCTTTTGTACATGATATTTGGTACTTCGCGGCATAATTCAATTGGTATGACCTCATGTTATTTATATTACTTTCTGTAAGGAAGCGTAGGTAAATTATTAACTTAGGTTTATGAGTTTTCAATTCCCCTCCCAAAAAGCGATGGAAGTATTTTCATTCGCTAGTTCTCAGTTCGGGCTAGAAGAAACTTTGAAGGAGCCTTATCGCCAAATTATTTTGCAGTGCCTGCAAACGGTTCTCAGTAGAAATTAGATTCAAGCTGAACATGTTGAACTTTGCAGCCTAAATCATTTTCTCCTAATCACGTCTGAATAATTGTTCGTTGAAGCATGTTGTAAGACTCAAGACATAAGTCTGCTTGCTCAAACTAGCATCGGAAATATGAAACATTTGTTTTATCACTCATTGATTTTCTCAATTAACGGAAAACATTTTACAGGTACATTTGCCGTTGTGAGCTTGATGGCTGGCTTAGCGGCAGATCGTCTTCTCAGCGAGTATAACTCACAAGGCCCATCTCTAAATAGAACATTGTTAGAATCGGCTGAAAATGAAACAGGAGTCGAATTGTTAAACTTATCCCATAATGAAGTCGCTTCTGTGCTCACGCTCACCATCGGACTTGTTAACGTACTGTCTGTCGATTCTCTGCTGCAACCTTCTGAGTGATTAATTAAGTTGCAGGAAATCATCTTCCTTATAAAAAAAGGTCATCGAGTGATCATTTATTTAGGCAGATCAAGATGGCGGATTCTTTTCTATATTGCTCAGTATATACGCTTTGAAAGTACTTTCACTATGGAACTTTTCAATATTCGTCTTTATAACTTATCCTTTCAACTGAGCTTTTCTGTAATATTTCAACCGTCTTTTCCTTTGTTTTGCCTTTTGCTGTCATTTTCAAGATGTGCAGAGCATGATTATAACAAACAGTTGCTGAAGTAAGGTTTCAGAAGCCTTAACTGTTGAACTTCCTATAAATTTACTTGAAATTTTTTCGTTATTTTTTCTTCGATGACATCTAGAATATTCAGATTTTGATGGGATTATTGCATCTTGAATTCGTTACAACCTATTTCTCCGACCAACTAGTATCTGGATTCTCAACAGCTGCTTCGATGCATGTTTTCGTATCGCAGTTGAAAGATATTTTCTCGATTCACGGACTTCCGAAACGAAGTGGATTTGGGCAGCTTTTCCTCGTAAACTAATTCCCTTGTATCTTCTGCTATAGTTTTTTAAGATAATCAAAATATTACATCTTCAAGTCACTTAAGTAAACTCGTTGCACCTGACCTGTTCATTTCATCTAAGAAAAAGGGGAGGGGAAGCGAAGACGTTCGTTTCCTTTCAAATGCTTTATGTTATTGAATTACAAGGATATTAAATGTCGTTGCAACTTCTAGAACAAAAATATATTGAACTCTTGAACAAAAATGTCAATGCAATACTTTTTTTAAAATTTTACTGCATTGCTTTTCTCTTTGCCAAAATGTTGTGCTGAAGGTTTGCACTTTGCAGCGAATATTCGACATAACATCGCATATAGCGTCCTCAAATCCGTACAGCATCCTCATAGCTGTGTTAGCGATTGGATTTCTGCTCGTTGGTAAAGAGATTATTGGACCACTTGCTAAGAAGAAACTCCGCTTATCCGTGCCTATACCATTCGAGTTGATTTTGGTACTCCTCTCAGCTGACTTTCCTATTTTCATTCCTTACAAATTTCTGAGTTTCAGAAGGCGACGTTGGAGAAAATAGTGTAGAAGGCACTAAGAACATTGCTAATTTCAGTCGAAATGGAAAACTGGGTGTGTGTCACCCCATAATTTATCTAGTAGTGAACTGGGATACCGATTGCTTGAAGGGAATTAAGAACTTCTGAAATTCAAAAAAAAAGTTCGTATAATGTTTAAATATAACACATTGCCTGGTCAGAAAAATCTATAGTGCCGTATGCACAGTAATGTGTTAGCGTAAATAGGTATAGAAACTTGCAAAATAGAGTCCAAATGAAATGTTATTCGCCCCTTTACGTCGAACCTGACCATCCTGTGCAGCACATTTCAAGTTCTTGACTCCATTACAGTGGTCTTCCCAAAAGAGATTTTTTAATTTTTAAATGAAGTTGTTAGGAGAAAAATTGCCTGAAAAATAGTAGAAAATGAGATTTTATAAAATCAAAAATTTTCCTTTTTCTCTTCTGGAAACAAATAATATGTCGTTATTTGCAAGTGAAAAAGATTGCTGGAAAGATGATATAAAAGAATTCGGTTTTTTCTCGATTTAATGGCACAATATTGAGATTATTTCACTCTCGATTGATCTTTTGCAAGCAACAGAGGTATTTTTTTCGTCTATATCATAGGTTTCGCCCAAAATTATTGACTGAAGTTTCGTGTTTTAAACTTCTTTCTGAAAGAAATGATTATTTAAGGTGATTATTGCGACAGTTATTTCATCATTTCTCGATCTTCATAATAACTATAACGTGAGCATCGTTAATCGTATTCCCACTGGGTAAATATTCTTTTCAGATTCTTTTTAATGTCTCATTTTCTTTGCACATCATTTTGCATTATCATATTTGCCAAGGAGTAAAAGGAGGACTACTTTCTGGCATAAAATTTTGCAGATTTTTGTGGAGAATAGAGTTATTCATTTCCTTTTTTCGACTTTTCAGTGCAACATCCCGAAAACTGTTGCAATTGTATTTCTCTTTTAAAGGTTGCCGGTACCAAAATTGCCCAGTTTTTATTTGATTCCACAGTTGGTCGGCGATGCGATTGGTATTGCGGTGGTAACGGTCGCTATTCATATATCACTAGGAAAGATGTTCGCCAAGAAACTGAACTATGAAATCGATCCTGGGCAGGTTGATTCTCTCGCTCTTCTCTTTTTTTTTTAAAAAACAATTCACCCCACCATATTCTCTACTCATTCATGCAAAATATAACTATGACAGTCTCAGCTGCCTATGTGAACGCTGTCTAGTTGGTTTTTGAGTTGAGAGAGGGGATGGAGCGAGAAAGCGATAAAAACCTATTTTTCATTTGTTTCTAATCGGTAAATGGTAGTTTTGTGCTTCCAAAAAAAAACTTATGACATTGTTCAAACTGTCTGCTTTGTGAATCCTCTTCGAATTCGAATCGTTCCTGAAATCTTTTTCCTGTTTTTTTGAAAATCGTTTCGTCTTCATCGAATTGGAGATCATTTTGACGAGCTCCGTTCTCACAAATTCAGCTTTCTTCTCCGTTGAGAACTGTCATCAGAAATGACAGAGTTCGAGGATGGATTCGCGAGCAGTCATTCTTCAGTGGGTCTCGAAAAGAACAGTGGTTGTGGTAAATTTTCTAACTTAGATTGCGTAAACATAAGGACAGTTTAGTAAGGACTATGTCAGAAGTAAAATAGCCTCTCAAAAGCGTCATCCTCATGCTCCAGTTCCACGCTCAGACGATTAACATTGGCAATCGTTGAAACGCTCAATTTTCAGCAAAAAAATATTAATATAGACGGTGTTATAGACAGTTTGTATTTTTAACTTTTTTTAACTCTCCTTCATTAACAAATATTCGTATTATTCTTCAACTTGCTTAAAATGCCTTAATCATTGAGTCATTTTTCAAGCTTATGATAGCGCTCCATGTTTCAGCTTACCTTATTCCTCTTTTCATTCTTGTAAAAGTGTTCTGAAGCCATATCGTGTAGTGAAGCAGAATACTCTCATTGGCGTGTTTGTAGGTTTCCATATCTCAAATCTATGACGGTTATTAGATAATAACCTGTTAGGAGTTGAACTGCAATGAAAATGTCTTTACAGGAGCTCTATGCGATCGGTTTTACGGCAGTAATGTCAAGCTTTTTCCCTGTCTACCCAGTAGCATGCTCACTTGGCAGAACATTGGTCAATGTTGCGGCAGGCACAAAGACCCAGGTGTTGTACTCATTGTTTTAAACCTTTTACACAGTTTCTAAGGACGGCCTATGGAATATTAACGTTTAAATTTACTTTTCGTGTGCAGAAGTGCAAAGCTTTGCAATGCCATGTCTATATAGCATAAGAAGTTGAAATGACGCTGAGTAAAGGCAAAAATTACTCCGTGACGCATTTGCTGGTGAAGTGTTTAGTAATTATGATGCTAGCAGTCAGTCAACGTCTGATGCTTCTCACTGCCTTCTTCCTCTTTATGCATATAATTTTTAGCGTTCTATATCAGTTCATGATAATAAACTGGACTATAACATGCACTGGGAAGTTTACAGTCTGCTGAGTGAAGAAACGCAGAGTTGATTCCCACCTACACACCGTCGTAAAGTACCCGCATCCTGATACATATAGCTTCTATGTTAAGTCGGCGATTTAAGCCAACAACCACTCATTAGAAAACCATATGGCCTTAGCAAATATACAAAATAGGATTACTCGCTCACAGAAAGGATTTAGATGTGCAAAATTAATGCACAAGATCGTAAAAATGAGGGTAGGGTAGCTTAAATATCTAGCTTTTTATGCATAACGCACGTTGCACTTGCGTTCAAAACTTAAAAATCTGCCTCACAATAACGCCAATGATCAAAACAGCGGAAAAGGTGACGCTATAACAAAACATTGCGAAATTTGTCGTTTTTTTTTGTTGCAGAAATAAGTGAAATTCGAAGAGTATTAATATAAATTGTAAGATTTAGAAGACAAGTTATAGTAAACATGTGAATGCTCCATAATTTGAGGCAGTGGAAATTAAAGGGATAGAAGGGTGGATCTTGCTGATTATCTTTTTCCTTCCATGAATGTAATTCTCGATACTTTCGAACGTTTTCAACAATCGAAACGAAAAAAGCAGGAAGGGGTGCCAAATAGTCTAGCGAGATGTCTTTACAATCCTACTTATTGTACCAACAAATATCGAAACGTAGGGAAATAATAAAAGCGCGCAATACCGTTTGCCCATTTCAGCCTAATCGACCCCATGGAAGAACATCCATAGCGGTCGTGAGATGCATGCAAAATGTTTAGCACATTTTTTTTTTGCCTATGATCATTTTAGAATTCTATAGATAAACTGAATTCTGTGACTATAAGTTTACTAATTCCAGAACTGAAAACACCTGCGAAACACACCGAAACACACATATGCGCATAGGCTTCGCCATGAAACTTTGTGTTTTTTTGTTGGAGTCTTTGTCCTGACGTTTGTTATTATTGTTTGTTGTTATTAATTACTCTTCTTTGAAATTACTCTTTAACACCCTTCAATTGCTTCGCATGCGCTTATGTAAACTTACATTTGCCAAGCCATTAAAAAGATAGTTTTGGTTTTTCAGCTGTCAGCAATATTTTCAAGTGCATTATTGTTTGCCGTTATTCTCTTTTTCGGTCAATACCTCCGAACACTTCCTATGGTAAGCTTTCGACTCATTAAAACTTTCTTAAGTCAGACTACTGTGCTTTACATAGAATTTGCTCATATTGCGGTGCATATGATGCTATGTTCTCATTTTCAATCGTTTGCAAAGCGTCCATACCGAATTAGTGTTGGCATATGGGTGCTGATCATTCTGTTTCTACTCCTTTCGAATTCCAGTTGTTCTCTGGGTGCTGTGTGCGGAAGCAGATAAATATTCTTTCACATTAGTATGTACCTTCCATTTTTAGATATACATGCGTTGTATTGCTGTGGAAAGAACACTTTCGGCCAATATTTTCAAAGGAGCTATAAAGCTTAGGGCACTCTCAGTGTGTTCATGAAGGTTCCAAAATTCAGGGTGCCTCGAAGATGTAAACCGATTCATGCTTTTTAGCATTTGCATAGATTTGCTTTTTGCAACACTCCTTACCGATAGCATGCTTCCACCAATCGTTTGGAAGCAATTTGGGTTTGCTGCTCGTACGAAAGGTTGTTGAATGTTAGAACAACTGCTTTCATTTTTGAGACAAAAATTATACACTTCTACTTCGCTCATCTCCCTTGGCCATATAACTGCGTCGAAACACTCGAATTCGTCTCACTCGCCATTTTACAAGTACCTTTCTTAGCGAAGGGTGTTATTTCCTGCATTGTTTTTAATCGCTGCGTTATCTTCATCCTCAGTTGTTCCATTATGCATTAGTTCTGCTTTATTAAAAAGCTAGATTTGTTAATTAACAAATTGGTATTCATATGAGGTGACAATTTCATATCATTTAGTTATTTAATGCTAAGCAGCTACTCTTCGATCGTTCTTCTTATCGTGCAGTACAGTTGTCTCCGCAGTAAGAAATTACTTAAAATTTTTTATTGCTACAAACTCTTCTCGAAACCACGTTTCTTTTTTCGGTCGACATTATTTCCGGACTCACTTTTCCATATTTTTAAGCTTATTTCCCATTGAAAAGTACCCAAAAATCAAACTACAAATAGCACTTTCATTCTTGAACGGAACGCATCAACTCTTTAATAGCTTTGTTCATTTAAAAAATTGTTTTCTTTTCACAAGATGCTTCCATCACTCCAAACAAAATCGGATAGATCCAGAACGGAGAAGGCAATAAATAGAAGGAGTTTCAGCGGGAAGTCTGTTTTTCACGCCCACCTGTGCAAAATTATCTCCTCTTCTTTGACTATCTCCAAAGCACTTCTGCCACCACTCACCATCTTCGTTGCAGCAAAATTTCGAGAATAGTAGAATGAGAAACGACTTGTCTTGATCATGGAAATTAGAAAATTCTTGATCCAAACTACTTACCACAATATCTTTGGTGAGTCATTGGCTCTTGGATCTTAGGTATTTCCAGAAATGTCGCGAAGACCTTGAAAATCACCGCTCCCAGAAAATTCCTTAGATAACTGTGCTTTTTCTCCACTGTGACTTTTTTAACAAGCACCTTAGGATTCAAGGCGTTTCAATGCTTGAGAGGATCCGAGCTTCGAGGCACCTAGAGAATATTCAGAGAGTTCGGAACCATGGGCCTTTCATAAGTTATCCAACAATTTTTGTAAAGACTCTGAGCCTCATGATGCCTTGAATGGAAGTTCCTGCTTCCTTTCAATCCTACCGTGCGAAGAAGACTGCAAAGGCACAGGCCATTGTGCGGGCAGTTCCCTCAGGCTAGCATGCAACCTTCACCTGCCTGCATATGCCGGTATGAATGTACTGGAACCACCTTACGCTAAAAATTGCAGATGGCGAGTTTTTCTTGCATAGAAGATGGGCAGTGAGTCATTTGGCTTTGAAGATGCGAAATGAAATGTGTGGATCCAAGCGAAAATAGCGGATGCAAGCAGAAATCTCCGACTTTCCTTCTTTCGTTATCGAAATAAAGCTGCTGTTTCCTGTATCTGCCCTTTGATTCTCGATTAAAATAGCGAGATACTTGCAAAATTGAATTGGAAGTCGCAATTTTGAAGCTTCAGCAGCCTCTGCATCAGATGGAGTTAGCATGCACTCTGCAGTAACTTTTGGATTAGTGGGAAAAATTGTATCACCTAGGATCGTTCACCTTGTGCTTTTTTGATTTTCCTTAATTGTAGCACCTAGAAATTGCATTCACCATTTTTTAGTGTGTACTATCGGCTATAGTGATTGTTGCGCTAAGAGGAATGTTCAAGAAGTTCAGCGAATTGAAGCGCCTATGGCATCTCTCTACGATCGACTTCGTAAGTGTCAATTGATGTGATTGTTGACCAGTCCTTACATCCATATTAGTGCAAACCTCCCTCGACTCCTTTCTGTGTAATAAAAATCTGAATCGCTTATTTTTTTAAGCTCTGACTTTCTCGAATGCTCTTCCTCTCTTCGCATTTTTAAGTTTATTGCATACAATATTTTTTTGTAGTAGGAGGATGCGATTATTCAAAGATACTTCCAGCATTGCTGTTAATTGTTAGTACATTACTCTCACTCATCCGACTTGCTGTTTAATTTTACTTTAATAAGGATTTGCCAGTAGCCCACTAGGTGCCTTTATATTTCACTCAGGACAGAGTGGACATCAAGGAACTCTAATTGGAACGGAAACAAAGAATATGAACACCTTAGAAGGATTTGTTCGGATTTGTTCACCTAAACTGTTCTCACTAATACACCAATTTGTCAGCTGTATTTATTGGCAATGTTAATAATGTGAGCTATGATCGGTCATTCTTTGGGGAAATGAATCCTACAAGGAATGCTCATTTCTGAATGCACCAAACGAGTATGAGCCGACCGGAAACAAGGAAAATTCCTGTCATAAGAGATAAGGGAGTCGTAAAATTTACAAGGAGTTGTTTTACCAATGATCGATGATTTCTTCAGCTTATATGGTTGGTAAGCTTTGTTGCGACGGTTGGCTATGACGTTATGCAAGGTCTTGCAATTTCTATTGGTTTCGCACTTATGACCACTGTCTTTCGAACACAATGGTGAGCGTTAACGTTTGTTGCAATGTGCCGACACTTGTGATGACGCATATTATAGCTCGTTGATGCAATTATCGCCTTGGTACGAGCGCTTCAGTATCGCCGGCATGTATCCAATTATCAATATGTTCTCATAATGCGGCCGCGTATCGGAAAGGCAATTAGCACTTTTCATTGTTTCTTGTAAACCACCTAGGAAGCACACCATCGAAATCCTTATCTTGTAGCCTTTTTCTATTCTAAAATCTGAAAAAGTAACAGTAAGAAAGCTTAGTTCGTCAATGCTCAGGTAATTGGCAAAGTTATTACTGCGCTGGTCACATACAGCGCAATATTTCACATTTTGGTTACGCTTTTTCTCACTCACCACTGCGGTATCCGACGAGTCGATTGCACACGAACGTCTAACGAAAATGTTGGTCTGTTACTGATTGAGGTGTTCCAGTAAAAATGCTAGTTCTAGCTGCAGGCAGCAACTTAAGAGCAAATTTCGCTCCCCCGCTTACTATCACTGCCTCTGAATTTCCTTGACTGGTTTTGAGTTCAGTAATCGTGGAATTTTTCATGTGAAAATAGTCTGAATTGGTTCTGAATGAAAGAAATTACAGTAAGACAATTTCACTTTTGCTACTAGTGAAACTACTTCAGAACTGATTACTTGTATAACTTGCTACCTTTAGCGCCACTTTTTTCCACTACTTACCTTCGTTGTCATTATTGCCACTCATTACATATGGCATTGCCTGTATTGCTGCTATTAATGGATATTTATAACTAACAATACTGCTGACTGCTGCCGCTATTACTATTATGTAAAGCTAAGAGCCTCGAAAAAAGCCAGTGACGGGGATTTTCGAGAATCATTGCGGAATGTTCCCTGAGGCTCCCGCTCCTACATAATCCTAATTCAAGCGGCCTAGGTTGATTCATAGCTGACTTTGAACGAATCATTATTTGACTACTTGGCAATTAATCACCTTTATGCATGAATGCTTTCAGATTTTTTATCAATAACGATTATTCTTCCAGTTAAAAGGACAGCAACAAATCTTGTCCTTGAAATGTTATTATTGTAGGATGTAGGATCTTTTCAGTAAATCTTCGAAATGGACAGTTCAGCTGAAAGACTTTTTTAACATCGTCGATCGCGAGCTCATTGCCCTATTAAACTTGCTGAAATTACTGCTAACTACTTTCAAGAAGAATGATCAAATCCTGTGAAAACTTAATGAGTGCTTCCTTCCCACTCAACGACGATAATGCTGTGTTTGCCCTCATTCACAGGTCACGTTGGCATCTGCTTGCAAATCTGACAGGAACAAATGACTACCGCGATTCAGAGCGCTATCACTCAGTTACTCACTATAATGTGAGTCATTCACTTTGTCTGTTCAGCAAGGAAAACATAGCGAATTATGCCACAACGAACGTATCAGAGCGCAGTAATCGCGCACATTGACTGGCTGTGAAAAACTTTTTAAATCATGCCCCAGCACACTGTCATTCATAAAAGCTTCATACCTGTATTTCTCAATTCGCGGTATGTTTGTCCCATCGCACTAAAGCCTTGTCTTGTTTCTCTTCTGCATCTTTGAGGGTTTGTATTTTAGGTGTTGTTATTCAACTGCACAATCCTCACGATACTCATATAATCTTGCAGATTTTTATGACTTAAATTTGCAGGTCATCCTACTTGTCACTCATTTTTGAGTCGCTTTTTTTACCGCCGAGTTCTTGGCAATAAAGCAAGTCGCTCGAAATTAAAAAAATGGTTTTCGGTGACGGAAAAAGCACCAATGTTCCAAAAACTTGCATTTTTGCTGGTTTTTCTCAGCTTTATTCCTGCTAACTCAATGCAACCATCAAAATTTTCTATACATTCAGTGTTTGATGAGAAGATAACCCTCTTTGTATGTGTGGGAGTCAGCTCACATATTCCGCAGTATAAGATAACGGATATACATCCTGATGGACTTTATATTCGTTGGCTCACAATTTGAAGCTGTCTTAAAAAAAACGTTTAATGTTTACAAACCCGACGTTTTTGTTGCACACATTCGGAAAAAGCTTCTAAATTCATTAATTATTCGAGTTTTTGATCGAGATTCTTTCGTATCGGATCTTCATTCACCACAGTCTTGTTATATTGATTCTTCCTCTTTCTTCAAGATAATTTATT
This sequence comes from Baylisascaris procyonis, assembly GCA_037389465.1. NCBI lineage: Eukaryota > Metazoa > Nematoda > Chromadorea > Rhabditida > Ascarididae > Baylisascaris > Baylisascaris procyonis. The sequence goes on from JAZARR010000164.1 coordinate 2,614,321, forward strand.
CCTCTTCAAGATAATTTATTCATCCAAAAACAAATTTTGCATTATAATTTTAAATTATAATTCATGCATTGTTTTTTCACTAATTTAGAGGTGAGGTATTGCGAGGTCTTTGCTGTAAAAGCTTTCGAGAACATGATGCGTCTTGTTGCAGGGTATCTGTGTGTTACGCTTTGATTCCCCTCTCCTCTTCACGAATGTCGATCGCTTTAAACGAGTTATATATAAGGTCAGTTTCGCTCATACAAGTGAAATCACGATAGCCAACATTCTGAAGGGCCATAATGGTTAATCGCCCTTCGTTGCTCCATTCATCAACCCTCGCCTTTTTTGAAAATTTTTCCCAGGAATTTTGGCGGCAGATTTGGAGAGGTCCAATTTCGTTTTCTTAGCATAGATAGCCTTCACTCAAAGAACATTCACTCCACTAATTTCCCTTGCTTTTTGTATACTGACGGCATTTGATTCCAGAAAACGATTCTGACTTCCACATCATTTTTTTGCATACTGCCTCTCACTTTTTTCCGAGAAAAGTGCTCTCACCATTTGGTCCTTGGTCAGGCTAGCAAACTTTATATATCCAATGTGTGCCATGATTTTTTCCAGATTTAATACGGGTATTAATAGCCTAATATGAAATTTTAATGCATACCAAAAACAGTTGCAATTTCCGGCTAATGTTTCCAGGTGTTAGCAGAGTGGCGGGCCACTCGACCATCATTGTACCCAGTGGATGAGGGTGCTTTCGCACATCCGGCTGATAAAAATTTCGATGATGTTTCGAAGCAGCCCAAGAACGGATCTCGCGTTCTGGTCGGTTACTTCCCCTATGAACGGTCTTTCGAAATATGCGCTCATAAATTTGAAAGAAAATAAACTCCATGGATCGCCGGTTCCTTCTTGAACTAGCCATCATTATTAGAGCAGAATGAACTCGGAGATCTTTGCCTGAGGCTTTTAATCTAGTTGCTGTACAAGAGGTTGGTTAATGCATACAAAAGGAATTAAAATTTCCGGCTTAACAGCTCGAAGAGATTTTTCCTTACTGCTTGGTTTCCGGAAATGAAATTTTTGCCTTTGCAGTTCATAAAATTTTCAGTTTAGATTGACTTTAATTGATTTGGAATGCAAAGTGCAATTCTGAGAGTGTTGAATGATTCTCGCGTGAGAATGTTTTGCAGTTTTTTCGAATGAACCAAAAAATGTCTAAATCAAAAGGTTTCTTTCAACAACTTTGATCTAACTTTGCATAATTAGCGGTATATGTTTTGCAGCGATGGTTGTTTCAATGAGTTTATCAAGTTTAATTTTGCACAGCTTAAGTTACTGTCGTATTAACCGCTAATTTCCATTTTCTTGCATGTTCGTTTTTCAAATTCCTTCTTTCTTCAATCCCTCTAAATAACACATATTTATCTGCAGCCGGAAGGCAATGAACTTCCACAGGAAGTGCGTCTATCGCGGCATTTCATTGTCGATTGCTCGGGTTTTACGTTTGTCGATGTGATGGGTGTCAACGCGCTCAAAGAGGTTTTCTTTTCTTTACGTTTTCCATTTCTTTTAGCGACTTCTCGACTTTTTCAACACACTCACCCCATGATTCCATCTATTCTGGAAAGTATTTAGAGGTAAACTACCAGTTAGATTAGTCATATGAGTTGTTTTTTCCATTGTGCATTTCACAGATTCGCTCTATTTTGCTTCCTCTTCAATCTAATAGAGTTATGATTATATTTTCCCTAAAGAGTTCATAATTTTTGTGATGTACATCTATTTGAATGCTTCTGTTATTCATTACTGACATCTTTCTAAGGAAATTTAATAGAGATGAAGAATTTATTGAATTTTCAGATATTTGCCGAGATGCGCTCAAAGAAAGTATTAGTCTACTTTGCTGCAGCTAAAGGTAAACCTGCTGAATGATTAGGTTATCAATTTATTAAGCTGAATTCTCGGTGTCATTCACAAAAACAAAAAACAATTCGGTCGCCATTTTTACAAAAAAAATCCGTTTTCAAAACCACTCCTCTTTTTTTGATTTAATTCCATTAACCAATAGTTTCTGTTGTGCATTTCTGGTACATTTATGTTGTCTTATAATGCGGTGTACAGCACATCGATGGGTCACGGTGCATGGGCGACTTGCTACTGTGATCTTTGTCATAGGTCATAGTGGTCATCGAAAAAATTTGTGGACATATTTTATTGCTCAGAGCTTATTTTGCCTATTCTTGTTGCATAATCGAATGGGTAGTCTAAGAAGTGGATGTGCAAACGATGTGATAAATGGATTGACTAGTAAGGAAATTCGTGAGAAGGAGACGAGCGCATTCCTTAACTGTTGACTCATTTACCAAAATAACGCACAAGCGGAAAAAGAAACGGCTTCTGCGCTCTGCTCACCTCAGTAATTCACTTTCGTAAGTTGTCAGAGATAGTAGATGTGCAAAATAATGCCCTCATATTTCATGTAACTTGCCCACTCGCATAAGCCTTACACAAAATATCCGTTTTTTATAGCCCAATCGGTATGAAATGAAAAAACCAATTGGCGTAAATGCGTGCAGTTTTTTTCCACGTTTGAATTTCTATTCGTCTATCCAGAATTGATGGATAAATGTGAAATATGGTATAGGAGGTTGACATAGAGCTTAAGTTATCACATGCATGAAATCTCTTAACTCTAGGGCGTAACTCCCCGAGCTGAAACTACCAGAAAGACGGTCATATACAGTCATGAGGTCACCATAATCGTCGAAAGCATACAAAAAATAATGGGTGTGTTGTAGCACCAGTGCGTGAACTGTTCGAGTCGAGTGGATTCTATCGGTTCGTTCCCAAGGAGAACTTCTATCCGACAATACGTGATGCTGTGATTATTGCTGTACAGCGACAAGCGTACGTCATTTTGCGATTTGCTTCTTGTTTTTATCAGTGGTTTATTTCCGTATATGATGCGCACTCAATAGATAGTTATAAGTGACTTTGGAGCAGTCAACAAATAAGATTGACTAAAGCTCACTACTTCTTCATCAAACAAGAAATGTGGAGAATTTTCTGTGGAACAGGAAATGTGATCCAGGAAGGCAGATCCAGTCGCACTTTCCGGCCGGCTATGAAGTGCTAGAAAAATCGATTAAAGTGTTGTAAATGATTAGTTCTATGCATTTTAGGATAATTCTCACAAAAGTAGAGGATAATGAAGTGAAAAATTTCCTGCACAAAACCTCTCAGCAAAAATTTTTCCAAAGCCATGATAGTAGGGGAAAAATCTGCAGTTAGAACGATGATCTCAGGATGGAATTATTGACAGTCTCACTTCGCCGCCCTTCTCCTCATGCTGCCTTCTTATCTGTAGGCACTTATATTTTAAATACAACATATAATGAACACTACAATTTTTAAATACTACACAGTATTTATTGTATGATGGAGTGTTGTCTAAAACGTGCGTATTAGAGGAACGCTGATAATACAGTTTGTGTGCAAGACAGTTTGGTAAGTCAGCAAAGGGGTATTAGAAGGATATGTTTTTAGGTCGTCTTCATTGTCGTCGCAGCAGTCCGAGTTGTGCCACGATCCAATGGAGGAAATGGAAATTACACAACCGATGAACTAAACATGTACGCTCAGACTGTAATATGTGCGAGACGTAGATGTGCGTATCGCGGGGATGAGAGATTGGGGCTGATTGGGTGCGAGCGGAAATGGAGATTCGAATGGCTGTAGTACAAGACCTGGCCAAAGATTTTTTAAAGTTCTACTTAGTGACGTGAACGCGCTTGCTGTATGTGGAGACTTCATTAGAGTGATACCCTTGATACCTTTAATTAGCTCATTTTATTGGAGATGACGGCTCAGGGAACCGTTTTGTCGTTTTATGCGCTTTCTGGAAATTTTTAACGCGGGCGCACCATGATTGATTTATTTTGTGTGTAATCTTAACATATGTATGTATTTCTCTTTTTTTACAGTCTCAATTTGCAAAGCAAGGGGTGGATGTGTGCCCTGCACAACTACTGGAGCGTGATTTGGTTCTTGTTGAATTTCTGCTTTATCACTTATAAGATTTTAAAGATAGTATTAAATAGAATGCGAAGAATCGGTTAAATGATGGTTAAAACATGGAGTAAGGCGCTCGAGGAATTAGCGCAATATGCGCTTTTGCACTGCGCTCATCAGGCCAAACACTTTCATTCACTTAAAGCAATTAACAAAGCTTATGAAATATTGCTTCATTATTCTAACTGATCCAACTGCTTTCACAGATCTCCCACGAGAGGTTGGGTTCATGTGACCTGGCCAACGCACACTGGAAAACCGACTGGCGTAAAATGTATGCAAATTTTTGAATCGTTTTTACTGGCCCATAAATCTTTTGAAGTTGGTGGATGAGCACGAAGAACATTACATGAGCTCATCTTGCACCAAATATTATGCCCACCAATTTCCCAGCTTTAGCTTCGTAATTTTCAGAGTTGAAGCTATGTGGCAGACAGGTGGACAAAAGTACGCACGCACACCAGTCGTTACATTGATATAATTCTTTATGCGCACAAATTTCAAAGGCGGATGAAAAACACTTTCTTAGGTGCAAATTTGAATTACCAGTCGATTATAGGGAAACATTATTAGACAGGGTGTATTATTGTTTCCGCATATTTGCATATATAGCTGGTGTGTTTAGAGGACATACATGTCTAGCACGCTTGCTCACTTTTCAGAGCTTTATACGAACTCCTTTTTACTTTATGTAATTCACGTAGCAATCTATAAAACGACTGCTGTTGGATGCTGTGCATTCTAGTAAAAATGCACGGGTGAATGCTGTTTTCGCAGATGTGATTGCAGAATATTCCATTTGTTCTAGCAACAAAATGTTATGCATTCGCTTTGTTCCATATTCATTGTATTTCGTTGTTCCATATTCACTGTATTATCTTGAACAGCTGCGTAATAAGTTTCACTTATAATGGGAAAGGTGAAGTAATTTAGCTCATGTTAATGGCGGATGTTATTATAAAGTATTGAGGAGGGGAGTACGAGGAGGATGTTGACCATGACTGTAGCAGTACGATGAATGGGATTTAGTGCAGGAATCGCGAGAGTAGGTTTCTCCTGTAATGAGGATAAAACAAATTCCCTCACAATAGTCTTCAGCCTGAATTCACAAGCGAGAATTGATTGAAGCAGTCTGAGACTGAGCCAAGATTCCAGGACATTGTGATGCTTGCTGAATGCGGGCGCTGTACAGTAGCATATTTGCCAAATTCTGTCGGCTGAAGAGTTTCACTTATAGAAGCCAGTATGTGAACGTCTATGCATAACACTTATAATTTCTATTTATTTTTTATTCTTTCAATGATATCTCAATATTCTTTTCTTAAAAAATATGCGAAGTATATGCGAAGTATTCTTAAAAATCAGATATGCGAAGCTGATATCTCAATAATTCTTAAAAACTATTTTTCAATGATTTTATGAAATGTTTCGATGAATATGTTTTTGTTTTTGTGATTCGAATTGTGTTCTTACATATCTGCTAGATGTTATTAATTAGAAAGATTAGTGAACTTCAGCAGTAGGACTGTTCTATAGTGGCTTTTTCTTTCAAATTTGATAGTGCTGAATTGCTTTAATACTTTGAAATCAATAATGCATTTGTTGCAGTTTCCACCCGCAACAGTGGTTTGGTGATAGTGAGTAAGTTTTGACCACTGGCTCGCAGATTAGCCTTTCATCTTTAAAATAGTCGCTGATTTGACAAATCTTTTCCAATTCTCTTACTATGTGCCCTTTAAATACTTCGGATTCTTCAGGAGAATGTGCTATCCTCGAATCTTGTAGTAAGTGAGTGTCGACGGATATACGTGTCAGCTTCCAGTTTCTTGATTTGTTTAAGACGTATTGATCGGGAATTCTTCCAATTTTGAGAGAAGAGATTCTGAAAGGGGAGACCTGAAATTTGCTATTACTATTTGAGCTTCAATTCCGCAATTTTCGATAATGGAATATTAGCGAATGTCCGGAAATGCTTTGCCCAAGCCTACCAAATTGCATCACTAGGCTAGGAATCTTTAAACTAAAATCACTGGAATATTGCAGACTCAAATTTGACTTGATTCTTTTTCGTAGAATTGTGCATGGCTTTTCCGACATTTCACTGTTGTAAATATTTCAGCTCGCCAACGTGCACATCAGTTCCACCTCGCCAAAATATGTTGTAGTACAAACAATATTCTGCAGAGTTTCCAGTATCTCGCTGTGCGAATCTTAAATCTGCTTCCTGCCTATTTCGGTAATGTACCCGCTCCTTCAGCTTCTAAGCTACCACCGAATCGTTTCAATCTATACACTGTTGGTGCTATCATGTACTAAACGTCTATTCGCTCTTATTAAAGTTTTGCAGATGTTTTGCTCTTCTCTTTCCTTTACGCTTACATAATTTCTGTATGTTTTCACACTTTGAGAAGTTGAAATAAATGAATAGAACAAAGAAATAAATATGATGCGATTTACACGTGGAATGATCCCCTTCTCCTCCTTCTTCTCCCGAAAATCTTTCGAAAAAAAATTTGCGTTCCATTATTTTGCCCCAAATATCACAATTGATCTATAGGCAAATCGTTGAGGGTCACTTTTTTTGTAATACATGGGAATCTAGATAGTGACACTGCTCGCAACGAGACATTTAACAAGGAAACATTACGAAACTTTGTGCGACTTTTGGACGTCAAACCACCACTGACAACATTCAGATTGAATCTGCTATGAACGGACAAATCTGTAGATTGTTCGACTGTTGCAAGGTAACGCCCGAAATATTAGAGATCAAATTGGTAGGAATGGCAGTCGGACAATCTAACGTCTTAAACTTCGATCAAGGAAATTGAATTTTTGGGTTTTTTTCTGTAAAACACGTGCTCTAGGATGCCTCCACCCAGCTGCGCCCCAGCCAAACATAGCTGAGGCCCAGTGCCACGCAGCCTTGCAAGGCAGCTATGTGCTCCATAGAGGGTTCACAACTTTGGCCAGAGCAACATCCGTTCTATAGAGGTCGCACATCATAATTAGAGAACACTTCAAACTTCATAACTGAGGTTTGAAAATTAAAATGGTGGACTGGTAGGCGTGAACGGCTGTAAGAATAAAAACTACAAAGGTCTCTTGGGAATGCTCTTAACTAAGTGCTCCATAAACTGCAAGCTTTGCTTCGACTGCAGAAAGCTCCAACCGTTTTTGCGCGTTTTCCCGCGAGTAATTGAGTTTCTCGTTTATTTCCATTGCTTGTTTACAGTCTGACTGCGCCGCACGTCTAAGGGTTTCAGTGCCTGCGTCTCATGTCTGGTTGCGAAAGAACGATGAGCATCTAATGTGTCACTGTGCTTGTCCTTGATGTGCTTTTTTTGGAAATTTTTGCATGCGCGAATTATAACATTGCCATATTTTCATGCAAATCTTTTGAATCTTTCTGTCCGATAGCTTCAACTTGCAAAGAGAAGAAAATCTGCCAGGTATGAGTTTCCGTCAGGAGTGACCTTTTACACATAATTTCGCTTCGAGCAATCATCTCTTTTATCACTCCTAGGACCATCCATTCGAAACGACGGTAGTTCAGCATTGTTGCGTTATTGAAACGAATGCTTATAGTGTGAATGAAAAACCCAAACATTCTATGCTGTCTCTTTATGTGCTTTCGAAATCAACGCTCAATATTAGGTACTTGATCACTTCTTTTACGTACTCTTTACATTATTCTATTCTTCTAAGGTGATATTGTGTCTTTCGGCATGTGTGGATGCCTGTCCAGCAGCTAGCTCAACGTGCAAACAGAAGAATCAAAGGCGTGGAAATTCGATGAGTACAATCTGAGAAAGCGCTGTTGTTTGATTCTGATGCAGCGTTGATCTTATATGATAAATCAGTTACGAATCCCAAACATAGATTCGCGGTTGGTATCCTGTCTGAGTTGAGTCCGCTGAGAGTTATTTTTTCCTTAATTAATTGTAGATGTTCAGAGGTATAATGAAGTTCCAAACCTAGCCATTCGAATGCAAAGGAACGATATCTTTTATTTGGGAATATACAAAATCGGCCTGTAGCCTAGCAATCGAGTTTGTTTAGTAGGAATTATCCCTTTGCTTTTCAGATACTAAGTTAATTGATGTATTCGGCTTGCTGTGCTGCGAAAGGTATATATCCGATCAGTCCACTCAGCATGCTTCGCTTTATTCGTTTTTTGCGACTTTGAAACTCGTTGCAAAAATTGCGTTACCTGGCCATCGTTTTTATGCATATATGCACCATGCGACTTACAAATTTCCCGGAAAGTTGTAAAATTTAGAGAATCTAAAGAACATCGTAGATTGCGGCTCCAATCTTTCCTCCGTGATCACTCAGATATGAATAGAAAAAAAGAAACATTGCCATCAGGCGAAGGGACCTGTATGATGACTGCTCGCATAAAAGAATGCACAATCAGACGCTATTTCACTGCCTTTAAGAGGTATTTGTGAATGTTGAATGTTTGGCTTCAGAAGTCGGTAAGATCTATAACGACTGTTTGTGATATTGACCATGTATACAGTAAATGACTGTTTATTATATTTGGAAAAGAGATCGATTGGAAAATCGCCACTCCAATCGACCATTAACTGCCTGAGGCGATCACTGATGAAATTTGATGATAAAAATATTCCTTGCACTGGAAAGGGTTTTCCACATTCACCCTCTTCCTCCCCCGCCTCCCATCCCATCTCCTTATTAATCCTTATCAACAACCACCTTTTACTTGTTTCTTCAGGTCATAGATCCATTGTGAAGGATGTCTTTCGAGGCGCTGTAATAAGCATTTAATGCAGAGGTAAAGAATGGCGAAAAGCTGCATGTGACCTACGCTTTTTGCATTCTCAAGTGTAAAATCGATATTTCAGTTTGAATTGAAATCAGTGTAATTTTTTATTGACTAAATATGATGAGATCAATGAGTCGACTATAATACATTAAATGACTTTTGTTATATTTAGAAAAGAGATCGAATGGAAAATTGTCACTACAAGCGAACTAAATTTCATTGGATATATATTTCATCGATAGAAAGTTATATTGCGTCCCAGTCCCTCTGTCTAGTCGTTCCCTTCGTTGTGTTCATCGCCTAAAGATAACTTCGATTCAAACGGCAAAGAGGATTTCCTTGAGCGTCACATTCAAAACTGAAGAAATATAATATTAATCAACAAAAGCATTTTGCATAAAAACATCAATTTTTTATCATCTGGAATCCATTAATAGCCTAATTTGAAAGTTTCTGTATAATTTTTAGTCGACTTCATCTTTTTGACACATCGTTGTAAATGGTGGATCTTGATTGTTGCTCCGAGCGGAGTAACACTGCGCATCTTTGGCTCATCTCTTAGGTTGTTTATAGACTGTCAAATACCAGTTATTCAATTATTTCAACCTATTCTATCTTTGAAGTTTTTTTCCGAGTTCTCCGTACTTAAACAATGGTTATATACTGGAATGACTATTCTTCCGACTATACTGTTCTAAAAGGCTTTAAAAGAAGCATATCCTCACGAGACGAAGGTGACGAAAGTAGTCGTGAATCAGAAGGTGAGCAAAGTGTCGAGATAGGAAATGTATGAGATGGAAAGACGCAGGATCTCGATCTTCGATAACTTCTTGTTAAGTGGTAGTGTAGGCAAGAGAGCACGCAACCTTGCAAACGCGTTGTTGAATGATTCGACTCGGATGCTGTAACAACTGAATGGCTTTCTCGTGCACCGATCCCCACCGATCTCCTACACATTTGAGTTGTAGCCAATATGTGAGTTCAACTTCAAGTTCAAGCCAAAGTTAAAGTTTCATTCGGCATGTGATTGGATATTATAAGATACCATGGAGAGATAACCAGATTCATTTATGAGATCTGTTGAGCAGATTCGGAACAGTATAGAATTGATTGAAGCACTCTGCAACTTAATGGACGATAACGGGTGTGCAAGTGGGGGGGGGGGAATAATTTCAGCTTTGAGTTGCCGGAATACAGCGAGAAACGCTTAGCTGAATCAGTTCGCTGTATCTCGAACACTTACTCTCTTCGCGGTATCAAATTCATGAGTCTATAATGCGTTCGGAGTTTATATACGAAGATGGTTGGTTTTGACAAATATCACTCGGCAGAGATCGCAAGGTGCAAAAAGAGGGCGAAGGCAGCGTCCGTAGTCGTCGAAAGTGCAGAATCATGGGAATGGCAACGGGTTTTTAATTAACTCAAAAACTTGTCGAAATGTCACCGTCGCTTAGAGAAGGAAACTGGCGTTGATAATGATAGGATCTTTTGAAAGTAGCTCTTTTAATGAACGGTAAAAAGAACTGAAGGAATGCTGCGTGGGCAGACCAAGAAAATGCTTTCGCTGTCGGAACATACAGTAAAAAGATTTGCTGTGCGAGTTCGCTACTTCAGCTGCTGCCTTTCCTCTCTCTCCGCGCCGAGGAACCTGTGCTCGCTGCTAGTATCATCATGTAATGTACAATCGTAGTACTTAACTCCCAATGATCATAATTGCAATGAGGTAATCAATGAAAGGCGAATTTATAACTTCAACTCTGCAACCACATATGAAATAATGAGGGAACTTTCAGGTTGGCTCACCGTTCACGAGATGCGTGCAGATTACGGTATTTAGGCGTAGCACGTCGTCGTTTGCGTCGTTCCGCTTTGCTGAGTTTCTTTAGTTCAGCGGCTGTAGCATCCTGCATTCTGCTCTCCTCAGTATTTGTCGCTGGTCCGTTGCGTCACACCCTTCCGTTCGGCGTTCTGCTTTGAGTGCGAAGCCGAGATTTGCCATAAGCGTCACCATAAGTCCCTCCCATCCGTGCATTCGCCTACGATATTGTTCGTTCATTGAATTATTCTCGACGGTAATTAATAAGGGTGTTCTAATTGAAAAGTCACTTTCAAAGTTGTGCATTCATGTGGAAAGATGAATTTGTTAGCAGCATACTCTAAAGATGGTGCTAAAGGCTTCAAGAGCTTGAAATGTATAACTCCGATTGACAAATTGGATAGCACGGGAAAATATACGAATTGATTTAGTTAGCGCTGTCAGGTCTGAAAATTGAATGGATTTTTTTCATTTTTTGGAAAAATTACTTTTTGAAAACTGTTTTATTTGAAACGAATGCAGGATTACTTATTAAAAATATAACTGCTTTTTTTTGAAACGAAAAGCACTCAGAGAAGAAGCGCATGTCACCATTAATAAAGGAAACAATCAGGTTGACTCATTGTTTTATTTCATTGACTAATTGCACTCATCATGCATTTATTCAGTGTTGTTTCATTTCTTTTTATTACAACGTTCCAGAAATAGGAAAACACACATAAAGAAAGCAAATGAAATCTAAGGCAAAGATTCATATAAAATTCTGCAGACGTTTCATCCGTATGTAGTCCAACACTTTTCACTCCAACTATTCGATAAGGAAAGCAAAACGTCGTCACTAAATTTGTCGGAAAATATCATATCTCTCTGTTTCTGACGGTTTTTGTTCAACAGTAGCTATAAATGCATAAAGTTTCTACCTATGCCAAACTTCCACCTCTACGTGAATTGCCAATAAGAAAGGAGTGACACTATTAATTGAAATCATGAAAAAAGAGACGGCTAATATTCTCGAATGTTTTTCAACACCTTTTTCCAAAGACCGACAGCCATTCTTTCCCCATTTCCTTTCTTCTCATCTTCTTATAGCAACGCTTTCTAATCAAATGCTACAAATAGAGTCGAACCTCGTCCAAATAAAACGCTGTTGGATTGCAGAATGTGCGAATCGCATTTAGGTGGTGGCAATAAAAGTGCCGAAGAGGTTTGTTTGTGTGCCTCATATAACGAATGAATAGAGACAATTCGATTAGTTCCGCCATATGGGCGCACGGCTACCAACTACCCAATTCGTCAACATCAACCTACCGTAATTAGGCTTTTTTATTTGAGTCCCCAGATGAAAGCAAGCCAGTCATTAAGGGTTCAATGAAATGCTAAAAACAAAAGGACCTATCCCAATATTCATCAACGCCAATGAAGAGTATGCATTCTTAGTCATCCATTGAAGAAATTTCATCTTTCATGGACAACTACTGCCGTGCACTATCCAGGCATAGAGAACGTGCATTTTTGACATGAATGTTGAAAAGTTTAGAAAAAATTGACAGTAAATTGACAGACAAAGTTATAGAGAGCGAGGATCACTTCTTACAATAAAGTATTTCTTGTTGTATGAAGTGCTAAAAGTCTATTTTTTAATTCAGAATAAAAAAACTGAATTTATAGTAAGTAGAGTAAATTGTAATGAAGCAATTATAGTAATGAATTTTACAGCACAGGTGATGGTGTTGAATGAGTATCAGTAAAGAAATATGCCAAGGAAAGGGATGAATGAGAACGTTGGACAATCTCATGTTTGCGCACTTAGCCACTGACATGAACATGTCGATCACGCGTGAATCCGCCGGAGTGATATTGTGCGGTCATTCGAGACTTGTTTCATGTTAAATGAAGTAAGATAAAATATGAACGAATGGCAAGGAGCTCAGGGTCTTCTACCGGTCTGAAAGAGGAGGGAGCGTGCATAGAAAAGCAATTCTAGGAACCCGTCTTAAGAGTGGATGGGAAAAATTCTCTTCCTGTCGGAAGAAATTTGCTCTCATTTATTTCTTCTCTCAAGCTACTTAGTTGTTATGTCAAGTGAGCAATGGATATAGAAAGAATGCCGAATGACTAAATTTTAGAAGAGTGACGTGATTTAAATTCGATTTCATTGGAAATGGATTTGAGTAAATAATAAATATAGAACTGAATGTAGTGGTTAATGCATGAAGGATATGTTTATTGCAAACTGGGATAATTTGTAAAGTATAATAAAAGACTTGCTTAGGATAAGTATGTTACTAACACCACAACACCTGTAAATCTTTTTTTGTTTTCGAGCACACTTGGCAATTACTAACGTCGAAAAGGTGAACAAATTATGTACCGGCTGTAAAATGTACTGAGGAAAATTAACGATACTAGATCCACGTTGTCTACCCAAGTTACAGCAAATATCCCAAAATGAAAGCTCTTCGACGCTTCGCTGTTTTTCGCGAATGAGGTTCTCCAGCATCGTACGTATTGTTGAACTCTGTGAAGATTTCGCCTATGAAACTCTATTTTTTTGGCACACCGAATGCCATCGTTGCGTCAGTAAGCAGAAGAAACGTTCGATCCATCTTGAGGTCCAACGCATCCGAAAACGGGATTGCTCGATGAATCCAAGGCTTATTACGCGTACCGAACATGCTGTTTTGCCAATGTTTGAAAATTTCTGAATCATATCCCTGCGATTTCACTGCGTTCCTAAGAAATGGAGAGAAAGACATGACGACTTTCGAGAAGCTTCCAAACAACAACGAAAAGCTCCCACCCTCTCCCTTCCCCCACCCCCGTCAAGGAAAGTGGAGGAAGAGAGAGGGAAACGGCTGCCTCAGGACTGGGCTTATATCGAGACCGATATTGAACAGGAGACCGGGCTTAACAAATCTCGCGATGGTTATGAGTTTAAACAAGTCCCGACCTCCTCTGCGACCAATACCCAGAGTTGATTTTAACCTGAGCGCTACTTCTCTGTTTTCCCTGTGCACAAATCGCTCCTACGCTGTACAGAAATGGACGCATACCATGCTTGGAACGTACGGACCCTCGTCCCTAACGCTGATCAACAAATTTTATGTATAAAGCTAGCAGAAGAGAAAAGGATACTGCAAAATTCCCGCTCAAGTACGTCTAATGGAAATTTCCGAGTTTCGATAAGAAACGAGCCAAAAACGATGGGGAAGGAGATGAGAACCTCCCACATTTCAGATGGTCAGATCGCACTTTGGTTTGCATTTTATCACCCACTAGCCATAGAGACTTTTGCCACTGAAGCCCACGAAAAGCTGCGGCGCTCAGCGTCATCATAACCGCTTGTAGTATTCTATGGGCTAGAGAGGGTTCATTCCATTATGGCGCTTGATCTTCCATTTCTGATTTTGAAGCCGTAGCGCTGCAAAAAATTTGGAAACTACTTGACTCCCTTCTCTAACAGAATATTGCCGAGGAGCGTTACACCATTCTTGGTTGCCGGAATGCGCACAGGTGCAAAAAGACAGCGAGGAGCATGGGAGGGGGCGGAAGGAGACGGAATTGCCTTATGGTTCGCTCGGTGCATGCGCTGAAATTATTACATTAGTGCCCTGACTCTAAATTTTAAAAAATCCGCGAAGACAATGAGGCAACAAGGTTATTTCTGCAACACTTAGCAAAAATGGGAACTCTGACCTAAGGGTGCTCACGACTGAAATATACAAAGGCACTCCTCCCCTTCTAAGAAGTGCACAAGCGTGTCTATGTATAATAGTTATAAAATTTTACTGCTCCAATTCCGATGGTTTTCGAGTTAGTAGGACCGGACGGAGAGGCAGTATACAGAAGTAAAAATGCGCTTAGCAGGCGCATAGAAATCGCCCCTAGCTCAACAGCACTCAAAAGTGAGTTCCTGAAGTGGAATAAACATCGCATCTATGCAGGTGAAATGATTGTAAAAAACTTTTACACGCACTCAGTACAAGAGAACATATAAAGCGACAGAACTGACAAAAACAACACAATGAAGATAGCGGGAAAATCGTTGATTAGCAAGCAAGGACCTCGAAACGTTCAATTGTGGATGTTAACCGAAACTTGGATAGAGGTTAATAAAACGAGAACTTGAATAAAATAATCGACAGCCTCATCATCGTTCAATTCCCCTATCCTCCCATATTGTAATCACCCAACAGACAACAGCCGTAGAAGAAATGAATCAATCGAAACTTCAATCAAAACCGAAAAATCTTGAAACAGAAAACGCAACCAATAAAATACTTGCATATGGGAAAAAGAATGAAAACCTTCATACGTGGGTAAGACATTTACCTCTAAGAAGCGCATGATAAACAAAGAAATACAGAGGCAAGGAAGACACCAACAACATCAATTCCAAGATGGTAATATTATATATAATAATGATAGCATTTGGACAAACCATCAAATTCGGGGAAAAGAGGAAACAAAAACTGGAAGAAAGAGATAAGGCACAAAATGTCGATACAAGTAGACGGTCATATAATTCACAACGTTCACTCACGAATTATGAACCCGCAAACTCGAATTGGGAACGCTAACAATGAGTTCGACCCTTTGAAAGATGCTTGCCTAGCTCATGAATAAGTTAATTTCGGTTTAGTTAGAACAATTTTAAGCTGAACTTCACCTCATATAGTAGATGAAGCATAAACTTGAACTCCGTAAGATAACAGATATGTTAGATCGTTGACACACCGAAATTGAGAAGCAATCATCAAATTGCTTGCGACCTACATAAAGCAAAGATTAGCCAATGGAAACCTGTATAATTCTTAAATGAATAGAAACCCGAAGCAGCTCATTCTTGGACTGTCCAGGTACAAATCACTGCATTCAACATGCGCATAATATGAGAACTGACCATTTGAGTTGCGTTTACAAGAGGTCAACAGAGTTGTCTTTTACGGACGGCACAAGTGACCACCCGATAAGAATAATCAAACAGAAGCTGAAATCAAAAGCAACGATAATTCAAACATCAACAATGAATGCAGTGATGTGAACAACGATACCAATTGCATTCACCAAGCACAACAGCTATACACATCAACCATCATGCCTATTCATTATTCCGAATTTCTTAGTTCCTCAGAGTCGAGAGAACGATGATGCATTTCAGAATAGCTCGAAGCATAAACCAATTACTGCGGCGCGAGGTATTTTCATTTAAATTCATAAAGTAGAGTAGCCCTTAAGATGGTTATGCAAATTGTTAGCAAATATGCAAAATAAAAACTTTTAAACAAATTGAACAACTTTGCATTCCTCACTGCGAGACTGTAATATGGCAGGAAATGCGAAGGGAATGATGCATAAAAATGAGGAAAGAAACAGAGCAACGATGGCTAATCCGAGGGGGATATCGAATGGAGGATGGACATTCTTCGATTCAGTGAATGGCATGGTCAGGGAAAACAATACGCGTCACATTTCCCTCACAATTCAAAACAAATAATCTAAAGCATTCTGAAGTTAAATGAGCTGCGTATTTTCCAAAATAACAACTAGTGGCCTAATTGCAGACATCGTTCTCCACACTGAATTACCAACGATCTGTGTAGTTTTCATCATTCATTTATGAAAGCAGACAGCTACCAAGTACTTCTATTTGAGAAGCAAGGTAGACAGGAAGAAACAGAAACGAAGATCCAAGTTCATAATCTTTGTCTCACATGTGAAGTATAACTTTTTGGGCGCCTAAAATGGTGGAGAACCAAACGATTCACTTAAAAAAATCCTTTCATTGAAAGAGGGCCGTGTGGAAAGGCAATCCCCCCGCCATCTCTGCTTATGAACATCCTGTAGAACACTTGGTGCCCATCACAGCTCCACCTCCCACATCGCGGATCATGCATTCCGATAACACGCTCCATGAACGTCTATCTGAATAAAGAGAAAGCTCAACATATCCCAACTTTACAATTAAATGCCCAAACTTCTCGTTCTTGAAAAACATCACTATGCAATGAGTATGTGGACGTCTAGCACCACGTGTGCCCAATTCTAAGCCACTAATACAAAATCCTTATCGCATTTAGAGGATGCGCATCTTCCATCCTCTCTTCTATCTCTTTCTCTGCAATGAAACCTCCCCTCTCTCGTCTCTCTAGAATTTTTGTGCACAACTGAAGTATCATCGCCGCTTTCTTATCAACAAGCATTCCTATAACTGAATAAATAAACGTACCAGACAGCGAAAGAAATTATAAAAAATGTTAGTAATCATAGAAGCAAAGCTCATTTATCGGAAACTATTGGCGGAGGTGCAAAACTTCCTGGAGGCGGAGTAAACATCCCTTCGGTTAAGTAGCCTGCGATTCCCGATGAAGCGCCTGGAAGCAAAATTCGATGCAAGCGTAAAATCTGATAAATATTCTACAACCTCATTCAGCTTTTCTCCTTTCCCTCTTCCACTCTATACATGCAAATCTGATTGTTGATGTGGTCTGTGTATTTAATCCCAAACAAAAATGCCACACCTAATTATCTATAAATATCAGTCACAGTCATGTTCCAGTAGCACTAGACATACACAATTTTGTGTTATATGGCGTCTCTATGAAAGTCTATTACATTTTCTACCGCACTGTGCTGTCAAAGATTGCTAGTAAAACGAAGAACGGAAAAAAGGAAGGTGCCGGAGATCATTGAAAATCTATCCCTATCAAATATAAATATTAAAATCAAACAAGACGATGGCATTCCAAATTGAAGCCTCTTGACCGCGACAAAAACACATAAGTAAGAAACGTTAGCAACAAAAATTGTTAATGATAACAGCAATTACAGATAACCGTCAAAACCCTTGTTCCTTTAAATTGAAAGACAAAGTCAACATACCTGCAATCGCCTGTGTGCGCTGGGCAGGCAAGAAAAGATCATGTCGTTGATCCCTATACTGAGCCCAAACGGGTGATTTATTCAGGATTCCGGTGATTTTTTCGCCGTATTGCAGATCCAAACAAACGCTCTTCAGTGCGTCCACAATTTCCGCCTTCGCTGCCGCCGCATTTTCAACTCCTTCAAAATCTTGGTCATAGCCGTTACACTTCTACAGCATGCCACAACATGCGGTGCCCTTCAACCATTCTTTTCCACTCGCCCCGCTGTTAATGAGCCATCTACAGGTCTCTCCTACCCCATTTAAGAAAGGTGGGGATGTTTGCTCCGAAAATGAAATTCGGTTCTGCTCAGATCCGATACAAGATTGAAAAGAAGACCCATTCGTTTTTCCGCTCGGTCCTCATTTTCCAGCCCTAAACGACGTACCACAATAGCCCTAAAATGATTCACTTCAGGGAACAAATATCCCTGAATCCAACGCATTTTCTGCTATTACGACAACCTAACCAATGAAACAAATACAGCCCGAAAAGATTAACAAAGCGCACACATGCATACAACAACATTACATCCTCCCCTTGGTTCATTGGATCCCTATCTCCTTTCATGCAAGGAAGTACAAAATCGACACGCATGCATAGTGCTACTATTTTGGATCAAGCCGTTACGAACGCTTATACAACGTTTCGATTTATTTTTTTTATGGTAGTCTGACGTTTTGAAGCCTGATGACGATTTTTTGATCCGAATGGCCATATGAATGTCTCCTTCCTGCAGTATGGGGGGCGCTATTCCATCACATCGCAGGAAAAGGATGACGACCAGTTTTCTGAGTTTCGCAACAATATGACTCCATTACTGAACCACTGAAGCCCGCGGTGATGGGTGTACGGCTATGGTTAAGTACTTTTCCCGGCTGTCGATGACGAAGCCATCTCCGCTCCTGCGAGACATATGTATGAACAAAGCCATATCACTGACTGCAAACATCGACGTCGTTTCCGTCTATGGGACCCTATAGCATCTAGTCACAACCGCATTACATTACCTCCCCAATACTGGCCAGACTTATAATCATCACCTCTATATAGGGAAACTCCAAGTCTACTAGAAATCCTAACTGTTAAGTCCAAACAGTCGTACTGATACGGTGTTAAGAAACTGCTACTCATCAAAGTCATCTGCAAAAATGTCACTCAATTTCTTTTTCTTTACGTAAAATATTTCTCGATAATTCCCTTTGCAGTTAGTGAGCATTCTGATCTTTAATGCTCAATAGAATCGTTTCTCGATTTCGAGATGCAATCTAACATATAAGGGCACTTCCTTTATGAATTCGAAGATTGAATTTGTACCCTATTTACAACAATTTACAGCTCTTTGTCCTTTTTTTTACCTCTTAGCTCCGAGAAGCAAGTCATGCAGGTTGAAGGTGATGTCAACCGTCTAGATAGTGCAATAGACGCGATAGTACGATGAAAGTTTGTAAATGCCATAAAAGCAGAGAGCCAAATTTAACAAATTGATGCATAAAACATTTTGCTCATGTGACGACGAAATTGTACAATTTCTGCATTAGTGAATTCGTTGCAGCTATATGTTTCAGAGAGGAATAAATGCACGCAATAAACACAGAACACTTTGCAAAAATCATTTCTAACCACCTTGTTCATCATAGCTTCTCAATGAGGCGTACATGCTCAACAAAGGCTTCATCGGCATACCACAGTTATTAACTTATAAGTGAGTTCGCCAAGGAAATAACATTTGCCTGCTGCTTAATAATCAAAAACTAAAATTATGAACTCCTTTTGGCGAAGAAAAAGGCTTTTTTTTTTTCATCTACGATGCATATTTTTCAACAATAGGAGTTCTCCCCTCTTTCGATTGAATGTTGTGATGAATCAAACCTGGCATGGGATCGGCAAGCAATTTGAGTAGGTGCTCGATCATCCCACTTGAGATCATCTGTCCAGCTAACTCCGTACAACTCCGCTTCAGAAGAAATTTCAGTGCGTGCGCCGAGTCTCTCACAAGCACTGCATTTAGGCATTGAATATTATAACATACTGCATTACAAAGTTAGATAGTGCTCGCAGTTACCATCCCACTTCATTATCGAAACATAAGAAGCTGCAGGCTGCTTCATGCTCTTCTGTCTATGACCTGTTTTAATACACCCTTCATCGTTAGCCTTCGGCGAGGATAAAGTTGCGTCACTTCCGTGGCAGCACAATTCATCAAAACGGATCGCTCAAGTCGATGAGCTATAGAACAAGTCCCCTGTGTCGCAGACTGCGCTTTCCCCACGAAAATAAAATTCTCACATATGCGACTGACGCGAAAGCTGCGGGATCGCTCAGAAAGTTGAGCCATTCGTTTTTGCTTACTTACGATTCTCTTTACGGCAGCCCTCACCTCCTCAGCCATCACAGATCATTCAGCATAAAAAGCAGGAGAGGCGGGGGGAGGCGAGGGGGAGGCAGGGGGGGGGGGAGGAGGGAAGAGCGGGAGATGGCGATGTGGGGTCCCGTTTTGTTCATTTGTAGATGGGCGGAACAAACTTGTGAATATTTTGATGGATGAAATTTTTTGTTACATATGCTTAAGATCAGTGTTGTTCGGCTCTATAATGAAACTTCTTTCTCAGGAAAACAGAATCGAGACAAGAAATTGGATTCGAATCACAAAACTTCCCAATTTTCTAGAAGCCTCTCCTTATTCCCATACGATGAGTAAACTGCAAATTCGTGCGTGGAACTAAGCTAGAAAAATGATATTAGGCGGATAATGAAACTATTAAATTTCAAATTATGATCAATTAGAAATTGGAAAAAATAAATTCGCAAATTTCGATCAGAAATAATGAGCAGTGAAGTTTGATCTACCAATCTGCACTATGAAATTGTAAGTGCACAAAACTGTCTGAAAATTGTGGGGTGATAAGGATTTGCATATGTAGTTCGAAATGGTACATATATGCTCATGAGGTAAACCGCATGCTGCAAGCATAACAAAATGACCCACTTGGCTGATTTTTCATCGAATTCAATATTCCGCCAATACAATCCAACTTCGCCAGCGAATCGGCACAATACTGCAAAAAAATCAATGATTTCAATCGCAATCCTCTCCGTTAGAAATAAAAAAAAAATACCATTAAATGATAGATTTCATAGTATTTTCTTTTCTCTTTTCTTCCAGACCCTCGAAGAACCTTTAGAAGCAATCGCCCATTAAATTTCTGTCATTTTTCAGGATGTTCTTTACCCGTGACTTTGTGAGCAACAGTATTCATTCAAATTGAAATGAAAAAAAAAAAAAACTAGGCACACTAGAGAACTAGAGTTAATAAGAAGAAACGACAGAACTGAAGAGAACGATAGCAAAAAAAAGTTACGGAACGGATGGAAACATACGGCATTTTCAGTGAGATGCGAGAGAATGAGAATGGCAGAGCGAGATGTATTCGCATCCGAGGATGACATCGCAGTACAAAACTGTGGCAAGTAGCCTTGTGCCGGCAACTACAAATTTTCCAACTTATAACAACTTACAGTATTGAACACTCCGTAAAACTATGAGCCAAGATGCCGAGATGCTAACAAATACAGCGCAACGGGGTCCTAAACTAGAGGAATGGTCACGGCCTGCGAGAAATCATGGGAGTAAAAAAAGAAGACTTTTAGAAATGAAAACATCCCCAACAATTCCATACAGCTGAAACATGGAACGTTCCTTCCCTCTTCTAATACTTTGAAAGCAGAGAAAAGTTCGAAGCAAACGTAATAATTTATAGTCAGTTGCATGCGGACGTTGCAGCAGACTTACGACTGCAGGAATCATCAGCTATGATCCACATATTTTTTCCCCTGTCCTTTTGTGATGCCCGAAACATTCAACTTTTTTACCTCAAGTTGGGACTTTATGCATTTTCCATTTAGAAGTGCTTCAGGTTCTCTTGGTCTTGCCTTAGGTTATAACAAGAGCTGTAATTTGTAACCTACTTGATCAGCAGTGGATGGATGGTTAGAAATTAGAGCAACGAATGCGCTCGTGACGGTCTCAAGCTCAGCGGTCGGTTTGGCCATCAGATCGAGAACTCGTTCCATTAGCTCGGTGGCGAACTGTTTCGGATGTCGAACCTGCCATGAAGGGTTTGCAATGAACAACCGTAGAAATACTCCACCGACCACCAGTTCGCCGGCCATAACATCCGCATATGCACAAGCATCGTTCACACTCCCCTGAAACACATAGCTATATGAAATTCACTAGAAATTCGAGTTTCCTATATTTGAAAACTGACATAAAACAAATAGGGGAAGTCAAAGATTCAAATTTCACTTAAAAATGAACAAAACAATGCTCAAAGCATACCACTCAGTAAGACGGAGGTTCCAACAGAGGAAAGGAGTGCGGGGAGTGGGAGCTTACACAAAGGACGGGAAAGGAAAGCGGCAGGAGGCACAGAAATGTGACTATTCCACTGAGGAATATTTATAAAAAAAATTATTAAAAAGCAGCTCGAATAAGATCAGAGTGAAACAAGCTGCCATCATTTAATGACTTCTAAAAACGACTGAATGCATTTCCTATCATCTTTATGCAGCTATGAAAATCACAACGTCCACCGTTATAGCCAGTGAAGCACAAGGCATCTACTAACTCAAATTTGGTGACCATCCGATGACAGCGCACTAGAAAGATCATCGATAGTATCGAAAATAATTACCGAATTCCATTTCGCACTCGGATCCACTTGCTGCGCTGCATATAACTGGTTACATCCATTTTTGACAATCATCTTCACATTGCTTCGTGTTGCATCGTTCCAAATCAGTTCCGGATTCTCGCTCTTCGAATCCAACATCGAGATTCTGAAATTTTTCATTTGAATCAACCTGATGGTACACCTCAAAACGATGAGTGAAGCCATCCCTCAACCACTTCCATGCTTGCATGAAATACTAACAAATTTTTGGAAGCACGCGTTTAGAACATTCGAAAAGATGCAACAACTGCCAACTTCATGGTACATCATCACGCGAATATCGGGATATGTGGGAGGAGGAAAAGAGTGAACGGTTGCAACGATAAAAGAGGAAGTGCCAGAACTATATTTTTTGCACTTCAAATACACTGTTTCTAAAATAAATCATTGAAAACCTCTCATACCTTCGCCTAATACGCTGAAAAGCGAATGCTGACAACAACTTTCCATGTACATCTCAATGACAAAGCTATCGTGCAAACAATAAGAATTTGAATGAAATGCTGCATTCTTTCGTCAAATTAGCCGATGTTCTCAAACACAATTCAAAAAATATAAAAGTAAGGAAATAAATAAGGATATGAATGAAAGAACTAGGATATACGATGGAATGAAGTAAACGATCTAAAATTTATAATGAGAAGGAGACGTACGCAGCCTGCGGAGAATCCCTGAGCGCATCCGTAAAAATTGGTGGCAGATAACGCGTGATGAATCTGCTCCAGCGTGGACCCGTCAATTTGTCTGCTTGAAGCTTCGCTAGCAACTCGGCTGCAGCCAGCCGATCTTCAGGCGCTGCTTGGCTCTCACATAGGATACTCAGAATATACAATGGACCACCTGCAAGTAGCCCAAGTTAAGACATGGAAGCCAAACTAGGCTAATAGCTATCAGTAACTGCGATGGGAAGCTGTTAGCGGAAACGAAGTGCGGACATATCCTTCCAGCTTAATAGGCATAGGACATAACAAACGGGAGAAAAGAAATTATCTCGACCTTTCCAGGCGCCAAAAGCAATACTAAAACGTCGAAGTCCTTACATCAATTTCAGAGTGGTTAACGGAAGCATGCTTAATCTTTT
Source organism: Baylisascaris procyonis (assembly GCA_037389465.1). Lineage (NCBI taxonomy): Eukaryota > Metazoa > Nematoda > Chromadorea > Rhabditida > Ascarididae > Baylisascaris > Baylisascaris procyonis. The sequence continues at coordinate 2,637,728 of JAZARR010000164.1, forward strand.
TACTCTTCCTGATGTTTTTACTGTGCCAGAATGAATGCACAATAGACTCAAATGCATCATCAAATACAGTGCGCTAGTGATTTAAACACTGCAACACAAGAGAGGGGATCGACGCAGTTGATTCGCATCGCATTCCATCTGAAGGAGATAATAAGTGGGCAATGCAGTCCTGCTTTCATCGTTATACGATTCGAAACAACGAGTAACAAAACGATCGATAATGACATAATTTGAAAGTAATGACTCTGTCTTGATAGATGGATTATTAACCATCGAGTTGCTCTTTGAAGGCAAATAATGATTGTCGATGAGCAGATTTTTTAAAACAAATTTCAATAATTATAAAACGAGTCCATCAAAAGCATGAATGAGGATGTTAAAAGTGTTATACCCCTACCTGAGAATCCCTAAACAAAGTCAGACTTATAGTGAACCCATATCAGTTGATGTGAAACCTATCACCACAATAATTTTATTCCATTGGGTATTGCAGCAACATGCTGATGCATCAATAGATGCAAAGATTTCGGCTTGCAAAACCATGGTCAAAGCAAACACATTTGAAGAAAGAGGAGATACGAAGAATTAAGAAATGAAAAAAGATCGCGCGAACAAAAGATGCAAAAAACTTATTTTTTGTCCTTAATTCTCTTCCTTTCTCTAATCCCTTTATTCCTTTCTCTAATCCTTCATTTATTATTCCTTTATTCTTCGTTCGTTTCCACAACTGCACTGCTAACAGCAAAGCATTTTGAAAATCATACCTGTCACGATATATCAGTCTTATCATATCAGAGGCAAAGTGAAAGACGTTGTAAGTTGTCAACGGCCATTTTAATGCTCCCCTATCACATAATTCCACCTGCATACAATTTCCGTAGGCGCTCTCATTGAAAACACATTTAAACAAAAGTAATAAAGAAAACAAACCATAATCAAGTGTTTCCTTAACGACGCGGCCGTTTGAGCACAACGCAATCAACGTCTGCAGAACCAATGGAATTGCTGAAATTCCCATTTCTTTTAATGCATACACAAGCATATTTGAATAACCTCCAAGGTGTCACACTTGAAAACAATGCGACAACGCTGAGCTATTATTCCTCTGAAAATAGTCAAATGTTGACTTGGACTCGCACAAAAAAACTAACGTGTCTCGCAACACGAGCCGACTGCAGGTCGATCCTATCCCTCAGCTCTAAACCTCTGTTTAGAAAGTGGTCAGAAATGAAATGCTTGAACTGCTCACTCAATTACCGCATTCCGGTAGGAGAAAAGTGATTGAAAATAGCCCAAACTATCTATGAGGTCTTTCGTAGCAGCTGGGCTAATCACTGCACTGCGAGGTCGGAGAGTAGTTTGGCTTGAGCGAAGCGTTCTCTTACAAATGGCCGAAATAGGTAATGGGTTTCACACCGATCGCTTCCGGATATTGCACCCACTGCTTGCATGATAAACAGCAGAAAAAATAATAGGTGCCGAATAGCAGCATTCATCAGCACTGCTTTTGGAAATACTGGACTATTCCTTTTTGTTGAAAAAAATCACTTAAATGAGAAGAAAAAATAAACGAAACTGAGGAAAATAGATAAAACAATAAAAAGCGATTTTTGAAAACGCACCTTTTGGCTGTTGAATAATCAGTGAGAAGATGAGTGATAATTGAGAAATCGCTGCGATATCACCAACACACTCTCTGTTAGTCGCCGAGAGCGAAATAATCTAAAAATGGCATCCATAAGTTTGCGTTTATCAGTTTCATCAACGACAATTTATCGTACATCACGAATAAAGCCCCTATTTGAAAGAAGGGATGGCGTTCCCGACCTTTCAAATCAAACCCCTCAAAAAAATTAGCAAACTTATTCATAAGTTTTATTCGAAGCAAATGGCATTTAAAAAAGACACCAATTAACAGAATCAGTCTCAACCAGCTAACATACATTGCATCAAATTTCACTGTGTTTGGCTTCAATCATCGCAGCAGTTACATGACACCTGCTCTAGTCAGTCCTTCCTTTATAGGTACATGAAAACGCTCATAATAAATTCGATGGATTCTTAGTGGACAAACGTCACTTATTCTGCAAAGATGATGAGATCTAGGATGAAAGAGGAGATATGAAGGATTTAATTTAAGGAACCATCAGCCAGCTTCCTGTGGGGAGTGCAAAAAAAACGATTCCTATATCTAAACAGCTAACAATTCAATGTTCTCAGAAAGCCAACTGGACAACCACATAAACCAATAAACGGAACCATAGCAATCACATTATGGCACTAGACCTTCCTTATCTGGCGTATTACTCGAATATCTTACTGCCTCTATCAAAACGCTAATCCTGCAAACAATTATACTCAGAAAATATAATGATTATATGAATCGTCCCTTCCACCCTCTAGTCATATGGATGTCGGAAATTGGATGCGTTCAGGGTGCTCAAAGAGTTTACAGAAATCGGAGCTTCTATGTATAGTTTCAACTCTCGCGCTGTCCATACGGGTGATAATGTCCGTGAAATGCTGTCTGTGCTCTTGGACAAATACAGCAGAAGATGTTGTAAATTTTGCTGCACAACTCTAAATAACACTTTCCGCAGTTATTAACGTGAGGTTGTGTTCAACACTGATCATAAGCGCGATCTTAGCTGCGTTATTTTTACAAGAGAGGAATCTTCCAAATATTCAAATTCAGGAAACAGTTACATATACAGTAGAGAACACTTCAGCAAAAAGGTGGTGCACTTTATGATGGAACACTCTTCGCTCGTCACAAAGTTGCGTTGCCAAAGCGCATTACAACAAAGTCATTTAAGTATCTGCGTCTCTGTCCCCCCTTAATTCAGATCTCAACTCGAGAACTACAGCACTAAGACCAAAAATTTGATACAATGATCTACACTATAGAGGAACCTTGAAAACCAACTTTTATGAAGATTTATATGCATTTTAGAGTGGTCAGACCGTCACCTTTCAAAATGACCAGATCGAAGAAAATGGAAAAAGTGCATCACAATGGTGATCACATTGTTCATTCTTTTCTGCTCATCGCGCCAACCAGCTTCACAATTTGCCAACGAATAATATAATATAGGCAACTAGATAATCACATATTGGCCGAAACAAATGCTCGTACAAATCTTCCACAAAAGATACGTTTTCACGTGTGCATTACGAGCCGATCAATGTAAAATACTTAAGCGTCTCGAATTCTAGGAAATTGAAAGTTGGTATATGGGATCATCCAATGATTCATATTACATTTATCAATATTGTAACCTCTAACCTCCACAACTCTCCAGTCTAATTTGTCGAACAGACCACACACAGAGAGATACGAACATATAGGCATGCAGGTTGTTGTAAATGCTAAAATATGCAAAACCATACAGCATGGGACGAAACTGCTCTGCTATGCCAAAAATCCGTTTAATGCATATTTAATCACAGCGCTTACAGAGAAACAATATCGACTGCATTTTAGTCATTTCAGTCCATTTTTTTCAATACAACTAACCATTACCTTATCACGATCATAGTGCATTAAATAAAACAACTCCTCCTTACTCCACGTCCCAGCATTTCCTTAAAAACAACAATTTGTGAGAATTTGCAAGCAAAAAAAGCGTTCTCTTTTCCCATTGTGGCCCTTCAGTTTGTCATCTGATATCGCATAGACAGACAGAGATTCTGTTTTAAGAAAGCGCACACGCAGATACACATACACGCAGTCACCGCACATACATATGCAAAACAGCTTTGGATTTGAGAATGAATGAGATGCGATCAGAGGCCAGGTCTGATTCTATCAAATCATTGACTTCCATTATACCACTGCAGGATATGAATCGGTATCAATACTTTCATGTAGTGGTCGTATTTGCTGAGTTGCTGAGGTGGCACTCATGTGATAGATATTTGGTTGCTCTGCTCATTGACCACACAATAAAAATAGGATGATGGGCGATATAAACAAGAAAGATACACAGAGTAAATGCAAAGAAGCTAAAACGTTGTCCGATCTGTGATATTTTTGCTACAACATCCTCGAATCAATTCTTCATGCAAGAATTAAAGGTTAACTTAAGGTGCAAAATGCATATTATGCGCGGCATTATATAAACAATCAACTTCATTTGATACTAGTGTTGAACGTGACCTCATTTCGACAGAAACTATGATGCCTCAGATATAGTTGTGCAATGAGGCGTGCAACATCTCTTGCTGCCAGTTCTGGATTGAAGAGCACACAGCACAACTTGTGGAGAATATTTTCACAGATCAATCACCTCCAAGAGTTAAACAGATTCTAACAAGCCATAAACTTTTTAAACACACTGAACGCACTTCCTCTGCGAAATTGAGAGAGACCAAAGATTGTGGAAAGATTAGAAAAATAGGTGAATTCTTCAAGCTACCTTAATACTCAAGGACCTCTGAAGATGTTCGGTCATCCAGCAATATTGAAGATGAGGCCTAGCAATAAATATTCTCAGGGTGCATAGAGAAGACCGCTTTTGGCATTCACACTGGATAACTTCATAATGTCAGTGAGAATAAAAGAGGACAACTGATCCTTGACTTCTAGACGCACTTATGCCATGTGCGAAATGCACAAAGAAATACTTCATTGGTAGAATGAAGTTAATCTCTTTCTCAATTGCTCCTCGTAATAAATGAAATCTTCAGATGCAACACACTTTCAATGTGAGAAATAGATGAGAAAATCTGAATTCAATGAACTAGATGAATTACTATCTTGTGAATATTTAACACTTAAATGAATATGGAAAATGATAAAAGATTCGTCTTACCTTTAAAGCATTTTGCTGAATAGAAGGTTCGGATTTGATTTTGAGGAAGGAGAAAACCAATTTGAAGTGACCGATTAGCAATATTTCCACACCTATAAGTAACGAAGCAATTAAACACTCAGCAAACGTATCAATCAAAATGAAGTGCGAGATCTTTGTTATTCTGACAATTGAAGACTTCAATTTTGTAGTTTACATGCCACTTCACTTTTGTCTTCTAAATATCGGCTTCATATACATCCACACCGCCGAGGTGCATAAAAACTCTGAATTGCTCTGATAAGCCAGAAACACTATCTGGACCTGCGGAAAATATCAACTTTCGTATCAGCACAATTAACCCTTCACATTAATGATGAACTTGGCTACGATGTGTGAATGAAATTCTGATCAATGAAGAAACAATGCGACATCAGCGCTCATGGGAGTGACTTTCGAAGCCGACCTTGGTACATATCTTGCTGATATCATTCGATCAGTGGTGAATGCGAGGCACAGTAAGTGAATTGTCTACTCGAATCAAATTATAGATCCCCAATTAACCAGAAACTTTCTAAGGTGGCCCACAAAATACAGATTAAGCATCCGTGCATCTTATCTAATATATACAGTTTGCACAATAGTAATTTTTTATAAAACATTTGCGCAGGATTGTAAGATTGTCTAAATAGTGTGAAATGAAAGTTTTACTCTGGCCAGTAAAGTAATTTCGGCTAGCAAACGGATATTAAGCTCTGCAATGAAATCGAGGTGAATGGACGAGTTATTCCATCTGTCCATGAAAAAAGGCGTTGAGTGCAGTTTAAACACTACTTAGATCACAATACTTTACCAGCTATGCTTTATTTGTTACCGATTTTTTAGAACTAATTTCCCCTCTAAAGAAGCTTTATGCTGTTGTTTAATACTCAAATACTGCCGACTTCCTTCCGGTTAAAAATGCTTCCATTACAATCCTAATTTAGCAAAAAAAAAAAAAAAAGAAATCACCGGGGTTAGTGGTCAGAAGATTAGCCAGTGCTTCGAGGCACATTGAAACTTCATTCATAACGTCGTGCGATGGCTCAGAGACCGTCTCCCAATCAATCAGCACTGCATCACCATTCATCACCTTCCCCTCTTTCGAATCACCAAGCAATATATGATTCTTGTCATCCAAGAAATCCAGCAGATCCATGCATACTTTCTTCGGCTCCTTTAACAATTATTTAAAAGCATTACATTATTATAAACAATGCTTAGGAAACACGTAGTCCAGGTAACAACTGTTGATGGCTGAAGCCATACAAAACTGCGATTTGATGAATGACGCTAAGATTTGAAGGGAATATCAATGGAACGGTACAAGATCCTGTTCTCAATTTGAGTGCCTCTAGCACACAATCAACGAAACCTAGCCCTAGAAGTGGGAACTGACCATAGATTAATTTAGTGCTAGGTGGCAAGTAATGTGGAGTAGGAGAGGATTTTCGGTCGAAGGAGAGTAATCCGATGAGAAAATCGGAAAATCACTTCCTGACGGGGGCCTCATCAGAGATCGGAGATTCCGCACAGCGCTTGTAGCAAGCAATAATTCAACGTAACCAAAATTGCATGTTCACCGTAATAGCAAATTAAAAAAAATAACCTCAACTCCACTATCTTCAGGTTATCATGGCGTAACTACAAGGCTTTCCTGTTTCAACGATTGTGACGACTGCAGCCAATTTTCCTATGCAAAGTTTGGGGCGTTATTAACTTATAAAGGGTCTAAAGATGAGAAAAGCACACAGCACTGACGCATTTTTTGTTTTCTTTTCTAGCCAAGCCGTACCAATACTACTCCATTATGCGAGCAATCAGGATTGTTATCCTTCAACCGCATGCAATGCATCATTCAGACATAAGGGAATACTCCTCTCGTGAATCACATGAAAGTGAAATTTTATCAGTACAAGCTATAATCGAACATGTTTTTTCAACAGTTTCTTATCACAGTAAATGATTAGTCCATATGATCCATTAACTTCTTTGGTTTATTGATTTCATCTCCTTATTCGTGCATATATGTTGGTATTTCTTTGACAACCTTTGCAGTTATTTATCCGTTCAAATCAATGACATTTCACTTACTTAAGAAAGGTTAAGGCATAATAGGGGCAAGAAATGACAATATCTTGATAGGTTTTTGGGCTAATATGAACGATAGCGTGCATCCTCCCCGTTCCGCATCTACGATTTGCAACTGAGCTGCAATAAAATCCATATATATCACCTATTGCTCTTCTCCATTTTAAAACAGGCGAGACTTACATAAAGGACAAAATTTGGTTGTTCGTTATAGATACGTACAAAGATATCGCCTACAACCAACTCGTTTGCATAGACCGACATCTTAAATTCGGCTCCGAACAACTCACTCTGAAATATACATTGAGTTATCAATGATTGTTTAATTTCGTAGATCAGCAGAAAACGTCACCCAAAGCCGCTAAGGATCACTCAACAATGAAGCGCTACAAATATAAAATTAATAAAAGAGCAATAAATAAATAAATATCAAAGACAAAGTCAAACGTTCAATTCTCCAAGGAAATCTCTTCCACCGCTTATTTTTCCGAATAACTTCAGGATGAGATGGACAGTTTAAAAGTTTATGTAGTAACCGTATTCGTGTTGGAGGTCCGATGGTATTCCACAAATTCTAATAGCTCAGCGCGTGTCGCATTATCCCATATCAGATACGGATCCTCTGTATTGCTGTTCAACAACTTTAGAACCTGAAAAAAAAAAAAAATTCTATGCATAACGTTCGGATTCAATTAAACTTACGACAGTACTCGTGTCACATATAGCAAATTCCCTACTCATGTTGCAAAAAACAATACACATCACCCTCAGCGGTGGAAGTATCGAAGGAAACAATCCATTAGAGACATTTTATTTATTGACTAGCACTGATCATTGCACTGACTATTATTGCATTTATTGACCATTTGGGAATGCATTTAAAAAACTGAGGAAGATTGCAACAATCAATGACACACTTATTTGAGAATATAAGTGAGCAGCAAGCATCGCATCAGGTAACAATCATTCGATTCGTACAAACATCAAATATATGCTATCAAGCAAAACAACGCTGCTCGAAACCTTTAGACGCTATTTTACATAGTGCACATTCTCAAACACAATAGACCTTGAAATTAGGGAAATAGGTACGTAAAACCCTTCTTCAAAGATAAACACAGGTGGAACTTCCTCAGCAGTTTGAAAAACAGCAGGCCCAGCACTCTCATCCAGAAGAATATGGAATATCACATATTTGAGTCTGATGACATCTGGAGACTGTGGGAAGCTGTTAAAGGCATTTTGCGACAAATACTGCAGCTTTGTCTATTCGGCAATAAACCACAAGGAAAAAGTGGTATGTTCGAAACAAGCGAAAGAAAGCCAAGATAGATGGAGGTAGCATACCGCTAGAGGTAGTAGTCTTTTTCAAGGTCCATAATGCAGTAATGTCGAAACTGTAAGCGAGTACCTTTCAGTTAATGCAAGATAACATGAGATCTCACCAGTAAATGAAGAATAAACGATGAAGGTCAAGCATAACAGACATCTCAGCTCCCTGCATATGCATGCACACCACACTGCACAGCTAGATTACTTCTTCATATCAATTACTTCTTCATATCAAGTGGCACCAATCGCCATCACTCCTCGACAAGTCCTACCACCTTCCTAATACCGACCCCACCTTCGAATAATGAAAGAAGGCAAAACTAACAAAGTCGTTATCCTTGTTTCGCATAGACCTGCATACAAATGGCGTAAGCATGGCACGAAGGCTGTTCTGTACACCATCGTTGTCGGGAGTTCCCTCCCTGAATCCGGCAAGACACGATAATGCTTCGCAGCTGCTACGAGCCAATTTGTTTCGAAGCGATTGCTTATTCGATTCTTCATTGTGCTCCACTCCTTAAGATGGCACTCATTCATTCAACTCAAATCGCTCTCATTTTGGAACTAATAAATCCCAGTTTATGAACATGGCGATCATGGGTATCCGATTTTGGGTGTAACAGGAGCTCCATCTCTCTCCTGGCCCGACATAATGGTATCTTTCTGATCCTCACGTGGCGAGGTATCAGCAAAAATTTGAAAAGCCGAGGTATCAGCAAAAATTGGAAAAGCGATTCAGATGTCACAGATTTCTGATTCTTTCGCCTTTCCGGTTCTTCAAGTTCATGGAATTCGAAAAATGGTTTTATTCCTGAGCTCCACATTTTTGCACATACAAAACGGATGTGCAGTTCCTGAGCTGCATTCAACTCAGAGACTTAGAAAATCTTTCACCAGTTATTCATAAACATAATACTGAACAGTAACCCACCTTGTCGAGCATAAGGCTATAATTTCAAAGTTGGCTATAAGCATAAGGCTACAATTATAGAGATTACAGCATAAGGCTATAACTTCTATAATTTCAAAGTTGGATGTTCGAATTTCGTAAAACTTTACAGTAGCAAATACCTATCACTTCCCTTATTTGCTCCGAAAATATTTTTGCGGAGTTGTGGGATGCGCAGTCACTCACTAATGATCACCGCTTTTTGGAATAGCACTGAGATTTTTTCGTGGGCAGTGCCTCATCTTCTATTACTGAGAATTAACGAAGACATAAAAAAGGCACAATTAAACAATGTTACCTCCTTCATCGAGTGTAAAATCGAAGTGAAAGAGATGAGGAAGCAGCTGCCAGAGCACACCGGCTTGGAATAGCTGCATCTGGAGAAGTGTGCACACAGCCAGCGAGCAGACGCATTCTGCTGCCGCAGATGCCAGACGAGTCAAATGCTAAATCATTCAATTACATGACCAGCAAATGAGCCTATTAATCCGAAAGTGCTTTAAGTTCAGGTGGTTAAGGTGATAAGGAGTAAAGCACTATCCACTTAATCTAGAACTCGAAGCACTCGGTCATATGAAATCGATGATGATTGATACATGCATTCCTGGAATTTCAAGTGACACTGTCGTCATATAAGCGTCAGCGGAGTCGGTGATCATATTGTAGGTTGGACAGTTTTTTGAATAGAAAGTGCTCTCCGCCACCTCCCACTTTCGCCAGCCATCCACCAGCAAGTAAAAGCGCAATTCTTGATCATAAAAAAGGGAAAGAGGATAGAGGCAGTGAGCGAAGAAGGATTCAATAATCTGCACATCTGGCAGAAATGCTATGCGATGCAATGGAAACCCGCGATTATTTCCATCGAAGTGTTCAGTGAAAGCCGCCTTTATGAGTACATTAACACAAGTGTTCTCCAATAAGAAAAGAACGCGCTCAGCTTCCCTAAATGTGTTCAACCTATGTAAATGTCGACTGTGGTCAAGTTTGCAACCGCAATTGCTAAAAATGTGGAAAACCTGAAATATGCGATCCATTACAACTTCCCATGATCGCTTCATGTGGACTTTCTTCAAAAGAAGTGAGAAAAAAATTAACGGGAAGTAAAGACAACTCTTAGAAATTCTTTTTTGAATGTTACAGCTGTTTTTGAGTACAGAAAAAGATAATATTTTCGATTTGGTTGCATGCAAATGCCCAAACAATTCGCTACTTCGCCTCTTATCAAATGTTTATACCTGTTATGAAATGTTCGCAAACGACTCTCCAAAAGAGATTTCAAGACAAATGACAACTTATATAGGTCTAATCAATGATAGTGGTATACAGTTCCTGACAGATATTAATGAAAGAGTGGACTGCAATGCAATTCTAAAAAATTGTGCTCAACTGATTATATTACTATATAGGGTTTATGCATAACAAATAAACGGTTATTATGCAAAGTTTGTCCCATAAACTGATATATCTTCAACACATTGCATGGGATAACCACAAAATCAACTCACATAGAATTGAAGCAACCTGCATATGTTGTTGAATATAGTCGGCATTTCAGAGAGCTTCTCGCGACAAGCCTCAAACTGTGCCGCTGTTGCAAAACAGTGAACTGTGTGGAAGCAAACCTCAAATATATACAATGAAAGATTGGAAATCATACTATGCGTACTAAATTCAGATTCTACATGGTACTTCGTAACTTTAATGCAACAAGGGAGAAGATAAATAAAAGAAGTGGAGTACCAAAGACAAATTAATAAACGGAGGAAACAAGAACCTATAGAAATATAAGCCAACGTAATAAAGTGGCTATATCTATCTGATACATAACAAAGAACACATGCTTACCTGTACGGGCATATCTTCCTCTTTTGAGCCAAGACTAACCATAGGAACACAGCGATCGAATGCACTTTGCAATGCCTATAACACATGACAATTAACAATAGATGTGTGCTGCTCACATAAAACAAACGACCTTACTCGATGTACTAATTTTATATGTTCACTCGAAGATGTCCAGAGGTGTCGATGGATTCTATGACTCTTTTCAAGAAATTCGGATAGGGCAGGTTAACAGATGAGGGGAAATGACAGGCAGTGGATCGGTTAAACAAACTCGGCACTTTTGAACTAAAAAAAACTGCATCATTCTCAATTATATCGAGCAAATGCAAAGAAAGTAGTAGTTGAAAGAATTTACAATCCCATTCGAGAATGCATCGAATCTATAAAACCCGATCAGACCCAACAAACCTCAAACCGATCCGGCGTGAGAATACGAGGTGGAAAATGATGCAGTGTGTTTATGTGTGGCCGCTTATACTATTCAAATCTACTGTCTTACTCTTTCAAATACTTTTCCCGCAAATCCTTTGTAAATTATCACTTGATTGCAGTCATGATTAATCAAGAATAACATGGGAGAAATCAGTTCTTCTCTTATTGCACAATCGATGGAGATACATGCCTACGATGATAAATCACATCGTCCTTGTTACTGCAAAGCTTTTCTTCTCAATATGAGATTCTAGTAAAAAGTAGAAGCATAGATATAAATAAAGTTCATTTAGACAACTAGATAATCGAAAAATTCACGAGGTAATCGGCCAGAATAGTTCAACGGACCTCGAGACCAGCGTCCCTCCTTAACTGTTCGGCATTTAGTGCTGAACTTTGCAGGGTACAATGACATAATTCGACGGCCGCACTCAGCAGAGCACCTCCTCCACTTGCGAACAATGCATCATCCTTCGATTCAAGATCTATTGTTCGAATCAACTGTCCATAACCAGCGTATTTGTATGGAGCAAGCTCTGCAAACACTCTGTTAATAAACAGACACAACAAAATCTCGTCGATTTGTGTGTCTATTGATGTGACTCAACTTTGGTGTTATTGTGTACCACCACTGTACTGCTGATATCCATCAAAATGTACAAAGAAAGCACTCATAATGTTTTGTCACAATTTCAATCAACTCTCATCAAGCCAACACATATTTCTAGTATCTGACTGGAAACGACAAGAAAAAGCCGATGAAAACGTTTAACAGGACTTACAGCAATGTACATAGCAACGAATCAAAGCTCACGACTACCTTCTGACTGAACGCGCGTTATGAACCCTTTTGGCAGACTGATACAGCGTAATGTAGAAGAAGCTGCGTAAAACTCGTGAGAAGTTGGAAGCTTCTGTATAACATCAATAAACAAAGCATACGTGGTGAAACTGACCACCGATAGATTGTAAGAATAGTTCCCTCCGATTTCCAAACACTGTTAGAACGACATTACTTAATTCCCAAAACGCTCTAATTTGCTTTAATAACCATAACAAAATCATTCCCTTTCCTGCTGTGAGGCCGTGCACATCAGCCTAAGAATTCTATTCAGAGAACACATCACTGCACTAGGTTTTCTTCCACAACTCTCCTTACACGGTATGTTAAATTAAACGTCGATCAACGCACCGAAAACTCTAATAAATGAAAAACTAACCTTCAGCATGCCGACTATAGACGATGGATTGTGCCTGAAGGCAAAGCACAATACGCTGGATATCAGGTGTTAGCGATGCCCGAGCTACACTCGACGAGAGCATCTCATATGCACAATTGATCTGCTCAAACATCTCACGTCCTTCTGGATTCTTGTCTGGGTGATACTTCTGCGCCAATTTAAAATACGCACGACGAACCACCGAAGCGTCTTTCCATCTGCAAACATGGATCTTGGCTACTGCAACTAAGATACCATTTATACAACATTAGTCACCACGGAAGTGGGTAGAACTAGAAATGATAATAGCTACCCTCCCACATCTAGAGATTGAGACACGGAAACTCGGTTATTTGGCGTTTCACTTCACACTCTTTTTTAAAGGTCGGAAATCATCGTATGAATCGAAAAGCCACTTTATAATTTCGATTATTTTTCTAACGAACTGCTTACGCCACAAAAAAATTGTGTTCTCTCTACTCGTTAGCAATGCTCATACAAACCAAATATACATGGTGAAGCCAAGAATCCAAATTCATGAAAGCATTTCACCACTTAGTTTTCTTCACCAGTTCCAAAAGTCGACCATGTTTTATAGAATTCCATTTCGCGGCACCTGCTCCTATGCGTCTTACTATGGCCGAAATAAAAAACTTCCCCCGCACCGACACATCAAGCCACCTTGCGCACAGGTAAGCTGCTTACGTTGAATAATCAATCCGAAATTTGAACAGTACATGATCACAGTATTCTGTCAATCTCGTTTGATACTCATTTCCCACTCGAATACGTACAATATTTGTCGTGAGTTCAGCACCTACATGCAAAACAGCACTTTTTAAAGCATGAAAATGAGTTCAAATGGCATTTGCAAAAGTCAACCGGCAGCCGCGTTTTAAAAGGAGAATTTTGATGATAAACTCCTATTCTCCACAAACGTCGTATTTGGACAAGAGATTCCTTAAGCAGATAAGCCTAGGCCTGACAGCGTAAGATGATACCTTCAGAGAATGGTTCACTGATGAATTGGACCTGGTCATTTCCGTCCTATGTTACCATATATTGAAAGAAGGTTATTTTAATTCTTACGTGGTCTCGTCGAAAGGCAATCCAAGTGTTTCACATGCCTGTTCCAATGACATTGCCGGTGCTTCGCGATTAATCTCATTCAGCCATGCCGCCAAGCATGCACGCAAAAATGGTACCTGCAACCACATAACGTAACTTTAATGTAAAGGCATCAACTGTGATCAATAAATTTTAATTGCGAGTTGATGGCAAGTCTACATATTGAACTTACCGAGATCCGCTTGGATAACTGATAAGACGGAAGGTCCCATATGACTGAAAAAATCCATGTTGATAACGACGATTTTATGACGAGAAATCGAGGAAAAGCTTTAAGACTAGGTGCATGATGCTCTACAAGTTGATGATTTTCATCTGCTCTAGAACATCCGAACGGAAGAAAAAGTTATGTATAATGTATGTCACCGACAACATTGAAAAACGAGGGTACTGACCATAGGTGTAGAGAAGGGTCTATTAGTAAGGCAAACAGAGATGGAAAGCAGCGGATGGATTGAGAACGCCATGCAATCTTGGACGAGAAATGCTTTAAGAAACGTTGCGTGTGAGACGAACCGCGGAAGCATGGTAGAGGAGACTGCAGAAAGCTGTGCTAAGTGGAACATCATACGAGAGGCTTTCGCTCGAAATGAACTGTGATCCAGTTTTTATAAATAAATATGCAAAATTTATACAGCAGTGTCTCTTACAGAACACTCTCCTAAGCTGTAATGAAAAGCGCTAGCTGACTGCATTCTGCTTTCATCTTACCTTCACCAACATTAAGTCATCTTCGAATACAGGACAGCAGAAATAAAAACATCAAATGCGCATAGCAAAAATAAGAAGTGCTTGAAGGCAAAATAAATGACTCGAAAATTGCTTCAGCGTAGATTTATCGTACTTTTAATGGAATGTGGTATTTAATTCCATTGAGCGGCAAAATATTTGGCAGCAATTTAAGGAAGAGAATTTGATATAAACAGCTCATTTACTGGGTAATTTCTGGCAGTTCATAAGGAAAAGGATGCAACTCCCAAGGACTTTCTTCAAAATTATATGGCAAGTGCGCTCTTTAAACGTCCTTTTTTGTGTACAGAATGGAAAAAACCTTGTTCCTTTGTAGTGAAGATCCCTCTAAAATGTTTTCTGCAGGCTTGGAAAAAGAATATAAAAATGTTTTTCAACGAAAACACTTCGAAAAGGCCTTTTAAAAAAAAAGTGGCCCTGACCAAATCGGTCCTTATGAAGATTGGGCCAAATTCGAAGAGCTAGATCCAACAGCAAAGGAAGTATGAAATTCAAGAAATGCGTCTTGCAGTTTTCTTCACAAACCATTATTTTATGGAAATATCTCTTAGCTTCCTCTCTTCCCTCAAAAAAAAGGAATGAAACGAAAATGACGAACTGGATCTCGAATAGGCCAATCCGGGAATCGTTGTTTATTGCATAGATGGCGAAGGTAATAAACATGACAGAACAATTCCTCATCGAGTTGTGGATAGTCAACAGTCGGTATCGGACAATACTGATAGAGTGCCTTCACATTCGATGGCAGTCTGTTCGAGAAATCACTCACATGCAACGCTATTCGCTCGATTAAATGACGTCTGCAAATTATAGCATTCTTATGCATCGATATCAATGAGGCTCTCAGAGATGACGGGAAGGGGCAGCTTATATGAAGAGACTCTAGGAAAGAGTGTCAAAATGCTTCTTCGGATTTATCAGTTCGTTAGGCCACCTGTTGTGATCCCGATAACCGCAGGAAATAGTATTATATCTTCGCATCTTTATCATCTTTCTTATAAGCGTTTAGTTTAATAAACATAACAGCATATTTTCGGGGTTTAATCAAAGCGAGCTTTGCTGCTTCAAAATGAAGGGGTGGTGGCATCTCTAAAATACGTAAGAATGAAAAAAACAGCTTGCTATCTGCCCCCCCCCCCACTTCTCTTCTATCCTTCTACTTTTACTCATTCATGTAGCACTCGTAACTGACGTTAGGATCTGGTGACGACTTTTCAGAATTTTGAAGCAGTCATTTCAATTAATAGCGCATCCGATATCCTCCAAAATGAGGCAATGCTGTCAGCACAAATAAAATATTGTGATCGGCTGACTGCTTCTCTTCACCTTGCCAATTTCCATCGTAAAAGACAACAGCATTCCCTTTGACAACAGGTGGAATTCCCTCGATTTAGAACACTTCTAAGTGCAGTTTAATCTGTTCTCTCCCCATTACGGAGCAAACTAAATACCACCACTGAACCAATAATGACCTACGCACAATTATTTACGAGTTATAAACAACAACCAGCATAAAAAGAGTAGCTACGAGCGAACGGCATAAAATTCTTTAGAAAACGAGCAAACAAATGCATTCCGCTACTCAGCAAATCATAAATCGGTCTCTTCCGTTCTGCAATAATTTATTCGAATAGTGTAGTGCATTTTCGATCCAGCTGCAACCCCTCTTCACTCCCTATCCCTCTCCAAATAAAAAGGAAAATACTCAAGTTTCTTTTGCATACATGAATAAACAATGACATTTTGATATCTAAATGCTCCAAAGATCGACTTTTGGAAGGACCCTCTAGCGGTTTTCTGCAGGATGGAAACCCGATTCTAGCATTATTTTATTTTGACTGACTGTCATTTCAACTGAGCAGACTTTTTATAAAACGCATGAAAATATGCTTGATTAACTAGAAACCAACTTCTGTCAATCCATTTACTAGAAACCAACTTCTGTCAATCCATTCATCACCTCCCTGAATTAAACAAATCTATGACATTTTATGCCGCCTGACCTCATAAAAGTTGCTTGAAAGATGAGTAAACATACGTATGGACGATTCAAGCGCACACAAAAAACACCACTTCTTAATAGGCTAATTAAAGTGGGAATCTGTCCAGTTAATTTCATAAACACATGCTCAAATAAACCATCCATTGGGTAGCACTGCAATGATGACAAATCGTAAGTCAACTTTTAGAAGAATCTGCGAAGATAGAAAGCGGATCAGGATCGTTCCTCTGGACGATTTCGAATCAGACCACACTCATTTCAATTTATTTGTTACCGAAATTCTCAAAGCACTTCTCTAGCATAGCATGAATTCGATAGCCATAAAGACATCAGGTTCGGCAAATACTTAGCTCCTTTTAAAACAACGATAAAAGCAATAAAATTGTACTACGCGACCTGCATCGTGGATATCAAGGGCAGATTTTTTGTATCATTGCAGTGCTAGCCAATGGGTGGTTTGTTTAGGCATATGCTTATGAACTCACAAAAAAATCTTTGTCCTTGGTTTTAGATACTTCTGATCATCGCCTTTATTAATCGGCAGTGCCACCCAGCACGATAACACATAAAAAGATGAATAAGTAAGAAAAATATGATCTTTATCTGCTATATTACCTCCGAGGATCCTTCTCCGTTTTTATAAAACTGAAAAAGAAAAAACTAATTCGCACAACAATTTGAACACAAACAATTCAAAAGAAACATACCGCATTTCAGTATTCCAAATAATTTCAGGATTATCAAATTCACCCAAGAATACTTGAGCGTATTTCTCGGCACCATATTCCTCCAAATAAAAGATTGCAGCCTCTGGCAACAAAGGACTCAATACACTATGAGAAACAAATTCGGATTTAGCCTGGAAAAAATAAAACTTGTAGGATTATATATTAACGACACGTTACCTGACAACTTCAGATAATAATAAATCATGAGGGGTGAAATTAACGGAAATTATTCAAAAAACAGAAAAATTCACTAATGACGACCGAATAAACAGGCCAAAACTTCTATGCCGCCAAACCGATTCTCCATTTGTTTTAAATAAACTCTCAACTTTAGCCAAGTAGAAGCCGAATATAGATGAATTATTAAATCGAAAAAAAATCAAAAGAAACTTAATAGCAGCCAATTCTGATAAACTTTATGAAAAGCCATCCACAGGAAATGAATCAACATTCTGTGGTGCTGCAAAAACTTGCTTGAGACAATTAACGTCTCAGACAGCGATGCATGTCATGAACGAGATTTTAGAAAACTGCAGCGTGGATAGCATGAGACGTCTACTGATCAGCACCACAGATAACGAGATGAGGATTCTGCTGATTATGACGACCAGGATCTTAGTGAACACTCTCATAGAATTATTCGCAGTATGTATCACTGCAAATACAAAAACAATTGAGAGGCACTTACAACAGCCGAACGAAATGCTTGTTTCATATGCGTGTAATGCAGGAAGCGTGCAATTGGTAATACATTCGACCCGTTATACATCAGAATGAAGAAGAATACTCCGGATAAATATAACCGCGACAAGAACGGATTATCCTGTAACCGATACATATGTTTATGTATATATATATATATATATATATATATATATATATATATATATATATATATATATATATATATATATATATATATATATATATATATATATATATATATATATATATATATATATATATATATATATATATATATATATATATATATATATATATATATATATATATATATATATATAACGTATAGGCACAAAACATCTCCTGCACTATGTGGAGATGTTTATGTCATTAATTTTTATTAATGTCATTGATTTTTCACTTCGACAACAGTTACCGTTTTGTTACTCGATTGCGGCAACATGTACAGTGTCACCGAACCAAATAAGCATTGTGAGCAATGAATCGGCTGCATGAAGGTTGACATAGATTACGGGCCAGAGTATAGAACGGTTCATGAAACGCCGCAAACTGCCCCATTTAAACCATTAGGCCTACTAATGTATCGGAAAGAAACAAACATCCATCCCTCATTACTCTCTCCCCCCCCCTTCTTTACAGTAGAACACACACCTCATACCATCGTTTCGTATTCCTAACAATAAGAAATGAGAGTAAATTTCTTTGGTCAAAGTAAAAACTGCCTTCAAAGCTTGGCCATGATTCAACTGCAAAATCTGATCCACTGATAAAACTCGAATGGTTCTATGTCTACCCTCCATAAATCCGCCACAGAGCAAACATGCTATTTTGTTCTGCATATGCTCGGTCGCCCCATCTATGCATCATGCTGCTGCAACGCAATCCTGCAGGATGGCCATTACCTCTTAGATACTGCTCAATCAGTACACTACCCGTTATGGAACTAGGAAAAGGTGGTTTAACTACTGCTTATATGTGAGGGACGTAAAAATAACAAGAACCTGCATAACGAGTAAAAGAAGTGATGCAACACGTTGTACGATCGCAGGGTCATAGGTCAGCAATAGTTGCACGATCTGGTAGAGAAGCACGGGCTCTGACAGATTCCTTTTCACTTGAGGTAGGGGCCGCACAACGCAGTCGTTTTCGTCTCTGTAATGCACACACATAAACTTCACTAATCACTTACAATAACACAAACCATTTCTTAACCCACCTGAAGAAAATGCGCATTCAGTAAACAGCGGCAACCTATAACAAGCATAACACACTAAACGACTTTCATTCAATTAATTAACGGTCTGATTCAAAGATAAATGGAGATGTTGCCCCTCGAGTTAGAGAGCCTGTAACACACAGACTGCCATCTAATCCCCTCCACAACGACAAACCGCACAGGCCTTGTCTTCCGCTACAACAAACATTTTCTAGCACTATTCATCAAATCACTAATAACGAATATTTCAATTCTTATTCATTTCTCATTCACATTTCAGTTGAGCACATATTAGTGATTGGAAGCACAACAACAACTCTAAGTCTTTTGTTTGAAATAATGTAAAAGACGGCATGTTAATGCCATCGAACACAACCAACATTATTATAACGCAATCTTGTGAAACATAAATAAAGACGAATAGGCCGGCCCTTATAAATTTAAAATTATACAAATTACTCTTTCAACACGATAGGAGGGTTAATGATGTTATCGTAAAAGTGAGAAGTTATGAGAAAGGAGCACCTCGATGGGAAGAACAAGCACATCTGAACGAGTAGATCGAGTATGAGTGTGGAAAGCTCTGTGAAGTTATAAAGGGCACTGCTCCCTCCTTGACAACAGACGGTCCATCGAAACTGCGGCACTGCCGATAGTGCCGTCCACTGATCGATACCCTGAGCCCAGATTTGCGTCCGCTCGAAGATCTTCTTCTCGTCGTAGAGTTTTTTCATCTATCAATAATCTCTTCAAAAGTTTTTCATAATTTAATAAGCTGTAAACATCGAAAACTATGTTCGCCGATTGCACTTTTCAAGTAAACAGCAAAGGCCCAAAATCATTCATCCCAAAAATCATCAACTATTTGGTACTGAGAAGTGTGCAGTGTGATATCTAAAGCAATACTTTAGCATCATAAAGACTGCGATGCCGATAGCATTACATCGATGATGTACAGCTTCAAAACGAAATGTCAACATGCAATTAAATGAAAAAGGGAAATATACAAAAGTGACAAAAATAAAGCTCAGCTGGATTCTTCAATATCTAGCTTCTTTAACCTTCGTATCAATCAAGTTTCTTAGCACAATATCTGTCCTATCGCTATTCCTATATGCCGATCACCGCACCTTGACGTTCTTTCAATGGCTAAACTCCAAAATGTATCACTCTCATCCGATCTTCTCATCCATGACCGAGAATTGAAGAAATCTCCCACACGTCAATTTTACTCATAAAGATAAAGGTTCGCGTTTAAATGATGCAGAACAACGTTAACTGATAAGAGTATCACTGAAAACTGTTGACGCTTTAACGAATAAACACAAAATCCGGCGATGGGACTCACTCAATTAAACATGCTCTCAACAGTTTGAGATGGTGTGTATGCGCTCTAGTGATTATATGCTTTCCAACAACAAAATGGAGCAAGGCATAAACCCATTTTGGGTCAAATGCACCCATGTTATGCTGATTTTGAATGAAAATAAAGCAAGCTGTTTATGGTTGATAAAGGGTCGGCATGCACGCAAGCATCACTAACAAATTATGGTGTAAGTTTATTAAAATTTTCTAGCTGGGAAGTGGAAGAGTTGTTGCTCCTCGATTATTCGTCTCCTCTAAGTGGGTAAACCTGTAAGCTAGGCGACTCGTAGTTTCCAATTTGATACCGCCAATATCTCCATTAAATATTACAACAATTATTCTTTAAACACCCAACAATAAATAAAAATAAATAAACACCCAATAAAACGATATATTACAACAATATCAGTTGCCAGTGCATATGAGTGTGCAATCTATTTATAAGGTTAATTAATTACCGTAGCGAAAACAAGCACTTGATTTCAACGGGATGAAGAATTAATAACAATGATTCACCTTGCCGAACGAGATCGGTCCTTGTCGTTGCCCACCTTTGTCCGTATAGTACCATTCGGGGGTGCCATCATCCTCTCCATTGTTACTTGCCTCGAGCAGGTTAGATTGGATCTAAATATAAAAAGGAAGTCGTTCTCCGGAAGGTATTGTCGTCCCTAAAAGAAAACTGCCTACGTGCAATTATATGCACAAATTCCCGGATTCCAGCAGAACCTACCAGTCACACCAAATATGGAAACATAAAAACTTTAAAATATACTCGCTTCAGTGTGACGTAAGGAGATGACTTTCCGAGAGCGAAATGGAATGGAACGAAAGGGCAATCAAACAGGAGAAAGCGAACGACTATTCATCAACGCCACCTCCACATTTCACAGGTCACAGCTCAGCAGCAAAGTCATTGCTAATCAGTGAATATAAAAAGTCACGAGCTCCACTACTTTGAGATATCTGTTTCAGGGTCGGGGATGAGTTCTGCGGTAGCCGAATGCAACAGAGGAGACAATGTTAGTCGCTTCTGACTGTTTAGCGCCACGAGGTGAGTGCAAGTGCTTGCTTGTCTAGATAATTGAGAACCAACAGGCACATAATCTCAAGCCCCCTTCCTTAACTCCAAAGCGTTTCACGATACCTTCTGAGGATTTTGTGGCATTGCAGAAGCCTTCCGTTATCAGAGAAACCTCAGATGTTCCTGTTCTCTTTATTCTGACCGACGGCTACTGCTCACTGCCAAATATGTTGGAAGAACAGGACTTGGTGAAGTGGGGAGGCTCATGTAAGCCACCAATAACGAACTTGTATTAACCTAACGTCACCTATGTGCCAACATATATTTACTTATATGGGCGAGTGCTTCACATATTTTTTCATTTCAAAATGTAAGGACAACTCGCAAACCCCAGCAGAAAATTACCGGCTAATTTTAAAAACCTCACGGTTTTTCCAGCCTTCAAGTTTATTTCTGGGATTTCAAGATTTTCTTCGGTTTTATGGATCAGCTGATATTTTTTATGATCATGTACTATAAAATAACGAACAATCAACAATATTCAAAAAGTGCAGTTATTGCCAGAATGACGGAGTCCATAAAGTCAAAAAATATACTAAGAGTACCAACCTGTCCATGAACCTTAGCTCTATTGACGTGGAGATGAGCCAATACAGCCAAGTCGACCAGCAATGGCAATGCACCAGCACAAATCAGCTCGCGTACATTTTCCTTGTTCTGTGCTAGTTTACTCAGAAGCAATATCTACAACACTTATTCACTCATATACGGTATGTGGTTATTTGTTCGTTCGTTCCCTTTTAAAAACCTTTCAGAATTTGAAAACATTTTCGCACTTTAGATGAGGGCAAACGCATTTATGAAGAGAAATATGCAACCATTGTAAAAACATTTGCATTAAGCAAATTTTGAAGTTATTTCTCATAATCTATGAAATGCGATGATAATCAAAGTGTTAAAATATATCGAGCAGAAACCCATGAAAAAGAAAACAAGCGAGATGGGACCAATGACCATTTTAAAAAGACCCTTAAATCGGTTGCAAAATTAAATCGACTCTTCCAAAAAAAAAAAAAAAAGAGGGAATCGGTTACGTAAACAGTATAAATACTAAAGTTAGTTATAAGCACAAGAGAGTCTTGTAGGAGGTCTATAAGGAAAAACACTGTTACCAGGTGGTCCCTCTCAGCGGCATTCGTACATTTCGCGAGCATATTCACAATATACTTTGAGTCGGGGAACGAGCCAATAGTGATGTGATGACGCCCATAGGTAACGGCCATTGCCTTCAGGCAGAGACAGCGCATTTCACTTTTCGCCGATAAGAGGAATCGATGATAGACATTGTTGAAGAATTCACCTCTGTAAAATAATTGAAAATAAAGATTGCCCATCACTAATTGTGCCCATTACGAATCGACCAATTCTGCAACAGTTGTCGACATTTATATCCGTATTCGCAGGTTTGATTTCGAGAACACACCTACACAAGACTGCTCTCGTACGATAACATAATATTGCAAATTATTTTATTGTTTTTGAGCACTTCTAAAAACAGATGGCTCAGGTTGGGTGGCGAAAGCGCAAACCCTCCTAAACTTTTCAGTGTGCTTTCCCACTCGTTAGATGCCATCATTTTTAAAGATACCTGTGGGTAACATTCGGATTCCTCAATCACTGTCACGTCAAAACAGCACTGTTGATACTTACTCAAATCCTGGAACGAATATGAATGAAATCCGAGTTTATTTCCTTTTAATACATTCTACATGGAAAGAAAAGAGAAAAATGAAAAGAGGAAGACAGAGAAGTCACGAACAGCAAGCGTGTTTTCAAAAATGCGCAGGATACCGGAAAAGGGAAAAGAGGAGAAGACAAGGTCACAGGGTGAACTGCTATCCCTAAAATGAGGTTAAAGGTGCAACTGTAACGTCTATAAGAGAGAACAGACGTAGTGTCATATGCGAAATGAGGTGAGAAGCCCAGCTACAGCAAGCAACGGTGGCTGCTCAATTCAGGTCGCATCGAGTCTCGAAAATAGAAGGAAGGGGGTAACGAAAGACGAGGGACTGAATTCCTATGCGACCTCGACCGATGCCACATTTCACATTACTCGTAATTAGCGACGACGCAAAATATGGAACTTCAAAAGAAAACTATCGCTATAACAACAAGCAGCATAAAATTGTTGTGAGCAGCTTGAGCAATTGCTACAACAGCAATCATCGGCAGTAATCCACACCCAACGGCAGGCTCCACACAATGGGTGGAAACAGTGATTGCTTCCTATCAGTACAAGTGCTTTGAGGGATGATGATTGAATGCACGTAATCTAGTATAATATCAGCGAAATATTGCAATAAATAAGCAAAAAATAAATCAGCACTGACGGATTGTGAATAGGTGTTGCGGTGGCTTCACTCTCCTGCAGCAAAAGCCGAAGGTAGTAATCGCCTATTTTCACTTCGTCCGTTAACGATGGGTATCTCGTCTGGAAACTCAACGTTAATTTTCATTCAACATGAAATAATCACTCATGTAAAAACTTAGCAACGAATGCTAAGGAAGTTTCGGTTTGTGGAAAGAAGACTGCGACATTCAGATTAACGAAGAATTTAGAAATCCAACTTACTAATGTCTTTTGATATATAAATCATGTGAAATAATATACAATGAAGTGCAACAAATAAGTAATAAGGAACGCTGTGAAAGGTTCAATCAACAAAGGTGCAACTAAAATTGAAAAAAAAGAAAGAATTAAAATAGAAAATTAGGAAATAAAAAAATTTAAAAACGACATAACCCCAAATAACCTCTACTTTCCGGAAAACTGCATTACTTCTGTCCCATTTTACTCTCTCAGCACAGGCACCTTACGCTCTGATGTTCTTTAACATCCCAGCGGAGACGGTCAGAACATGGTGTCTGTTCATTTTAAGACTTTCCGTTCATACAGGACTGTTTTTACAAATCGCAACTTCTATACGGATTTTAAAAACGTGTTTCCCTCTGCAAGCGCACTGATTATGAGTTCGAAGCTCTATTTGTTTCGGTTATTCGTCCAGCAAAGAAGCGAATTAGCGTTTCTGTTGATGAACACTCAATGCGCAACGATGAAGACAGCAAACAGAACCTGAAATTCGGTGTGATTCCATGATATAGGCACATCGGGTGGCGAAAGCTCCTTCTCCTGCTCCAACAACCGCAGCTCATCCTCTATTGAACGCCGGAACTCTTCACGCGTTTTCTCATTCCAAATTAAGTCCGCCTAGATCAAAAACCTGATGATACTCGACGATGCTTGATCGAATCAACAGCCTTCATCCCAGAAAAAAAAGCGGAATAACCTTTTTAGCAAACAAGAAGGCAAATTTTTCAGGAAGAGGAAACACTTCACAGCGCACGAAAAAAAAATTTGAAAGATATAGGCGAGATGAATGACCTCAGCTTGAGGCAGATGCATTTGCTACAACAACCTCCTCCACTATGATATGAGGAAAGACCCGAGACTTCCATCCCCATTTCTTCTCAGAAACCAACTTAGCCACACTCTGACACACTTCGCTGGAAAATCGTGTAGTACAGAGACTTCATGAGCAGGCCAAAACATTCTCGCAACCGTTGATCGATACCCACCTCCTTCCCTCTCCCTCCCCTTTCTACCAGCACCGTCCTGCGATTACTTTCTCCCACAATCTTTCATCACTTTTTCCTTCTTCCGTCCACCAGCAACGTCTGAAGACCATCCCCTCATGGCTAACCTAAAAAGGCTAGACAATAATGCCACTTTATCTCTATACCTTCCTTGGAATTTTTCACTCCACTATTATAACTATTCAGGAAGCACCCTTCTGAGGTAAAAGTTTTCAGAATTTATGTCATTCGAAGGGTTATGATAATGAAACCGACTGATTATGAACGAGGAGTTCTTGAGAACAAGAATACCAAATCCGTTTTACACAGAAATATAAATGGATTCAAGGAATTATCTACTCGCAAGATTTGAAAAAGCCGTCCCAACATTACAGTGACCTGCTTATATTAGAAAAATTGGTTGAAAACCTACTGATTTCGACACCTTCCGAACAAACTTTAATTCGGCAAATCAGGGCAATTTCACCGACCTGTCAAGTAAAAGCTTGTGTTCATCCATGAGCACTTTGTACGATATTTGTTAAGCCATTCGACTACAGATCACTTCTTTCTCCCTTTTCTATAAGCCAACATTAAAGAGAAAGTTTCTCGAAGAAGTGTTCGTAATGGATAAGTGCCATAACTCAGCACTGCCGAAACGATTTCTCTGAAAACTCTAGAAGGCATAGCTGACCGAACCTCAACTTCAGGATCAGCGACTGCACTTCACCCGTTTGGTGATGCATACAAACGCGACTATGCAAGCTCAAACCTTGCAATGATCGTTGGCGAACTGATAGCAAAACATTTTCCAGTTCACCGAACTTTTCACCCTTTGCCGCCTCTTCCGCAACACAATCGGCCTTTGTGTTTTATCCTGGAATTGCAATGCACAAGAAAATTCCATAACATTATGTGTCTCTTTGCCCGGTTACACCCGTGCAAGCCCCCTCATCAAAAAAAAAAATCCTTTTACATAAAACTTTCCTTCAAGCCATTGCAAATATGGGAAAAACTGTCACTGTTATCTCATCAAAAATCATTTAAATTGCATGTGGGCAACTCTCTTTCCATCTCTTCCTCTCTCAGTGGAAGGTGAAGCGGAAGTCACAAATCTCGGGAGCTTCTGGAATGAATCCATCACCCGGCGATTAAAAAAAGTATAGGAAACGTTGAAATTTTCATCAAAATTTTTAGGAGAAACATCTAAGAAAGCAAAACTTTCGGGGCGCCTTCAATTTCGTCAATTTAGGGCTCATCTGCCTATCAATTAATTATGACTGTCTTCGAAAATTTCTTTTTCCAAGCACCACTTCAAACTTCAATTATAATGAGTAAATTTAACCATCGGCAGCTTGCCAACTAGGGAGCAACAAACTGTGGGTGACCAAAAAATAGAACTGTGAAACTTTCGAAAGCTGTAAAAGCTGAAGGACAGACGCAGATAATTCAGACGTGGATCTGTATATTGCTATATATCTTGGGCACAACGAAGAAATAAGACGAAGCAAACAGTGCCTTCGATTGCAGCTGTAGTCGATTCGAACCTCACATTGGAAATAGGACCTTAATATTTCACTTAAAATACGGTTTCAAAAAGCGTAATTTTAGAGAAAAAAATCCCAATCAGCTGGATCTAAAGCGGTGAATCAAGAATATAGGTTCGAGACGGCCTCAGGTGACCTACTGCCAAACGCCTATAAGTACGACATTTCCTCGATCTGGAATCGAATCAAATAAAGAGAGCAAATTTTGATTAAATGAGAGTTGAAAGTTCAATCCCCATGTAAAATCTTCAGAAACCATATGGGCACGAACCTCTTTCCTTTGCAAGAAGTTCAACTTCCGCTCCAGATTCCAGTGCTGCAGTAATTGGTCAAGTTTTGCTTCCAATGTCACCTGCACATGCTGCATTTGCTCCTGAAAGAGGTCTCTATAAACAATTTCATCATTATGACCTCACCCGCCCGTCGAATTGTCACAGACAGAACAGACCACCGAACGGTGAGATCAACAACAGTTCACAGGATCTCAAACAAATCCATTAGGAGACCAGCAACAGTTGGTTTGAGTGTTTATTGAAGGCATTCTTATATTTTCCCTTTTCTCGCCACAGCAGCCAATATTATCGCCGTTGGATTTTCTACGGTGCTAGCACCAGTAGCACCTCTTAATGCACTACTTACAACAATGAAATGCTTCGATGTGGACGGTTATTAAAATTGAGATTGTTAGACGAGTATATATTGCATAGGCATTACAGATGGTGATTGGTGCATCACAAAGACAAACCTTGAAAACATAGACATATGAGCTGAAATTTGTTTATGCATCTAAACTCCTTCAAGTGGGAGAGCAGTGCTAATAAAATAAATGGAGAAGCGTGCCAGAGGAGATGCTATGACCCAGCCAACCACCATCATAGAATAACAACAAATGAGATATGCAGAATAACGCTTTCAGATTTTAGTCAAGGGGCCACTTGCATAATATTCACCTTTCAGTGATAAGACCGATGCCGAATAAAAACTTTCTCGGCATAAAATCTAAAAAAGTTTCTGCAGTCTTGGAATGTCCATACCATCTTTCAGAGTTGATGAAACAAACTGAAAGATCGTATAGGATGCTATTCCCTCGTTTATGCTGTACTTACCAAATTCCCTAACACCAGCTTGGGTAGCTCTCCGAGCTGGAACTATCACAGATGCAGACCGAGACAAGAATGAATACACGCAAGAACCAGACATCGTCGCAATAACAGCTTTGTTAATGCGCATAATATCCATCACAAATTTTATCCATCCCCATCTCCTATGGAATATCCCTTCGAAATAATACCGACCATAAATGTACTCTGTTTCGATTCAGCTGTAGCCATTTCCAAATTGTTCCT
This sequence comes from Baylisascaris procyonis, assembly GCA_037389465.1. Taxonomy (NCBI): domain Eukaryota; kingdom Metazoa; phylum Nematoda; class Chromadorea; order Rhabditida; family Ascarididae; genus Baylisascaris; species Baylisascaris procyonis. The sequence goes on from JAZARR010000164.1 coordinate 2,665,873, forward strand.
CGTCAACAGAAGATCAGCCTCGTTAATGTTTGGCTTCTCCAAGGAATCCAGGTAATCCAGTAATCCTCGTGGCTGAAATTAACCAATCTTTTCTATCTATCATCTTGACAATTCTACGGACGACTACTGAAAATCACTAATAGTTAACGTTGTGCAATAAGGATAAGGCACAAGTGAATAAAGGATCAAGAGAGATAAATAAGGCGGACTGAGTGTTTCTGTTCATTCCGTTGGATAACGCAACAGTTGGATGCAAGCTTCGAGTACTTTGCCCTCAAAAAGATCTCGTTTATCAGTGTTTCCAAGTTTCTAAAGAAACCTGAACCTCATGAACAAACCATACATGATGTGCCTTATCAAAGAACTGACGTAACTCTGGAATATAAATCCGGCGTCGAATCACTTTGTTTTTACGAATAGGAATGAAATGTGTGAGTGCACATACCAGGCACCTGGCAAGCAAATCCAAAGCAGCGTTGTTATCGGCGATCCAGAGGGATATCAAATGACCACTGAGTTGCTTGTTGGTCAGTACCCGCAAATCTCTACCAACAGAAAGGAGAGCGAGATGCAGATGTCTGAGAAAGGCACCTTCGGTGAGGGACAATGTCTGCATCTGCTTTGAAATCTCCACCGTAGATTCTTCAATTATTGCACGCATCACCATGCCCGCGCCTGTAAAACATCAGAATCGATCAACGCAATCATGGCTCTACACACAATTTATTCGATCGCAACATCCTTCAATTAAGGTCAGCCATTTATGGTTTATATTACTACCTCGAACTCCCGGCCTACAAAGATACCATCAGACTTTCTGAAACTTTTATAGTTGAGGACTATTTTCGTTGAGATAAATTTTGATTCCATCCCGTTGTTGGACAACAATAATGCTCCACCGCAATCGGTTCAAAGATAAATTGGATGCCATCCGTGAAAACTTTTCATATAAGTGATATTAATACTGAAAGCATATTTCTACTTCTAAAGTTACATCCCACAAGCAAAGTATTTTCAATCGACAACCGAAGCTGAAACAAAGTAGCAAAGAACTACCTTCTCATCTAGCATTCAGTATGTCTACAGACAAAACATGCAATAGACACCTTCCTTCAAAAGGTACCTCTCATTTTTACAGCTGCGCCAAAAGAATAACAAATCTTTTCAAATGACGCTGCTCAAAAACAAAAGCAACCCTTTACTACTTCATCTAACTCAAAACAATCAGCTGTCTATTTCTTCCGGTCAATTCGCTGACCTTTAACGATGGTCATCGATGGCGACTGGAAGAGACGATAGAAGCTTCTACCCCTTGCAGCGACCATTTCCAGGATTGAATCAAAGATATCACCGGCTGTTGTTTCACTGTAAGGAGCGCATACTGCGTATGTCAGGAAATCCAGCATACTCGCAATCACGAGAGCACCTGTGCCACGCTCCTGTAAGTATCCTTCTCCAGAACACAATATAAAACACGTAGCACATACCATTCAACCCGCACTGTCTTACAGACGGCATTACGATGTTGCAATAAATGAGGTGTCAGCATTAGAGTTAGCTTTTACTTCCCCGCAGTTTAAGTGCAACAGCCATATAGTGCAAACTGCAACAAATCGACACAATAGCAATAAACCCTACATTCCTCGAGAAATGTTTCACAGAAACAAACATGTGACATATTCAGTCTCTTGCCTGCTCTTGGAGCACTTAAATTGCTCTATTTCATAAGAGCACGACTCTTCGATCACTTGTGAGCAAGGCGCATTTGTTGAAGGATAGATGGATATAAAAGCACATACTTAGTTAGTTATTTGTCCATCTCCTGGAGAATAATTGCTCAACTGAGCTAAAAACGATAACTTCATGCCCTACCTACCACGGAAGATGATGCACTGTTAAACCACCACACCTACAACTATAAAAATCGTCGTCAATAACAGAACAGTGGCGGGCTTCCGTTACAATAAACAACGGAAGCGATGAGTGTGTGGTTTAGAAAATCCTACTGGAAGCGAAATAACAAAAAGTTACGATGTTTCGGTTCATTTCCCCCACTATTGCATCTGCTAAGAATTTCAGCAAAGCAAAAATACTACAAAATGCTCTTAATGAGAGCAAAATAAAACGAAGGAAATGAAAGAACGGTTGAAGCGACATACAACATGCTTCACGACGAGATCGAGTAAATGCTCTACAAATTGTCGTGTGCAGAGCAGAGATTGCTTGTTGAGTTGCTCGAGTCTGAGTTCGTAGTTGGCGTGCATCGGCTGCATCAGCGAGCATAGCATCTCCACCGTCGCATGATCCACAGTCTCATTTGATCGATGCAACATGCTCACCACCAAGTTACCCAATTTTTCACGGATCCTATAACCAACAATCAAGTCAACCACGGCACCATTTCCTTAGCACTAAAACACTTCTTCGAAGCCTTATTTCAATCCAAGCGTCGATGAAATGCCACCAACTTTCATCAAAGAAACTAAAATTTGGATTGCTTATTTTTCACCCCATTATGTGCAAAAAAAGCACCTCCGGCTGTGATGAATTATTTCTTTCTGGTCAAATGTTTGCAAGACAGAGCCCCACGGCTATGCCACCAACAGTTCATACAAAACATCAGTCCACACCACACAGACATTTTTGCATTGTTTGAGATCGCGAAAAAAGAAGCCCAATTTTCTGAACTATATTACCCACTAGGCAAACCAGAAAGCCCCAAGAAAAGCTAGGATATAAATAAACAAAAACTGCAGCATCCTTCTGACCAGAAAAAAGAAAGCTTTCATGCCAGAGAAAATTGTATCAAACATGGTGACATCGCTGTGTTTGAAGCTGCCAGTAAGCATAGGGGTCAATGTTCCCGCACACATAAGAAAATAAATAGAAATAATAAAGCATTGCTTAATTCGTAAAACAGATCCCCCCTACAGTACACTGCCCACCGTATCCGACAGCGCATTCAAGCAATTCCCGAATTATAATATATTCTAAAGACCCTGCTGAGCCACCGAATCAAAGCAATCGCTTAAATTTCGAAGGTAGTATTATTACACTGCGTGAAAGACAAGGTATCCTGGCCAAAATACCGAGGACAGCTGTTTAATGCCAAGGATGTCCACCTAAACAGTGTGTGTTTCACCAAGCAGCACTAGCAAGGGTATAGCGATAGGCATGCGAAGTGCACGAGGCAATTGGAACCCAAATTGTAACCTTTTACTTCCCATGTATGAATTATAAGCTCGAATTTGGTTTCTAATGAATCTTAATGTACCAAACTTTGCAGCTCATTTTCTCTCCTCGCCCTCCATTTGTAGAAAAACTGCTGGACAATATACACTTGTGAGGGTGAAAGAAGGACTTTTTTGTCACTTCGCAGTAAACAATCCTCAATTAAAATATGTAAAATTTGTTATTAGTTCCTTCACACAATCGCAATCAGGCAAATTTAAAAACAGTAAGTGATTACGCCTCCCTTTTCCTTTCTCAAAAGCGAACAAGGGTTTAGTGCGCATTTAAATATTCCAGCGACCCACTCAATCGATGCACTCGAATAACTGTGAAAAAATTCTTCTCAAATAGCGTGAATTGCTGCGATCATGCACAATTGAAGTCGATATTAGCGTTATTGCAATATTATGCTCATATTTTAAGCTAGAATTTAAGCTGAAATAACAATGCTAATCACCACTGCTTTCAATAAATTATCTAATCAAAACCCGGTCGCCAAAAAAGAATGAAAAATTACTTTGAAAAACCCTTTAAACTAGAAATAAAATCCACTGAACTAAAATTTAAAAGACATTATATAACACTTTATGCAAATTTATTGCCAACGATTAAAAACTTTTTCAATAAATTTGCATAATAAACCTCGCAACTATAATTTTCACTTTACTCTCCCTACTTCTCGTTTGTCGAAGTGAGGGGATATCAACAATGTTAAACCATCTAAGAGTCAGTGACTCGATGTGGACCTGAGGGAAGATCGTCTTTCTCCCTCCAACGCATGCCTGTGCCTGAATAATGCCTAAAAGTGCCTCAACAAAAGAATTAATTTGGCTAAAACAGTGCTTAACAACTTCAACCTCCAATCGGGAGTGGTCTGCAATGTAAACATTCTTTATAACTCTTCTTTATGCTGGACTAGAACTGCACCCAATAACCTTTTGTCCTGTTCGTTCAGTAAGCAATATTTGCTCTGCTTGAGAAAACGTTGCAATGAAATTATCGAGATATTTTTACTTGTAAACGGATGCTGCAAGTTGCAGGGTGGCACAGGTGAGAGCAATTATTTTCGCACAGTAGACGGAGGGAGAGGGAAAAGAAAAAGGGGGTGGGAGGGAAGAACGATGCGCTGCTTACATAAGCCGTGCAAAAGAGCGTGGTAGGAACTTCGCGAAATTGAAAATTGTCTGAAAAGTTTTTCATTATATTGGAGAATAAAAAAGAAAAAATAATTGCTGTTAAAACTGCCACCTGCCACCGTATAAAGCGAGGCAAGTCGATTACAAAGAGGTATTTCGCACAGCTTTCTGGCAAGAAATAGAAAAAAGAGGGGCTAGGCGCGTTAACAAGGATTGCATAAGCAGCAAAGACAAGCTAAAACGTTAGAAGGTACGGAAGTTCACTCAAGCATTTTGTTACTTCGTTTGCACAGCGATAGGACTCTTCAATGCTTAGATTTTATGTGAGACTGAATGCTGCAATGTCATGCAAAAATAATGCAAGAAAAGAATAAATAATGCATACGAGAGGGAGAGCAACGTTCATCCCAAAAAACGATCGCTTTGAAGTTAGTGCTTCTCTTTATTCAATAAATATATTACTATCAAAAGTCGGGAGCACCTCAGTATATCCCCATTCCCTCCCCTCTGCAACGAATTTTGGTGTTTTATAGCGTCTCAATTTAAAGAAAGGCATTTCGACCATTGCAATCAATGAGCAAGTAAGTTTTCGTGCATCTGAAATTTATCCTTCAACATCGTTGAAGTGAGGCTAAATAAGCAAATGAACCCTCATCACCATTAAAGATGAAAATTGAAGAGTGCAAAAGTACAAAATTACATAAATATTATTAACATTTCAAAAGCAAATTGATTCCCATGAAACGTTCCCTTCCCTCCCGTCTGCCCACAACCATTGCCACCCACAAATTATGCAAATTTGCAGCATACGTATGCACCGAATCGGCGTTTGCCACTGCGTGACGCCCACTTGAAAAGCGATATAAATGCACGAAATCCGGCGCAAATACAAAACTTCGTGTTGCAACACACCTGTGAGTATTATTGACTCGCTTACTACAATAATCCATCCTCTACAGTTAGTAGTTTCACCTCAAAATGATACGTCTCTTCATATATTTTTTGAGAGTGTCTTCTATCAATTATCGCCTTCCTCTACATAAGAGTATTTATCGCTTTAAAATGCCGAAGAACTTCGACAGTCAGCTTACTGGATAGTATAATTAATTCAACTCATAAATTAGGCGTATTTCACACTGATGTCAAAAGAAAAACCAGATTTGCCCTGACTATGGGAATGAAAATTATTGACGGCCACATTTGCAAAACAGTCCTAGTTTGGAAAAGTGAAGTTGTCTCTTAATGCTCATCCTTTCTTAAAATAAATAAAAATTTGTTAAGCTATGCATTAACTCAGACCAGTACGTCACACTGTAGCAGCAGCCTTCACATTTTCCCATATGCCTGTAGTGAACGGTGAGGGTGGAAAAGTAAGGAAAATAAGAGCCAACCAGTCCTGTTTCTTAAATTCGAAATCGCTACCACAGAAGTTTCTGTTATTTTCAAATAAAACATCCACTGTTTTGCATTTTTCCTTCCTAATTAAGCGCAAGCAAGATACTTATATTCGTTCCCCCTCCGTCCATCATTCCCCATTCCTGAGTTGTGCTGCTGAAAGTCATAACAATTTCAAAACAAAAACCCACCCTGGAACAGCTGTAAATGCTTGGAAGCCGCTTTTTGAAGCGAAAAGTCTGTGGAGGCATTGCAGCTGCGACTCGCATTTCCACACAGAATCGACATCATCTGCCGAATAGATCTCCGCCAATACCGACTCCAGACATCCAACAATCAGTTTGCCCTTGTTTTCAGTGAAGAAGCCCTGCAACCAACACGACAACGTCGTTCAAAACACCTTAACATATCTGTACAATAAAAGACTGTCCCCTTCCACAACATACGCCAAAACATGGTCAAGTACCATAGCAACTGCATGAGGCTCCCGATGTGTTGCATGCTGCCCACATGAGTGGCAATATCCGAAAGAATGAGTGTTAGTAAAGGAAGCTGTTGCGAAAACCGACCAGTTGTTGCAGTCGCCCATTCAGTTTTCTTCCCATAAAATATTACACCTGCGTCTTCTTTTACTGAATGAAACAGCTGCAGGACAACCTAGGATTTGTAAAGATTGGAAATTTTTCAATATGTTTTCAATTTTTCTTTCCTGCGAAGCAAAAACTACGGCCTCATCCTCCCTGAGGAGAATCGCAGATGCGCACTCATTTCCATGCTTTTTACCTCCCACTTATCAACGTGAAAAGATCACTGGGACCAATGGCTCACACCAAATCCACAAATTTCAACCGGAATCAATCTAAACGTGCATTTGAAACGCCGTTCATTAATGTCACACCACATCCACCTCGCCTAGCACAAGTGAAAATTCCACACTGACGCATGGACCAAATTTCCTTGCCGATGTCAAAAGCTTGAAAACTCACAGCGCCATTATTCCCCAATCTGTTGATATAAAATAGCACACCGGTTTCAAAAAGTGTGCGCAAATATATTTGCAGAATTGTTTTTAGCTGCAATTATTCTTCAATTTTATAAGTCGTTATTGCAATACACATACTTTCTTAAATTTTTATAAGAATCTCCGACGGTTCACGCGATCCAGCTTTGACTCATGCGAGGAGGGGGAGGGGAGGGGGAGGATATGAGACGATCACGGCATCTACCATATGCGTCACAACTCCATTATGATCACTCATCCAAACAATAATTTTTTAGCCCTCCTTTTCATCACTCGAATTGGCTTAGCGGATAAAAACCGTTACGATCCGTGCATATCCAGTTAGTGCCCAGTGTGAATCGGGCAGGACAATAAATGCGCTTGGATTTCCCATCAGGAGATCGGCGACACCTTTTCAAGTCACTGGTACGAAACTTGCATCGCACAGTTATTCTCTCTTCCACTGTATTTGTTATTCAGGAAGCAATTTTTAAAAATACGTGGATACTTGACAGATAAACATCAACAAGAAAAAGCTGCGTACCTCCTGTGAAACGGAGTAGGTGAGTCCATTATAAGGGATATTTGCATTAAATCTTCTAATGAGGTCATGTCTCTTTAGTCCAGCTGAAAATACAACAATATACGTTTCCTGCTATGAACTATATAGAAAAGAACACTTAAGCGGTCAATGAAATGGAACTTCTAGATGAGTTCTGTGAGGCGAAAAAGTCAAGTACGACGAGAGACAAGGCGAAGAAGAGTAAAATGAAAGAAAAAACTATAAAGTAAACAATCAGTGATGCATACCGTTTGATTAATCGACTACCCAACTTTAGCTATACAAGCCTAAACGCCACTGTATAAACAATGCTTTGATCGAAGCTATCTAAGAGGAAACTTCAATCTCATATCGATTCTTCGAAATCGCTTCATTGCTAGAGAATAAACGCCGTTCCACCGTGCAAAGGAAGAATGAAACAAAGAATGAGAATGTTATGCGAAGAGTAGTGAAAACTCTCAATTATCAAACTGCAACCTTAAGCATCAAGCCTTTATTCTAAAATTATAAACGCCGAATGCAACAGCCGAATATTTTTGTGCAATAAAATATCCTTTTGTCTTTTAGAACATTCAGCGATCTATGCACCTATCTAATCTAGCATAAAATATCCATTAGGAAACCGCCCTCTACAAGGGGACATCCGTTTTTCAAGAACATCACCAGCAATAGAAAGCGACAAAATTGTTGACCTCTCGCGATAACAACATCTCTCAAATTTTCAAGCGACATAATTCCTCAAGCTTATTTTCGAGGCTCGACGGCATTCAATATTCGGTACCTACTAAACGACATCATAAAGTTATTTTTAATACGGTCTGCCACTTTCCTCCCTTCTTCCTCTCTTAGCTTCCACTGCCTTCTCTCCTTCCTCTCTTGACATAAAGCCCTCAACTGCATCGGCTGCCACCATTAAATGCTGTTCGAATAAGACGAATTTTCAATCCTTTAGTCATTGCTGCAGTCCTACAGACACCCTCAAAAAGTTTTATCCTGCTTGCAATAAAAACATACGTGGCGGTGAGATGACATGCCTCATGCACTGCGATTCACTCTCCTCATCCAACAGGAATCCATGCGGCAAGATCCGTAATGAACGTTCATATCTGCGTCCCAACACGAAAACCTCGTGGTTGCCTGATGCACGCGCACCGTCCAACAACGATGCTAACAGTAAATCCCTGTAAGTTATCTCCACTCGTTTAACACAGCACTCATGTAGCACCTATCCTCTTAACCACAAACGAATCTCTACGTTCTATCCGACATCAGTCGCATATTGGCGCAACGACTCAGTCAACAACCGAGGATAAGGACGCACAACGGATTGTTGACCACTAACTGTATCAATGACCAAATGGCCAGATCGCCTTCTCTATGCACGAGTATGTTCGTGTATGGTAATCGTAGTTCATTAACGATCGAAGTTAACGTTGTCGCATTTAGCGAGTTTATAATCAACGACATCATTCACTTTTAACCCACTTAACCATATATGGCTCATTTCAGTGATTCTTTCTATAAACTTTTCACCGCCTAAGGGTTCGCCTCATCCAATGTGTTTCAAGAAGCATAAAACTCAAGCATATCATTATTCTCCATCGTCCTCCATTTATCAGGTAGCAAAACTTTTAAGTTTCCTCTCAAAGTACAATCCACACTAGGCATTCATTGTGTTATATTAACAAGGAAAATGCTGCATAACAATTCAAGTGATGAATAAAGAATCCACCTTTCGGCGGCCGCATAACTCCTCGAGTCACCCATATCATATTCCACACTAAACTTCTGAGGATCCTTCTCGTCACGCGTTAAACACACAACCTATATACAAACACTCATTTTATACTATTATAACAATATTTGGTTCGTCAAAAAACTGCACCACATTTCGGCCGAAGTGTACTTCACAAAAACACAGCAAATAAATCAACAAGTGAAATTTCAAAATAAAATACCTCGGAAAGAATTCGTAATATTATCTAATAACGAGCGGTCAGTTCCGCTTAAAAAAGCTCTTTAATGAGAAATAAGAAGGGAGATGGCGACAGAGAGCGAGAGGGGCGGGGGGGGGGGGAGGAGCGAGAGGAAAGGGCGTGAGACGGAAACAGTCGGCCTTAACAATTGATCTCAACTCTCCTCTCCTTCGCTCTCTTCGTTCCCTCATAAGCTTTTCATCCATTGTTTCAAAAAAAAAAAGGAAAGGAAAGAAATCATACTGATTTAAGAGGCCGAGCGCAAATGACGGCATAACTCGCCGGATCTCTCTCAACGATGCACTTCTCGCTCAGACACAGCAAACGCCGTACTGGATAATCTTGTCTCTGAGAGAATTTCTGCACTTTGAACTCGACATAGGACGTCACCTGCTCATCCCGACTGAAAACATCGTAAACATACATCCTATAATAAAGAACGCCAGACGATGTAACGTTATCAAACATTAACTTTAAGGAGACCTGAAAAGATAATGTCAATGCTCATCAATTCTCTCTTGCTAAGTGATCATATCAATCCTATGCACAGAAATATCTCAACCACTGTCTCCGTCACGATTAGCAAATTACTGGAACAAAGAAAAACGTATTTTTGAAAATTTCGAGGCGATTACCCAAGGTATGGCAAGTCTTGAAATTTGGGGTTTCGAACTTTTGCTGATTACTTCTTGATTTTATGCTCTTCCTGAAAACTTTCTGCGGCCAGATTTCCTCTTTCATCCTCACTATCACACCCTACCCCACCTAGTATCAAACTATGCATTCACCTGCACATGCCAAGTCTGGTCTGTGTAAAGCCATCGAGGTTGAGTGTCTCCTTGGCCAATGGTATCGCCACACCGATATTCTCACCCGCCAACCGCCTCAATTGGCCAATCAACTCATCGCACTTCTCTGCGGCGAATAAATGCTTCAATATAGTTGACGTTATATCGACCCTCTCAACAGCATAATAATTTAAGTTGCTCAGGTGAAGGATCGTCCATTCGGAACCGAATCAAATAAGAATTAGAATACAGACGAACAGTCTCATGAGTTTCACAGTACTTCAGAATGAAGGACGTATCATCATTATGATAATCTTCTCAAGTTTCTTTTTTTGCGTGGAGTTATAACTTAACAAAGAGTTTCGACCGTCGCATGAATTAATTTGAAGCTTTTCGCTCCATTACACAAAGGAGCCTTGAATACTTGTGCAGAACCTTATATATATATATATATATATATATATATATATATATATATATATATCATCAGAAGAACGCTTCTATCCAATCAAAATCGACCTAAATTTACTTAGCAACTTTGATGACACTCAATAAATCAAATCCCAATTGTTATAATAAATCAAAGATATATGAGAACGACGATGCTATAACCCTCCCACGTCCTTCAATTTGGTTGAGTCAGAAGTCACCGATGTGTACTACGAATGCGCCATGACAAAAGATTGACCATTAACAGAAATAACATTCGTAAAAACCCACGAAAATTGCATTTCGAAAGTTTTGGTTTGAAACGTCTAACTTACCCTTCTTCGCTGATCGCCGACCTCGACAACGAAACCACCGGGATATTCATGCATCTGAAGAAATATATTAGCATTCGTTGTTATAAAATGTATTTGGGTGACAATTTTGCCATCAGCATAAACGCTCAAATACCTTCAAGCTCTGTAGCAGTTCGTTGGACACCCACCTAGGCCACCCTTCGTATCATTCGATGGGTTCAAGAAAAGTGATCACAAAAGAATTCATCGTTCACATAGAAGGTAAGATAAGATAAACACAAGCCAACTTGATCATATACAACTCTGCGTCGGTTGCTATGGATACTGATGTTTTGAAAGAGAGGAATTCAAAGCAAGGAAATATCTATCATCTCAACGAACTGAATCGTAGAAAATTCGAAATTTTGACCATTTGCCGCTTTTTAGTTCAATTTTTTTCCTTTTCTAATTCAAGATATATTTAAAAGAATGCTAGTTTGTAAAGAAAATCTCAACACTTTCCATTTTTCTCTCAAGGTTCCAAGTTTTCCATCAAATCTCCTTATGCCACCATAAACAACAATCTCATCCCTCTAAATTGTAGCCACGTTAATGATCGTAGTAAAATAAAAACTATCAATGCCAGTGGCTCATTTGTACCTGACCATAAAAATGTGGGAGGCATGACCGTGACTATTGCAACTAAATTTGCGATGGTTCAACTCCTGCTAATGTCTGCAGACATCGCACGAAAAATGTGATAGCAATTTACTACAATTTCACAAAAAAGAGAACGACTGAAATTAACAACTTGATGAAGTGACATATCTTTCGTCTTTAAATAAAAAGGTGAGCGAATGAGTACGAATGCTCCCGTAGACCGAAATGCCTTACACTAGTACGGCCATTTCTGGCAGTTAATATCAGGTTGCACTCCTTGTTACTGATGACGGTGACAAGTAAGCTGAAGCGGATGTTTGTTCGGATCTAATCATAATGACGTAAGGTATGGTTCGGCATGTAAAAATAATTGGGGAAGTGAGATCGTCACGTCTGCTAATGCATTTTCACTCATATCATCTGCTACATTCATTCACGCTTAGAAGACCGCAGAGTGGAGCGACTTCAATGTAAAAGAAAATAGAGGTGATTTGTCATCACAAGAAACATATGTGAGAGGCAACAAATGGTGTCCCTTCATGCCAGTGAAGGCTGAATACTCCAGTCATTTATTATGAGTCCTTCGCCATTCGTTGCGTTGTAATTGGTATTCATTCAACAAGCCACTCTGTTCACATGCACTTTCTCGCATAAATTCCCAAATTCCTAAGAAGCTTTTTCATCAACGAAAAGGTTAAAAACACATAACCCAAGTCAATTAAAAAATGGTTCCCTAGATTCGATATGAGTGTAGCATTCATTCAAAGAGCCTTTTAAGTTCAAAACATAAGGCCCAACTCATCACCACTACATCTTTATCTTCATTGGCATTGGCAAGGACGCTGACATGACTCTGGAAATCACAACAGAAAAGTACTCCAAACGAACTAACTTAAAAAAGTCATCGAAATAAGAAAATAGACGTGATTGCAGCAGTCATGCAGTGAAGGCAGCTTCGATCAAATTGTATCGGCTCGCTGAGATGGATGATTTAATTGATGAAGAAAATATTTTAACAATCCGACTAACATTCATGCCACAACAAAATACATAATGAGAATGAACATCGTAGGACTTGCCTTTATAATTTGCCTGATATCCTTGTATTTATAAGAGGCAATAACGATCTGCCGATTGTCGACCTGTTCGAGGGAAGAAGCAGTCAACTGCAGGATAACAGGTACCCGTCGATCCGACCAATCGTGCTTATAGCCCGTGAACTTCTGAAGCAAATTGCACCAATAAAAACGAATATAAAGATAGACTTTACCCTCCTCCTCTTCTCCAAATTTGGTCCCTTGCTTACAAGTGTCATCACAGACGGCGCTCTTCGACTTTCATTTATGTCCCAATTTCCTGCATATATACAATTACGCGTGAAGCAAGCACCTTCCTATCCTTATTAACAGAAGGGAGAAGGATGCTCGCTAATGCAATAATAAACTGAAGTTAAAATCAGGTTTTCTTTGAGATGATAAATAATTACTTCAATCACAATTGAGAAGATATAATTATAAGAACTTTAAATGGATTCAGCACATTCATAAATAAAAGTTCACATCGAAGAAAATATTTCCAGAGATCACTGCACAAAACGGCGGGGTCAATTGAAAGAAAAAACACTCTAAAAGAACAACGGAATAATTTCTTTTGATCTCGAACGACGTCAATAAAAGTAAATAAACAATGTCAGCACACAATCAACACAAATCTGCAATAGTGAAGGATAGCACGTGCTTACTATAAGATAAACAAAGCACCCAGCTGCGTATATAAAGCAACGAAATGGCGTTCCAAAATATTCGATGTGTTGCCTACTAATTTCGCACCTTTTTCTAACGATGGGAAACAAATCAACATCAACATAAGCAACGGCATTTTATGCAGTTTCAGGTGGCCTTGACGTATTCGTTAATTATGAGTTATATCAACCCTCAATTAGCTTGAATTTCGAAAAGTTTATTGCCATTTCATCTTCATACAAGCCTACTTCTGTGAGAACGGAATGAGGGGAGAGAATGGATGCAGGAATGTAACATTCAAAAATCATGTACAACTGAAGAAATAGCTTTCAGTTTTATTTATGTGATGATCTCTGTGAAACAACTGATTATGCAAGTATATACAAGTGCAAGAGATCGCAGCAATGGATAAATCGACAACGTCCCTCTTCTTGCTTCTCCTATTGCCTGATGCGATCTTTTCCTATAATAGTCCTATGCAGCTTTATACGCTTCGTAATAGCCTGTCGCTATCTTACCATATCACACATATCTACTCTTGGCCTTCCCTTTAAAAAAGAAAAATAATACTAACGGTGCAACATGGCTGAGCATCAGCGAACTTCGGCTGATATGCCAACGTTTCAGTGAGTATCTGCTGAGTGTGTTCCGAAGAGAACCGCATCGTATCGCTTTTCCTCTTCGATCGAACGTGGATTACAAACTCCTCTGGACCGGGTCCTGATCGCGGAGCTGGCTTGATCATCACGAAATCCTCGTAAAGCCACTGCAATCCAATACAGCATATTGATTTGAACCATATACAGACTGAGGAGTCAAGGATTGGCAACAAATTTCAGTGCTTTCAGAGAGTGAGTCGTAACCACAAAGAAAACAAGTACTGCGAGAAATTAAACGCGTGAAGAAACACCGATGATAAACCATCAAAAAACACAAAATTTTAGGAGCTTCTTCAAGTCAGAGAGATGCGTCACGGAAGGATATTACCTGTGGACGTAAACCAGTTTAAACCTCTCTTGCCCTCCTTGTCCTCAATTTACCATTATTTGGCGAGAACAACACATAATACGCAACCCGGATTCTAGAAATACCAAACGTATCTTCCAGGAAAAATTGTGTGGAGAGAAAGAAAGCAAAGAAGTGGGCATCTTAACATGTCGATGGCACTGCCCGCTGAAAATTAAGCCACGGAGCTTCCCGTACGCCGGAAATTACCATACAGAAACTATGGTGTTGGCTATCCTTGCATAGAATCGATGAGATAAAAATTCTCTCTGAGTTTATGACATGACCGTATCGCAGATGAAGATTATAAATGCACGCAAGATAATCCGATTGTGAGATAAATCTCACTGAGAATATATTTTCCTGCCCCTTTCCCCTTTTGCCAGCTAAAATCCATCCTATGAAGGCATCGAAAACTCGGGAAAGGCAAGTGCATCATTTGCCGGCCGCCGCAATGACAGCATTCTTCGGAATTTAATCGCAAAAATTACAACTTTATCTTGCAAGAAGTGATATCAGTTTATCAATAGAGTAGAGATGGCGAGCCACAAATTTCAGTCAAGGAATGGAAGCGGAAATTCTTTTTCGATTATTAGACAGATGGAACACGACCATATGTGAAGAATGTATACTCAGTTATATTCAATATGTTTTCCATCCACAACAATAAAACACTCTTACAACTGCCATCCCTCTAAAAAAAGAGTTGTAGACGACTAAAGAATACAACCCGGAAATATAACAAACACTTACTTGGTTAGTAACTTCGAGGGTGGAAGGATTGTACGTTGAAATTGCCAGCGAGCCGATCGAGAAAATTCGCTTGTATCTGCAATTGCCGAATATACGCTAATTAACTAAGAATGCAGATAGCATCTCGATGGCTCTCATAATTGAAGCGCTCGATTTATAAATTTTTACGCACATGTATAGTAGAGAATGCGGCGCTTAGTTATCTAAAGACTACACATCCATTAGAACAGATCATAGATCAATCACAGTTTAGTAGTTTTTGCACTGAAATTGTTTAACTGAAATAAAAACGATGAGTGCATAGTAAAAAGGTATAGATATACCTATAACAACTCTAAATGGTTGATTACAAATTTTACAAAATAAAAGGGTCAAATGTGGAGTATAAAAAAGTAAATCAAAACGAAGCTTACTTTCCTTTCCAGGAATGCTTCGTGACGAGGAAGCACGCCATATCGCGATTGTCTGCACAAAACGACGCCATTGGTAGGCGACGTCAAGCGCTTATTCCAACTCAAAACCAGGTCTACTCTTCGTTTTTTTCCTTTCCGCTCGAATTAAGATTCACTGTTCTGCAATCATCTGCACCAAATCCCGTCGATGAAGGCCTTGCTGCAATTAGGCACTTTTTATGTAAAGAAACATATTTACGGAATTAAACGCAAACATAGCCGTATCGAAGATGGATGGAAGAAAGCGCAGGTTCAAGGATCCTTTTGTCCTCATTTCGGCCACTTCCTTGACAGTGTTCAAGTCTGAGGGAAAATTCTTTAGGCGCTCATAGCGAACCCTTCGGACACACGAAAATGTGGTAAAACGTAAGCATCAACAGACTGCGAAAAGGATATTATGTTACAAAAATTTGCGGCCAATGAGCCACATATTTGTTTTGAAGGATGCTTAATGTCTGAAACAGTTAGCCACCTCTAATGGTTTTCGAGAAATATTTGAGCAGCGTTGGTACTATCTTAGTTCCATAAATAAGCAAACACCTAAGTCACAAGTAAGGTTTTATAATTACAGAATAAATCGTTGTCAAAAATGACCGGAAAGAGATGCATATTTTCTAAAATGCGTCCCTCGAAATCAACGATACAAACGTTGTACATGCTAGCCCAACTTCCCTTCCCTCTTCCCTCGCACAATTTGTTCCCATCATTCAACCGTTCTAGCAATGCACTGCTGATCGATATAACTAGGGTCGGTTTAGTAAACATTCACTGATGCAAATGGACGTTTTTTTTCTTAGATACGCGCACTGCTTTTTACTCTCTTTCCCGTCCTGCACTTCTCGGATGGCCTTAATCCTCAGCAATCCGGATGCCTGTAGCCTCGTTGTAGTTAGCTGAAATCTGAACGCACCGCATGAAAAGTGAACTTCACCTTTAATTAATATCATCATAGTGCATCCATGCATTAACTTTCAGTGGAAATATCTGCGAAGGAATTTTTCAACGCAAAAAATTACACAGATAATAGCACTACATTTAATCGACCATTCCGATTGGTTTACTTAGTGCACACCTGTCTGTTGTATTTGATGCATTACATTACCCCACTATTGCTCACTTTCTTTGCTGTTACAGCTATAAATACTCTAGAAGGAAAATCATACTCTCCATGATTGCTCCTTTATAAAGTGATACTATAATCGGCATTGATAAAGTTGCAGTCTATTTTTGCAGTTGATTCCCCTACTGTCTATCAATTTTACAGGTCGGCGGCAGAATTCACCACTGCGAAATGTTTTCATTGGGGATAATAATAATAATATGTTGAATGAACTTTTTGAAATAAACGCTTCATATAAAAGAATTTTATGCGAGTCATAAAGTAAGTGTAGTACTGGTAACCGCAAAAAACCTATCGATGATCACCGACGGCGTTCCGAAAAGTGGGTAGCCATCAATTTTCATTGACAGCCGCTCGGTTACCGGTTGTCACGAACGAAGCAAGTTTCGATTCTCGGTGACTGTTGCCTTTGATGGCCACTGAGCAAGACTAATCCTTACTATTTCATAGCGACTTTTGGTTAAAAGTTTCCTAAGAATGAAAAAGTAATACATTGTTTTCATTCAAAAAGCGCTAATATATATTCTGTTAAAGATTATAAATGAAGGAAGCAAAACTTTCTGAAATGAGTGAGTAAACATAAAATACAGAGTAATTCGCTGATTCCTCGAAACAGCGACACTCAAAAGAAGCAAAAAACCATCAACCATTTATCAACATATTAATTTCTTTTCCCTCTCTCATCTCGCAGCAATTCTCATTTTGCACCGTTTTCTTTTCGTACACTATTTTCGTGAGGTGTTACATCGTTATTGCAAGCTCATGCTTGCATAGCACGCTGTTTTCAATGTCGGTCTATGAAATATGTGGTGAATCGAGCCGTGTCCTTATGACAGCCGTTTTCCTGCTTTTTCCCCCGACAGCTGGCACTAAATAATAATCAACACAGAGTAATGTCGATGATAAAATGCCATGGTCGCAATAGATTATGTTCGATTGGTGATAATCAACACAGATTATGATGGGATTTAACAAGTTAGTGTTCATTACAGTGATATAACCACCACTTGAATCGAGTTCGAAACCACTTCCTATAAATGTGTTTCGACGTTCAAAGTAAACCTGCGTTGATGGCGATAACCGTTAACTACTTATATCACTGACATAACGAAGGACAAATCCATTAATATCAGGTTTGTCCAACTGTTTATGAGTGGTGCAACAAGAAAAATGTCAAGGTACGGATGGAAGAGGACCACTGAGGAATAAAGGGAGAAAAGATGAGTTCACACCATTTCACCGATTTACTGTTTTTTCTTTTCTAATGGACTCTATTCTCCTCTCTATAAGCATTATCTGAAAAATCCTGAGGGAACGGTAGCTTTCTCTACCACTTCACTTTCCCCATCCACATCCTTCAGTGACTCCCTTGCATCATACGACCAAGCGGTAGCTTCCTTATCTCATTTCCACAAGTACCCCTCCCCTAACCTCCATTAATATTCTTAAGAACTTGAATTCACAGCATAATAGCCCTTGGATGATACTGCGACAAAAAGAGAACGAAGGAGGCTGTGAGAAAGAAACTAATATTCCACCCTCCCCTCCCTTCCCCTCTCTCCCCAACCTCCGAACATCGTACACATTTCCGTTAGTGATAGTACAGCATGCTGAAACGCCGAATCACTCCCTTCATTAGTAGGCATTCATATTTGTTCACGTCAGTTTATCAGTACAGGCCAATAATTCAACTCGTGAAACGACTTCCCGTAGCAATCTAATACGATATACAACTTCAACAAAAAACGTGGTCAACGCCGTTTAAGAAAACAACATTTGACCGCACAGGACTCATGTCAAAGTTCGTATAGTGAAAACACTTCCACAAAAATAGAACAAAGAAACGACTAGTTCGTTTTCCTCCACTCCGAATTGTTCATGACGTCCTTCAGAAAGCTTGAAATACTCAAGATTCTGAAGCACGAGTCTGATTCATCACTTCAAGTGTCGACGAAACAATAATGGATAACACGTTCAATAACGAGCAACGCATCATGCCCGACCAGAATGAACGGTGCGTGAATCAAACATAAACAAAGGAACGCCGATATTGAAGTGCCGAGCGTTGCGCTTCATGCACTCTATTTCTGCCGATAAAAGTTCCACGCGATCAAAAAAGGATGACCAACATAGGCATTAGACCGATCCCCCTTAACCCCCTTTCACCCTCCTCCTCGAATTGTAGGTGGTGGAAAACGTCTAACAACAATGACTTCACCAACATCCTGACAACAAAACGTCACGCCTTAGAGTCTAATCGTTGCGAATGCGAACGAATAAAGCTTCGGCTTCTGTTCGCTGCTCAACTGCGCCTTTCAGCGGAAATCAGCGTAACAACCGGCGATCAGCTCCGGCTGGAAGAAGATTCAAGGGTGGGGTGAGAACTCGCAGGTTCACGTTGTTTCAGATGCGTCTGGAAAAAATACCTTGTAATTGCTCATGTTACCTCGTCCTAAATCGTTATATTGGAAACTAGTGTCGGGTCCAAGGAGGGCGTATCCGGCACTTCGCAAAACCAGACTTCCTTTTCGTCCGCATTGCCTCAAAATACGTGGTTCTGGCCCAACTGCAGCTTCACGTTCCGAACAATATGGTTGCAGCTGTGGTTCTCAAAAAACTTGGCTTCGGCTGCGGATTTCGAAAATCCGGATGCTAGAAAATTTTGGCTTCAGCCTGCAGTTTCTGCCTGCTGCCTTCAGGCTGAATGGATCTGAGCTGTCCCTGATGAGGAACTCGAGAATGCACTAACTTGTCAGCAATTTGCAAGAATCAAAAGTCGAACGAGTCCCCCACCTAGCGTTTTAGCGTAATAACAGTCCCCATCCAGTACATCCAACAGGCAATTCACAGTCAGCGATATGTCTCAACAACAGTCGCAGCTAGGAACTGATATTATTGTTGGTTGTGAGTAAAAGGATGAGGAAACGACGAAGCATGCGGTGTATGCGGTGTCTTGAAGCTCGATAATGCGTTCAAACGTTTTACATCCTCGTACGCATCAAATTGCGTCCATCAAATTCCACTGCAGCACCTTGCTGAGTTGACGCACTGAAGGTGCTTGACAGACATTCAAACTCATACATACACAGATTACTTCCATAATGCACCTCTTCGAATTGATGGTTTTGCGGAAAGACATGTTGGAACACAAGCATATGAGGAAGAACACCTGGAAGGTCGGCACGATACGAGCTTTCAATGTGTTTTTTGCAGGTTTTTAGGAGGGCATTGTCGCGATATGATGTCTATATGCATGGCGGTGCTTGCATGGGTCTTTGCAGGTTTGTCCACTTGTGGATATGGTAATGGACGACGATAGACTATGAAGGATATGATCAACACCTGACTGATTAACTCCGGTTATAAGATATAGACACTCAAGGATTCTATGGAATTTGCATTAGCCAATCTTAACATAATCGAGTGGGCACGGAGAAAAACGAACTGTAGCTGGGGATTTGTGCGGCCGACCAGCTGCGTAAGATCAGTGTCACCGGGCTTATTTGCTTTTTGGGTACTGGTGCAAACGTTGGAGTAGAAAGCTGGAAGTAAATATCGTGCTCACCCAATGCCGCGCTTTCCTATTCATCAGAATTCAACTTACCCGCCGGTTATGCAAATATTTACTGCAACGTACGGGTTTATGTGCATATTATTTGTCGTTATGCATCTGCGTGCGTCTGTGGATATTTCTGTGTACTTGTATGTCTGTGCATACCGAATTATTTGAATCTTTAATTACCACTAAGCGGTTGCCCCCTACTGAGATTTCAAATATGCAATCGCTTTTATAAATTAGCTTATTAGCCATATCAGCATTTAAGGTCTTGACCGAACAGTCCAGTCGTCCACAGTTGCTCAGTTGGCCACACACTTTAAGTGGAGCAGCGAACACGATCTCTTATGAAGGTTCATTTGCGTATCCAGCTGGAGTGCATCCTGCTGATCACCCGCTTTACTACCATGGTGCATGGTAACCGGTCATCGGGCGGGCTTCTCGTAGCAGAGGAATTCCCATATTCTTTCCCAATTTTCGTCGGTACTCGCGTCTCAATAAATGGATCCTCGACAAGGTATTTCTCTTACCGGAAATCCATTCTTCGCGTCCCACTATTTCGAATGTCCAACGAGACAACGAGAAGTAATCTATTTGAGCGTCAAGCTCATATCTCTCAGTTCGTGTCGTATTTGATAGATCCCCTACTAAATTACCAGCTACCATCTGACATCTGTTCCATTTATTTTATTTTTCTGTCCCATTTATTTTATTTTATTTTAACGTCCGGAATTTGGAAAACATACAAAGGTATGTGGGAATGAACAGCAAAAAGCAGCAAACCGTTCGCAAAGCTACAGTTCAGGCGAGCATACGTTTAGTACGTAAGAGCAATAATAGTGTGCAGATGGAAAAGGCTCATCCGCATTTTAAAAGCTGAAGGAGTAGATGCATTAACGATATCGGAGGTAAGCAGATTCCAGACTCGTACAAAGAGAAACTGGAAACTACATAGAGCATTGTTTGTAGTGCAAGATCTTTTGGCGAGTCAAACTGATGTGCATTTCGGGAGAGGGAGGAACTGAAAAGTTCTGACAGCCGGATGTCTGAAAAGCCGTATACAATTTTTTAACAAACAATCAAGTCAAAATTAAGGCTGCCAACGACTCCACCTTAAAGATTATTAGCCTAACAGTGTTATTGGATTTTTACGGACCATGACACGCTTCGCAAAAAGTGTTGGGTATAGCGCTGAAGAGCCAACCCAAAATATCTGCTTGTGATCTGAAATTGCAGTGATCGCTCGTACTCGTATAGTTGATTCTTGTTTACTGTTCTTTACATAATGCCATTAATCGACTTATGTGCTTTTGTGCTGCCCCAGGCGATATCCGAAGCCTATATAAGTCGGGCTTGAGCCCGTCAGAGTCACTCTTCTTCATTCGTCAGCCTTAATTCGTCAGTCTCCATTCGTCAGTTCGCCTATCGGCATTCGCCTTATCACCGTTAACCCTTCTCTGTTATACTCGTTTTGGGAGCAGTTGTGCTCCCCAATAAACCATTTCTACTATCCTCGTGTGCATTCAAGTTCCACACTCGGCCTCCCTCTTCAACGTCGTCGCTGCCCGACACAACAATTGGCGTTCAGATGTAACAAAAAGTAAAGCAGGTATGGCATTCCTGGACATTCTTAAGAACCTGATATCAGAAACCAAACAAGGATAGCATGCAGGAGTGCGGTATTCGAAAATGGATCGGCAGTAGGCGATGAAGGTATTTTGGTGATCCTCACTACATCTGTGATGTAAAACAAGGAAAACACAGTTCGCAGTTTTCGACAACTTTTCGGCAATAGTGGAACACTGCAATCTCCAGTGAAGTTTAGAGTAATTATAATACCAAGGTCACGTACACCATCCTGATAGAAGGACTGTCACGTCCTAGCAAGAGAAAACAATCTTGCCAATAGTTGATATGAAGCACTTGACATTTTTTCATGAGAAACATCTCACTACCATAATTTCAACCATTTAGCGAATGCATCACTGTTCCTTTCCAGAATATGGAAGTCCTAGGCAGGATCGTGCAATCGATGATATATTATGATTTCGTCAGCAAAAGCTTAGTACTAGAGCATTTTACCGATACGTTAGTAGTAAACTGAGAGCGCGCTATACGGTATCCGCATTAAAACGCAGTCGTCAGAATTCTGTTGTTACCGATAACTAACTGCAATGCAATATGCTCGCAGATTATTTCTCAAGTGTTTTTATGGAAGGTAACGGTGTGCTACCGGTTTTTCTTGTAGAGTGCAATAAGCATCTGCATTCTTGAATGCAAGCGCTGGCTCACTTCTGAAGGCCACTCTTAAACTTAATAACAAGGTTTCATTCTCATTAAACGACATTCCATCACTGTTTATAAAATGTACCGCAAAAACAATCTCACGCCTGCTTAGTACATCTTTTCTATGTTCCCCGTCTTGTTCACATTTTCTGTCTACCTGAAAGTGTGCATTCGTTTCATCCCTATTGAAGAAAACACCCACTACGCCAGCAGAAAGCTATCGGCTGATTAATCTGACCTCCTCCGTTTGTGAGTTTCCGAAATATTCGCCAAGGACGCATTTATGGATCATTTTACGCTAAACAACCTTCTGGACCTTGTCCAGTCCGGCTTCGTCCTTCTCCGATCCACGACGTTGTAACTCATTTTATGCTTAGGGGACTGGTTTTCGTTGTTTAATATGAGAGTTCAGACCTAATTGTGTCTGTCGATTATGCTAAAGCCTTTGATATGGTCTATCACGAAAAGCTGCTCTTGAGATTGGAAAAATATGACGTCGTCAGATCTTTTCTAAAGTGGATTAGTGCATTCCTATGTGGACGAAATTTTCAAGTAAGATTTGGAGATGGTTATTCCAGTCGGTACCCAATTCCTGGTGGTGTGCCATAAGGAAGTATCTTCGGTCCTATTTTGTTCTTTACGTGCCTTGACAATATTTCCGATAGCATTTAAGCAGTACTAAGCTCTTTGCTGATGATCTCAAAGTGTATATGGCAGTCGATGATTAACTCATTTATTGAATTCGGCAGTAGGGATGCGGGGTAACGTCCCACTTGTAATCGAAGATAATTTGCTAACGTTTATGTGGCTATAGTCTGCGTTTAGCTGCATCGTGAGATTACAACACCTTCTCACTGCATTTTTTTTTGAAGCAGCATTATTGACCACATTGTTGGATTCAAATCTGACTGAGTATGAGGCATCACTTCACGCCATCTGATGGACACATCTCTTGATATAGCCATATTTCCTTCTTTTAAACAGTTTTATTCTAAAGTGGCTCATTGCTTTCAATGGAAATTTATTCTTCTCAGCTACACAGAAATGATGATTTAGGAGTACCATTGATGATTAAGGTGTATTGCTTTCATATCAACTCTGTAACAAATTTGCATTCCTAAAATGCCTCCTCCGCTGTATAAAGGTAAAACACACTGCACTAGTTCACAAAGAAATCGCTGAACTGAGTGCACTTTTATTAATTGACTTTTCAAAGGATCGATCGACTCGTTCTCGTAGTGCTAAAGATGTATTCAGCATAACTCAAGAGATCACGCAGTGTTGCCTAAGTGATGTATGCAAATATCGGCTTGCTATAGATCAAAACATTCTGCCTATATGATATTCACAAATTACACAAATCAACGAATTCAGCTTTAAATTGCATTGATTAATTACTGCAAGTCTCATTGCAGCTATAATTATTCGAAGCGATCGCATCGATAACCGAACAATCAATCAATGAATTTGCTTAGTGCATTTAATTGATTATTGATCAAAATGACTGCTATAAGAAGATATCTATTTGTTAATTCGAGGTGATCATGCGGTTTTCATAAAATTTACAGAACCACATGGTTCATTCCCTTAACTGAATATTTTTATGTGTGTAATGGTTTTTGATATGCGGTCCTCATTCTAGTATGTGCCTCTGTTATCCCTAATTTTTTAGACCTCGCCATGCCAACCTTATATACATTAACCTGTGTTGATTGCACGATACTGTTGAAGTTACTATTGTAGTAAAAACTCGCAATATTTTCATCACTTTATCACATATTATTCATCTGTAACATAAACTATTGACACTGTTTATTAATATTGCTCATCTTGCATCAAAAATCTTCACATAGACGATGGGATTTAAACAGCAATAAAATTTTATTAACCGAGCTTTTATACACATAACTGATAGGGCTGACGAGCAGCTAAGATCAATAGGCAAGTGACGCCTCTTTATATTCGCTAGGATCAGCGGCGAAGAGGTCTTCGAGTTTCCACTGAAGAGTCTCGAATGTTGGCCTTTTTTCAGGTTCCTTATGCCAACATTGCAACATTATTTCGTATAGTTGTGGAGGGCACCCAGGTGGACATGCCATACGGTAACCATTTTCAACTTGTTGCAATACTTCCGCATTTGTCATCCCTGAAATTTAATGATTTTCCTCAGTTTTTCTCACAGACATAAACAGCCAGAAAAAATGTTTTCTTTTTTGAGTGAAACAACATTGCCGGAAATTAGCGAGGACGTCACAACTGGGAGCAGGCGGTAAATGATGACTAGAATGCCGAGCAAATTTAACGATTTTGGATTCTTATTGAGCACCAAAAATTTGTTTGCTCAACGCTATCATTCATATTAAAACTAATTTATGCATTGAGCGGAAGAGTGTCGTTGCGATTGAAACAAGTGGAGAAGCGCGCCAGAAGAGTTGACACAATATGCGCTTTTGCGATTCCATCCATCAAGATAGTCATTCTTGAAGAGTATCAAAAAATACTAAAGCAAACGTAGTAATGCGTTCATTCTGAGTGACCCCCCCCCCCCCTTATAGAAGCATAAAAAAGATTTGTCTGCTATGACTCGACAATTTGCAAAACGAATAAATCATCGATTGCAAAAACGTGTTAATTTTTAAAAAATTAGAGCGATTTAAATTTCTTTCAAGTCAATATATCCTCTTTAATGTTGGTAGTGATCCCATAATTCACATCACATCCATCAGAATTCGAAGCTCTAAGTTCTACAATCGAAATTACCACACAGATGAATAGACACATACACTTACGATATCGCCATAATGCGCTCTGGAAATGCAAATTTCTAAGTGTCAAAAAATTTGCCAGAAAAGCGTTCCAGCAGACTTACATGGGACTTAATGAAAAATTCATTTCTGAGTTTGCACTAAACTGTTGTAAAAAAAGATTTGCAAATTTCTTAACGTCTTCAAAGTGTCAATAATTTATTAAAGAGATGACCAGACCAAAGGAAAATGGGAGTCCTATGTAGCCAATATTCATCACTGTTATTGATGTCATCATTAAATTGTAATTGTTGGACGAACGGACACACACACATACAGACAAACAGACAGACATGACGTTGCAGCAGTGCGCTTATCGTTAACAATACACATTTACATTAGCAAAGCTTCTGCAGCTTCGCAGTTCTAAAGGAGCATACATATTTTAATTCTTTATGCAATCGGCGCTGAAAATAACGTTTTCTTTAAAAATTTGGTTAACGTAATTAATGGACATCTCAAATTTTCGTCCTTTCTGATATATATTTTCATGGAAACGAAGAGGAGGAGGGGGTAAAAGAAGAACTCACCAGGGTACGGTAATCGGCCATACGTGACCAGTTCAGTGAGCAGAATGCCAAAGCTCCATACATCAGATTTGATTGTAAAGCGATTATAATTGGCTGCTTCAGGAGCTGTCCACTGTAAAATTAAGAGACTTCATCGAACCCCATTAAGGCCCACAGAGTGGCTGTTTGCGTCATAACAATCACACTACTGCTCAGTGTGTAATTAATAGCAGCGAATTCAATTCGTTTCAGAGCGACCCTTTGTCCACCTCAATAGGCATTCGTACTTTTAGTGAGATGGACAGTCCGAATGTACCTGGACGGAGAGTTATCGCCACGTTGAGGAGGGTTTGTTCAATAATTCTGTCACTGACATCTAATTTCTATTATACTTCATTAGTGAAAAGCACAACCCGCTTATAACTGTGAAACACATCGTGCTTGATAAAATTTTTGAGGCAATAAATTGTGGTAAATTATAGTGATAATATGCCAGCGTAATATTTAAGAAGATTGCAGTTGGACTGGTCGAAAAGACGCACAGTGACCGCATATTGCAGTTATAAATCAAAAATTGCCTCTTGGCTATAAAAACGACCACATAATTAATGTGAACATTGTGAGAGTGGAAAGAGTTTTTGAGTGACATACAGATGCTTAACTGATATATTGCACATCGATGTACGACCTTGCAAACGCTTATGGCGGAATGTTGAGGAAGTCCAGTAAACAAAATACCGTATTTAATTAAATATAAACCCTACTGAGTAAAACCATACCATAACAAAAATAGTGGCCTCTGAGTTTGCACTTTGACATGGTAGCGGGAATTTTTTAGCTGAATCGCATGTTCAACAATAAAAAAGATCGTACAAAATTACACATGCGTGCAATAACAACTTAAATAGATCAAAATTATTCAGCCTTCCTCTCACGTTTGCAGCTTCAAATGCTTGCATTTTTTATGAAGAGAAGATGAGATAGTCCCAGACTAGTTGGCACGACATATGTTTTTTTGCACTTCCACCCATCAAACCAATAGCCAGTAAACAATAAAACATGCTTTTCAACTGAAGCAGCCATTCGCACAAAGATCCCACTAAAGATTTGATCTTATGCATGTTTTGCTAACCAGCTGGTGTAGGATGCCGCGTGACCGATGGGGAAATGTATGTAAATTTTATACGCATCGAAATGCCTATAATTTGTTTAGCGTGGATCAATTTGATGGCTAAAATATGAAGCCTTATAGGGGTATAGATTATTTCAGCCAGATTTCACAACTCTCGCTTCAATTTCTCCTAAAGTGAAACTGACTCACATAAGCACATATGCAAACATCACATCACCACAATGCACCTTAAGAATGTAAACTTGCAAAAATACATAGGCACTCTCCAATATCTATAAATTTATAAACTTCTCTATTTATGGAGTAAAGAAGTGATGCTTATCGAAATTTATTTCATCTAAATAAATTAACGAAAAGCTACCTTATATATATATATATATATATATATATATATATATATATATATATTAAATATGCGAAGACAACGAATAAAATAAAAATTCCTAAAGTGAGGGGAATGTTTGAGTTCATTTTACATTCTCAATTTTTGAATAACATCATTCAGAGAACTCTAGTCATTTCTTAGGCTAAAGTGACACAAATGGAGAGTAACTTTTTGGAAATATCTTAATATAGCGAAATGAAATTCTTTAAAGTATCATTGTAACTGTGGAAAAACTTTAGCTGTTAATGTTTTGTGGATATCATATATTTGATAATCTAATGTAAACTAAGCTAGCAGGAAAATTCACGAAAGATTGCTGCTACTCTTCAAGATTGATTTTAAATTGTTGAGTAAATTGATTGTTTTTTTTTTGTTTTTTTTTTTTTTAATAGAAGATCGGTAGTGAGGGGAACTGAAAGCTTTTAGAGGCATTTGGTCGTTCAACTATCTCTGAAAGTGTTCGGTTGCAATAACTTATCTTCCTATTTTCAGATCATTGAAGATAATTCTGTGTTTTCCATTCTATTCTCTACCCCCTTCCAATATTTAATGGAATCTTTTTGATGAAATGGAAAAGTCGCTCCCATTCGTCATCAGCTGCAAATATCTTAGGCGATGAACTACAAGCAGAAATTCCCAGTAGATCGTTGAAGAGCAAAGATGTGCAACTTATTATCTTATTTCATTGTTTTCTGCCCAAATTTCGACAATGCTGGAACTAGAGTTACGAAATTTTGTAGCTATGACGTACGCCATAAAGAGAACTCCAATTTATAGATATAGATATCTAAAGATAGACAAAATTTTGCATGCATTTCAATCGGTCCATTTATTTTTTCACATCAATCGAGTTGCGGAGAAACGATATTTGTGTTTTACATCAAATGTTGTAGAGGGGTCGGAACAGCAAATGAAGGTGCTTACTTTTCAAGCCTGAATTTTTGTTGGCAAATTGTGAAAGTGCTTGGTCATATGAGTAGTTAAAAGCACCATCTGCCAGCCCTCTGGCACAGTTTTCCTCTTGCTTTGAACATGTGCAGTCAGGTTCACTCTGCATATTCTCTATGCCGTGAGAGTTTCTCTCTCGAGGAGAACGCCCTCTTCTGTCTTCTCTATAGGTTGTCCGTATTTGCACCTGTACTGTTCATCGCTGAAAATCTTCGCAGCTGCCACCAAGTACAATAATATCTTCTTTATTAAATTCTTATAGGTGATAACAAGAGCAAAGAACTAATCAGCACTAAATAAATCTCACCTTGATAGGGAATCTGGCACCAACTCTCGCTTCGTACTCGTTCTCACGCATGAGACGCGCCAATCCGAAGTCGGCTATTTTGACTGATAGTGAATGCGACATGAGGATATTCCGTGCGGCCAGATCCCGATGGATGAAGTTCTTCTCCTCCAAATAACGCATTCCGGAAGCGATCTGCGCAGAGATGTCCACCAGCTGAGGTATGAGGCAGCCGCGACCACGAGTCTAAATCTCTTATAATTTTTTGTTTCGCTTCATTATCGAAGCTATTGCGCTTTCGGAGTGAAAAACACGAAAAAGATTACACCTACTTGATCACTGTATACGACCCATTCGTCTAACTAGAGTAGTTCTATTGCACCCGTCATGTGTTAGTAAGGATGCCACTTCATTTATGGAGATGTTCTTTTCAATTCCTTTACTCACTGTTACCTAACATATTTAAATGACTCGTCACTAATGACGTGCAAGTCATGTACTTACCCAGATATTCCGTACTTACTCAGATAGAGTATTGAACATTTTGAACTAAAAGTACAATGAAATAAGAAACCTGCAAGAAGTGGAGAAGACTTTCGTGCATCAACTCGGTGACAATCAAGATGGGCTCATCCTTAGTGCATACAGCATATAACTGTAGAAGTTTCGGATGCCTTAACTTCTTCATAATTTGTGCTTCTGCGAGGAAATCGTTGGGATCTGCAGCACCACTCTTCAACTTCTTCACAGCTACTGGAGTCGTATGATTCCATCTTCCTTCCCACACCTGTATGTTACGCAGGTTTAGTTCGTTATTACTCTTCTTTTTTAATTGTCCTCATTTCATTAGCACATCATCAGAGAGGCAAACGCAAGAAGTGTAAGGCAGCGGTAGGAATCGAGCCAATTCCTTAATTTCTACGCCTTGTCCCTCACCAATATCTTTTTTACGCCAGCAGTTGTTACTTCGATGACTCTAGGCATGTAACCACGCTAACCTTTCATCAAGATCATCTTCGATCATTTTGCTGCTTAGAGCTTTTTGTTCAAAAATCATAAATCTTTTGCAACTGTACCTTACCAGCAGGCAACATCTTGTTCCTTCCCACGGGCGGACATTTCCGCCACAAGCAAACGTTCCAAAGCGCAACTGCTGCGGTGTTGTTTCAGGATATGGCTACTGCTGATGGTGAAACTTCGTAAATCAAGATATCAGCAAACAGTTGTGAAATTTCGCGATCGGACTCCCTCAAGATAACGGTGGCATTCACTGCATTTAACGGTAAATTGACTCCTTTGCGCTTTCGCAAAATTAGATCAGGAAAGCACATCAGGATGAGGTGCACATCTATTTTGGCCTATTTGACTATCAACGCGATACTCTCGATTAGGAGTCATGAAATTTGACGGAAATAATCTGCGGTCTAGATGGAACCCCATATTAACGCTCAGACTGATCCATTGACTTCTAAAAGAACTGCCGACGGAAGTTGAAAAGAAACGAAAAATATGAAAGAAGCTGTAGAGATTAAAAAAAAAAAAAACTCCATTTACTGCTGAATAGACGTCTATGTGAGAGTAAATGTAAAGAAATTTCTGCGAACCTCGTACTCCATAATTAAAACCATTTTCGAAATATAACATAAGGAATTAATAAAATAGCTTTTCGATTCAACACATTAGCAGTTCTTTTTCAGCAGTTTTTGCAGTCGGCAAGTCAGTTGTGTTTTTACAGTTTTACAGTTCTTCATCAACAACTCTTCAATAACATTCTTTTTTTTTTTAAATCGTTATTACTTCACTCAATATGAATATATCAATTTGCTATAGAGCATCACTTTGGCATTCAATTTCAAGCGTGAAATCCTAAAGCATAGAACGAAATATTACCTTATAGGACTTTCAATTTTTACGTTAAAGATGCTCTTAATTATTATCATGCGGCTCTATTTTATAAGAAACGCCGACGAGTTCATCACCACAATGTGGCAGAGGGCAGATAAATTCCCAGAGAAATGAGTATCCGATGGCTGAGCACCAAATGACCTCAGAGCCCTATCGTTCTCACAAATGCACAACAGATATCCCTGCCGGATGCTTATTGACCGTTGATGCAAAGTGGTCGCACAACGTCCCTTCATCATTTTTCAGTGCCATTCAATCGTAATGCTGCCTTTTTATATGAATCCCCGATCATCATTGACGTTAGATTCCCAGCTATCGTTTGGTCACTCGTCTAGGAGTTTTCTATCAGGTTAATATACAATGTTTTTCTATGCTCAGATTATAAATAAAAAGGAACTTCGCCGAATTGCCCGGCACCGATCTGTCTTATGAGTCTGACAGAACGTCGATCGATCTCCCACTGGTCGTCATAGGTGAACGTCTTCGTCTGCGGGATGTCCACCCTCGTACACGGTCGTCGCAGCGTAACGCAAAGACCATCCGGCTCTCTGGTATAATGTGCGATGAGTTCGGCAAGCGTTGAAAACGGTTTCCTCCTTGCTATATAGAAACCACCCTGGTCGAGTTGACGCACCCGGTAGTGTTTCACCGTATCTCCATCCCGAACTGAAAGGCTGTTTTCTTTTGTACAATTTGATTCTCTTATTCTTTGTAGCAGTGCTTATGATTGAATTTCCTATCGAATAAGAACTATAGCTACTCATTATAAGGAATTGGGCAGCAAGCACTCTCAAAGCACAGAATCAGACAGATGCCAGAAAAATAGGTATTCACTCGTCAGTAAAGAAGAACAGCAAATGTCGAATGAGAGCGCCTCCATTAAAAATTGGTTTGAATGTTCAAAGTCGAAATATGCAGATAGCCAAAGGATAAATGTCACTTGCCATTCTTGAAAGTACTCCTTTATTTCATTTTGTCGGAAAAAGATGCACTCGAACGAGGTGTGCTGGATATCGTTGAGGAATATACAATGATGAAGGCTATTAATTTAAAAATGAAAACATAAAGTGAACTTCAAACGCAAAATGATATTGAAAATATTAATCCTGAAAAAAGGAGGACGCTTTAATACTCCGCTTATACTTCGACCGTCTTGGGAGTAATAGCCTTTGCTTTACATCGATTAGCGTTCCATTTATTATTTTTTGCTTTTTTGCGCTTTAAGAGTGCATAAAGGTAATCCACTTGTAATAGGTGTATACCTTTTATGTTATATCGAGTAATTTCAATTTAGAAACCAATAAAGCTGCAATAAAGATCTATTAGGTATAATTTACAATTAACAATGAGCTTTTTTACTGAACCAAAAATCGCCATTAAAGCTGTTAAAAAATTCATGTGCAATTTTGTATCAATCAAATTTTCATTTCTCATCGGTTGACTCATAAATGAAATGACTTTTTGCAGAAAGTTTATTCATGCAACGAACTGATTAAAATTTTTGTCAAAATCAAGTTGAATAAAATCCAATGGTATTATTCCAAAATATTTTATTTTTTGTTACCAACTTGTGAAATTGGTTGTTGAAATTAGCAAAATGCAAAAGCACTCATATATCGTGCCAATTTCTTTGACACACTTCTTTGTTATTTAAGCCAACTGCTATTCATTCAAGGTTTAAAAATAGTGAAAAGATTTTAGCTTCTCTTTTAAATGTTGCCGCATTAAAATTGTGATGTTTTAGCCGTTATACATCTCATCAGCAGAACTAGATGAAAGATCCTATTTCATATTACGTAAAAATGGATAATCGCGCTTATGGCCAACAAAAAAAAAATGTTTTCATAGTAATACACTTAGTAAAGGACTAACTGTTAGGTTTTTATCTGATATTAAGCAACTGACGGAGGAAACTATTCGCGGGTACCCTCTTAATGCAGTGACTAAGCGAACCTGATAAAGAGAAATCGTTATGCCTGCTCTCAGAGTCTCGAACAAGATAGGCTCCGTGCTCATTTGCACTTAGCATTAGCAGTTTCTCTGCTTCGATCCGTCGTAATTTCCCAAAATACCATCTGAAAAATGAGCACAGTGAGAAGTTGATGATTAAGGCAATGAGGCATATTCTATCGCCCATTTCATTCCTTAGAAGAGCGTCAAGTCGTATTGCAGTTTCCTCGAATATCGAAAATATTTGAGGGCAAAGCATAACGCCTATATTTTCCATCCATCTGCAAGCGGTTTTAATAGCAACTTGACGTATGAATACAGTGGTGTTCGCAGCAAGCCCCTAAGGGGTAAAGATGAATAAAATACTGTTAGTAAATCTTGTGCGTCTTCAATGGAAAATGAAGAAATTTTCGATTTGTTTCGTAAGGAGAACTATAATTTTACTGCTAAAATCATTCACTGATCATGAATTCAACATGCAAACGATAGTTTCTAATAGATTACTGCAATGTTAATTTCATCATATATTCACTGCAATCGGCAAATTCTATTCGATGAGAGAAATAATCATTTTACAGCGTTAATTTATAGAACGACGTGAATATAGCAGCAATGATTAGTGCGAATTGTGTCATTGAAGAGGACAAATTCGGCGTGAAAATGAAACCTTTCGATGACTTTTTCATTGACTTATCGCTATCGAAGCGTTCGTCGTTCATTACAAATCGTCGAAGTGACCTTTTCGAATTTTAGGGCGAAATACGCTCTTCTCTTTAAACATTATAAATGTCATCGCTTCTATAGCCTCGCTTTTATAGCACTTTATACATTTTCCTTGCAAACGTTCACCTTTGAAAATGCCAAACAAGCGAAAATTGAAACCTCTCAGCAGATGTCTTTTCCCTCAATGAGACCCTCCTAGTAACCTTTAAATGCAGCTAGCCGATCTAAATGCTAACCACCTTTGAAAGCGAGCAGAAAATATAATGCCAGACAGAAAAATTTTGTTGTTATTTGACTGCTATGGATTAATTTTTGCACTTTCTAGCGTTTTATCGGTAGCCTCAATCTTTTTATGAGTGCGGACATTTCAAACCTCGGGTTTCAATTCGAAGTTATACGGTAGTTTATTTTTGTGTGCATTCTCTCTAAGACAACTCTTGAGCAAGGATGTAGTTGAATTATCCAGAGTTCTTCCAAAGCTTCGTGGATTGAAGCAAATATGGGATTACAATTGATTGCAGTTCGCTACTGCAACTTTTTTGAATGGCGGATTGAAAATATCAAAGCTGAGCACGCGGACTGACACAGGAAGAAACAGACCCGTTTCCAGGACCACTTAATAGTTGTTTCGTAGAGTACCAAGAATATGCATTTGACTATTCATGTGTTTTAAAAGTGCGTTTAAAGAAGTGAAAATTCCCAAGAAAAATTGAACGTATTCAATTTGCAGTGTAAATCTAACGCTTCAACTAAACGATAGGAAAAACCTGCCTTTATCCCTTAATCATTTAATTCTCATTTGGAGACAAATTCATTAATGACGGAAACGAATCAATCACTGATGAGACCTTCAAAGTTCCGTAAATTTATTTCCCTTCTCGAGAGTAATATGGACGATGTAGTATGGAGACTTCAAAGAATTCTGCCTAATCCAGGACATTCTTAAAGAGGGAGGGGAGAGGGACAAGGCAGGGAGGGAAGGATATAGAGTACAGTCTGAAAGACGTATAAATAAGAGTTTAGCGTGAAAAGTTTCGTCTGTGGCACGTGCACGATTGCGGTCTGTTTTTTTCTGTGGCCACGCCGCATGCTGCTTTTGTCCTTGATGAGTTCGGTATCGCGTTAGGTAAACATAAAGGGTCATGCCCTCTTTGGACGCTCATTTTTTGCGTGCTTTGTCACTAAGAAAAGTTTTCAACTGTTATTTCTCAGTTATTTGCCTTTCACAGACGATGCAGTTAGCCTTGGATGGTCAAACACAGCGTGATATGCAAATCACTTGTAAGTTTGAAGGCTTTCAAATGCATTCCTAGAAAATTTGGCACAATTTGTTAAGGGTTGAAAGACCATCGTGGAATTTTTATTTGTTGTCCTGGATGTAATAAATAGCGCTATTCCAAAGGACGTATTATTTAGCCTGCCCGTTTTTAGATAGGCTGAAAATAATTGGCCACGTCTCAAATAAGTATACGCAATAGATAGACGAATCAACGAGTGGCAACGTTTATCAAAACCCTGACGCAACTCGAACTTCGATTTTTTTGACCGTCACGTGAAGCCCTAACCAACTGAACCAACTTCAGCTATCCGCTCACATCTGTCATGCTGGTCTATCCGAACTCTAAACAAAAAACACTGTCGATTACCTGTGTCATTTATCGCTGGTGAACACAAATGGGTCCAGGTGAAATCAGGACGGATATCATCCACTACACATATACTACACGATGCTTATGGATTATCGCAAGAAGTTTTGTCATCGCAGACATTGTCTGCTCAGTAGGCACTCTCTGAATGAATTCTATTTGAATAAAGACTTAGAGCGAAATTGTCTGTTTTCTTAACGCATTAGATAGGAGGAATGAGCACACAGCGAGTCGTACTCATCATAAATAGGCTAGGCATCATTGCTAAGTACAGTGTTTCCTCGTTTATTAGCCCCTCTTCCTCTATAGGCTCTCTTCACTACAAACCTCCCTCTCCCACACCGAACTGGAATAGAGTGGGTCGGTTATCGGCAGATTCAATATGCAAAAACACTTTAACAGCGTAAAAAAGAACTTCCCTGACACAGGTCATCTCAGCAATTCTCCTCAAATATACGCCATCTCTTGCCATTTTTTCTCTCAAATACAGGGCTTTCTCAAAATTTAAGGGCTGTCTGCCTCACCATCCGCCTCTCTCCATCGCCTAGAATACACATACTTCTCGAAAACTAACGCATAATATAATCATTCCTAAGTATAGTGGATTCTTGTTAATTAAACATCATTTACATATTTGTCAGTGACGCGAGATGATGCGCGAAAAGTGGTTTATAAGGAGGTCTACATCGAGAATAGCTATCGAAGTGTTCGATGAGATCGACAGAGAAAAATATTCGTCGGAAATCCCACTCACGCTTTTATTCAATGACTATCTAAAGTGCCTCCGATTCGACTTTTCGAGCAGAAAAAAATTAAAACTACTTTTTAACATATCAAACAGAATATTGATTTCCTTGTTATATTCTTCGCTCGGCTAACTATAAACTCAACAACACTTTGCATATACAACTGAACGGAATGTAATCGATTGGAAAGAAAATCGTTGCGAATTTCATGCAATTTAAGAGGAATCATTTGCATATGTAATTTCTCCCGATTCGGCAGAAATATCAGTGATGAAAATAGAAGGTAAAAGCGGTGAACTCTAAATTGATAGACAACCAAAAAAGGCAAACAATAGCTAGAATTAACTTCCCCAGGGTTAACGGCGATTTTCAAACTACGATAACTGCAAAAATGAGGTGGCGCCAAGAATCATAGACGGAATCTGCTGGGCATTAGCGGAAGCATGCAGAAATCAGAACCTGGCAGGACTTTTTTGGCTACACAGAAAAACCTGACCAGATTATTCTGGAGTTCACATGTGCCTCATGAAGAAATTGAAATTCTTAAACAAATCGAAATGTGGGCTGCAAAAAATGAGAAAGCTTCTTCGAGGCTCTCCTTGACAACTGCCGGCATTTCTTTGGGAATTTTACCCTAAGGACTCTCCGATTTGCCAGGGCCCTAGTGTTTCTCTATCGGCTACGAACTCGTACATAAAGATGCTAGGATGTTCGGTCCAATACCTGGCAAAAGCTATAGAAATACCGTTGACGGATTGTCAACTCCTATCGCCTCTAATTTTCGGTTCCTATACGGATTGTCAACTGTAACCGCCAGCGATACGATCATCACTGTATATGCTGCATTTTTATCTGCACCACAGGCTACAGAAACTGACAATAA
The DNA here is from genome assembly GCA_037389465.1 of Baylisascaris procyonis. Classification (NCBI taxonomy): domain Eukaryota; kingdom Metazoa; phylum Nematoda; class Chromadorea; order Rhabditida; family Ascarididae; genus Baylisascaris; species Baylisascaris procyonis. The sequence goes on from JAZARR010000164.1 coordinate 2,702,174, forward strand.
CCTTAGCCTACACAGAGAGTTGCTCGATTCGAATTAGGCCTCAATAAAATGCAGGCCAAATAATGAGGGGAATTCTGAAGTCATTTCAAGGGTTTATATACGCAATGAGTTCTTCACGCTCTTTTTGCACAAAAACCTCGAGTGAAAAGTCATGCAGGTAACGATTCAACGTATTCAGGGCAATCAGCAAATACTTCGTGGCAATACAACCTTTAAGCGCCTGATTTTTATAGAAACGGTGTATTGATGACAACCGATCAACCGAATTTCCATTCGAAACCGAAATTTCGGTTGATTCTTATCCAATGAAACTTACTTCTCAGTAGGTTTTTTTTCAGTTGCGACCGAAATTCGGTTTTTATAAAATTCGATTTTTTCCAAACATCGGTCTGTAATCGATCGAATTCTTGAAATGCATTCGCTCTTAACCGACTTTCGTTCACGAGCGAATGTCTTCAGTTAATTATCAACCGAAAACAACTTCGATCACTAGGGTGACGATCTGTTATATGTGGGCGTTTTTGTCTATTCAGTGGTTTTAACTATTGAAACTCGAGTAATGAGATTTAGAATAATTTATATCACACGGTGACCTTGCATTTCAAGTTTCGATTTAATTCATTACCTTCTGAGAGAGTTATTGCCAGCTGTATATATTACAACGAGCCCGAAATTTGCTTGTTTTATTTGCAAACAGCGGTTGGTTTGTATTTCGCAACGGGTGCACCACAACAACGAAATCTTTGTTGACGTTTTGCGCGGGTAGCCAAATCAATCGAAACTTCGAGTGCGTTATCGCTTATTTTATTATTTGCTGGTAATTTATGCAACTGGCCGGTGTGACGAGCTTGACTCTAAAAGTTCACGTAGTGCCAGCTTGGCTGAATAGCTTTTACAATTCTTTTATCTTCGCGTTACGTTTATTTATTTACTTATTTGTTTATTTGTTAACTTATTTATTCACTTATTTTTACGAAATATTGCCGAATAATAACGTTTTCACTTTCTTTTTTTCCAGTTAAAACTGTCAGATATGCACCCATTTTTTGAGCAACGTCTTCATTTCATGTGACAATTTGAATATTGTTTTGATTAATTTCCTATGAAACCAAATTCAGAGCCCTTCCTCACTGTACGCAATCACCATGCTTGCTCATTTATTATTGAGCATAATATGCTATTATCCTTCATTGTTGCTATACTGTGATGATTTTATTCATCTGAATGTCTAGTAATCTAGGTGTTCTCGGGTACTGTCAATGTCTTATAGCACGATTCGATGCTTATGTGTGGAGGAGTATTACGACACAGCTTATCAACACGATCAATGGTTTGTTTTCATTGTGTTTAGAAACTTTGTTTGAGTGAATTATTCGCTAAGAAATGTGTTTCGACAAGAATTATAGAAGTGAATAGAAGAACAACTAGCGTCACGACAATGGAATCTAACTTCGAAAACCCTGAATCAGGAGTGAAATCAAAAGTTACATTGTGTTTTTATTGGTTTATGTGCATTGTTGACGGAATAGGACCGGTGAATGGCGGTGTCCGTCTAGTTGAAGTGATGCTACGTCAGTCGCCGAAGAATAACAACGGTAAAGAACGAATCCCGAGTGGTATTCACAATAACGGAAACTCAATTTAGTGACCAATTTATTGTTGAATTGAACTCATTTCGTCCCTCCGCAATTTACACACATCCTTCTTGAAGCGCTGAGACCAAGTTTTAGAACTTTCATGTGAAGTTTCTAACTGCATAGTGATGTGTTTCAAAAAAGGGAAAATTGTCATCTAACAGAGCATACGAAGGAGGCGTGAAATGGAGTTTCTATTTTGGGATAGTGAAGTAGGAGGGGGAGGAGGAAGAAGAAGATGGGCAGGAGGGAGTGGGAAGAGAATAGGAAGGTGAGAATGAAAATTTGACATAGGTGACATTCATCAATCAGATGTTCCCTAAACGGCTTCGATAGGAAGAAGTACAGTTGTCGTCTAAAATTTGTTTTTTTTATTGAGTTCATAAACCTTCTCTGACCATAAAGAAAAGGATGGAATAAGAAAGAGAAGAAGTCGTTAGTTAAAATCTTCCGCCACACGTTTACGGTTTTATTCTCCAGGATCTTGTTTAAATTTTTTGGTTTATGTAAGCTTTAGAGGAAACATTCGCAAATGCAAAGGAATGGTTTTTAAAGATGAAATCGATTAAAAACGCGAATATTTCTATAAATATTTCGTATATATATACAGTTATTTGCGTAAGATCCCCCCCTATAAGCGCTCAATCAAAAACACTTTGAAAATGCGTCGCTGCTACTTTTTACAGTAAACTAATATCCTGCACATTATAGAAGTTAATATAAAGGAAGCATTTATGTTGATTTATGTTAAATAAATATAAATATGCATTCATGTTAATTTCGGCTTCAGCATTATTGTTAATGGAAAATGTAAATAGATGAAATCACACCAGATGGTTCACAATATAAAAACTGAACGAACGGCAAATCGCTAAGAAATCGCTTCAATTACAATTCTGCGAGCGACATTGCAAAGAAATCTCTCATCTAATTTTTTTATATAAAGTACCATCAAAATTGGTACCACTAAATGTCTATGAGCAGAGATCCACTTATCTCCCACTACTTCAACTCTTTCCATCAATAACCCTCTTGTTTTCTATAAAACTGAAATATGCAAATGAAAAGTTAGAAAGAATAGTGAATTTTCTTATCTTCCATAAGACCTGAAGAGAAATTCGAGCGCCATGAATAGTTTCAACTAGTAAAGTACCACTTTTATAACATTAAACGAGTGAATTTTACCCAAGAAC